>CM035433.1:17981054-18061054 GCA_020310875.1 Ceratopteris richardii | reverse complement strand
ACAACTCCCGTTTTGCTAAATGCTTTTAGGCATAGCTTCCTTACCTTCCAGCTTATATTTTGAATGCTCACTCATAAAAAACTTTACACTATGCACTAAGATCCAAGTAAAACATTGCCACTAAAAAGTGCGTGATTCTAAGAGGTCTACGTGCAAACTTTACATACACATGTTCCTATTGATCATACACACAACCTGAAAGGAATTAGACCATAAAACTTTGAACATAGCTTGATTAGCTTCTAGATTAGATGTGTACAAAAGATTTCTTGATCCACTTGATCAGGCGGATAGAAATCAGAGAAAGACTCCATGTTAACTCCTGGAACTGACTCTCTACACATTTATCTCATGGACACTTGGCTTCTAATTCTCATGCTTATTTCTTTATATTATTGACGTATATACATATGATTCTAGAGACATCCGACATCTATTACATTACTTCTTATCATTCTAATGATCATCTAAACTCATAGTACCAGGATTTTCATCTGTAATGTGCATATGTATACAAGCTATCTTTATGAGATATCTTCACTTTCTCACATGACTTCTTGGGCTTCCTTTTGATTCCTTACTTGCTTCAAGTTCTTCCTAATCATCAATTTGGGATCGCTTTGTTCCAATAGCTCCCCCTCAATCACTAGTTGTGATTATATCATTCTTCTGTATTCCTGCCATCTCTTTAAACTTCTGTAGCTTAGGTCCATCTAAGCTCTTTGACAACATATCTGCAACTTGCTCTTTTGTTGGTGTATACAATACTTCAATCTCTTTATCAAGTAGCTTTTCTCTCAAGAAATTATACTGAATCTCTATGTGTTAAGTTCTAGCATGAAAAACAGGATTAGCTACCAAATATAATGAACTCATGTTGTCTCCAAAAATAATTGGAGTACTCTGATTAGTTCCAAAACTTTTCAATAAGGTCTTTAACCATATCACTTCTTTTGCAGCCTCTACCATTCCTTTATACTCAGCTTCTGTGGATGACAAAGCAACTGTATGTTGCTTCTTTGAGCACCAAGAAACTAACTTATCTCCAATATAACACAGATAACCATGAGTAGAACTTCTATCATCTAAATTTCCTGCCCAATCTGCATCACCAAACACTTTGATTCTTGTGTTAGAAGTAAAACCATAATACAAACCTTCACTTAAGGTTCCCTTGATATATCTGAGTATCCTTTGAGCTGCAATCCAATGAGTTTTCTTTTGACAATGCATAGATTGTGATAAGACACCCATTGCATATGATAGGTCTGGTCTTGTCAAGGTAGCATAGATCAAATTACCTACCAAACTCTAATATTTCTTCATTTCATTAAATTCTTCTCCTCCATATCTGCTCAATTTATGATTTAGCTCTAATGGTGTGGTTGAATGCTTGCAATCTTCCATGTTGAATTTGACCAAGAGATTCTTCAAGTATCTCTCTTGTGTAACATATACTCCATGTTGAGTATACACAATATGCATTCCTAAGAAATAAGACAAGTTTCCCAAATCACTTATCTTAAACTCCTTCTCTATTTGTTTCTTAAGCTCCTTGATTCCTTGAGCATCTGTACCTGTGACAGTAACATCATCAACATAAATACACATGTATATGGCTCCATCTTCACTTGCCTTCACTAGCAAGCTACTATCTGCTTTTGAAGCTTGATATCCACATTCATTCAAGAACTTAACAAGCCTGTAATTCCATGCTCTTGGGGCTGGCTTCAAACCATACAAAGCTCTCTTGAGGTTACATACATAATCTGATCCAATGGAATCCATGAAACCCTCTGGTTGCTCCATGTACACTTCATCTACAATATATCCATTGAGAAATGCATTTTTCACATCGAATTGTGACAACTTCCATCCTTTACAAGCAGCCATAGCAATTAGAGTTCTAATTGTAGACATCTTAACAATTGGACTAAAGGTTTCATCATAATCTACCCCATAAGTTTGGGCATAGCCTTTAACCACAAGTCTAGCTCTGTATCTAAACACCTCACCATTTGCAAACCTCTTTGTCTTATACACCCACTTACATCCAATTACCTTCTGATTCTTTGGTCTTGGCACCAATTCCCAAGTCTCGTTCTCAAGTAGAGCATCATACTCTTCTTGCATTGCCTTCTCCCAATTCTGTTTACCTTTAGCTTCTTCACATGTGGTTGGATCTTCTTCTTTCTTCACAACATAAGCATAATCTTTTGTTGTTAAGAAAGATGTATCATAGCTATACCTGATAAGTTCTTTTCTTTCTCTCAAAGATCTTCTGGCCTCTGCACTTCTTGAAGTCTTAGCCAGATTTGATTCTGGATCAAATTTTGGACTATCTTCATCATTGCCCTGCAATTCACTTTTACAATTATCATCATCAATATCTTCTTCATACACTTCTACTTTTGTCTTCCCTTTCCTTTGTATTTCTTCAACATCCGCATAATCATTTGTTGACCATGTATACCATGCGCTTTGCTTCATTAAATGTAACATCTTTTGTAACAAGAAATTGCTTTGTAGATGGATTCCACAATCTTCCTTGTTATCGAGTCCGCCACATAATTATCTATCAACCAAAGATTACAGGGACTTTATTATCAAATTTTGGCTATCTAGATATGCCTCTGTCTTAGACATAGCAATAAAGATGACAAATAAAGTTCTCAACATGCTTCTCACAGTATTAAGATTTTTTAAACATGCAAAGTACATATTTTTGAATTTTAGCAGCATCAATCAAGGCATAGGGGCCTTATTCTTTGATCTCTCTATAATGCCAAGCTGGCTCAGAATAATGGCCATATACCCTAGAATATTATTTTTGTCAAGTAATTATATGAAATAATTACAAATTTAAATGTCAGATTAGTTGCTCTTTTTTGCTCATCATCAACAAGCTCTACATGATGGAATAAAATTAGCCTAGTGGAAAGATCTGATGATTTTTTGCTCATCATCAACAAGCTCTGCATGATGGAATAAAATTAGCCTAGTCGAAAGATCTGATGATTCATGAAGCCAACCTTCTCAACCAAATAGAATGAACAGTATTCAAGACCTACTCACATCGCCAACAAAATCCTTTCGGGGACAATAGAGTCCACACGAGGGATGTGTGGAGGGAGAATCCAGTAAGAAAAGAAAAAGAAGAAAATCAAAACACTAAATAGTTCAATAAAGAAGATCACCCTCTACCTAAAGCCCCGCAAGGGCACATATCGGGCTAAAACATGTGTCATGTTGCAATGAGAAGCAAGGATGTCCCAAAGAGTGTGAACAAAGAAGTAAAAACCAAGACCATTCAAGCAACAACCGAATGTTGAACCACAACAAAGAGTGACTAATAGATGCCATAGTAGGTCAGTGGATGTGTGCGGTGAAAAGAAATATACAAGCTAAAAAATAAATCAGTGGGCGGGATAAAAGGACAACATGCCTCTTGATGCAAATATTGTTAGGGGACAACAAACACTAAGAGGGGGAGAGTGGTGTAGAGGAATATAGACGAGCAGAGAAAGAAGCAAAGAGAAGTAGGCCCCAAAATTTTTTCAAAATTGGGCATAATTTTTCTTCTTTAATTTCCATATATTAGATCAAGAGCTTTGTAAATGCTCTAGATGAGTCCTTTCGATGCATAATCCAAGAAGATTGTAGCATAAGCTTTGTATATTAGAAGGAATTTAGTGATTTATAATAAAACTACAGGTCTCTTGTGTGAAAGGTCCATTTTTAGGGCACATGTATATAAGTCACTTTTTGAATCTTTGTAAATACTTTTTTCCATTGTGAGTTATCAAGCTGAAATTTTCAAATTTGCTTCTTCCCACCTGTGTATGGCCTTCTCCATGAGCTTGCATGTGTGTTTGATGCTTGAAATGTGTGTCTGGAGGTATTCTCTAACCCCTAACGTGCTCTTTTTGCCATTGTAGTGTGTGTGTTTGTATGTGTAGCTTGGTGAGTTGTGGAGCAAGCATTGATTTTTCTTGGCACTCTGTATTTTACTCATAACTCGACGTGCTTTTGTTAGACTAGGCTGAAAATACCATGACTCATTAGGAGCTTGGAAGAAAACCTGCCTAATTGTATTCGGGTATCAAAGTTGAGAGAAACAACCTAATTTGTGGTTACGACTGTAGCAAGTATTGCGACATGCTTTCAATGAGGTAGGTGACGTGAGAGGTAGTTAGACCTAATTGACATGCATTGTTTGCACATTCACTTCATTTGCTAGTAGAAAAGAACATGTCCTCATACACTTTATATGTCTTTGTCCACGGATTCATAAATTAAAGTGTGTATTAATCCTCCAATGTACACACTTTTTGATGATTAAGGTATAGTCTCCTTCATCACAAGTCCCTAGGATCTCTTGAGCTTAGGTACACACACGATTTTGGCACCATTGCCCAATTACGTGTGTATACGTAAGCTCAAAAGATCCTAGGGACTTGTGATGAAAGAGACTATACATCAATCATCATCAAGTGCATATAGTGGTGGATCAATACACACTTTAATTTATCAATCCATGGACAAAGATGTATCAAGTCTATGAGAACATGTGCTTTTGTAATGGCAAATGAAGTGACTGTGCAAACAATGCATGTAATTCAAGGCTAACTACCTCTCACATCACCTACCTCACTGAAAATATATGTCACGATACTTGCTATAGTGGTAAGCACAAATTAGGCCGTTTCTCTCAAGCTCAATATTTGAACATAGTTAATAGCAGGTCCAGTTCAAAGCTCTTGATGACACGTATTCAATCCTTGTATTTTCAACCTAATCTCATAAACGCACTTTGAGTTATGAGCAAAATATTGAGTGGCGGGAAATACCAACTCTTTCTCCACAGTCCACCAAGCTTCACACACACATACACACACAAAAATGGCAAGAACAGAAGGAAAAGGGGTAGACAACACCTCTACATACACATTTCAAGCATCACACACACATAAGCTCATGGAGAAGAAGATACACAAGTGGGAAGAAGCAAATTCGAAAATTTCAACTTATTCATTCAAATTGGCAAAAGTCTTTACAAAGAGTCACAAAGTGACTTATACACATGTGCCCTAAAAATGGTCCTTTCACACAAGAGAGCGAAACTTTTATTGTGAATCACTAAATTCCTACTAATATATGGAAATTATGTTACAATATTGTTGGATTATGCATCTAGAGGACTCCTCTAGAGCATTTACAAAGCTCTTGATGTAATACTATGGAGATTTAAAAAGAAAAATTATGCCCTACTTTGAAAAAATTTTGGGTCCTACTTCTCTTTGCTTCTTTCTCTATTGCTCTCTCTTCTTTTGCAACACTCTCCCCCTCTTAGTGTCTATCATCCCCTAGAAGTCTTTACATCAAGAGGTGTGTTGTCCTTTTATCTCTCTCGTTGATTTATTCTTTCGCTTGTTTATTGCTTTTCACTAGATGCATCCAGTGACCGAGTATGGCATCTATTAGTCACTCTTTGTTGTGCTTCAACCTTAGGTTGTTTCTTGAAAGGTCCTAGTTTATACTTCTTTGTTCACACTCTTTGAGAGCTCCTTGCTTCTTGTTGCAACCTGATGTGTGCTTTAGCCTGATACATACCCCTTTAGGGCTTTGGGCAAAGGTTGAGCTTCTTTATCGAACTATTCTATGTTTTCACTTTTTTCTTCTTCTCTTCTTATTGGATTCTCCCTCCATACATCCCTCCTCCTAAACTCTGTTATCTCCAAGGGGTTTTTGTTGGCAATGTGAGTAGCCTTCCAAACTCTACCCGTGAGAAACGCGAGGAGCTTAGTGAGTTTCTCCATGGACATGCTACTGACAGTTTTGCCATGCTTTTTCAGCAAGATGCAGAGTTTATGGAGAGGGTAGTGGCCAGTGATTCTTCCTCTTTTGTACTTCCTATGGAAATAATGTAGAGCGATATTTTTGCCAGTGTAGGAGACATGCTTGACTTGGAAATTGAGAAGCTAAAAAGAAGATATCTTGAAGTTAATGCAAATAAATTTGGTCTCAATTCATGATACTTATCTTCTTTTT
Organism: Ceratopteris richardii; assembly: GCA_020310875.1. Taxonomy (NCBI): domain Eukaryota; kingdom Viridiplantae; phylum Streptophyta; class Polypodiopsida; order Polypodiales; family Pteridaceae; genus Ceratopteris; species Ceratopteris richardii. The sequence continues at coordinate 18,055,003 of CM035433.1, read as the reverse complement.
TGAAAATCTCAAAAGATTTCATGTTGCTATATGAGGATGCAAATGGGGATTCATATGTACATGCATTGAGATGTGAGCCTATTTTGATAGATACCAAGAGGAAAAATGCTAAAGATCTCTGTGATTCTGAACATGATGATGATGGTATAGATATTAATTAATTACCATGTGATACTGTAAAGTACAATGGTTCTCTTGGTGAATGCATTTCTAGGGCAAACATTTATGTAACCGATATTCTAGATTCACTAAATAAACGTTTTGAGTACATATCAGTATCTAATGCCTTCAAAGTATCTAGTCCTTCCTCATATCCACCTGATGCATATGATTGAGAGAAAATGAATCTAGAGTGGTTGAATCAAGTTACCAATTGGCTAAATGTTGATAGTCAAATGGTTGATATTCGAAAATGCATAAGTGAGAGGGAGGATTTTATTGGGATGCTATATCAAACTACACAGCATAAAAGCACACATGATTCATGGAGATCTTGTAGTGATGATAAAATCATGGTTACATATCCAAAAATGATAAGACTATGTCAATTGAGTTTGGTTATCCCTACAAGCACATCTTCATGTGATCATGGTTTTTCACAACAAAATTTTATAAAAAATATGTGTAGAACTTCATTGGGATTAGACATGTTGGATGCTCTGATATTATTATCTATTGATGCTCATGGAATCTATCAATTGATTGGAAAATTTTATTTGATATGTGGGTGAATGCAAAAATAAGAAGAGTTATGCTGTTGGAGTAGTGATTTTGAATCTAGAGATTTGACTCATTAGTTTCTTTTTTATTGAATAACTTTTTGTCATGTTTTAGCTTTATGATTTTTTTTAGTATTACTGTTGGAATCATCTTGACTAAGCTGATAATATTGGAAGACATACTTACCAAATAAATAATAACAATTGGTACCTAATTCCTTATGTAAAGAGCAACAATAGTTGTTAATTCCATTTGTAAAGGCCGAGTATTTTCTATCAGTTGTTATATTTGCAATTTTGTGTACATGAATATGTATGCATATGCTCATCAGATACTTTGTGCTTGCATGTTGGGAGCATTACTTATATGAAGAATTCAATGCTTATGGTATTGCTAGGAGTATAGGAACAAAATTCTCAAACTCTATTAAGTCAATTGCTCTATTTGAATTGGTGTACATGAATAAGTATAGTTATGATCTTGACTCATCACATGCTGAGTACCTACATGTTTTCAGCTCTTAAACAGCTTAGCCTTTGACAAAACTCCACAAGTTGCTATCTTTCTAAAGAGGATCAGTAGTCATATGAAGGGTCCAATACTTATGGTATTGTTGACAACAGAGGCAAAAAATGCTCTTTGAGTGTTTTTCATCAAGTTTTCTATTTGAAATTTTCTGTAAATAAATATGTATGCATATGCTCATCACATAGTCTATGCTTCTATGTTCCCAACATTACTTATATGAATAATTCAATGCTTATGGTATTTTTGGGAGTATAGGAACAAAATGCTTTGGGGCTATTAAGTCAATTGCTCTATTTGAATTGCTTCATGTGAATATGTATAGATATGCCCTCAAGTCATCACATGCTCAGTACTTGCATGTTTTTTGTTGTAAAACAACTTAGTCTCTGACAGAACTCCATGGGTTGCTATCTTTGTAAAGAGAAACAATAGTCATATTGAGAGTAGAATACTTATGGTATTGTTGGCACTAACGGAACAAAATGCTCTTTGAGTGTTTTTTTGTCAATTTTTCTATTTGAAATTTTGTGTAGATGATTATGCATACATATGTTGATCACATACTCTCTGGCGACATGTTGGCATCATTACTGATATGAAGACTTCAATGCTTATGGTATTGTTGGGAGTATATGAACAAAATGCTCTATGTGTATTAATTCAATGGCTCTTTTCAAATTGGTGCATGTGAATATGTATAGATATGCTCCCCAGTCATCACATGTTGAGTACTAGCTGAGTCTCTAAAAGATCCCCACAGGTTGCTATCTCTATAAAGAGCAACAATAGTCATATGGAGAGTCCAATAATTATGGTATTGTTGGAGGCAAAGGAGCAAAATGCTCTTTGAGTGTTAATGTGTCCATTGTTCTATTTGAAATTTTGTGTAGATGAATATGTATATATATTCTGATCAGATATTTTGTGCTTACATGTAGGCATCATTAGTGATATGAAGACTTGAATACTTCTGGTATTGTTGGAAGTAAAGGAACAAAATGCTCTGGGTCTATTAAGCCAATTGCTCTATTTGGATTGGTGTATGTGAATATGTATAGATATGCTCTTGAGTCATCACATGGTAAGTACTTGCACATTTTGAGTTCTACAACAACTGAGTCTATGACAGAATTTGAGCACCAGTAGTCATATGGAGAGTCCAATCCTTATGGTATTGTTGGTAGCAGAGGAGCAAAGTTCTATTTGAGTGTGTTTTTGTCCATTGTTCTATTTAAATTTTTTTATAGATGAATATTTATGACCACTTATGCTAACAGTGTGACTCATAAGGAGGAGCAAGATGTGAAGGAGTTGAAACCTACTATAACCGATTGGTTTCAGGTTTTAAGTCTCCAATGCACTAAACTTTGCCACTTTCTCCATCCTAGAAAGACCTTTAGTTGTACGTGTGACTAGAGATTTGAACCTAAATAAGCACGTCATACCTTCAGACATGTATGTTGTAACACCTTTGATGGTTTGGACTGTGGACAAGGCACTGGGAAGATGGTGTAGCATAGGCCCCGACTCCCAAGTCCCCTTCAAATATCTCTGATGCTCAAAGCAATGACACTACAACATAACTCCTGAGTTTCTTTTGAATCATATAGGTCTAACACTTGAGGCCAATGTACACTATAGTTGTTTTCATTAAATTGTCTAAATACTTGTTTTTAATTATTACACATGTAACGGTCTTGACTCTTCTTCATGTGCCCATGAACCTAACGAAGTGTAGAAATATGATCTTGTGCAAAAGAATCAGCTGTAGGTATATCAATTTGAGTGAGAGTCATGGGTGTGGGAAGATTTTTACCATAAACAATTTCATATGGTGCACATCCACCAGTGGTATGTGTTGTATTATTACATGCAAATAGTAGTAACCCATTACTTTGAGGATGAAATGTAAAGATAAAGTCTATTTTTAGAACCTAAATTTTTGATATAACGCAACCAAAAAGTGATTATAAAAATGAATATCTCGATATGAAAGAATAACTTTTGGAAAACCATGATGCAAAAAATACATTTAATAAATAACGTAGCAGCTTAAGGTGCAAAAAGAGTCTTTTTACAAGGAATGAAATACGCTTGTTTTCTAAACCCATCAACAATTGTCCAAATCATATCATTATGAGATAAAGTTGTAGGAAGACTAGTAATAAAATCCACAGAAATTTGTTCCCATGGTCCATTAGGTATGGGAAATGGCATTAATAATCCAAATGGTTTACCATGATGTCTTTTCACACGTTGACACACAATGCAATGGGAAACATACTGTGTAATACCCTTTTCCATATTTGGCCAAAAGAAAAGTTCTTCACACGTAGAAATAGTACTTTGCATGGCCCTTTGAGCCATATATGGTCCTTCATGCATCTCTTTCATTACAAACTCTTTAAAACCTTGTGTGATGCATAACTTGTGTTGGAAATACAAGAATCCATTATTAAAAGTGTAGTGATCCTCATTAGATGGTGTAGCATTATTGAAAGCATTCCATGTTTGTGAAAAATATAAATCGGATGCATAAGTAGGAATCATGTCATGAAATGAACGAATATGAACACCAAAAATATTATTGATTGAAACAATATTTATTTCTTGGGATCAGAAACCACTAACAGCATCAGCTACAACATTAGCTTTGCCAAGTTGATATTGAATCATAGGCTAAAAAGTTTGTATGATTGAAGCCCATTTAATGTATATGTTAGAAATCAATGGTTGATTTAATAAATGCTTAATATCCTGTTGGTTTGCTTTGATTAAAACTTTAGAACCCATAAGGTAATGTTTCCAAATATTTAAAGCATGTTCAATAGCTAAAAGTTCCTTATTATATGTACTATAATTATTTTAGAAGGTTTAAGTTTCCTACTTTCAAATGCAATGGGATGATCATTTTGCATTAATATATCACCTATACCTAAACCAGTAGCATGTTTGAGTTTTCAAAAGATTATTGTTGTTCTAATCCCCATGCAAATTTTAACTTGTTCTTCAATAATAATGTGAGTGGAAGTGGTAAATAAGAAAACCTTTCACAAACTTTCTATAAAAACTAGCTAACCCTAGAAAAGAGCATACATCATTCACAGATTGAGGTACATGCCATTCTTCAAATACTTTAGTTTTCTTTGGATCTACATGAATGTCTTGACTAGAAGCAATATGTCCTAAATACTCTAAATCTTTTTGGAAAAAATAACTCTTTTTAGGATTGGCATAAAATTTGTTTTTGCATCACAAATTAAAAACAATTGCTAAATGATTTTCATGGTCATTTTCATTCTCGCTATAGACAAGTATATCATCAAAGAAAACAAGAACAAAAGCTTGGTAATCAAGAAAAATGTTATTTATCATAAGTGAAAATGTAGTAGGTGCATTGGTGAGTCCAAAAGGCATAACCATGAATTCGAAGTGGCCAGTCTAAGTTCCTAAGCTAATCTTATAACTCTCATTTTGTGCCATTCATATCTAATGATGACCTGATATAAGATCAATCTTGCTAGAGACATGTGCTCCACGAAGTTTATCTAACAGATCATCTATCCTAGGAATAGGATATCTATTTTTAATTATGATCTTATTGAGTGCTCTATAGTCAATGCACATCCTATAAGTCTTGTTCTTCTTCTCTGCTAAAAGAATAGATGCTCCAAAGGGAGAAGAAATAGGCAGTATAAGTTCTTAACTTGATTAGATATTTCTTAACTTGATTAGCTATTTCTTTTTTATGTAAAGGTAAATTCCTATAAGGTGCTTTATGGGGAGGAGGAATACCAAGAATTAAGTATATTCTATGGTCAAGAGATCCCCTAGAAGGTGGTAGTTTAGAAGAAAAATCAGCCATCAAGCAATGCTTATAAGAAACCATGAATGATTTATGTGCATTAGAAAGTGTATGCATATAATCAACTATATTATTGACAAAAAAAGAATACATGAGATGTAGCCTTTCCTAAATGCACATTTTACTTGAGTATGACTAATTAATGGAACTGGTTGGAAGCATTGTAGCCTAGTGTACCAGAAATAAAATCATGTGAGATACCATCATCATGTAAAATATTAACAACTTTAACATTAATAGTACCTTGCATGCAAAGTAAAGAACGAACAGAAATTTCATTACCCATGGTACTTAGATTCTTTTTCAATGCTTCTTTGGTCCAATGAGGTTGAGCATCTTCATGAAGCCCCTCAATGTTGTGTACTTGACCTCCGACGGGCTCCATATCATTAGTTTGCAACCTACATTTAGCTTTACTATGGTCAAACTTACCACAATGCGATTAAGTGATACAGGGCCTGTTTTGTTGAGCATCCATCATCACAGTTTGAAGGGTTGCAGATTTGGTAGGGTATAAGGGGGTTGTCTTGTGGATTGGTAAGAAATTGAATTGAGGAGGGCGCTGAAAAGTAAAGAGGCTTTGAAAATTAGGGGAAGAAAAAGTAGTCGAAGGGTGATTGAAAGGAAAATTAGGCTTGATTAGTTGTTGTCATTGACGCATTTGTTGTAAGCGAATGGACTTGGAGATCAAGTAAAACTCCTTCTCAGCATCATGAGCAAAAGAAATAGCTTCATAGAGATTCGTGGGACATACTGTGTTGAACTTGGCTTGGATTCCCAGCTCCAAACCATCTTCATACTTTCGTTGCAAGGTATCTTGAGGGATCCTTTGAAGTGAATGAATAATAAGTAGTCATTGCCAAAAGTGTTCAGTGTACGTAGACATAGTGTCTCCTTCTTTCCAGCCAAATGTTGTCCACGGTTGAGGAGCATGTAAATGGAATTAGGGAGGAACACTACAAGGAATATGGGCGCATATCGATGGTTAACAGGACACAATTTTGTGGCTATAAAATTGCATAAAGCATCACAAGAAGCATCGAGCATGGAATCTTGGTTAAACGACGAGAAATATGACGTTTTAATGGACGTCTAGCACAAGAGGGTATGTGATGCTCACATTGAGTGTCACTAATGCGATGATTTAAAACAGCTTTTTGCATCGCATAAGCGATGGTGATTAATGTCGCTTATAGGAGGGTAATTGGATGGGCCTTTACAATGCATTAGCATCGCTTACACGATGGGTTTTTGACAAAAAAATTTAAAATGTTGGAGGCTCTTCGATCGGCATCTTCATACATCTGATCGAAGAGCTCTCCAACATTCACAATTGTGTTGTGCTTATGAGCTGAAAGAATCAGTTGCAAAATTGTTTTTTGTCTAATCTCTATCTTATTATCTCTCTCTGTCTCTCTTTCTACCTCTCTCTCTCTCCATATTGCAGGTTATTCAAGAAGCTAACCAAGCAAAAAATATGGCTAACTATTCTATGCACACAGATAGAGAGACATACACACACATACACATACATGCATACATATGCATACATAATGCATATGCATACATACATACTTACATGCATACATACACATACATAATGCATACACACACATATGCATACATAATGCATACACACACATACACACACCTATGCATACATACATGCATCCACATGCACACATAGACACATACACACACATAGACACATACACACACATAAACACATACACACTCATAGACGTGTAGCGACACATACACATAGACACACACACATATACACAAACACATACACACATAGACACATACACACATAATGATGCATACACACACATACACATGCATACACATACATATGCATACATACATGCATACACATACACACACATAGACACATACACACATAAACACATACACACATAGATACACACACATACACATAGACACACACACATACACACACATATACACACACATGCACATATAGACACATACACACATACACATGCATACACACACATACACATGCATACACACATAGACACATACACACATACACATGCATACACACATACAGACACATATACACACACATACACACATACACACCCATATATGCATACACACACACATATACACATACATGCATACATATGCATACATAATGAATATGCATATGCATACAATGTACATACATACTTACATGCATACATAATGCACATGCATAGATACATACACACACATAGACACATACCCACATAGACACATACACACACATAAACACATACATACTCATAGACACACACACATACACATAGACACACACACACACACACATATACACACACATACACACATAATGATGCATACACACACATACACATGCATACACACATACAGACACATATACACACACATACACATGCATACACACATACAGACACATATACACACACATTCACACACATATATGCATACACACAGATAGAGAGACATACACACACATACACATACATGCATACATATGCATACATAATGCATATGCATATGCATACATACATACTTACATGCATACATAATGCACATGCTTACAAACACATACATAATGCATACACACACATATGCATACATAATGCATATGCATATGCATACATAATGCATATGCATATGCATATGCATATGCATATGCATACATAATGCATATGCATATGCATACATACATACTTACATGCATACATAATGCACATGCTTACATACACATACATAATGCATACATACATGCATACACATACACACATAGACACATACACACAGATAGACACATACACACACATAAACACATACACACTCATAGACGCATAGTGACACATACACATAGACACATACACATACACACACACATATACACACACACACAAACATACACACATAGACACATACACACATAATGATGCATACACACACATACATATGCATACAACACATATGCATACATACATGCATACACATACACACATAGACACATACACACACATAGATACATACATACACATAAACACATACACACTCATAGACGCACACACATACACATAGACACACACACATATACACACACATACACACATAGACACATACACACATAATGAAGCATACACACACATACACATGCATACATACATGCATACACATACACACATAGACACATACACACACATAGATACATACATACACATAAACACATACACACACATAGACACCCATGGACACACACACATACACATAGACACGCACACATATACACACACACAAACACATATAGACACATACACACATAATGATGCATACACACACATACACATGCATACACACATACAAACACATATATACACACACATACACACACATACACACACATACACACATAGACACATACACACACATAGATACATACATACACATAAACACATACACACTCATAGACACACACATACACATAGACACACACACACATATACACACACACATATACACACACACATACACACATAATGATGCATACACACACATACACATGCATACACACATATGCATACATACATGCATACATATAGACACATAGACACATAGACACATACACACATACACATACATAGATACATACATACACATAAACACATACACACTCATAGACACACACACACATACACATAGACACACACACACACATATACACACACACAAACACACATAGACACTTACACAAATAATGATGCATACACACATACAAACACATATAAACACACACATACCCACATACAAACACATATACACACACACATACACACATACACACATACACACATACACACATACACACATACACACATATATGCATACATACACACATATACACATACACACACATAGAGAGACATACTCACACATACACATACATGCATGTATATACATACATAATGCATATGCACATACATACATACATACATACATGCATACATACACACACACATATACACACACATACACACACACACATACACACATAGACACATACACACATAATGATGCATACACACACATACACATGCATACACACATACACACACACATACACACACATACATACACACACACATGCATACATACACATACTTAATGCATACACACTTACATATGTACACATATATATATTGATTTCTAACCATTTTGTTTTATATGTTAGGTATTATGGATCCCAATAGAGAGAGAAAGGCGAAACTCACTCTCATAAAAAGTCTTATGAGAGCAATAGTTCCGTCTGATACTCTAGGGGCCATAATGCGTGATTACTCAGAGATGTCTGATGAGGAGCTGGACTGTACGATCCAGATGCTTACCCAGCGATCAGATGAGGGCTCTTCTGTGGCTCCACATTCAAGAGGAGAGCTATCTGCTCATAGGTATGTTTTTTTTTCATAAACTTTTTTAATGATATTATAACACATATTTTTATTTATTTTTATCTTTCTATTTTTAGGACACCTATACCACCTCCAAATCGTGATAGCAGAGCAGAGTTGCCTATGAGGACATGCATAGGCACCTTAGGACTAGAGTGCGACATAGAGCGAGAGGGGAACATTGTGTACATATGGAATGGATTGGAGTTCAAGAGAAGAATGTGGGCACTATGCAACTCTTACCTGCGCTTTGTCCACTTACCATAGAAGTAAGTAAAAATTCTACATATAAATTGAAATAAATATCTTATGTTTTATTTACATTATGTTTTTTATTTTTGTAGTGAGCATGATGAGAGGGATAAAAAATACGTACTTAGTTCACTTGAGACAGAGTTTGGGACAGGATGGTTGCTTAAGTGGTGTCTAAAAAAGATGCGGACACTTATGGTTCATCGTCGCGATAATGCACGGTATGCACTGCTTTTATGTATATATATGTGGATATGAGTATGTGTGTTTATGCATGTATGTATGTATATGAGAGAGAGAGAAGAGTGAGACTAGAGGTATAAATACACGCATACACACACATATACATCATACATGCACATTTACACACATATACATATACATGCACATTTATACATACACACACATACATGCACATTTTTACACACACATACACATGCATGCAGTTACACACATATAATGAATACACATAGACACATACACATACTCACATACACGTACACATACTCACATACACATACACATGCATAATCATATGTACACACACATAGACTCATATAATCATATTTACATGCATATATACATATACACATGCATATATACACACACAACACATGCATATGCACATATAGATACACATGCGTACACAACACATGCATACGCATAAATAAATAAATAAATAAATAAATCCTATTTCAGAAATCCTAAATTGAAAACACTAATTTCGATATTAGGGTTTTAAAATCCCTAATTTAAAAACTCTAATTCAACCTTTTAGCCATATGTTTGAAGTATATGTACACCTCCGACGTCCTACTAGAGAGATGTCTCTCCTCCCAACCTTATGCCTCTATATATAGCTACTCGAATCAATGAGGATCATAATATATATAAAGATATATACACATCATGTAGATAGGATACATAAATATAAAATCGAGTAGATATATTATGCATCACACATACATGCCTAAATGCACACATAAATATATATATACATACTAACATATTTACATGTACACATTTACACACAGACATATATACATATATACATGTACACATCACATATACATGCCTACATGCACACATAAACATATATATACATGCATAAATATTTGCATGTACATATTAATTACACATAGGCACATATACATATATACATGTACACAATTATAAATACTTGCATATATTACATGAATACATGAATATTTTACATAAATGCATATGCATATACACATATGCATATTTAACACATGTATACATATATCACACACATGCAAACACATACATATACATGAAATACATGTGTATGCATACTAACATATGTATACATATAATACACATGAAGACACACACATATGCATACATACATGATAAAAATTTGCTCCTCGAAGATAAAGCTATATATAAAATAATTAGGCATAACCTTGAGCTTCATGTTCTAACTTAGAAGAACATGATTTCGTCTCTCTAGTAGGATTCATTGTTATTCAAGTTAATAAAGAAATCCATTTAGAAGCTTCAAGTTATTGATCAATAACTAGAGTAGAATTTACTATCTAATCTGCTCATATGTTTTCATTATTGCCATCATTTTGGTAAGACATCAATATAGTCTCATCTTCATTATCCTTATTGATTTCCTTTATTTCTTCTATTGTTAAATCTATGTTCTCATGAATCACATCATCTATTCATGGATTAATATCTATTTCTGGTAATTCCTCTTCCTCATCAGTAGAATCAGCATGTAGAGAATTATCCTCTTCATAAAAAAGATTAGTATCATTATCATGTATAATGATTTTATTTTCTATTTCAGATGTTGATGTATCAGTATCTGATGCTGAATCATCAAGAGGACTTTCTTTGATCTCCCTATTGTTCAAACAATTACCTACCTCTAGGTTGCACATGAATGACTTGCCACCAAGGATGAGCATCTGGCTTTTTATAAAAAAATGCTTGTTCAATATGCCTAGGAAGAATATATGGTTCTTTAGTAGATCACATTACCTTGGAAGAATCAATTGCCCAAAACCCAGATAATTCCTTTCTTAATGTGGAATTACTATCTTTATACTCCGCTCAAAACCAATCAACCTGCAAAATGACCTATCAAAATATATAACAACAAAAACCCATTATTAGGTGCTTAAAAAAATAACTAACTTTATAAAAACAATATAAACTTTTTTCTACCTGTTTGAATGTACAAAATGAAATTTCGTAGATACCAACAATATTTCCTACATAACCAAGTTCGCTATCTATAAGGTTCATGTCTTTTGAGCTAGCACGTGATAGGTGCTTGAAAGAAGCAACAATACTAGAATCCTCTATTTTACGTAAAGAATCAATGGCTTTGATTCTAATATGCTGTCCAGAAGCCCACATATTAGTGAACATTCGAGCCTGCAAAATAAATTCAATTAGTAAATAGAAACTAACATACATATATGAAAAAAATAAAATATTATTTTAATAAAATTACCTTTCGTTCACAAACTATCGTTAACTCTCTTTGCTCAACTGAGATTTCTTCATTATTTGCGTTGGCACGTTGCAAACGACTATATAGCCAATCCGTAAAAGAAGGTATATCTGTAATCTCATTATTATCGAGATTACGTCTAAATCTTTTGTTTTTTTGCCTTTTACTTCGGAGATTTTGAAGTTCCTCGTACTCGCTAAGGAATGCTTGCATGCATTTGCTATTATATGCTACAAAAGTAGAAACATCATTTTTTTTCTTGAAATGTAAATAAGAATGGAACCCCCTTACCTAATAATACCTGAAAAAGTGAAACCTGCATGGGCCTTGTAAGGATTCCTAATTTTTAGGGATTAAAAAGCTTAATCTAGGAGATTAAGGGGCCATGGAAAACCACTAGTGGTATTATACAATAAATTAATAGTTCATCAAACATCTTTTTTGAATTCAAGAAAGAAACATTTTGTGGCCTTTGGATCCTTCAATTTGATGGCCAAGATTTAAAGGCATGACAATCTAGAGAGAGAGTCTGACATGTGTCACAGGCAAAAGATTCTCCCCCGAATTTTTTTTTGGCAGATTTCTACAAGAACTTCGATCGTTAGATCTTGGCCCATCCTACGGACGTCCGCGTTTGGGGCTGAGAGGAAATGCGCAATCCATTTGAGCCGTTCGATGATGATCCCATCCAAGGGTGCACACGCAAACGCGCCTTTTGTTTCAAACACATGATCCTCAACCATTAGATTGTCATAAGTTATAATGGCTACAATCTAAAGGCGCATTTCCCATCAGATTTCAAACTCAGCCGTCCGGTCGTGTGCTTCATCCAAGGATATACGCTGTTTGGCTCCTTATGTCATCATTACTATTATCTCAGCCACTTGTTTTGAATCCAATCGAAGGGCCAAGGATCAAAGTTGCCTTGACTTTTGCTATTTCATCTAAGCCTTTGGATCTTTAATGCAATCAACAGCTCTAAGTGAAACTCGAGATTTTTGAAACCACTCTCAAAGGAAAACCCACTTGTTCTACCTGGTTTTTCAAGGTTTGACCACATAAAAACAAGGGAAGCCTAGGCCTAGCCTATGTAATTAAGGGACTAGACTGTGTCCACCACCCTCCTCTCATTGGTCCATGCCTAATCAATCCTTAATTTAAAAGGCCCATGCAGGGTTCATTTTTTTCCCTAATGATACGATTGTTTGTTTTGGAGGATATGAAGTATGTACCTTCATTGAATGATTTGTTGATTCTATCATATATTCAGTTTGAAAGTGTGAGAAGCAGGTTTATAATTGCTATTCAAAGAATTTGGCACTGTTTATAGGCCATACAATGGTGACGTGGATGAATTGCATGCACAGAGGTTACTCAAGATAGAGCAACCTGATTATAAGGGACTAATACCAGCAGGATTTCTGGGGTATGTAGTAAACCTCTTGCATGTCAATGATGAGCATATGAAACTTTAGGATACAAAGTGGAAATCATGGTGGCTTGAGAGGATCACTTTTATACAGCTTGCTCAAAGAACTTCACCTTTATGACACTGAAGTTTTTTGAACAAGCTGTATAAAAGTGATCCTCTCAAGCCACCATGATTTCCACTTTGTATCGTAAAGTTCATATGCTAATCATTGACATGCAAGAGGTTTACTGCATACCCTAGGAATCCTGCTGGCACTAGTCCATTATAATCAGATTGCTCTATCTTGAGTAACCTCTGTGCATGGGATTCATCCAGGTCACCATTGTATGGCCTATAAACAGTGCCAAATTCTTTGAATAGCAATTATAAATCCGCTTCTCACAATTTCAAACTGAACATATGTGTGAATCGACAAATCATTTAATGAAGGTACATACTTCATGTCCTCCAAAACAAACAATCGTATCCTGCTATCCAAACAATCAAATTTTTTGCAAATATTTTGAAAGATGCATTAGTAGTTTTAAAAGATGCGTAGACAAAAAGTGTCCATTCAATTCAAGTTTTTGTTCTTACCTTATCTAAATTAATAATAAAAACCTGCATATATATATATATATATATATATATATATATATATATATATATATATATATATATATATATATATATATATATATATATATATATATATATATATATGCATATATACATAAATAGATAGAAAATTCAAAATTATACCTGAATAGTGTCGAAACAGATACATTACTCCATCCAAAACGATTTTGAAGGTTGAGAATAAGTAAGCTCGCACTTAGTCGTGTCCAACGACTTCCTTCATATACATGCTTTAGACATTCCTCTCGAAGATATTTCTCATTTTTAGAAATATCAATGCTCTCACCGTCATTTTGATACCAATCCTCAATAAAATCTATCATGCCATCATGCATCTTCATCATTGTCACACAAATCTTGTACTTTATCGTCTTTTGAATATAGATCTTTCAACTTTGCATATTGCACATCATTAGATTTGTGTAGCCTCCTCATGGAAGCTTCTGATAAATGAGGTCTTACTGGTAATTGTGAATGCTGTGGAGGAATATCATCAACATCATACGTTGGAATCTACACATATAAATAAAATTCATTAGTATTCCATAAATGAATAAAAAGTAAACTTTAAATATAAAATTAAGTATATAACTTATTAAATATGGATAGAAAATTTTTATTCTCTCTAGCTAAAAGGTGCTCTTGGAGGTCTATGCCATCCATAATTCACTAATAGTTCATCACCAACATGTAATGTAGTAATAGCATTGACAACTATGTATCTTGATACATCTCTACTCATGTATGGTGATTCATGACTATTTTCATGCTCCTCAAATGTGCAATTAGTCCTTGAACTATTATGTAACCCTCGACTACTATTTATTAAACCTGCTATATTTCCATGTGTATAAGGTCTTCCATCAATATATAATCTTTCATTTTCTGCATGTAAAATCCTTCTACTAGTAAGGGATGCTGCGTTCAAGCATATTCCATAAGTACTCATGCTTTGAACATAACGTGAAAGTCGATGCCAATCTCCCCATCCATGTATAGGACCACAAAATGACATAAGAGTGACTTCAGAGTTCGGAGGCACATACAAATCCTCTACAATAAAGAGACCACGGCCAACATTAGTAATAGTGAATGGAGAATATAGCAATTACCCCAAAAGTTGAAAACCTCTCCATCTAAAGGAAGTGGTCCTCTATTCCATCCTCCATATCTTCTTCTATCATATGTTTGTACTAAAGAACGATCACGAGCTGGCAATGGATAATCTCCAGCCGTTTCATTCTCTAAACCAGGAGGTAGAGGATTTCTAGAAACCTCTGCTTGTAATTGATGAACAACAAGTCCATGACGTGTACGAGGTATATTAACATTATGAGAAAAATCATCATCATCATCATCATCGAGCAAGTATTCCTGTATATCAACAATAATTTCATTTCATATATGGTTTTTAAATAAAATAATGACATTAATAAAAATAGAAAATACATACCCAAGCATTATCACATTGAATAGGTGATGGTGCACGCTCAAAAGTACCATACTCTGCCTCATGTTCAACACATTCCAATCGTGGTCTTCGATACGTGCCATAACAAGAGGTACACCAACATATAATATGCTCTTCATAGTAAAATTCATCATAATTCCTATCGGAGGACACATGTGAAGTCGTTGCATGGGTAGGAGGTGGTGGAGTACCCTTTGATTGATCAGAATCTACACATAATAAGAAAAAAAAAATATAAGTTATGTATCCATCAAATATATTTAAAATTAAATGTTTGATATACTTACAACATAAAGTCATTGCACGATGAGGAGAGGGTGGTGGAGTTCCATCTGATTGATCAGAATCTACAAATAATGGTATTTGATATTAATAATCTGATTATCTACATACACAAAAAATTCACATATACATATTTACACATACACACATATTCACATATACACATTTACACATACACACATATTCACATATACATAACTACACATTACTGTGGGATAAATGCATGTATTTTGTATGAATAAGTGTATATGCATGCATGTGTGTATACATATATATGTGGATATGCATATGTGTGTTTATGTTATATGTATGTATATGTGTATATGTATACATATATGTATGCGTATATGTTTGCATGTATATGTGTATGTGGGTATGTGTATGTGTATGTGTATATGTGTGTATATAGGTGTATGTATTCTGATTTTTTTTTCTGTTTGAGATTAAATTAACAGGAGATATTGTATGGTCGAAAAAAATAAGAGGCGAGCTAACATATCACCTGAGACGTGGTAGTTTTTTCGTAGACAGCTACGTCTTCAGGAGTCATTTCCTCAGCAGAAGGTACACAAATTAATAGTTTATATTTATAATTTTTATATATTTTAATAATTTTTTATATTTAATTTATGTATTTTTTTTCTTGAATAAACAGGCTGCTGCAAAGAAGAGAGTGGAGTCGGGCCACACATCGCACCTAGGCCAAATGGGCCATAATGGTTTTGTAGCTACATTTGTAAGTATATGTGTTATTGTGAGTATATTTTTTATTTTAGTTAAAATGAAAGCAACTAATGTTTTTTATTTGTTTCATTGCAGCGGAAGGATTATGGCCGAGATCCTACGAAACATGAGATCGAGTATGCTACACATTTTGGATATCGGCGTTTGAGCGAGTATATGCAAGATCATTTTGATGCCTTTGTGAGTATTTTTAAATTTTATATAATTATTTTATTTTTATGAATGGTGTAATTATTTTGTTTATTTATGTTTGTTGTATGTAATACAGGATTATTATGGAGAGACAAATATGGATGAGGTGGAGAGACAGACACAAGAGGGACGATCTCAATCGTCACAGGGTGATCATGACGATGAGGATGAGGAAGATCAGGATGATCATGATATTGCTGATGATGATGATGATCATGATGATGATGATTAGGATTTTAGTTGATTATGACATTGGATTATATGTATTTATATTGATATATATATATATATGTATATATATATATATATATATATATTATCTATATATTTTTCATCTTAGTTATGTTTTGAATTGTGTGTATTGTATTAATTAATGAAGAGTTTTGTTCTATTGATTGTTATTATTGTTTATATTAAGCATGTGTTTTAATACTTTAATTATATAATTCATTCATATGTGTGTACCTAAGTGTATATGTATGTAGTGTATATGTATGTATGTGCATGTGTATGTGTGTGTATACGTATGTATGTGCATGTGCATGTGTAAGTGTATATGTGTGTATGAGTATGTACATGTGCATGTGTATGTATGTGTATATGTATGTGCATGTATATGTGTGTGTATATGTGTGTATGTGCATGTATATGTGTATACGTAGGTGTGTGCATGTGTATATGTGTTTTTATACTTTAATTATATAATTCATTCATATATGTGTATATGTATGTGTGTGTATATGTATGTATGTGCATGTGTATGTGTGTGTATATGTATGTATGTGCATGTGCATGTATAAGTGTATATGTGTGTATGAGTATGTGCATGTGTATGTGTGTGTATATGTATATGCATGTATATGTATAACTCTATGTGTATATGTGTGTATCTGCATGTATATGTGTATATGTAGGTATGTGCATGTGTGTGTGCATGTGTATATGTGTTTCAATACTTTAATTATATAATTCATTCATATGTGTGTACCTAAGTGTATATGTATGTGTGTGTATATGTATGTATGTTCATGTGTATGTGTGTGTATATGTATGTATGTGCATGTGCATGTATAAGTGTATATGTGTGTATGCGTATGTGCATGTTCTTGTGTATGTGTGTGTATATGTATATGCATGTATATGTATATGTATATGTGTGTATATGTATATGAATATGTATATGTATATGTGTATATGTATATGCATGTGTATGTATATGCATGTGTATATGTATGAAACATGCATGTGTATGTGGATGCATTTCCATTTGCATCCATGTGCATGCATGTGGATGTGCATATACATGTATTTGCATATATGTTAATGTGTGTGTGTGTGTATATATATATATATATATATATATATATATATATATATATATATATATATATATATATATATATATATATATGCAATAATGCATGCATGTAAGTCTTTTTATGTGGTTGTAGGAATGTTTGTGCATATGCATGTGTATATGTGTGTATGTCTAAGTGTATGTGCACATGTATCTGTGTGTATATATGTGTGTGTATGTGCATGTGTATATGTGTATATGTGTGAAAGTGCATCTTCATCATGTATAAGTGTATAAGTGCATATCAATAAGTGTGAGTATGCTATGTAATGAAAATAACATTGCTCGGTCGTTTAATCGACGGTCCGCGCGTGACGCTAATGACGATGCATGTTGCAATTTTATAGCAACAAAATTTTGTCGCCTTAACCGTCGCTATATGCTCGTATTCCTTGTAGTGATAAGTATTGACAGTAATGAAACCCAAAATAGAAAACAATACGTAAATATTGGCAGAAATGAAAATCGAAATAGAACATAAGTATTGATAGAAGTGAAAATCGAAATAGTAAGTCAAGTATTGACATTAGTGTAAACATTAGATGATGCTTGCAAAATTTCTACATGATATATGAATGTTTTCTAGATTAGCTGATCAATATTGTGTGACAAGTTCGATGTATGTTTCATGTGTCCTTATCACATAAAGTGATGTGACAGTAAGTTTGATATTTGTCATGCATGAAAGGTTCCATTAGTTAATTATGGACAACATCTATTTTCCTTTCAGTAGTAATTGGAGACTGTCATGATGTTCAAGAACATTCCACAAGCACTAACTATGCATCTCAAATTAGTAGAGCTCTTTCTCAAAGAGGCTACTATCACATCAAATTCATCCATAAAATTTCAAATTATTGACCCTAAAATACGCTTCATCTACCTACATTTCATTGCATTTCATTTTAAAGCTAAGATCTATCTACTTAAATTACATCACTTGATTCTACTTTGCACTAGCAAAGTTGATTAAGTAGAACTTCATGTTCCTTAGGATTTTAAAGAACCATGTATAAAAACTATACTTTCATTTAATTTTGAAAACTCCCTATGATTCTAGAACTCAAAAAACCTATAAAAATATAAGGAACAATTCATATAGCCTTTCCAAAGAAAGAAGAACACTTATGCTAGTGGTGTGACTCTTGAGGAGGAGCAAAATATGAAGGAGTTGCAACCCGCTATAATAGATTGCAAAAAGAAGAAGAGTTATGCCATTGGATTAGTGATTTTGAATCTATAACTCTGACTCACTAGTTTCTTTTTTATTGAAGAAGTTTTTGTCATGTTTTAGCTTTATGATTTTTTTTTTTGAGTATTACTATTGGAATCATCTTGACTAAGCTAATAATATTAGAAGACATACTAACACAATTGATAATAAGAATTGGTACCAAATTCCTTATGTAAAGAGCAACAATAGTTGTTAACTCCATTTGTAAAGCCAAAGTGTTTTTTGTCAATCGTTCTATTTGAAATTTTGTGTAAATGAATATGTATGCATATGCTCATCAAATACTCTGTGCTTGCATTTTTGCAGCATTACTTATATGAATAATCCAATGCTTATGGTATTATTGGGAGTATAGGAACAAAATGCTTCGGGTCTATTAAGTCAATTGCTCTAATTGAGTTGGTGTATGTGAATATGTATAGATATGCTCCCAAGTCATCACCTACTAAGTACTTGCATGTTTTTAGCTCTAAAACTGCTTAGTCTTTGACACAACTCCATAGATTGCTATCTTTGTAAAGAGCAATAGTAGTCATATGGAGAGTCCAATACTTATGGTATTGTTGGCAGAAAATGAACAAAAAGCTCTTTGAGTGTCTTTTGTCAATTGTTCTATTTGAAATTTTGTGTAGGTGAATATGTATACATATGCTCATCACATACTCTCTGCTTACATGTTGGCAGCATTACTGATATGAAGACTTCAATGCTTATGGTATTGTTGGGAGTGTATGCACAAAATGATGCAGATCTATTAAGTCAATTGCTGTATTTAAATTGGTGCATGTGAATATGTATAGATATGATCCTAAGTCATTATGTGGTGAGTACTTGCATGTTTTCAACTGTACAACACTTGAGTTTGTGATAGAACTCCACAGGCTGCTATCTCTATATAGAGTAGCAATACTCATATGGAGAGTCCAATAGTTATGGTATTGTTGGGAGCAAAGGAACAAAATGTTCTTTGAGTATTTTTCTGTCCATTGTTCTATTTGAAATGCTGTGTAGATGAATAAGTACACATACGCTCATCAGATACTTTGTGCTTACATGTTGGTAGCATTAGTGATATGAAGACTCGAATACTTATGGTATTGTTGGAAGTATAGGAACAAAATGCTCTGGGTCAATTAAGTAAATTGCTCTATTTGAATTGGTGTATGTGAATTTATATAGATATGCTCTTGAGTCATTACATGCTGAGTACTTCCATTTTTTAGTCGTACAACATCCGAGTCTTTGACAGAACTCCACATGTTGCTATCTCTGTAAAGAGCAGCACTAGTCATATGGAGAGTCCAATACTATTGATGGCAGCAAAGGAACAAAATGATCTTTGAGTGATTTTTTGTCCACTATTCTATTTGGAATTTTGTGTAGATGAATATGTATACATATGCTGATGAGATACTTTGTCCTTACATGTTGGCAACATTACTGATATGAAAACTTGAATACTTTTGGTATTGTTGGGAGTAAAGGAACAAAATGCTAAGGGTTTATTAAGTCCATTGCTCTATTTGAATTGGTGTACGTGAATATGTATAGATATGCTCCTGAGTCATAACATGCTCAATACTTGCATGTTTTCAGTTGTACAATAGGTGAGTAGCTGACAAAACTCCACAAGTTGTTATCTCTATAAAGAGCACTAATCGTCATATGGAGAGTCCAATACTTATGATATTGTTGGCAGCAAAGGAACAAAATGCTCTTTGAGTGTAATTTTGTCCATTGTTCTATCTGATAATTGTTGTAGATGAATATGTATACATATGCTCAACAGATACTTTGTGCTTACATGTTGGAAACATTATTAATATGAAGGCTTGAATACTTCTAGTATTGTTGAGAGTATAGGAAGTCAATTGCTATATTTGAACTGGTGTACATGAATATGTATAGATGTGCTCGTTGCTCATCACATGATAAGTACTTGCATGTTTTTAGGTGTACAATAGCTAATTCTCTGATAGAACTCCATAGGTTCATGTCTCTATAAAGAGGAGCACTACTCATATGGAGAGTCTAATACTTATGGTATTGTTGGTAGCAAAGGAACAAAATGCTCTTTGAGTTTTTTTTTTGCCCACTATTCTATTTGAAATTTTGTGTATATGAATATGTATACATAGGCTAATCACATACTTTGTGCTTACATGTTGGCAACATTACTCGTATGAAGATTTGAATACTGGTATTGTTGGAACTTGGGAGTATAGGAACAAAATGCTCTGGGTCTATTAAGTCGATTGGTCTATTTGAATTGGTGTATGTGAATATGTATAGATATGCTGTTGATTCATCACATGCTGAGAACTTGCATATTGGTAGCTATATAGTAGTTGAGTCTCTGATAGGACTCCAAAAATTACTGAGTCTCTGACATAATGAATGGATTGACTCTACATCAACAGTGGATTGTACACAAAAAATAGTTACATGTTGGCAACGATATTTATATGGAGAGTTAAATACTTACATGCTTATTTTATTGCACCTTCCACTCATTGCATACTCAGTGTTTGCACTTCCATAGATTGTATAGTATACACCATCAATGCTTACTTTTGGAAACAGTACTTATGGTATTGTTTGTAGCAAGGCAAAATCCTATTTTCAGTCTTGTTTGTCTATTGCTCTATTTAATTTTTATGTAGATGACACATTCAGTGCTTATATGTATCTTTTACCATGCATTGTATGCTCTAGCATGGCCATCAAAAATCTGGACGATGTGAAATTCGAAAATGACATAAATGTTCAAAGTCTCTCTAGAATGGCAAGTGTAACACATTTGGGATTTTAGTCTTGGGGATGAAGTTGGGAGATTTGATTTTCATTTTTTCTTAGGGTAGTGATTTTCCAAGGCAACTACCTCTACTTAGAAAGATGCATGATCTATATTTGGAGTTTCAATGTACATTGCATGAGTGAATGATCACACTTATAATCTCACGGCTGTACCAATGTACAACTGTTTCTTTTTATCTTGAGCTTGAGTTATTTTTATTTTATTTTGTCCATTGGGAGTAGGGACATATTTGTAGTCTAACAAAAAAATATCAACTGAACATGTTTGAAGAAGCAATATCTGCATCTGTTAGAGAAGACAGGTGCACAGAGCATAACTTCAGAACCTAGAGTCAGTTCACGTTTAAGATGCTCCATGAGTGAGAAATGCTTCATGTAATCCTTGAACGTGTCTTAGCAGAGAAATATCTATCATGTCATAGAGAAATTTGACAAGAAATTTGTCATATGACAGATAGATAAATTTTTCCTATCATTTGTAAGGTTGAGGGATCAGTCAATTTTAGGCCGTGCAAATTTCAATGCCGATTAAAAAAACAATGTGCGACTTGGTCAAAGAATCTAGAGGAAAAAATGCACACGTCCTAAGGCTAGTCGATCACACAAACTTGGCTTACAACACTTGCGTGGCGGCATCTGCAGTTCTATGTCGTGGGCTTTTTGGAGTTGGAGGCTGCCCCCAAACCATTTTCACTAATGGAATCCTATGTTCTCAAGGTGGCAGCAGCACATTGTCCCCAGTTTTAATGGAGCTTTATGGTTCTAGATCCTTCAATCATTGTATTCCACGTTTTCCAAGTCGATTTGCACATAGAGGCCTTATACTTTGCCCCCCAGACAGCAAGCAATCTTCTTAAATGGACTGTTTGTTCTTCTACAATGCTACACTTCTTACTTGCCCCTAGCTATGCTATGATGGACCAACTGAGAATGAGAATGAGACATAGGTTTAGTCCTTGTGATACTCCTGTGCTACCATCAGAGGGCATCTGTGTTGTATCACGCTATCGCCCTATCGCTCCCAAGCCGCCTATACCATGCGTTTCTAAATTCTCTTCAACTATCACTTTTGAAAACACATATGTTGGTATGCACATGCATGTTCCATCGCCCTCCCTAGAGTATCAAAGTACTAAGAAAGGTTGAAAGAGGTGAAACAAGAATTCTAAAATGCATACGCCTATTTTGAAGCGGCCGACGTTGCTCTCTCCAAACTCTCCCGTGAGAAATGCGAGGAGCTTAGTGAGTTTCTCCGTGGCCATGCTGCTGACAGTTTTTCCATGCTTTTTCAGCAAGATGCAGAATTCATGGAGAGGGCAATGGCCAGCACTTCTTCCTCTTTTGTACTTCCTACAAAAATAATAAAGAGCGATATTTTTGCCAATGCGGGAGACACATTTAACGTGGATCATCACAACGATGCTTCGAGATCTGCCATCAACTTGCATAAAAAATGCCCAAATAATGATGCAAATGCCCAAAATTTGTGGTCGTAAATGAGGCATGTAGATCAGCCTTAAAATCAGCAATATGCTTCTCATGAGGACTAGTGAGCAGCATGTCATCAACATACACAACAATGATCAAAAGCACATAATTTGCAGGCTTAACATAGAGGGTGCTCTCAGTTGGGCTGTTCTCAAAACCATGTGCAATCAGGTAGGCATGTTGTTCATGGCACAAGAACAAGTACATGATCCCGTCACAGATGTAGAGGAAGCATATAGGGCCAGGCAGGAGCTAATAAGTCGTATTCAAGCATTGGTTTCTACCTTCTTATTAAAAACAATCATTTCATAACCCAAAAGTCATTTTTATCACTAAAACAATGTAATATATGTACATACATCTGATTACCGCATGTACGACTTCATTTTGTGCAAGCCGAGGACTCCTCAAGCTTGAGGAGTCTAAGTAGGTAGCTCATACCAATTTTCAAAATTTGTCGTTAGGTACCTAAAATTAGATGTAGAACCTATTTTTTAACTATGCCAGTCACTAGATGTGAAATCGATTAAAAATAGGCAAAAACTATAAATAGAGCTAGAGAGCTCATTTTGAGGACTTTTGAAACTAGCTTTTGGGCTAGTAGAGCCCATTACCCACTCAAGCTAAGTTGATAGCTTTGTTCATTGATGACCTATTGAGTGCTAAGCTTAGGTCATATGTATTCCTAAAGGAACCAAGGACCTTGGATCAATGCTTGCACATCTCTGTAGACATAGAGGATAACCTAGAGGAAGAGCTAGAACTCTCTAACGTGCATAAAGATTCGGATAGCACAACAAAGACCTCATCTAGACATTCCAATTCTATAGAGGACTTAGCGGAACAAGTGGCCAAACGATTTAGAGTCTCTAGTAAGCGTGGCATCAAATTAGCCCCCCCTCCCCCCCCCCCGCAAGGTGTTACACTTGTGGAGGTGTTCACATGGCAAATATATGTCGAAATGCAATGCCATCCATATGAAACTCCAATGGCCTATATTGTACCATACAATGCAGGTACACTAACCACACGGCTCAAGATTGTCCATATAAAAAGCAGGTGGCTAGACAGAGTTATCCTCAACTATATCTGCCAAGTAGATACCCAAGGCAATACCAGCCACAGCAATACTATTGTGTCCCCCCTCATTATCAAGTTCCATATCAAGCACATCCTAGACCGCAACCTGTCCTAGGACAACAACCTCCACCCCCTGCCAACGTAGTTTCTATGAAGTATGCCACTCCGGAAGAGATTTCAAATAGGGCATTAGTACCTACAACCCCTTTGATAATAGAAAATGACCCTAATCCAAACAGGTTTGATGCCACCCATGTAGACAGCCCACCCCCATTCTATACAGAGTCACCGAAAAACCTAGATCCATATTATTAAAGTCCTGTGTATGAGCCAAATTGGGAACTTGATTACGCTCAAGCCATGTACATGAACCCGAACCTGCAACCATAGACTAGACAACCAAGACCCCAAGGACCTAAAGGACCATGTTCCAAGTGTCAGGGAGACCATTTCATACGTGACTGCCCACAATCCATAGCTGTTGTGCAGCCACACTATTTCAATATTCAAGGACTTTCTCCTGAATGTGGACAGGATCACTTTATAAGAGATTGCCCTAAGAACCCCGCCAATACACCCACAAAAGTGAACCCCATCAATGTGATAGGAATAGTGCAACACACCGAAGGTTCCATACCCTAGTACATACCCATCTAGGCAGTAACTAGAGCCCAAGCACAAAGGCAGATGCAACCGGAGACCCCAGGTGGAATAGCTGAAGCTAGCGATGTAGGAGAATCAATAAGAAAGAAGATGGGAACCTGGAAAGATTCAAGAGAGCAACATAAGAGAAAATGGAGCAAAAAGATTAGCAAGTTCGAGGAAAGCTTGAGGGAAACCAGAGCCAAGATCTTAGAAATGGCATCAGAAGAGGCTGAAGCGATTGTGGTACCAAGATCAGTACTAGCTATGTGTTGCAATACTTGCTCACATCACCTACCTCATTGAAAATATGTGTCGTGATACTTGCTATAGTGGTAAGCACAAATTAGGCCGTTTCTTTCAAGGTTAATATTTGAACAAAGTTAATATTAGATTCATTTCAAAGCTCTTGATGACACGTATTCAATCCTAGTATTTTCAGCCTAATCTAATAAATGCACTTCGAGTTATGAGCAAAATATTGAGTGGCAAGAAACACCAACTCTTTCTCCACAGTCCACCAAGCTTCGCACACACACACACACACGAAAATAGCAAGAACAAAAGGGAAAGGGATAGACAAAACCTCTACATACGCATTTCAAGCATCACATGCACATAAGCTCATGGAGAAGAAGATACACAAGTGGGAAGAAGAAAATTCAAAAATTTCAACTTATTCATTCAAATTGGCTAAAGTCTTTACAAAGAGTCACAAAGTGACTTGTACACATGTCCCTAAAAATGGTCCTTTCACACAAGATACCGACACTTTTATTGTGAATCACTAAATTCCTACTAATATATGAAACTTATGTTACAATCGTCTAGGATTATGCATCTAGAGGACTCCTCTAGAGCATTTACAAAGCTCTTGATGTAATACTATGGAGATTAAAGAAGAAAAATTATGCCCAATTTTGAAAAAAGGTTGGGGCCTACTTCTCTTTGCTTCTTTCTCTATTGCTCTGTCTTCTTTTGCAACACTCTCCCCCTCTTAGTGTCAATCATCCCCTGGGAATCTTTACATTAAGAGGTGTGTTGTCCTTTTATCTGGCCCGCTGATTTATTCTTTAGCTTGTGTATTGCTTTTCATCTAATGCATCTAGTGACCTAGTATGGCATCTATTTGTCACTCTTTGCTATGCTTTAGCCTTTGGTTGTTTCTTGAAAGGTCCTAGTTTTTACTTCTTTGTTCACACTCTTTGAGACCTCCTTGCTTCTCATTGCAACCTGATGCGTGCTTTAGCCCGATACATGCCCCTGTAGGGCTTTGGGCAAAGGTTGAGCTTCTCTATTGAACTATTCTATGTTTTCACTTTTTTCTTCTTCTCTTCTTGTTGGATTCTCCCTCCACACATCCCTCCTCCTAAACTCTGTTGTCTCCAAGAGGCTTTTGTTGGCAACGTGAGTAGGTCTTGAACACTATCTTTTTTGTCTGATTGAGGAGGTTGGCTTCACAAATCAACATATCTTTCGACTGGGATGATATTATTCCCATGTGGAGCTTGGAAATGATTGGTAAAAAATCTTAGCTCATATGCAACTAATCTGACATTCAAATTTGACAACATTTTCAAAACGATCTCTGAATCTATCTCAAAAAATCATGTGAAGAAGGCTTCTTCATATGTTTGCATATAAGTACTTGGCAAAAACATTATTTGATAGTATATAGCCATTATTGTGAGATGGCTTGGCATACCAAACAAGCCAAAAACTAAGGATTTGGTGCCTTGACTAATTCTAATGAAGCTCAAAAATGTTTACTCATTGTGTTTAAAAACTTTCAAGTCAACGAATAGCATACTAAGCACTTTATTGGTCATCTTTATTGCTATATCATGTATAGAAGCATACTTAGATAGCCAAAATTCTATTGTCCCGACCACATACTCTTCAATCGATAGATAATTATGTGGTAGGTCTGATAGCAAAGGAAAATTGAGCCATTGATTATTAAGCTTACCACTATGTTGTTCTTCCCAAAATTGTGTCCATGACCTTTGCTGTGGTACTAGGCAAAAAGAAGGATTTACTTGTAATAAATATGGTGCTGCTTGCTAGTGCACCCATAAGGTAGGATTCTTCTCCAAAAATGTTCTTCTTTGGACAAGATCCACTTTTCAAATTCTTCTTGAGTGTAAGAGAAGATTGTTGTCTTGAAGTTTAAGGCTTGTTCCGGATCATTTTGAGTCATTTTCTTTATGTAATGGTTCATCTCTTCTTTCATGATCCCGTATGGAACATTGAATGTTCTTATGATGCTATCCAAATCTTTGCTCTTGATTTTGGCCTCTTTCATTATTCTTACCACTGCATCTTCAAAATTCTATGTGAGTCGAGACACCAATAGTGCCTGCTCTCTTTGGCTTATTTTTGTAGTATATGGCATTGGATGGTCATCAACTTGTATATCCTCCTCATATTGTATTTATGAATGAACGATGGGGGGAGAAAAAGGGCATACCTCAATTTGCTCAATAGCCACATAAGAGCCTAGAACTACTAGTGTCCCCATGTTTACTTGCTACAATAATTGTGCCTATAACAGTGCTATCGCTTGATCTTTTTCCTTTATCTATTCTTTTGCAGCTTCGACCTCTTCCTCACTTTTTATTTTGTTGGTACACACTATAAACATCTGATTGGCATCTTGTTTGCATGGTTTTGTATACTTGGATGCTAATTCTTTCCATTTATTTCATAGTTCATTTGTATCGTGCATGTAGTTTGACTCCCATTGAACACCCAATGCTTGCTCCTACGTAAGCTGATCACCATACCTTTCTATTTGTGCTCATAGCTCAACTATGTCTTCACTTGTAGATCTTGATGCTTCCATAGGTTGATTATGTAAAATTGAATTCATCAAATCTTTATTTTTGCTTTTGAACACATCTACTTCATCCATGTACATCTTGAGCTGTGTCTCAAGAATTTTGTTTTTATTAGTGATTCGTGTTTTCTTTGCTTCTCTTGCTTCATATTTTTGTTTAATTTCATTTAATTGGCTTTTCAATTGTGCATTCTCTTCCTTTAATTTATTGATTGCTTTAGTAGCATCAATGGATTCTTCTACCTTTTTCGTGAGGTCCAGTTGTGCTTTCATTAGTTGATCGGACTACTGTTCACGTAAAGCTTTGAAGTGACCTTTTTCTATGTGTGCTTGTTCATATTCTCTATCGGCTTCCATCAACTGTTGTTGTGTGTCCATGGCCGTTTGGATCATATTTCTTACTACTCTCTTCGATTGGGCCACATCCATATTTAGCTATGTTTGTGGTATTATTGGCTTTTCCCTAGTTAACTCATCTTTGCCTTTATTGACATGCAGAGTCTTGGAACAATCTCCACGTCTTGGAACAATCTCCATGTTTGCTAGAATTTTTCATTCAACCTACTAACCTATTGAGGCCATCAAGGTAAATAGGCAATCCATGCACATTAGTGGAAATGTATTGAGCGGCTATTCCATGCTCTCCATCTATCACTAACATGAGCCCGAACAATGGCACTAAGCTATGCATATCTTCTGAAGCCATCATGGGTTCTCCTTTTGAATCACTAGAAGTCTCAGAGTAGACATAATGAGTACTCTTTTTAGTGACACTTCCCACTGATGATATTACACTTCTTCGACTCCCTAGCACTCGTCTGGATCTTAGGTTCATTCACCACTTAGTTCTTGGTTCCTCCTGGGTAATCTACCAACTCTATTGAATGTCCTTGGTCAATGATTAAGTATTGGGAATTTTAATTTCCTTCTGCCACAATACAGGATACTTATTATAAATATGATACTTGTGATGCACGATACACGATACACGAATGATGTGATACATGATATCTCGGCCTAGAAGATACACGATATTGGTCTCCACCTAATTCTCATGATACGATACGTGCCTTAGGCATGATACACAATCTGCCATGATATGATACTAGATGTTAGCACGATACACAATACTTGAGTGTGTAATGATACACGATATGAGCTATTCACAATACAATACTTGATACACAAGGTTGCATGTTACATGATACATAACAGTTTGACTCTCATGATATGATACTAGGTTTGACATTATACATGATACAATCCTTCTTGTGATACATGATACTTAGGAATCACAATACATGATACTTGATAAGTATCGATGATACAAAATATGCGATTGGTAATAATACTCAACCCGATGATACATGATATTATGGTATTGCAATACACATGGAGTATGAGGTATTAGCGATACATGATACGTGTCGAGTATTGTGACACACAAGAATTGTGGTATTGTGATATGAGGAATCAACTCCCACAATAATGTGTATTTTTGTATATGTGAATGTGTGTCTATTTGTAAATGTGTATATGTGTGCATGAGTAAATATGTATATGTGAATGTTTATGTATGTAAATAATCAGATTATTAATATCAAATAACATTGTTTGTAGATTCCGATCAATGAGATGGAACTCCACCATCGTCTTCAAATTGTGCAAGGACTATATATTGTAAGTATATCAAACTTTTAATTTTAAATATATTTGATGGATACATAACTGATATTTTTTTTTGTTTCTTGTTATAATCAGATTCTGATCAATCAGAGGGCACTCCACCACCTCCTATCCATGCAACGACTTCACATGTGTCCTTCGATAGGAATTATGATGAATTTTACTATCAAGAGCATATTATATGTTGGTGTCACTCTTGTTATGTCACATATCAAAGACCATGATTGGAATATATTGAACATGAGGTAGAGTATGGTACTTTTGAGCATGCACCACCACCTAGTCAATGTGATAATGATTGGGTATGTATTTTTTCTATAAGTTAATGTCATTATTTTATTTAAAAAACCATATACAAAATCAAATTACTATTGATATATAGGAATACTTGCTCGATGATGATGATGATAATTATTCTCATACTCATAATGTTAATATAACTTGTACATGTCATGGACTTGCTATTCATCAATTAGGAGGCTTCTAGAAATCCTCTACCTCCTAGTTTAGAGACTGAAATGGCTGGAGATTATCCATTGCTAGCTCGTGGTCGTTCTCTAGTACAAACATATGATAGAAGAAGATATGGAAGATGGAATAGAGGACCACTTCCTTTAGATGGAGAGGTTTTTAACTTTTGGGGTAATCGCTATATGATTGCTCCATCCATTATTTCTAATGTTGGTTGTGGTCTCTTTATTGTAGAGGATTTGTATGTGCCTCCAAACTTTGAAGTCACTCTTATGTCATTTTGTGGTCCTATATATGGATGGGGAGATTGGCATTGACTTGCATGTTATGTTCAACGCATGAGTACTTATGGAATATGCTTGAATGCAAGATCCCTTACTAGTAGAATGATTTCACATGCAGAAAATGAAAGTTTATATATTGATGGAAGACCTTATATGCATGGAAATATAGGAGGTTTAATAAATAGTAGTTGAGGGTTACATAGTATTTCAAGGACTAATTGCACATTTGGAAATAGTCATGAATCACTATACATGAGTAGAGATGTATCAAGATACATAGTTCTCAATGCTATTACTACATTACATGCTAGTGATAGATTATTAGTGAATTATGGATGGCGTAGACCTCCAAGAGCACCTTTTAGCTCGAGAGAGAATGAAAATTTTCTATCCATATTTAATAACTTATATATTTAATTTTATGTTTAAAGTTTACTTTTATTCATTTATGGAATACCAATGATTTTTATTCATGTGTGTAGATTCAAATGTTTGATGTTGATGATATTCCTCCACACCATTCACAATTGCCAGTAAGACCTCATTTATCAGAAGCTTCTATGAGGAGGCTACGCAAAAGTGATCCTATGGAATATGCAAGGTTGAAAGATCTATATTCAAAAGAAGATAAAGTACAAGATCTATGTGACAATGATGAAGATGATGGCATGGTAGATTTTATTGAGGATTGGTACAAAATGATAGTGAGAGCATTGATATTTCTAAAAATGAGAAATATCTTTGAGAGGAATGTCCAAAGCAGGTATATGAAGGAAGTCATTTGACATGACTAAGTGCAAGCTTACTTATTCTCAATCTTCAAAATCATTTTGGATGAAGTAATGTATCTCTCTCGGCACTATTAAGGTATAATTTTCAATTTTCTATTTATTTATATATATACATGCATAAATATATACATATAAATACATGCATATATAGACATACACATAATTATACATAAATGCATACACACATATAAACATACACACACATAAACACACATACACATGTTATGAGAGTAAGGTCAAATTATATATACCTGTATCGAATGAGGATGTTTTGTCATCTAGCCTTTAGAATTGTCCACCCAACCTTTAGAATCTTCCTAACACATCTGTTTCTCCTATTCTAGTCGACCTAATACCTATGCTGCTAAATCTTTTAAGAACTTTGCATACAAATATTAAGTATTAGTTAGCTATGGAGGTATTAGGTCGTTAGCAAAATGGGAGAACCAAATTTATCTCAAAGATTTTGAAGGATGGAAAAACAAATTTAAATGATGGACAGAAAGAAAGTGTCCATTCAATGTAGGTTTTCACTTTAGCTAAGGTAAGAACAAGGACTTGTATTGAATGGACACTTTCTGTCCACCCATCCTTAAAACTATTCATGCATCTTTCAAAATCTTTGAGATAAATTTGGTCCTCCTATTTTCCAAACGACCTAATACCTCCCTAGCTAACTGATACTTTATATTTGTAAACAAATATGTAAGCCTTAGTTAGCAAGGTAGGTAATAGATTGACTATAAAGTGGGAGACAGCTAGACGATTCAGGGGTCTAGATATATATATGAAAGTCTACAGATCACAATAAACAAAAAGAAAAGTAGAAATGAAATCAAATGTACACAGCTACACATGCATACATACACATACATACATACATATATATATACATATAAACATACATATACACATGTTATGAGAGTAAAGTCAAATCGCAATACATACATACACATAAACATACATATACACATGTTTGATGGAGAAATAGCATCCTACTTCATTTTTTGATATTCAGGTTCATTTATTAGTCCATCTTGTAGATGAAATAGAGATTGCAGGTGCTATGAACACTCGATGGATGTTTTAGGTTGAGCTATTTATGGGAATATTAAAAGGTTATATGCGATAAAGAGCGAAACCAGAAGGATCCATGGCAAAGGGTTGGATGCTTGAAGAGTGCATGTATTATGTTAGTGAGTACCTTGAAAGAGTTCATGAAGAAGCTCCACGTGCATGGACTAAGGAGTCTTCTTCAAAAATAACAGATGAGGTATTATCAAGTAAGGGAGTTGCATTTTTATTTACATTTCAAGAAAAAAATGATGTTTCTTCTTTTGTTGCATGTAATAACAAATGCATGCAAGCATTCCTTAGCAAGTACAAACAAGAACTTCAAAACATCCGAAGTAAAAGACGAAGAAACAAAAGATATAGACATAATCTTGATAATAATGAGATTACAAATATATCTTCTTTCAAAGATTGGCTATAGAGTCATTTGCAATGCGGCAACGCAAATAATGAAGAAATCTTAGATGAGCAGAGAGAGTTAATGATAGGTTGTGAACAAAAGGTAATTTTATTTGAATAATATTTTGTTTTTTTCATATATGTATATTAGTTTCTATTTATTAATTTAATTTCTTTTTGCAAGCTCGAATGTTCACTAATATGTGGGCTTTTGGACAACATATTAGAATCAAAGCCATTGATTCAAGCAACTGTCACGTGCTAACTCAAAAGACATGAACCTTATAGATGGCGAACTTGGTTACGTGGGAACTGTTGTTGGTATCTACAAAATATCATTTCGTACATTCAAACATGTAGAAAAAAAGTTTATATTTTTCATGATAGAGTTTATTACTTTTTTAAGCACCTAATAATGGGTTTTGTTTTTATATATTTTGATAGGTCATTTTGAAGGTTGATTGGTTTCGAGCCGAGTATAAAGGTAGTAACTCCACATTAAGAAAGGAATTATCTAGGTTTTGGGCAATTGATTCTTCCAAGGTAATGCGATCTACTCAAGAACCATATATTCTTCCTAGGCATATTGCACAAGCAATTTCTTATAAAAACCCAGATGCTCATCCTTGGTGTCAAGTCATTCATGTTCAACCTAGAGGTAGGTCATTGTTTGAATAGTTTATTGTTAGAGATATCGAAGAAAGTCCTCTTGATGATTCACCATCAGATACTGATACATCAACATCTGAAAGAGAAATTAGAATCATTATACATGATAATGAAGTCTTACCAAAATGATGGCAATAATGAAAACATATGACCAGATTAGATAGTAGATTCTATTCTAGTTATCGATCAATAACTTGAAGCTTCTAAATGGATATTAGATAACAAATTCTTCTTTGTTCAACTAGAATATCGATGAATCCTACTAGAGACATGAAATCATGTTCTTTTAAGTTAGAACATGAAGCTCGGGGGTATGCCTAATTATTTTATATATAGTTTTATCTTCATGGATAAATTTTTCTCACGTATGTTTGCATATGTGTGTCTATTCATGTGTATTATATGTATACATGTGTTAGTATGCATATATATGTGTTTCATGTATATGTATGTGTGCACATGTGTGTGATATATGTATACATGTGTTAGTATGCACATGTGTATATATGCATATGCATTTGTGTAATATATGCAAGTGTTTATAATTGTGTATGCATGTATAAGTATACATGTGTGCATGTAGGCATGTATATGTGATATGTACATGTATATATGTATATGTGTCTATGTGTAAATGTGTACATGTAAATATGTATGCATGTATATATATTTTATGTGTGCATATAGGCATGTATGTGTGATTCATAATGTATCTACTCCATTTTATATTTATGTATGTGTATCTATATGATGTGTATATATCTTTATATATTATGATCCTCGTTGATTCAAGTAGCTATATATAGAGGCATAAGGTTGGGAGGAGAGACATCTCTCTAGTAGGACGTCGGAGGAATAGATGCAATGTTTACATATACTTCAATCATATGGCTAAAAAGCTGAATTAGAGTTTCTAAATTAAAGTTTGTAAAACCCTAATATCAAAATTAGTATTTTTGAATTAGGATTTTTGAATTAGAATATTTATAATAGGGTTTTTGAATATATATATATATATATATATATATATATATATATATATATATATATATATATATATATATATATATATATATATATATATATATATATATATATATATATATATATATATATATATATATATATATATATATATATGTGTGTGTGTGTGTGTGTGTGTTGTTATAAAATGAGATATATATATTGTAATTTATATATATATATGTATATGTGTGTGTGTATATATATATATATATATATATATATATATATATGTGTGTGTGTGTGCATGTGTGTGTATGTATGTGTATCTATATGTGCATATGCATGTGTTGTGTGTGTGTATGCATGTGTATGTGTATATATGTATGTAAATATGATTATGTGAGTCTATGTGTGTGTACATATGATTATGTATGTGTATGTGTATGTGAGTATGTGTATGTGTCTATGCATGTATTCATTATATGTGTGTAACTGCATGCATGTGTATGTGTGTGTAAAAATGTGCATGTATGTGTGTATGTATGAATGTGCATGTATGTGTATATGTGTGTAAATGTGCATGTATGATGTATATGTGTGTGTATGCATGTATTTGTACCTCTAGTCTCACTGTTTTCTCTCTCTCTCTCTCTCATGTACATACATACATACATAAACACACATACTCATATCCACATATATATGCATAAAAGCAATGCATATTGTGCATTATCGTGACGATGAGCCATAAGTGTGACGATGAGCCATAAGTGTTCGCATCTCTTTTAGACATCACTTATGCAACCATCCTATCCGAAACTCTGTCTTAAGTGAACTAAGTACGTATTTTCTATCCCTCTCGTCATGCTCACTACAAAAATAAGAAAAATCATGTAAATAAAAAATAAAATATTTATTTCAATTTGTATGTAAAATTTATACTTACTTCCACTACAAGTGGACAAGGTGCAGGTAAGAGTCACATAATGCTTGCATTCGTCTCTTGAACTCCAATCCATTCCCTATGTACAAAATATTCCCCTCCGGCTCTATATTGCACTTTGGCACTAAGGTGCATATGCATGTCCTCATAGGCACTTGTGCTCCGCTATCATGATCTGGAGGTGGTATACCTATCCCGAAAATAGATAGATTAAAGTAAATAAAAATATCGTTGGGTAATCATCTGGATCATAAAATCCAGCTCATCATCAGGCATCTCTGAGTACTTATGCATGATGATCGCTAGAGTATCAGGCATAACTCTTGCTCTAATAAGACTTTTTATGATAGTGAGTTTCACCTTTCTCTCTCTACTAGGATCCATAATACCTATACACATAAAACAAAAAGGGTTAGAAATCAATATATATACGTGTACATATGTATGTGTGTATATGTATATGTAGGTGTATATGTGAGTGTGTGTATGCGTGTAGGCATGTATGTATGCATATGCATGTGCATTATGTATGCATGTGTGTGTATGTATGTGTGTGTATGCATGTAAGTATGTATGTATGCATATGCATATGCATTATATATGCATATGTATGCATGTATGTGTATGTGTGTGTTTGTGTGTGTATGTGTCTCTATGTGTGTATGCATATATGTGTGTGTATGCCTCTATGTGTGTGTCTATACATATATGTGTGTGTATGTGTCCATGTGTGTGT
The DNA here is from genome assembly GCA_020310875.1 of Ceratopteris richardii. NCBI lineage: Eukaryota > Viridiplantae > Streptophyta > Polypodiopsida > Polypodiales > Pteridaceae > Ceratopteris > Ceratopteris richardii. The sequence continues at coordinate 18,018,472 of CM035433.1, read as the reverse complement.
GTATGTGTGTGTATGTGTGTGTGTGTCTATGTGTGTATATACATGTGTATCTGTATATATGTGTCAATATGCATGTGTGTAAATGTGTGTGGATGTGTGTATGTGTGTTTGTATGTGTGTGTGTAAGTGTGTATGTGTGTGTATATGTGTGTGTCCAGGTGTGTATATACATGTGTATCTATGTATATATGTCTATATGCATGTGTATGTGTGTTTGTGAATGTGTGTGGATGTGTGGATGTGTGTATGTGTGTGTGTAAGTGTGTATGTGTCTATGTGTGTGTTTATATATATGTGTGTGTATCTCTGTGTGTGTATAAGTTTGTATGTGTCTATGTGTGTATGTGTGTGTGTATGTGTGTGTGTCTATGTGTGTGTGTCTATGTCTGAAAGTGTGTGTGTGTGTGTCTATGTGTGTATGTGTGTATGTCTGTATGTACGCATGTGTAAGTGTGTATGTGTGTGTGTGTCTATGTTGTGTATGTGTCTATGTGTGTGTATGATTCTATGTGTGTGTATGTGTCTATGTGTGTGTATGTGTCATGCATTATGTATGCATATTATGTATGTGTGTATGTGTGTGTATGCATGTAAGTTATCTATGTATGCATATGCATTATGTATGCATATGCATTATGTATGCATATGCATTATGTATGCATATGCATTATGTATGCATATGCATATGCATTATGTATGCATATGTATGCATGTATGTGTATGTGTGTGTATGTCTCTTTACGCATGTGTGTGTATGTATATATATGTGTGTATGTGTGTGTGTCTCTCTCTTCGTGTGTGTGTGTGTGTGTCTATGTGTGTATATGTATGTGTGTGTATGTGTGTATGCATGTAAGCATGCATGTATGCATATGCATGTGCATTATGTATGCATATGCATGTGCATTATGTATGCATATGCATGTGCATTATGTATGCATATGCATGTGCATTATGTATGCATATGCATGTGCATTATGTATGCATATGCATGTGCATTATGTATGCATATGCATGTGCATTATGTATGCATATGCATGTGCATTATGTATGCATATGCATGTGCATTATGTATGCATATGTATGCATGTGTGTGTGTATGCATGTAAGTATGTATGTATGCATATGCATATGCATATGCATTATGTATGCATGTATGTGTATTTGGGTGTATGTCTCTCTTCGTGTGTGTGTGTGTGTATGCATATGTATGCATGTATGTGTATGTGTGTGTATGTCTCTCTACGTGTGTGTGTGTATGCATATATGTGTGTGTATGTGTCTATGTGTGTGTATGTGTGTGTGTGTCTATGTGCATATGTGTGTGTGTGTTTATGTGTGCATGTGTGTGTCTATGTATGTATATACCTGTGTATCTATATATATGTGTGTGTATGCATTTGTATGTGTGTGTGTAAGTGTGTCTGGATGTGTGCGTGTGTAAGTGTGTAGGTGTCTATGAGTGTGTGTGTTTATGTGTGTGTATATGTCTATTTGTGTGTATGTGTTAATGTGTGTGTATGTGTCTATGTGTGTATGTGTATGCATGTATCTATGCATATGCATGTGCATTATGTATGCATATGTATGCATGTGTGTGTATGTGTGTGTATGCATGTACGTATGTATGTATGCATATGTATGCATGTATGTGTATGTGTGTGTATGTCGCTTTACATGTGTGTATGCATATATATGTGTGTATGTGTGTGTGTCTCTCTACGTTTGTGTGTGTCTATGTGTGTATATGTATGTGTGTGTATGTGTGTGTATGCATGTAAGCATGTATATATGCATATGCATGTGCGTTATGTATGCATATGTATGCATGTGTGTGTATGTGTCTATATGCATGTAAGTATGTATGTATGCATATGCATATGCGTTATGTATGCATGTATGTGTATGCGTGTATGTCTCTCTACGTGTGTGTGTGTGTGTATATGCATATGTATGCATGTATGTGTATGTGTGTGTGTATGTCTCTCTACACATGTGTGTGTATGCATATATGTGTGTGTATGCATATATGTGTGTGTATGTGTCTATGTGTGTGTGTATGTGTGTGTGTTTATGTATGTATGTGTGTGTGTGCCTATGTTGTTGGTGATTCCTTTTCTCTGAAACCACTTCTGGTGGTCGTCACGGCAAGGCTTGAACCTTGTCAAGTCTGCAGAAATGGCCGCGCCACCGAAAGGATGCTAAGCTAGAGTGATATTAGAACACCTCTATAATCAGTAGTAGCTAAGCATAGTTACTATCACTCAACATATAAAACTGCGCTTTGAATTTACTGGAAAAATTCCACTGGAACTTCACTGGTCTGTCACTAGACTTATACCGGAATCTTACCGGAGTCAGCTCCTATTCTGTTTGTAATTACTTCAAGTGAATATACATGAAGTAAGGAAGTGATGCGTGAACTTCCTTCATTGAGTGAACACTTTCTAAAGTTTAAGAAAAACTTCTCCGGTTCAGAATGTCTCTTTTCGGTTAGACTTTGCACTGTGTGTACATATCCATTTCACCGAAATCCTTGACGAACTGATAGTAGAGATGTCTAGCTATAAGATAAGCTATCTCTCATACAAAACTTTAATTTACTCTGCGAGATATACTTCGTTGTTCTACCGGAAAACTTGTTTGATGAGAAAACTGTAACTGACCGAAAATGCATTTACTGAGACAAGTTTGACCGAGACATTTGTTTACTGAGAGAGTACCGAGGAACACGTTTACTAACGAACTATAATTGTTAACGGTTAACAAACTTTCTAGTACCGTAACACGAAAATACTCAGAGTTCTTCACATACGAACAGTGTGCGTAAGCTTCCACATGAACATGTGTTTTCTATTAGAGAAGATGTGTACAAATTAACTTGGCCTCTTCTTGCTCAAGCTATGGAAACTCTCCTACACTGAGTAGTTTCTTTTTACCATCTCTCTCAGATGAACACCTTACATTTCAGGTTTCTGTTATTCATCTGTACATACGCGATCTATGGCATCTTCTAAAAACTTCTCACTCTCTGTTCTCTCCCTCTCTCTCTCTCTCTCTTATTTTTGACCTCTGTATGTGCTCTATTTATACTGCGCGCTCTTCTCACGCACGTTCTAGCTTGCACTTCCCTCTTATTATTCTTATACACGTTCTCTCTGTATATACAGTTTGATTCGGTGTAACGAACTCTGATTCTGCAAGATTCTGTACTGTACATAACGGTCGTGAATTTGTCCCTTCATTAAGGCTTTTGATTTTCTGAATATTTGATTCCGCTTCTTTTTATCTTCCTTTGCCTGTACGTCAAATTCGTGAGTGATTCTTCAACATATGTGTTTATGTGTGTGTCAATGTGTGTATATACATGTGTATCTATATATATGTGTGTGTATGCATGTGTATGTCTGTGTGTAAATGTGTTTGGATGTGTGTGTGTGTGTGTAAGTGTGTATTTGTTTATGTGTGTGTATGTGTCTATGTGTGTGTATGTGTATGCATGTATGTAAGCATATGCATGTGCATTATGTATGCATATGTGTGTGTATGTGTGTATGCATGTAAGTATGTATGTATGCATATGCATATGCATTATGTGTGTATGTCTCTATGTGTGTATGTGTGTGTATGTGTGTGTGTGTGTGTCTATGTGTGTATGTGTGTATGTTTGTATGTGTGTATGTGTGTATGTGTGTGTATGCATGTGTATGTGTGTGTAAATCTATGTGTTTATGTGTGTGTATGTGTGTCTATGTGTCTATGTGTGTGTATGTTTATGCATGTATCTATGCATATACATGTGCATTATGTATGCATATGTGTGTGTATGCATGTAAGTATGTATGTATGCATATGCATATGCATTATGTATGCATATGTATGCATGTATGTGTATGTGTGTGTATGTCTCTCTATGTTTGTGTGTATGCATATATATGTGTGTGTATGTGTGTATGTGTGTGTGTGTCTATGTGCATATGAATGTGTATGTGTGTGTATGCATGTAAGCATGTATGTATGCATATGCATGTGCATTATGTATGTTTGTATGCATATGCATTATGTATGCATACATATGCATGAATGTGTATGTGTGTGTGTATGTCTCTCTACATGTGTGTGTATGCATATATGTGTGTGTATGTGTCTATATGTGTGTGTATGTGTGTGTGTGTATATGTGTGTATGTGTGTGTCTATGTCTGTATATATGTGTGTATCTATATATATGTGTCTGTATGCATGTGTATGTGTGTGTGTAAATGTGTGTGGATGTGTGTGTGTATAAGCGTGTATGTGTCTATGTGTGTGTATATGTGTGTGTGTGTCTATGTGTGTATGTGTGTGTGTGTCAATGTGTGTATGCATGTGTCTATGTGTGTATATATGTGTGTCTATATGCATGCATATGTAAATTAGTGTGTATATGTGTGTGTCTAAATCTGTGTGTATGTGTGTATGTGTGTATGTGTGTATATCCATGTGTGTATGTGTGTCTGTGTGCATATACATGCGTATGTGTATATATATGTGTGTATGCATGTGTATATGTGTGTGTCATACCTACAAGAAAAGACATTACATAAAATCACACAAAAACATACACATACATACATACACACACACACACATACATACATACACACACACACACACACACACACACATATATATATATATATATATATATATATATATATATATATATATATATATATATATATATATATATATATATATACACACACACACACATTACTTCTTTCGCTTATGACTCACACATCTCACCACATACACATGCATAGTAGGCATGACTCACATGCATTCCATATACGTCTCACACACTCACTTGCACATACCTTAGTTAACTCACTCACTCACTCACACTTAGCCATATATACCTACACACTTTCACTTTTACTTTGTTTTAGATGTTTTTATTTATTTTATGCCATTAAGGCTTTTTCTTTTTAATTCATGATTTTCTTTTCATTTTGCTTCATATGTTTTAGATTAAAGTTAAATTCGAATAGATATTCAATATTTACACACGGACATCATGCACCTGCATAACCATACATAAATAACATATTTAGTTAGACAGATGCACACATAGAGTTTAAATAGATAAAACATTTCAGGTTGCATGCACATTCACACATACATACTTATATGGCATGCACATACATACACACACACACAACGTATACACATAGCTTAACACTCATTCATGTAGGGAGTCATATTCACAGTCATTTGAAACTAGCCGCACACAAAACACACTGTTTTCCAATTATGAATGGATATGTAAACAATTTTCGACATTCTCTTGAAACTTTTTTTTGAAAACTCCATATAATATGAAGGTCAAGGGATTTCCCCTAAGAGAGTCGCCATCTATGGTATAGGATTCTATGTCCTTCAACATACAAGTCATTATGCATTAATACATGGATTGAAAATCTCTCCCATGAGAAGAATTCGAGAATAAGAACGTGTTGGAAGTCAATGTCTTTATTGGCTTATCAATTAGCTTCACTGAGAAGCATCAACTTCAAGTCTTAGTTCTACAATAGACTATATAGAAGTTTTACTCTTAGAGATTACTTCAATCAGTCGACGGGCACAAGATCCATAGAGTATTTGTAGAATCTTGTACAACAAAGCAAACGGGCGTCGACTTGGTCTAGCTCATAGCTTTCAAATTCTCACTCAGTAGACCTGGGTTCAAATCCCGTCGGGCGCAGCGAAGAATTTTTTTAGTCATCAAACAAAGCTTTTAGGAAACGCACACGGACGGGCTACGGATTTCTTTTTCGGTAGCGATAAATCACGATCGTTGTGCTTTCTTTTAGCTTTTCATGAGTACTCAACAACTATATAATAAGGCCCTTGGCTCATTGTGTAACTCACTCACTCAAAGATCTAGAGCTTGGAGATCTTCTTGAAGACGGAGTGTTCTCACACTCTTGAAGGAGGTGAAGTTGTGGTGAAGGAGAGGCTACTCTCATTGCAGCAGGAAGTCTTCTACGAGGTGGTGGTAACTATCTTTTGTGAGTTAACCTTGTGGTTGATTTACAATTTCGTTACACTATTTTGTTAGCTTCTTTGCTTCATTCTCTTCACACACACTTAGATTATTTCGACATAATCTAAATTTTGTATCATCATCTTCTTATTCTTCCATTAGTGAGTGCACCACTTTATATGGTTGAGTAGTACTCCCATGTTGTAATTTGGACATCTATTATCTTTAGTGAAGTAAGCATCCAGCTTACGTTCCCTAACCTTGTCTCAAGATCTCTTTCTTTCTCTATCTCACTTATGATCTTGTCAATTAAGTTGTGTATGCTCAAGAGGTTTTAGTATTGGAACGATCCAGGGGCCCCAAATTCCAACACTTGGTATCAGAGCTACATAATTGACATACACACTTAAGATAAGATGAGTGAGATTAGAATTGAGATTGAAGGCAAGTTGGATGGATCTTCTAACTATCCCATGTGGAGTTTCATGATGATGAACTTGTTAGTGACAAAGGATTTATGGAGTATCGTCAATGGATCCTTAACAAGACCAAGACGAGAAGGCGAAGAAGGGTCTACAGCAGCTTCAACAGGTACTGGAATTGCTATTACAGAACCAACAGGAAGAGAATGAAGAAACACTTTCATCTTCATCAAAGGGTAAGAAGAAGAAGGATAAGAAGAAGGAACAAAAATCCAAGAAGGAAAGTAGGTCCCTCTCACCTTCTACTTCAGATTTTGTATCTACGACATCTAGAGAGAATTCTTCTAAGAAGAAGGTAAAAATATGTTCTTTTTGCAAGAAACGTGGACATATTCAGTCAGAATGTTATAAAAGGATTGCAGCAGAAAAGAAAAAGGCATCAGGTAATGTTGCAGAAGATGATAAAAAAGGGAAATATCAAGGTGATTCTTATGCCTGTATCACTATTGAGGAAGTAGCTTTTGATCAAGCAGCTTTACAAGTTCTTTCAGCAAGTCCTTGGATATTCGACTCAGGTGCTACTAAGCATATGACAGGTTGCAAAGATGTATTTTCTTCTCTTTCCTATTCTTCAGGTAGAAGAGTTACTATTGCAGATGGCAATGATTTGGATGTTGTGGGAATAGGTACAATAACCCTAAAGTCAAGAGAAGGTGGTGTTTTTCAAATTTCAGATGTCGTTTATGTACCTGAAATGAAGATAAATCTGCTATCTATATCTGCATTTTTAAGTGATGGTTTTAAAGTTGTATTTGAGAAAGATCTTTGTAAGGTCTTATCACATAAAGAAGACAAGTGTCTTTTACAAGGTAAGCATAAAGGAGGGGTCTTTGTTTTGTTAAAAATCAGTCAAGCATATGCAGTCAAATCTTCGTCACGGGTGGAAGATATGAAGCTATGGCATGAAAGATTTGGACATATCAGTTTTGGAGCTCTCAAGAATATCAAAGACAGAGGTATGGTTGAGAGTTTACCCTCATTCAAGCTACCTGATGATTCAGATATATGTGAAGGTTGTCTTGAAGGTAAGATGCATAAACTACCTTTCAAGAAACATGGTCATATTACAGCTACCAGGAAATTGCAGATTATTCATTCAGATGTGAATGGACCTATGAGAGCAGACTCTATTCAGGGTTTTAGGTATTTTGTCCTATTTGTGGATGACTTTACAAGATACTCATGGATCTATGGTCTTAAGTCGAAGTCAGAAGTCTTTCCTATGTTCAAGAAGTTTGTAGCTATGGTTGAAAATGAAAGTCACGAAACTGTCCAGATTCTAAGAAGTGATAGAGGTGGAGAATACTTGTCAAATGAGTTCCAGACATTTCTCGATGAGAAAGGTATCACTCGACACCTTACTATTGCTTATACTCCTCAGCAAAATGGTGTTGCAGAAAGAAAGAATAGAGTACTTGTTGAAATGATGTGGAGCATGATGGCGTCCAAGAGGCTTTCACCGAAATTCTGGTTTGATGCAGTACATACAGTTAATCACATTTTAAACAGGTCATCTACAAAAGCTTTAAAGGTAATCACACCGTATGAGGCTTATTATGGTAGAAAACCTAATGTGAGTTACTTCAGAGTGTTTGGATCACTTTCTTATGTACATGTTGAGAAAAAGGACCGAGGCAAACTAGATGTAAAGGCAAAGAAAGCTGTTTTTATTGGATATCCTGTTGAAAGAAAAGGATACAGGTTTTATGTTCCAGAGACAGGTGAAGTTATTCTTTCACGTAATGCTTATATTGCTGAAGATAAGGTTTATGATAAAGAAGCAGAAATTCCGGAGTTCATTAGTGAAAATGACTATGGAATTTTTAGAAAGATTCTGGATATACATGTTCAGCAATATCAGGAGGGAGTTAAACCTCAAATTCCTAGTATTCAAGAAAAAATTAAAGAAAGAGGAATTTCACAACCTTCTACAGAGTCAGTTCCACAAGAAACTTTGATTCCAGAAATGGAAGAAGTTAAAGTTCTAGAAAGTCCTAGTACATCGACAGGACAAGTTCCAGAACTTGTGGAAGCTGAAAGTTCAGAAACAGTTTCACCACTATTCAAGGATACACCTACATGGTTATATCAGACTTGGAAAGATAGTGGTATAAAAACTTTTACTGGAAGAACAAGGAGTCAGACTAGACAACAACAACAAGATCATGTAAGAACAAGAAGTCAAACTAAACAGCAAAAAGATCATGTAAGTTTTGCTGAAGACTTCGAGATTCATGAAATTTTGGCACTTACGATTGTTGAAGATGAACCTGCGTGTGTTAAAGATGCACTTAAAATTCCTATTTGGAGAAAAGCTATGCAAGAAGAGATTGATTCTATTCATAAGAATCAAACTTGGCAGCTATGTGAGTTACCAGAAGGAAAGAAGGCTATAGGTGTAAAATGGATCTTCAAAATCAAAAGGAAAGCAGATGGTACTATTGATAGATACAAGGCCAGGTTGGTTGTCAAAGGATATGCACAACAAAAAGGTATTGATTATGATGAGACATTTGCTCCTACGTCTAGGATGACTATTATTAGGTCAGTACTTGCTCTAGCAGCACATTTTGGTTGGCATATATATCAACTTGACATTAAGACTACTTTTCTAAATGGTGATTTACACGAAGATGTGTATATTCAGCAGCCAGAAGGTTTTGAAGAGACAGGTAAAGAACACTTAGTGTGTAAGCTTATAAAAGCTTTGTATGGTTTAAAACAGGCACCTAGAGCATGGTATGAAAAGATACATACATATCTTTTATCCATTGGTTTCCATAACTCAGATGCAGTTCCAACTCTTTATGTCAAAGCTGAAACAGGTATGATGATTATAGAAATCATTTATGTGGATGATATTATAGTCACAGGTCCCAGAGATGAAGATTTGCAGATGTTCAAAGAAGAATTGAAGCAAACATTTGATGTGAATGATTTAGGCATTCTACATTATTATCTTGGGATTCAGTTTCTGTTTCGAGATGAGTGTATCTACATGACACAGCACGTCTTTACAAATGGTAGCAGATGCAAAGCCATTTGATGCTACTCTATATAGTCAAGCAGTAGGTTGCTTGATTTATCTTTGTAATACACGTCCTGATATACAGTTTGCAGTTTCTCAAGTATCAAGGTTCATGCAGAATCCGACAGTGTTACATTGGAAAGCAGTAAAGCGGATCTTTCGTTATTTGATGGGAACTTCAAATTATGCTATGGTATTTTCGAAATCTACACATTTGTTACTAAAAGGATTTTCAGATTCTGATTGGGCAGGTGATAGAGACACAAGAAGAAGTACTAGTGGATTTTGTTTTTATCTTGGAGATTGTCTTATCTCATGGTTTTCAAAAAGACAACCCACTATTGCCACTTCATCGTGTGAAGCTGAATATCGTGCAGCATTTACAGCTACTCTAGAGTCAGTATGGTTGCAGAAGATTTTCAGTTATCTTGATGTAAGAGTACATCAACCCATTCAGATATTTTCAGATAGCCAAAGTGCTATAACTATAGCTAAAAATCGAGTGCATCATGCAAGGACAAAGCATATAGAGGTACACTACCACTATATTCGAGAGCAGATAGCTAAGAAGCACATTGAGCTGGTTTATGGTCCTACTAATGAGAATGTTGCAGATATTTTTACCAAAGCATTGACTAGAGATAGTCATGAGAAGATTTGCAGGTTACTAAAGCTTGTACCAATATAACATTGAAGGAGGGATTGTTGGAAGTCAATGTCTTTATTGGCTTATCAATTAGCTTCACTGAGAAGCATCAACTTCAAGTCTTAGTTCTACAATACTCTATATAGAAGTTTTACTCTTAGAGATTACTTCAATCAGTCGACGGGCACAAGATCCATAGAGTCTTTGTAGACTCTTGTACAACAAAGCAAACGGGCGTCGACTTGGTCTAGCTCATAGCTTTCAAAAGCTCACTCAGTAGACCCAGGTTCAAATATCGGGCGCAGTGAAAGTTTTGTTTTTAGTCATCAAACATAGCTTTTAGGAAACGCACACGGACGGGCTGCGGATTTCTTTTTCGGTAGCGATCAATCACGATCGTTGTGCTTGCTTTTAGCTTTTCATGAGTACTCAACAACTATATAATAAGGCCCTTGGCTCATTGTGTAACTCACTCACTCAAAGATCTAGAGCTTGGAGATCTTATTGAAGTTTTGTTTTTAGTCATCAAACATAGCTTTTAGGAAACGCACACGGACGGGCTGCGGATTTCTTTTTCGGTAGCGATCAATCACGATCGTTGTGCTTGCTTTTAGCTTTTCATGAGTACTCAACAACTATATAATAAGGCCCTTGGCTCATTGTGTAACTCACTCACTCAAAGATCTAGAGCTTGGAGATCTTCTTGAAGACGGAGTGTTATCACACTCTTGAAGGAGGTGAAGTTGTGGTGAAGGAGAGGCTACTCTCATTGCAGCAGGAAGTCTTCTACGAGGTGGTGGTAACTATCTTTTGTGAGTTAACCTTGTGGTTGATTTACAATTTCGTTACACTATTTTGTTAGCTTCTTTGCTTCATTCTCTTCACACACACTTAGATTATTTCGACATAATCTAAATTTTGTATCATCATCTTCTTATTCTTCCATTAGTGAGTGCACCACTTTATATGGTTGAGTAGTACTCCCATGTTGTAATTTGGACATCTATTATCTTTAGTGAAGTAAGCATCCAGCTTACGTTCCCTAACCTTGTCTCAAGATCTCTTTCTTTCTCTATCTCACTTATCATCTTGTCAATTAAGTTGTGTATGCTCAAGAGGTTTTAGTATTGGAACGATCCTGGGGCCCCAAATTCCAACACTTGGTATCAGAGCTACATAATTGACATACACACTTAAGATAAGATGAGTGAGATTAGAATTGAGATTGAAGGCAAGTTGGATGGATCTTCTAATTATCCCATGTGGAGTTTCATGATGATGAACTTGTTAGTGACAAAGGATTTATGGAGTATCGTCAATGGATCCTTAACAAGACCAAGACGAGAAGGCGAAGAAGGGTCTACAGCAGCTTCAACAGGTACTGGAATTGCTATTACAGAACCAACAGAAGAAGAGGTAACCACTTCGACATCCAGAGTCACTGCTAGGTCTTTACCTAGAGTTCGTCCTACTGAAGATCAGGCAAGATGGGATGCTAGAGATGCTTTAGCACTTTCATTCATAGCAATGAGCGTCAAAAAGCATATTCTACCACAGATCAGATCTTGTAGAAGTTCTAGTCAAGCTTGGTTAAAGCTCGAGAATCTTTTTCAGAGCAGAAATCCTGCTAGGAAAGCTCACTTGAGGAGACAACTAGCAAATACAAGGATGAAAGCTGGTGAGTCAATACAAACCCACATTACAAAACTCGTTGACTTGAGAGATCAACTTCTAAATGTAGGAGTTGAGATATCAGATGAAGAAATGGTAAATACGCTGATTAATTCACTTCCTATTTCATATCGATCTTTCATAACCACTCTTACCCTTACCACAAGAGATAGAGAGGTTACATTTGAAGAGTTAGAGTTCTTGTTGCTTCAAGATGAAGATCAGTTGAAGGGAATGGAAGAGAATGAAGAAACACTTTCATCTTCATCAAAGGGTAAGAAGAAGAAGGATAAGAAGAAGGAACAAAAATCCAAGAAGGAAAGTAGGTCCCTCTCACCTTCTACTTCAGATTCTATATCTACGATATCTAGAGAGAATTCTTCTAAGAAGAAGGTAAAAATATGTTCTTTTTGCAAGAAACGTGGACATATTCAGTCAGAATGTTATAAAAGGATTGCAGCAGAAAAGAAAAAGGCATCAGGTAATGTTGCAGAAGATGATAAAAAAGGGAAATATCAAGGTGATTCTTATGCCTGTATCACTATTGAGGAAGTAGCTTTTGATCAAGCAGCTTTACAAGTTCTTTCAGCAAGTCCTTAGATATTCGACTCAGGTGCTACTAAGCATATGACAGGTTGCAAAGATGTATTTTCTTCTCTTTCCTATTCTTCAGGTAGAAGAGTTACTATTGCAGATGGCAATGATTTGGATGTTGTGGGAATAGGTACAGTAACCCTAAAGTCAAGAGAACGTGGTGTTTTTCAAATTTCAGATGTCCTTTATGTACCTGAAATGAAGATAAATCTGCTATCTATATCTGCATTTTTAAGTGATGGTTTTAAAGTTGTATTTGAGAAAGATCTTTGTAAGGTCTTATCACATAAAGAAGACAAGTGTCTTTTACAAGGTAAGCATAAAGGAGGGGTCTTTGTTTTGTCAAAAATCAGTCAAGCATATGCAGTCAAATCTTCGTCACCGGTGGAAGATATGAAGCTATGGCATGAAAGATTTGGACATATCAGTTTTGGAGCTCTCAAGAATATCAAAGACAGAGGTATGGTTGAGAGTTTACCCTCATTCAAGCTACCTGATGATTCAGATATATGTGAAGGTTGTCTTGAAGGTAAGATGCATAAACTACCTTTCAAGAAACATGGTCATATTACAGCTACCAGGAAATTGCAGATTATTCATTCAGATGTGAATGGACCTATGAGAGCAGACTCTATTCAGGGTTTCAGGTATTTGGTCCTATTTGTGGATGACTTTACAAGATACTCATGGATCTATGGTCTTAAGTCGAAGTCAGAAGTCTTTCCTATGTTCAAGAAGTTTGTAGCTATGGTTGAAAATGAAAGTCACGAAACTGTCCAGATTCTAAGAAGTGATAGAGGTGGAGAATACTTGTCAAATGAGTTCCAGACATTTCTCGATGAGAAAGGTATTACTCGACACCTTACTATTGCTTATACTCCTCAGCAAAATGGTGTTGCAGAAAGAAAGAATAGAGTACTTGTTGAAATGATGTGGAGCATGATGGCGTCCAAGAGGCTTTCACTGAAATTCTGGTTTGATGCAGTACATACAGTTAATCACATTTTAAACAGGTCATCTACAAAAGCTTTAAAGGTAATCACACCGTATGAGGCTTATTATGGTAGAAAACCTAATGTGAGTTACTTCAGAGTGTTTGGATCAGTTTCTTATGTACATGTTGAGAAAAAGGACCGAGGCAAACTAGATGTAAAGGCAAAGAAAGCTGTTTTTATTGGATATCCTGTTGAAAGAAAAGGATACAAGTTTTATGTTCCAGAGACAGGTGAAGTTATTCTTTCACGTAATGCTTATATTGCTGAAGATAAGGTTTATGATAAAGAAGCAGAAATTCCGGAGTTCATTAGTGAAAATGACTATGGAATTTTTAGAAAGATTCTGGATATACATGTTCAGCCATATCAGGAGGGAGTTAAACCTCAAATTCCTAGTATTCAAGAAAAAATTGAAGAAAGAGGAATTTCACAACCTTCTACAGAGTCAGTTCCACAAGAAACTTTGATTCCAGAAATGGAAGAAGTTAAAGTTCCAGAAAGTCCTAGTACATCGACAGGACAAGTTCCAGAACCTGTGGAAGCTGAAAGTTCAGAAACAGTTTCACCACTATTCAAGGATAGACCTACATGGTTATATCAGACTTGGAAAGATAGTGGTATAAAAACTTTTACTGGAAGAACAAGGAGTCAGACTAGACAACAACAACAAGATCATGTAAGAACAAGAAGTCAAACTAAACAGCAAAAAGATCATGTAAGTTTTGCTGAAGACTTCGAGATTCATGAAATTTTGGCACTTACGACTGTTGAAGATGAACCTGCGTGTGTTAAAGATGCACTTAAAATTCCTATTTGGAGAAAAGCTATGCAAGAAGAGATTGATTCTATTCATAAGAATCAAACTTGGCAGCTATGTGAGTTACCAGAAGGAAAGAAGGCTATAGGTGTAAAATGGATCTTCAAAATCAAAAGGAAAGCAGATGGTACTATTGATAGATACAAGGCCAGGTTGGTTGTCAAAGGATATGCACAACAAAAAGGTATTGATTATGATGAGACATTTGCTCCTACGTCTAGGATGACTATTATTAGGTCAGTACTTGCTCTAGCAGCACATTTTGGTTGGCATATATATCAACTTGACATTAAGACTGCTTTTCTAAATGGCGATTTACACGAAGATGTGTATATTCAGCAGCCAGAAGGTTTTGAAGAGATAGGTAAAGAACACTTAGTGTGTAAGCTTATAAAAGCTTTGTATGGTTTAAAACAGGCACCTAGAGCATGGTATGAAAAGATACATACATATCTTTTATCCATTGGTTTCCATAACTCAGATGCAGCTCCAACTCTTTATGTCAAAGCTGAAACAGGTATGATGATTATAGCAATCATTTATGTGGATGATATTATAGTCACAGGTCCCAGAGATGAAGATTTGCAGATGTTCAAAGAAGAATTGAAGCAAACATTTGATGTGAATGATTTAGGCATTCTACATTATTATCTTGGGATTCAGTTTCTGTTTCGAGATGAGTGTATCTACATGACACAGCACGTCTTTACAAATGGTAGCAGATGCAAAGCCATTTGATGCTACTCTATATAGTCAAGCAGTAGGTTGCTTGATTTATCTTTGTAATACACGTCCTGATATACAGTTTGCAGTTTCTCAAGTATCAAGGTTCATGCAGAATCCGAGAGTGTTACATTGGAAAGCAGTAAAGCGGATCTTTCGTTATTTGATGGGAACTTCAAATTATGCTATGGTATTTTCGAAATCTACACATTTGTTACTAAAAGGATTTTCAGATTCTGATTGGGCAGGTGATAGAGACACAAGAAGAAGTACTAGTGGATTTTGTTTTTATCTTGGAGATTGTCTTATCTCATGGTTTTCAAAAAGACAACCCACTATTGCCACTTCATCGTGTGAAGCTGAATATCGTGCAGCATTTACAGCTACTCTAGAGTCAGTATGGTTGCAGAAGATTTTCAGTTATCTTGATGTAAGAGTACATCAACCCATTCAGATATTTTCAGATAGCCAAAGTGCTATAACTATAGCTAAAAATCGAGTGCATCATGCAAGGACAAAGCATATAGAGGTACACTACCACTATATTCGAGAGCAGATAGCTAAGAAGCACATTGAGCTGGTTTATGGTCCTACTAATGAGAATGTTGCAGATATTTTTACCAAAGCATTGACTAGAGATAGTCATGAGAAGATTTGCAGGTTACTAAAGCTTGTACCAATATAACATTGAAGGAGGGATTGTTGGAAGTCAATGTCTTTATTGGCTTATCAATTAGCTTCACTAAGAAGCATCAACTTCAAGTCTTAGTTCTACAATAGACTATATAGAAGTTTTACTCTTAGAGATTACTTCAATCAGTCGACGGGCACAAGATCCATAGAGTCTTTGTAGACTCTTGTACAACAAAGAAAACGGGCGTCACTTGGTCTAGCTCATAGCTTTCAAAAGCTCACTCAGTAGACCCGGGTTCAAATCCCGTCGGGCGCAGCGAAAGTTTTGTTTTTAGTCATCAAACATAGCTTTTAGGAAACGCACACGGACGGGCTGCAGATTTCTTTTTCGGTAGCGATCAATCACGATCGTTGTGCTTGCTTTTAGCTTTTCATGAGTACTCAACAACTATATAATAAGGCCCTTGGCTCATTGTGTAACTCACTCACTCAAAGATCTAGAGCTTGGAGATCTTCTTGAAGACGGAGTGTTCTCACACTCTTGAAGGAGGTGAAGTTGTGGTGAAGGAGAGGCTACTCTCATTGCAGCAGGAAGTCTTCTACGAGGTGGTGGTAACTATCTTTTGTGAGTTAACCTTGTGGTTGATTTACAATTTCGTTACACTATTTTGTTAGCTTCTTTGCTTCATTCTCTTCACACACACTTAGATTATTTCGACATAATCTAAATTTTGTATCATCATCTTCTTATTCTTCCATTAGTGAGTGCACCACTTTATATGGTTGAGTAGTACTCCCATGTTGTAATTTGGACATCTATTATCTTTAGTGAAGTAAGCATCCAGCTTACGTTCCCTAACCTTGTCTCAAGATCTCTTTCTTTCTCTATCTCACTTATCATCTTGTCAATTAAGTTGTGTATGCTCAAGAGGTTTTAGTATTGGAACGATCCTGGCCCCAAATTCCAACACTTGGTATCAGAGCTACATAATTGACATACACACTTAAGATAAGATGAGTGAGATTAGAATTGAGATTGAAGGCAAGTTGGATGGATCTTCTAATTATCCCATGTGGAGTTTCATGATGATGAACTTGTTAGTGACAAAGGATTTATGGAGTATCGTCAATGGATCCTTAACAAGACCAAGACGAGAAGGCAAAGAAGGGTCTACAGCAACTTCAACAGGTACTGGAATTGCTATTACAGAACCAACAGAAGAAGAGGTAACCACTTCGACATCTAGAGTCACTGCTAGGTCTTTACCTAGAGTTCCTCCTACTGAAGATCAGGCAAGATGGGATGCTAGAGATGCTTTAGCACTTTCATTCATAGCAATGAGCGTCAAAAAGCATATTCTACCACAGATCAGATCTTGCAGAAGTTCTAGTCAAGCTTGGTTAAAGCTCGAGAATCTTTTTCAGAGCAGAAATCCTGCTAGGAAAGCTCACTTGAGGAGACAACTAGCAAATACAAGGATGAAAGCTGGTGAGTCAATACAAACCCACATTACAAAACTCGTTGACTTGAGAGATCAACTTCTAAATGTAGGAGTTGAGATATCAGATGAAGAAATGGTAAATATGCTGATTAATTCACTTCCTATTTCATATCGATCTTTCATAACCACTCTTACCCTTACCACAAGAGATAGAGAGGTTACATTTGAAGAGTTAGAGTTCTTGTTGCTTCAAGATGAAGATCAGTTGAAGGGAATGGAAGAGAATGAAGAAACACTTTCATCTTCATCAAAGGGTAAGAAGAAGAAGGATAAGAAGAAGGAACAAAAATCCAAGAAGGAAAGTAGGTCCCTCTCACCTTCTACTTCAGATTCTGTATCTACCACATCTAGAGAGAATTCTTCTAAGAAGAAGGTAAAAATATGTTCTTTTTGCAAGAAACGTGGACATATTCAGTCAGAATGTTATAAAAGGATTGCAGCAGAAAAGAAAAAGGCATCAGGTAATGTTGCAGAAGATGATAAAAAAGGGAAATATCAAGGTGATTCTTATGCCTGTATCACTATTGAGGAAGTAGCTTTTGATCAAGCAGCTTTACAAGTTCTTTCAGCAAGTCCTTAGATATTCGACTCAGGTGCTACTAAGCATATGACAGTTTGCAAAGATGTATTTTCTTCTCTTTCCTATTCTTCAGGTAGAAGAGTTACTATTGCAGATGGCAATGATTTGGATGTTGTGGGAATAGGTACAGTAACCCTAAAGTCAAGAGAAGGTGGTGTTTTTCAAATTTCAGATGTCCTTTATGTACCTGAAATGAAGATAAATTTGCTATCTATATCTGCATTTTTAAGTGATGGTTTTAAAGTTGTATTTGAGAAAGATCTTTGTAAGGTCTTATCACATAAAGAAGACAAGTGTCTTTTACAAGGTAAGCATAAAGGAGGGGTCTTTGTTTTGTCAAAAATCAGTCAAGCATATGCAGTCAAATCTTCGTCACCGGTGGAAGATATGAAGCTATGGCATGAAAGATTTGGACATATCAGTTTTGGAGCTCTCAAGAATATCAAAGACAGAGGTATGGTTGAGATTTTACCCTCATTCAAGCTACCTGATGATTCAGATATATGTGAAGGTTGTCTTGAAGGTAAGATGCATAAACTACCTTTCAAGAAACATGGTCATATTACAGCTACCAGGAAATTGTAGATTATTCATTCAGATGTGAATGGACCTATGAGAGCAGACTCTATTCAGGGTTTCAGGTATTTGGTCCTATTTGTGGATGACTTTACAAGATACTCATGGATCTATGGTCTTAAGTCGAAGTCAGAAGTCTTTCCTATGTTCAAGAAGTTTGTAGCTATGGTTGAAAATGAAAGTCACGAAACTGTCCAGATTCTAAGAAGTGATAGAGGTGGAGAATACTTGTCAAATGAGTTCTAGACATTTCTCCATGAGAAAGGTATTACTCGACACCTTACTATTGCTTATACTCCTCAGCAAAATGGTGTTGCAGAAAGAAAGAATAGAGTACTTGTTGAAATGATGTGGAGCATGATGGCGTCCAAGAGGCTTTCACCGAAATTCTGGTTTGATGCAGTACATACAGTTAATCACATTTTAAACAGGTCATCTACAAAAGCTTTAAAGGTAATCACACCGTATGAGGCTTATTATGGTAGAAAACCTAATGTGAGTTACTTCAGAGTGTTTGGATCAGTTTCTTATGTACATGTTGAGAAAAAGGACCGAGGCAAACTAGATGTAAAGGCAAAGAAAGCTGTTTTTATTGGATATCCTGTTGAAAGAAAAGGATACAGGTTTTATGTTCCAGAGACAGGTGAAGTTATTCTTTCACGTAATGCTTATATTGCTGAAGATAAGGTTTATGATAAAGAAGCAGAAATTCCGGAGTTCATTAGTGAAAATGACTATGGAATTTTTAGAAAGATTCTGGATATACATGTTCAGCCATATCAGGAGGGAGTTAAACCTCAAATTCCTAGTATTCAAGAAAAAATTGAAGAAAGAGGAATTTCACAACCTTCTACAGAGTCAGTTCCACAAGAAACTTTGATTCCAGAAATGGAAGAAGTTAAAGTTCCAGAAAGTCCTAGTACATCGACAGGACAAGTTCCAGAACCTGTGGAAGCTGAAAGTTCAGAAACAGTTTCACCACTATTCAAGGATACACCTACATGGTTATATCAGACTTGGAAAGATAGTGGTATAAAAACTTTTACTGGAAGAACAAGGAGTCAGACTAGACAACAACAACAAGATCATGTAAGAACAAGAAGTCAAACTAAACAGCAAAAAGATCATGTAAGTTTTGCTGAAGACTTCGAGATTCATGATATTTTGGCACTTAGGACTGTTGAAGATGAACCTGCGTGTGTTAAAGATGCACTTAAAATTCCTATTTGGAGAAAAGCTATGCAAGAAGAGATTGATTCTATTCATAAGAATCAAACTTGGCAGCTATGTGAGTTACCAGAAGGAAAGAAGGCTATAGGTGTAAAATGGATCTTCAAAATCAAAAGGAAAGCAGATGGTACTATTGATAGATACAAGGCCAGGTTGGTTGTCAAAGGATATGCACAACAAAAAGGTATTGATTATGATGAGACATTTGCTCCTACGTCTAGGATGACTATTATTAGGTCAGTACTTGCTCTAGTAGCACATTTTGGTTGGCATATATATCAACTTGACATTAAGACTGCTTTTCTAAATGGTGATTTACACGAAGATGTGTATATTCAGCAGCCAGAAGGTTTTGAAGAGACAGGTAAAGAACACTTAGTGTGTAAGCTTATAAAAGCTTTGTATGGTTTAAAACAGGCACCTAGAGCATGGTGTGAAAAGATACATACATATCTTTTATCCATTGGTTTCCATAACTCAGATGCAGCTCCAACTCTTTATGTCAAAGCTGAAACAGGTATGATGATTATAGCAATCATTTATGTGGATGATATTATAGTCACAGGTCCCAGAGATGAAGATTTGCAGATGTTCAAAGAAGAATTGAAGCAAACATTTGATGTGAATGATTTAGGCATTCTACATTATTATCTTGGGATTCAGTTTCTGTTTCGAGATGAGTGTATCTACATGACACAGCAGAAGTACATTGAGAAACTTTTGGAAAGGTTTCAGATGGGTGATTCTAAACCTATGCAAACACCTATGGATCAGAACACGTCTTTACAAATGGTAGCAGATGCAAAGCCATTTGATGCTACTCTATATAGTCAAGCAGTAGGTTGCTTGATTTATCTTTGTAATACACGTCCTGATATACAGTTTGCAGTTTCTCAAGTATCAAGGTTCATGCAAAATCCGACAGTTACATTGGAAAGCAGTAAAGCGGATCTTTCGTTATTTGATGGGAACTTCAAATTATGCTATGGTATTTTCGAAATCTACACATTTGTTACTAAAAGGATTTTCAGATTCTGATTGGGCAGGTGATAGAGACACAAGAAGAAGTACTAGTGGATTTTGTTTTTATCTTGGAGATTGTCTTATCTCATGGTTTTCAAAAAGACAACCCACTATTGCCACTTCATCGTGTGAAGCTGAATATCGTGCAGCATTTACAGCTACTCTAGAGTCAGTATGGTTGCAGAAGATTTTCAGTTATCTTGATGTAGGAGTACATCAACCCATTCAGATATTTTCAGATAGCCAAAGTGCTATAGCTTTAGCTAAAAATCCAGTGCATCATGCAAGGACAAAGCATATAGAGGTACACTACCACTATATTCGAGAGCAGATAGCTAAGAAGCACATTGAGCTGGTTTATGGTCCTACTAATGAGAATGTTGCAGATATTTTTACCAAAGCATTGACTAGAGATAGTCATGAGAAGATTTGCAGGTTACTAAAGCTTGTACCAATATAACATTGAAGGAGGGATTGTTGGAAGTCAATGTCTTTATTGGCTTATCAATTAGCTTCACTGAGAAGCATCAACTTCAAGTCTTAGTTCTACAATAGACTATATAGAAGTTTTACTCTTAGAGATTACTTCAATCAGTCGACGGGCACAAGATTCATAGAGTCTTTGTAGACTCTTGTACAACAAAGCAAACGGGCGTCACTTGGTCTAGCTCATAGCTTTCAAAAGCTCACTCAGTAGACCCGGGTTCAAATCCCGTCGGGCGCAGCGAAAGTTTTTTTTTTAGTCATCAAACATAGCTTTTAGGAAACGCACACGGACGGGCTGCGGATTTCTTTTTCGGTAGCGATCAATCACGATCGTTGTGCTTTCTTTTAGCTTTTCATGAGTACTCAACAACTATATAATAAGGCCCTTGGCTCATTGTGTAACTCACTCACTCAAAGATCTAGAGCTTGGAGATCCTCTTGAAGACAGAGTGTTCTCACACTCTTGAAGGAGGTGAAGTTGTGGTGAAGGAGAGGCTACTCTCATTGCAGCAGGAAGTCTTCTACGAGGTGGTGGTAACTATCTTTTGTGAGTTAACCTTGTGGTTGATTTACAATTTCGTTACACTATTTTGTTAGCTTCTTTGCTTCATTCTCTTCACACACACTTAGATTATTTCGACATAATCTAAATTTTGTATCATCATCTTCTTCTTCTTCCATTAGTGAGTGCACCACTTTATATGGTTGAGTAGTACTCCCATGTTGTAATTTGGACATCTATTATCTTTAGTGAAGTAAGCATCCAGCTTACGTTCCCTAACCTTGTCTCAAGATCTCTTTCTTTCTCTATCTCACTTATCATCTTGTCAATTAAGTTGTGTATGCTCAAGAGGTTTTAGTATTGGAACGATCCTGGGGCCCCAAATTCCAACAGAACGAAGGTAGAAGCTTCTTTAGGCTAAAAAATAAATAGCATAATTCTCTCGATCTAACAGAAACACCTTTTAGTGGGCTATTCTACTTTGTCTCATCACTATCACTTCATTAGAAACAATACATATAGCAACTTTCCTTCTTCCTACTCAAAGGTGCATAAGGATTGATGAAGATGAAAAACATGTGCTTAATAAAAATAAGGAAGATGAAAAACAATTGAAAAAGATGAAAAGCAATCATAGTATCTACAGAGATGTCGAATAGCAAAATCATAGCACATATATAAATGCAATTGATGGAATAACAAGCAAGGAGAATAATTTAAGAAGAATTTCTTTTCTCCATTGAGAATACAAAAAATGATGCAAAACCATGGAATCTCTCTCTCTCTCTCACACACATACACACACATCTATCTTCAACTATCATGTTATAGTCATTCCACCATGCTTACCTCTCTCTCTCTCTCTCTCTCCATTTGCTACACATGGTGACTTTCTACCTTGCTCCCCACTCATCTCTCTCTCTCTCTCTCTCTCTCCATTTCCTACACATGGTTACTTTCTACCTTGTTGCCCACTCTTTCCACTCTCTCTCTCTCTCTCTCGCTCTCTCTCTCTCTCTCTCCCCATTTGCTACACATGGTGAATTTCCACCTTGCTTCCCACTCGTTCCTCTCTCTCTCTCTCTCCACATTTGCTATACATGGTGACTTTCTACCTTGATCCCCACTCGTTCCTCTCTCTCTCTCTCTATCTCTCTCTCTGTCCATTTTCTACACATAGTGACTTTCTACCTTGCTCCCCACTCGTTCCTCTCTCTCTCATGTAGAAAACATATTCATCGAACTTGTCACTCATATACATCGAACTTGAAAATCATAGCACATATATTAATGCAACTGATGGAATAACAATCAAAAAGCATAATTTAAGCCGAATTGCTTTTCTCCATTGAGAATACAAGAAATGATGCAAAACCATGGAATCTCTCTCTCTCTCACACACACACATATACACACACATCTATCTTCAACTATGGTGTTATAGTCATTCCACCATGCTTCTCTCTCTCTCTCTCCATTTGCTACACATGGTGACTTTCTACCTTGATCCCCACTCATTCCTCTCTCTCTCTCTCTCTCTCTCTCCATTTGCTACACATGGTTACTTTCTACCTTGCTCCCCACTCGTTCCTCTCTCTCTCTCTCTGTCGCTCTCTCTCTCTCTATCCATTTGCTACACATGGTGACTTTCCTCCTTGCTCCCCACTCGTTCCTCTCTCTCTCTCTCCATTTGCTATACATGGTGAGTTTCCTCCTTGCTCCCCACTCGTTCCTCTCTCTCTCTCTCCATTTGCTATACATGGTGAGTTTCTACCTTGCTCCCCACTCGTTCCTCTCTCTCTCTCTCTCTATTTTCTACACATAGTGACTTTCTACCTTGCTCCCCACTCGTTCCTCTCTCTCTCTCTCTCCATTTGCTATACATGGTGAGTTTCTACCTTGCTCCCCACTCGTTCCTCTCTCTCTCTCTCTCTATTTTCTACACATAGTGACTTTCTACCTTGCTCCCCACTCGTTCCTTTCGAACTCTCTCATGTAGAAGACATATTCATTGAACTTGTCACTCATATACATCGAAGTTGAAAATCATAGCACATATATTAATGCAACTGATGGAATAACAATCAAGGAGCATAATTTAAGCCAACTTGCTTTTCTCCATTGAGAATACAAAAATGATGGAGAACCATGGAATCTCTCTCATTCTCTCTCTCTCTCTCTCTCTCCCTCTCCCACACACACACACACACACATACACACATCTATCTTCCTCTATCATGTTATAGTCATTTCGCCATGCTTATCTCTCTCTCTCTCTCTCTCTCTCTCTCTCTCCATTTGCTACACATGGTGAATTTCTACCTTGCTCCCCACCTGTTCCTCTCTCTCTCTCTCTCTCTCTCTCTCTCTCTCCATTTGCTACACATGGTGACTTTCTACCTTGCTCCCACTCGTTCCTTTCTCTCTCTCTCTCTCAATTTGCTACACGTGGTGACTTTCTACCTTGCTCCCCACTTGTTCCTCTCTCTCTCTCTCTCTCTCGCTCTCTCTCCATTTGCTACACATGGTGACTTTCTACCTTGCTCCCCACTCATTCCTCTATCTCTCTCTCTCTCTCTCTCTCTCCCCATTTGCTACACATAGTGACTTTCTACCTTGCTCCTCTCTCTATATCTCTATCTCTCTCTCTCATGTAGAAAACATATTCATCGAACGTGTCACTCATATACATCAAAGTTTTCACTCATGTATCATGTAGAGAACATATATCACTCATATATCATCTTCCAATGTTAACACTAATGTCAATACTTAGCTTACTATTTTGATTTACAATTCTATCAATACTTATATTCGATTTTGATTTTCATATTTGCCAATATTTATGTGTTTTCTATTTTATTTTGATTGACTGCCATCAATACTTATGTTTCTTACTATTGGCAGCACCGATAGAATGCTCTTTAGATCTTTATACATATGCTCATCACATACTATGTACTTACATAATACAGGTTAAAAGTGCTGACCATAATTGGATAGTCTCATCTAAGATGTTCGCAACATGGATAGAATGCTCTTTAGATCTTTATACGTATGCTCATCACATACTACATACATATTTATTTATTTATTATTATTGCTTTTATCATTATATACACTATTGTTAAAATTCTTTTCACATGTTTAGTTCTAGGTTTTGATTCTATATAAGGCCATGGATCCTTCCCATAATACCAAGGATTTTTGTACATCATCATTATCTGCATACCAATTGAACAACAATTGGAGCTTTTGAAGCATGAACTCCAACATGCTCAAAACAAGATAAAAGAACGTGATGCTACACTCCAACAAATACAGAGTGATGATGACAACCTAGTTAGGGTAGTGAAGGCCATTATCACTGCTCAAGAACAAGGTATGCCTTTGAGGATTGGTGCCAAAAATTTTCAATTTTCTCTATTTGATGGATGAAAGGATGGCCAATTTGTTCCTTCATGGATTTCTCAATTTGATGAATTTTATTGTAATGAATCATATTTTGAAATTGAGAAAGTGAAATTTGTTACTAATTATTTGTTGGGTAAGGCTCCTTTATGGTTGAATGTTTTGCAGAATAGCACAAATCACCCCCACACATGGGCCACATTTAAAGAAAATGTCAAGGAGTCTCTCCTTCCTCCCTAATTCTGCTTACATGCTCCTCAATCATGGACAACATTCGGCTGGAAAGAAGGAGACACTACGTCTACATACACTGAACACTTTTGGCAATAACTACCTCTTATTCACTCACTTAAAACGATCCCTGAAGATACCTTGCAACAGAAGTATGGAGATGGTTTGGAGATGGGAATGCAAGCCAAGTTCAACATAGTATGTCCCACAAATCTCTATGAAGCTATTTATTTTGGTCATGATGCTGAGAAGGAGTTTCAATTGATCCCCAAGTCCATTCGCTTACAACAAACACGTCAATGACAACAACCAATCAAGCCTAATTTTCCTTTCAAGCACCCTTTGGCTTCTTTTTCTTTCCCTAATTTTCAATTCCTCTTTACTTTTCAGCACCCTCCTCAATTCAATTTCTCACTAGTCCACAAGACAGCCCCCATACACCCTACCAAACCTTCAATGCTTCAAACTACGATGATGGATGCTCAACAAAATAGGCCCCGTATCACGTTCTCACATTGTGGTAAGTTTGACCATACTAAAGTTAAATGTAGGTTGCAAACTAATGATATGGAACCTGTTGGAGGTCAAGTACACAACATGGAGGGGCTTCATGAATATGCTCAACCTCATTGGACCAAAGAATCATTCGAAAAGGATCTAAGTACCTTGGGTAATGAAATTTCTATTCATTCTTTACTTTGCATGCAAGGTAATATTAATGTAAAAGTTGTTAATATTTTACACGACAATGGTATCTCATATGATTTTATTTATTGTACACTAGTGCAAAATCTTCAATTACATCCACTTCCTTCTGTGTATAAAGTTAAGGCTGCATTTCAAGGAAATAGATATAATGTTACAAGTGCACATAACGTTCAGATTTGTATAGGTTCATACATGGATGAACACACATTCATAATTGCTCCTTTGCAATCCTATGATGTTATACTTGGTATGCATTTTCTTCATCATTATAATCTACACATTGATTATCATACACACATAGTGAGATTTAAGTTTAATAATCAAGATATTTCTTTGTCTACAATTGCTTCCCACCATTTCCATTAATTAGTCATTCTCAAGTAAAACCTGCATTTAGGAAAGGCTACAATTCATGTATTTCTTTTTGTCAATAATATAGTTGATTATGTGCATACACTTTCTAATGCACATAAATCATTTATGGCTTCTTATAAGGATTGTTTTATGGTTGATCTTCCTTCTAAACTACCACCTTCTAGGGGATCTCTTGACCATAGAATATAATTAATTCTTGGTAGTTCTTCTCCCCATAAAGCACCTTATAGGAATGTACCTTTACATAAAAAAGAAATGGATAATCAAGTTAAGGATTTACTCCACAAAGGATTTATAATGCCTAGTTCTTCTCCCTTTGGAGCACCTATTCTTTTAGTAGAGAAGAAGAACAAGACTTATAGGATGTGCATCGACTATAGAGCACTCAATAAGATCACAATTAAAAACAGATAACCTATTCATAGGATAGATGATTTGTTAGATAAACTTCATGGAGCACGTGTCTCTAGCAAGGTCGCTCTTATATCAGGTCATCATCAGATATGAATGCCACAAAATGATATTTATAAGACTACCTTTAGAACTTAGATTGGCCACTTTGAATTCATGGTAATGCCTTTTGGACTCACCAATGCACCTGCTACATTTTCATGTATGATGAATAACATTTTCCTTGATTACCAAGCTTTTAATCTTGTTTTCTTTGATGATATACTTGTCTATAGTGAGAATGAAAATGAACATGAAAATCATTTAGCAAGTGTTTTTAATTTGTGATGTAAAAACAAACTTTATGCCAATTTTGAAAAGAGTTATTTTTTCCAAAAAGAATTAGCATATTTAGGACATATTGCTTCTAGTCAAGGCATTCATGTAGATCCAAAGAAAACTAAAGTACTTGAAGAATGGCATGTACCTCAATCTGTGAATGATGTATGCTCTTTTCTAGGGTTAGCTAGTTTTTATAGAAAGTTTGTAAAAGGTTTTTCTTATTTACCACTTCCACTCACATTATTATTGAAGAAAAAGTTAAAATTTGCATGGAGATTAGCACAACAATAATCTTTTGAAAACTCAAAACATGCACTTTCTCATGCACCTATTTTACAATTACTAGATTTTCCACAACCTTTCCATGTAGTTATAGATGCTACTGGTTTAGGTATAGGTGCTATATTAATGCAAAATAATCATCCCATTGCATTTGAAAGTAGGAAACTTAAACCTTCTGAAAAGAATTACAATACATATGATAAGGAACTTTTAGCTTTTGTACATGATTTAAAAATTTGGAAACATTACCTTATGGGTTCTAAAGTTTTAATAAAAAAAGACCAATAGGATATTAAGAATTTATTAAATCAACCATTGCTTTCTAACATATACATTAAATGGGCTTCATTCATACAAAATTTTCAGCCTATGATTCAATATCAACTTGCCAAAGCTAATGTTGTAGCTAATGCCATAGTTGTTTCCGATCCCCACAAACAAATATTTTCTCAATCAATAATATTTTTGGTATTCATATTCATTCATTTCATGACATGATTCCTACTTATGCATCCGATTTATATTTTTCACAAGCATGGAATGCTTTTAAATAATGCTACACCATCTAATCAGGATCACTACGCTTTTAATAATGGATTCTTGTATTTCCAACACAAGTTATGCATCACACAAGGTTTTAAAGAATTTTTTACGAAAGAGATGCATGAGGAACCATATATGGCTCATAGGGCCATCCAAACTACTATTTCTACATGTAAAGAATTTTTCTTTTGGCCAAATATGGAAAAGGATATTGCACAGTACGTTTCCCATTGTACGGTGTGTCAACGTGTAAAAAGACATCATGGTAAACCATTTGGATTATGCCACTTCCCATATCTAATAGACCATGGGATCAAATTTCTATGGATTTTATTACTAGTCTTCCTACAACTTTATCTCATAATGATATGATTTGGACAATTGTTGATAGGTTTAGTAAAAAGCGTATTTCATTCCTTGTAAAAAGACTCTTTTTGCACCTCAAGCTGCTAAGTTATTTACTATATGTATTTTTTGCCTCATGGTTTTCCAAAAGTTATTCTTTTAGATTGAGATGTTCATTTTTATAATCACTTTTGGGTTGCATTTTTTCAAAGTTTAGGTTCTAAAAATAGAATTTATCTCTACATTTCATCCTCAAAGTAATGGGTAAAGTGATGCTACTAATAGTACTATCTTAGATTTATTACGTTGTTATTTTTTTGATAATCCAAGTAATTGGGATGAGAAACTTCCTTTACTATAATTTGCATGTAATAATACAACACATACTCTGCACTAGTAGTCATATGGAGAGTCCAATACTTATGGTATTGTTGGCAGCAGAGGAACAAAATGCTCCTTGAGTGTTTTTTTGTCCATTTTTCTATTTGAAAATCTTTGTAGATGAATATGTATACATATGCGCATCAGAGGAACAAAATGCTCCTTGAGTGTTTTTTTGTCCATTTTTCTATTTGAAAATATTTGTAGATGAATATGTATACATATGCGCATCAGATACTTTGTGCGTACATGTTGGTAGCATTACTAATATGAAGACTTGAATACTTCTAGTATTGTTGGGAGTATAGGAACAAAATGCTTCCGGTTCACTAAGTCAATCACTTTATTTGAATTGGTGTATGTGAACATGTATATTTGTATGTAAGCATTTTTAGGGGAAAAAATTTGGGTCGAATGACAAGAATTCTTTAAGAGAGACATATTGAGGATTTAAATGAAACATATTCCACTAGTTCATCATTGAGCAAAGAGGGGTTAGTTCTAAAGTACAGCATGCTTGACGTAGAGTCCATTGCAAAGCATACATGTATGATGTAACTATGTAGTAGGTGATGAGAATACGTATAAAGATCTAAAGAGCATTTTATCGGTGCTACCAACAATAACATAAGTATTGATAGTCCGAGCCTCCGTAGCCTAGTGGCTGGCACCTTGAAGCCGTGGGAGGAAGTCCTGAGTTCAAGCCTTGGATGGACATGTCCATGAGTCTTTCATGATGGCTGCCTCTACCTTATGAGGTTGGGTGTGTGAGTGTGTATTTCTAATTCATTGTAGTCTACAAAAACATAAGAATTGACACTAATGAAAATTAAAATAGAAAACAATACATAAATATTGGCAAAAATGAAAATCAAAATAGAACATAAGTATTGATAGAAGTGAAAATCAAAATAGTAAGTTAAGTATTGACATTAGTGTAAACATTAGACAATGCTTGCTAGATTTCTACATGATATATGAATGTTTTCTAGATTAGCTGATCAATGTTGTGTGGCCAGTTTGATGTACGTTGCATACATACTTATCACATAAAGTGATGTGACACTAATTTTGATATTTGTCCTACGTAAAAGGTTCCGTTAGTTAAGTATGGACATTATCTATGTTCCTTTCAATAGTAATTGGAGACTATCATGATGTTCAAGAAGATTTCAGAAACACTAACTATGCATCTCAAATTAGCATAGCTCTTTCTCAAAGAGCCTACTATCAAATCAAATTCATCCATTAAGTTTCAAACTGTTGACCCTTAAATATGCTTCATCTACTTGCATTTCATTTTAAATCTAAGCTCTCTTTGCTTAAAAAAAGTTCAGTTAGCTAATTATGGACAACATCTATTTTCCTTTCAATAGTAATTGGAGACTATCATGATGCTCAAGAACATTCCACAAACACTAGCTATGCATCTCAAATTAGCAGAGATCTTTCTCAAATTGGCTAATATGACATCAAATTCATTTATAAAACTTCAAACTACTGACCCTTAAATATGCTTCATCTGTGTGCCCTGCATTTCATTTTAAATCTAAGATCTATCTGCTTAAATGACATCACTTGATTCAACTTTGCACTAGCAAAGTTGATTAAGTAGAACTTCATGTTCCTTAGAATTTTAAAGCGCCATGTATAGGAGCTATACTTTCATTTAGTTTTGACAACTCCCTATGATTCTAGAATTCAAAACACCTATAAAAATATAAGAACCATTTCAATAACCTTTCCAAAGCAAGAAGGACACTTATGCTAGCAGTGTGACTCCTGAGGAGGAGCAAGATATGAAGGAGTTGCAACCCACTATAATCAATTGCAAAAAGAAGAAGAGTTATGCCATTGGAGTGGTGAATTTGAATCTAGAGATTTGACATATTAGTTTCTTTTTTATTGAAGAGCTTTTTTTCATGTTTTAGCTTTACGATTTTTTTTTAATATACTGTTGGAATCATCTTGACTAAGCTAATAATTTTAGAAGACATATTTACCCGATTAATAATAAGAGTTGGTACCAAATTCCTAATGTAAAGAGTAGCAATAGTTGTTAATTCTATTTGTAAAGGCCGAGTGTTTTTTGACAATTGTTCTATTTGATTTTTTTTGTAAATGAATATGTATGCATATGCTCATCACATACTTTCTGCTTGGATTTTTGTAGCATTACTTACATGAATAATCCCATGCTTATGGTATTGTTAGGAGTATAGGAACAAATTGCTTTAGGTCTATTCAGTCAATTTCTCTAATTGAGTTGGTGTATATGAATATGTATAGATATGCACGTAAGTCATCACCTTCTGAGTACTTGCATGTTTTTAGCTATAAAACAGCTTAGTCTATAATAGAACTCCATAGATTGCTATCTTTGTAAAGAGCAATAGTAGTCATATGGAGAGTCCAATACTTATGGTATTGTTGGCAGCAAAGGAATAAAATGCTCTTTGAGTTTTTTTTTGTCAATTGTTCTATTTGAAATTTTCTATAGATGAATATGTATACATAGGCTCATGACATACTCTCTGCTTACATGTTGGTAGCATTATTGATATGAAGAATTCAATGCTTATGGTGTTGTTGGGAGTATATGAACAAAATGTTGCACGCCTATTAAGTCAATTGCTTTATTTAAATTGGTGCATGTGAATATGTATAGATATGCTCCTAAGTCATCACATGGTGAGCAATTGCTTGTTTTCAGTTGTACAACAACTGAGTCTCTAATAGAACTCCACTGGTTGCTATCTCTATGGAGAGCAACAATCGTCATATGGAGAGTCCAATACTTATGATATTGTTGGCAGCAAAGGAACAAAATTCTCTCTGAGTGTAATTTTTTCCATTGATCTATTTGAAAATTTTTGTAGATGAGTATGTATACATATGCTCATCAGATACTTTGTGCATACATGTTGGCAACATTACTAATAAGAAGACTTGAATAATTCTAGTATTGTTGGGATTATAGGAACAAAATGTTTCAGGTCTATTAAGTCAATTGCTCTATTTGAATTGGTGTACATGAATATGTATAGATATGCTCTTGAGTGATCACATGCTGAGTACTTGCATGTTTTTAGGTGTACAATAGCTGAGTCTCTAAAAGAACTCCATAGGTTCCTATCTGTATAAAGAGGAGCAGCAATCATATGGATGAGTGAATGATCACACTTACAGTCTGAGGGGTTTGCCAATGCACAACTATTTCTTTTTATCTCAAGCTTGAGTTATTTTTATCTTATTTGTCCATTGGGAGTAGGGACATATTTGTAGTCTAACAAAAAAATATCAAATAAGTATGTTTGGGAAAGCACTATTTACTTTGATCTTTTCAATCAAATGGATAGCACTCGAGCAACATCTGCATCTATTAGAGTGGATGGGTGCAGAAAGCATGTATATCAAATGGAAAATTATTAAGTGACTTGCAGTATGTTTTGCCATGGACTATCCATCAGTGATAAGCTACCCCAAGTATGTTTGCACTTCAGAACCTAGAGTCAGTTCACGTTTAAGATGCTCCATGAGTGAGAAATACTTCTTATCATCGTTGAACGTGTCTCAGCAGAGAAATGTCTATCATGTGACAAAGAGATTTTAGAAGAAATATGTCATATGATAGATAGATAAAGTTTTCCTATCATTTATAAGGTTGAGCGATCCATCAGTTTTAGGCCGTGCGAATCTCAATGCATATTATAAAAAAAAATGTGCGACTTGTTCAGAGAATCTAGAGGAAAAAATGTACACATCCTAAGGCTAGTCGATCACGCAAACTTGGCTTACAACACCTGCATGGTGGCATCTAAAGTTCTATGCTGTGGGCTTTTTGGAGTTGGAGGCTACCCACAAACCATTTTCACTAATGGAATCCTACGTCCTCAAGGTGGCAGCAGCACATTGTCCCCAGTTTTACTCCACGTTTTCCAAGTCTATTTGCACTTAGAGGCCTTATACTTTGCCCCCAAGACAGCAAGCAATCTTTTTAAATCGACTGTTTGTTCTTCTACACTACTACACTTCTTACTTGCCCCTAGCTATGCTATGAGGGACCGACTGAGAATGAGAATGAGACATAGGCTTAGTCATTGTGATACTCCTGTGCTACCATCACAGGGCATCCGTGCTGTATCTCGCGATCGCCCTATCGCCTCCATGCGTTTCTAAATTTTCTCCAACTATCACGTTTCAAAACACCTACATTGATACGCACATGCATGTTGCATCACCCTCCCTAGAGTATCAAAGTAGTAAGAAAGGCTGGAAGAGGCGAAACAAGATTTCTGAAATG
The DNA here is from genome assembly GCA_020310875.1 of Ceratopteris richardii. Lineage (NCBI taxonomy): Eukaryota > Viridiplantae > Streptophyta > Polypodiopsida > Polypodiales > Pteridaceae > Ceratopteris > Ceratopteris richardii. The sequence continues at coordinate 17,985,646 of CM035433.1, read as the reverse complement.
CATATGCCTGCTTTCAAGCGTCCGACGTTGCTCTCTCCAAACTCTACCCGTGAGAAACGCGAGGAGCTTCGTGAGTTTCTCCATGGCCATGCTGCTGACAGTTTTGCCATGCTTCTTCAGCAACATGAAGAATTCATGGAGAGGGTAGCGGCCAACGCTTCTTCCTCTTTTGTACTTCCTATGGAAATAATGTAGAGCGATATTTCTGCCAGTGCGGGAGACATGCTTTGACTTGACAATTGAGAAGCTAAAAAAGAAATCTTGATGTTAATGCAAATAACTTTCGTCTCAATTCACCATACTTATCTTCTTTTTTGAAAATCTCAAAAGATTTCGTGTTGTTATATGAGGATGCAAATGGGGATTCACATGTACATGCATTGAGATGTGAGCCCATTTTGATAGATACCAAGAGTAAAAATGCAAAAGATCTCTATGATTCTGAACATGATGATGATGGTATAGATCTTAATTAATTACCATCTGATACTGTAAAGTACAATGGTTCTCTTGGTGAATGCGTTTCTATGGCAAACATTTATGTAACAAATATTCTAGATTCACTAAATAAACGTTTTGAGGACATATTAGTATACAATGCCATCAAAGTATCTAGGGCTCCCTCATATCCACCTGATGCATATGATTGAGAGAAAATGACGCTAGAGTGGTTGAATCAAGTTACTAATCGTCTAAATGTTGATAGTCAAATGGTTGATATTCGAAAATGCATAAGTGAGAGGGAAGATTTTATTGGGATGTTATATCAAACTGCACAGCATAAGAGCATGCATGATTCACGGAGATCTTGTACTGATGATAAAATCATGGTAGGGTACATATCCAAAAATGATAAGACTATGTCAATTGAGTTTGGTTATCCCTGCAAGCACATCTTCATGTGAGCATGGTTTTTCACGACAAAAGTTTATAGAAAATATGTGTAGGTTTGCAAAATTGTATTTGATATGTGGATGAATGCAAAAAGAAGAAGAGTTATGCCGTTGGAGTAGTGATTTTGAATCTAGAGATTTGACACATTAGTTTCTTTTTTATTGAAGAACTTTTTTTCATGTTTTAGCTTTATGATTTTTTTTAGTATTACTGTTGGAATCATCAGTAGTCATATGGAGAGTCCAACACTTATGGTATTGTTGACAGCAAAGGTAGAAAATGCTCTTTGAGTGTTTTTCATCAATTGTTCTATTTGAAATTTTGTGTAAATAAATATGTATGCATATGCTCATCAAATAGTCTATGATTGCATGTTTCCAGAATTACCTACATGAATAATTCAATGCTTATGGTATTTTTGGGAGTATAGGAACAAAATGCTTTGGAGCTATTAACTCAATTGCTCTATTTGAATTGGTGTATGTGAATATGTATAGATATGCTCTCAAATCATCATGTGCTCAGTACTTGCATGTTTTCGGTTGTAAAACAAGTTAGTCTCTGACAGAACTCCATGGGTTGCTATCATTGTAAAGAGCAACAATAGTCATATGGAGAGTCGAATACTTATGGTATTGTTGGTAGCAACGGAACAAAATGCTCTTTTAGTGTTTTTTTTTTCAATTGTTCTATTTGAAATTTTGTGTAGATGATTATGCATACATATGTTCATCACATACTCTCTGGTGACATGTTGGCGACAATTTACAATATGGAGACTTCAATGCTTATGGTATTGTTGGGAGTATGTGAACAAAATTCTCTAGGTGTATTAAGTCGATTTCTCTATTCAAATTGGTGCATGTGAATATCTATAGATATGCTCCTGAGTCATCACATGTTGAGTACTAGCTGAGACTCTAAAAGAACAGTTCAAGTCTTGGTTGGACATGTCCATGAGTCTCTCATGATGGCTGCCTCTACCTTACAAGGTTGGGCATGTGAGTGTGTATTTCCAATTTATTTTAATCTAAAAAAACATAAGTATTGACTGTAGTGTAAATGAAAATAAAAAACAATACATAAATATTGGAAGAAATGAAAATCAAAATAGAAGCTAAGTATTGATAGAAGTGAAAATCAAAATAGAAAGCTAATTATTGATATTAGTGTAGACATTAGAAGATGCTTGCCAGATTTGTACAAGATATATGAATGTTTTCTAGACTAACTAATCAATGTTGTGTGACAAGTTTGATGTATGTTGAATACGTCCTTACCACATAAAGTGATGTGACTCTAAGTTTGATATTTGTCATGTGTGAAAGGTTCTATTAGTTAATTATGCACAACATCTATTTTCCTTTCAATAGTAATCGGAGACTATCATGATGTTCAGCAACATTCTACAAACAGTAACTATGCATCTGAAATCAATGGAGCTCTTTATCAAAGAGGCTACTATCGCATCAAAGTTATCCATAAAATTTTCAACTACTGATCCTTCAATATGCTTTATCTGCTTGCATTTCATTGCATTTTATTTTAAAGCTAAGATCTATCTGCTTAAATTACATCACCTGATTCAACTTTGCACTAGCAAAATCGATTAAGTAGAACTTCATGTTCATTAGAATTTTCAAGCACCACGTATAAAAACTATACTTTCATTTAATTTTGACAACTCCCTATGATTCTAGAACTCGGCACACTTATAAAAACATGAGAACCAATTCATATAGCATTTCCAAAGCAAGAAGAACCCTTATGCTAGCAATATGACTCTCGCGGAGGAGCAAGATATGAAGGGTTTGCAACCCCCTATAATTGATTGCAAAAAGAAGAACAGTTATGCCATTGGAGTAGTGATTTTGAATCTAGAGATTTGACTCACTAGTTTGTTTTTTATTGAAGAACTTTTTGTCATGTTTTAGCTTTATGATTTTTTTTTAGTAATACTATTGGAATCATCTTGACCAAGGTAATAATATTAGAAGATATACTTACCAAATTCATAATAAGAATTGGTACCAAATTCCTTATGTTAAGAGCAACAATAGTTCCTAATTCCATTTGTAAAGACCAAGTGATTTTTTTCAATTATTCTATTTAAAATTTTGTGTAAATGAATATGTATGCATATGCTCATCACAGGTTTGATAGAACTCCACAGGTTGCTATGTCTATAAAGAGCAACAATAGTCATATGGAGAGTCCAATACTTATGGTATTGTTGGCTGCAAAGGAAAAAATTCTCTTTGAGTATTTTTCTGTCCATTGTTCTATTTTAGATGCTCTCTCGATGAATATGTACATACAAGGTGGTCTCGGTTAACATACAAGGTGGTCTCGGTTGGACTGTTCTCAAAACCATGTGCAATCAGGTACACATGTTGTTCATGGCACAAGACCAAGTATAGGATCTGGTCACAGACGCAGAGGAAGCACATAGGGCTAGGGAGGAGCTAATAAGTCGTATTCAAGCATCGGTTCTTACCTTCTTATTAAAAACAATCATTTCATAACCCAAAAGTGATTTTCATCACTAAAACAATGTAATATATAAACATGCATCTAATTATCGCACGTACGACTCCATTTTATGCAAGCCGAGGAGTCCTCGAGCTTGAGGAGTCTAAGTAGGTAGCTCATACCAATTTTCAAAATTTTTTGAAGCCGTTAGGTACCTAAAATTAGATGTAGAACCTATTTTTTAATAATGCCGATCACTATATCTGAAACCGGTCAAAAGTAGGCAAAAACTATAAATAGAGCTAGAGAGCTCATTTTGAGGACTTTTGAAACTAGTAGCTTTTGGGCTAATAGAGCTATTGTAACTAATTAGTGATGAATATGAATTCCTTTCTTACCTTCCATTCATTGCCACTTTCCTCTCGCGTGTGTGTATGTGTGTGTATGCATTTGCGTTTCTCACCATCACCTTCATGCTAATCGTTGCCAGCTGACCATCTTGACTTGATCATCGCAACGGTGACATACCATCACGCCTTGATCATCGTAGCTTGAATATCGTGATTTTCCCTGATCATCGTGACTTTTATTGGTCATCGTGGCTTGGCCATCGTGGTCTCTAACCATCGTCGGTTAATCATCATGGGTGTTCACGCCATCACGACGGTGACATACCATCGTGATTGTGTCTGACCATCGCAATGGTCAGGCAGAACGTGAAAATTAGGGTTATTCAAAATGTTTTCAAAATTTTGGGGTATTTTTGGCCATAAATTTGGAACTCTTGTGTGCTTGGCATATGGCAAGGTGAGAAGCGGCCGGTACTCAGAATTCTTGGGCAAACGAGGACAGTCTCTTCAAGAGTCCAAGAGAATGCCATAAGTGGAATTTCAGTTTTAATTTGGATTTGCTCTAGCATAAAAAGCAAGAAGTATTTGACGAGAGAGAGAGAGAGAGCAAACAGGTATAGGGGTCTAGCCCAAAAAGAACCTTGTGATTTGATTATGCATTGCTGAAACAAATAAAAAGCAAATATCACTACAACATATGAGGGGCATATCGACGCTGCCTATACCGACGTTCACTCTCGGCATCGATATAAATGTTGGAAAAGTCCACTTAAAGATACCGACGGTCAAGTGACCGTCGGTATGACCGTTTAAAACGGATCACCGGTGTGTCCCGCAACCGTCGGTATGTGCATCGATATGGACGTTGGTATGAGC
>CM035433.1:17827020-17934520 GCA_020310875.1 Ceratopteris richardii | reverse complement strand
AGAAATGTACTCCACTTCAATTTCTTTCTCCATTACCTTTTCTCTCAGGAAATGATAATGTATCTCTATATGTTTTGTTCTTGCATGAAATACTAGATTTGCTGCAAGATAAAGTGAACTCATATTATCTCCATGTATTGTAGGTATACCTTGATCAATGCCCAAGCTTTTGAATAATGTCTGCATCCATATGACCTCCTTAGCTGCTTCCACAAGTCCTTTGTACTTAGCTTCAGTTGATGATAATGCTACTGTATGTTGTTTCTTTGAACACCAACTTACAAGCTTATCACCAATGTATATCATGTAGCCATGAGTTGATCTTCTATCATCCTGGTTACCTGCCCAGTCTGAGTCACTATAGGCTCTCAACTTCAAATCTGATGTAAAAGGATAAGATAATCCTTCCTTTATAGTTCCTTTGATATATCTGAGAAATCTTTGACCAGCAATCCAATGTGGGTCCTTTGGACAATGCATGAATTGTGACAAAACTCCCATTGCATAACTAAGATCAGGTCTTGTTAGGGTAGCATAAATCAAACTACCCACAAGAGATTGATACTTCCTCATATCTTTGTATTCTGCACCATCATATTTACTGAGGTTGTGATTAACTTCAAGTGGAGTTGAAGCTTCTCTACAATTTTCCATATCAAACTTCTTCAATAGATTCAGAAGATACCTTTCTTGTGATACATATATGCCATGATCTGTATAAGTGACTTCCATTCCAAGAAAGTATGATAAATTTCCTGGATTACTGATCTTGAATTCTTTTTCAAGTAATCTCTTTACCTCCTTGATTCCTTCATCTGAAGTACCTGTGATTATAATGTCATCTACATAAATACAAATGTAGATTGTACCTTCCTCTGTTCTTTTGATGAGTAAAACTTGGATCTGCTTTTGAACTTTGATATCCAAGATCATTGAGATACTTCACTAGTCTACAGTTCCATGCTCTTGGAGCTTGCTTCAACCCATAGAGTACTCTTCTCAACCTGCAAACAAAATTTGGATACCTGGAATCTATAAACCCTTGAGGTTGTTCCATGTATACCTCATCTGATATGTATCCATTCAAGAATGCATTCTTTATATCCAATTGACTTAGAGTCCATCCTTTTGAATCTGCAATAGCAATATTTGTCCTTATAGTTGCCATCTTAGCTACAGGACTGAATGTCTCATCATAATCTATGCCATAGGTTTGGGCATAGCCTTTCACCACCAGTCTAGCTTTGTATCTGGCTATACTCCCATCTGCAAGCTTCTTCACTTTATAAACCCATTTATTTCCAATTACTTTCTTACCATTTGGTTTAGGAACAAGTTCCCATGTCTTGTTCTCCTCGAGTGCATTGAATTCTTCCTTCATGGCTTCTTCCCATTGCTTCTTACCTTTAGCTTCATCATAGTTCTGAGGTTCTTCATCATCTTTGACCATGTAAGCATAATTCTTCTAAGTTATGTAAGAAGTATCATAAGAATACCTTTCTGGTTGTCTTCTAGTCCTGCTTGACCTTCTTGGTTCACATTCTTCATAAGTGTCTGGATACACTTCTCCATGAAATATAGGAGCTTCTTCATTTCTTTTAGCTAATCCACTTCTAGATGTACTTGCTTGCATATAGTCTTCATCTCTATTTACCTGCACAAGCCAGGCATGTCAGGTTGTGGCGTGGTGTAGAGCTCTGAATGCATTGTTTGTTCGCAGGCAAATAATTGTAGCAAATGATTTGGGCGTGGCGTGAACACTTCTGAGTGTGATTCCCAGAACCCCGTGGTGAACATGTCATCAAATGTTTGCTTGTAGCAAGCAGGGAGATATCTTATTTGTGCATGCCACGCATAAGCCACTCGGATACTCGAGGTCATGCTCATATCATAAATTAAATCATAATTACCATTTATGAATCTCGGAATTGGTGGCTAGATGTGACGTACATTGCGGAAGGTCTTTAACACTACTTGCATCATGTCTAGTATCTTGGGCATCATCTGCACAGCGACATCAGGCATGGGGTGGAGGCGTGGCATCCAATGTCTGATGGTAGCCATCATGTAAGCTACAGTAGGTGTGCCGGTTGGGGGTGCAATGGCGGGGTAATTGAGCCATTCTTTGCAATTGGCATTGTTCTTAACTTTTATGGAAAATGCCTTCCATGATCTTCTGCGTTGCACTGGCCCGAAGTAATTGTTATGCTTCAAGTGCATGGGCGTGTGATCCCATGTTCGTAGCATCTTCGGATAGGTCTCCAGTAACTTTTGCCTCTAGGTGGGTTGGTATATGTTCCCTTTGTGGGCGTCCTCTAGAATGTCCTTGGGTTCAAATTGGGTAGCGAAAGTAGGTTACTTGTTGGTTTTGCATTTGATCTCAGCGTTGTAGTCTGCCAACAGTACAAACTAGGGCTTATACTGTAGCTCTGAACTGGTTATCAATCAATCGCCTAGGAGCCAAGTGCTTGAAATATTCTGATTGAAGTATGGTCTCCTCGATAGTTTTCATGGCCACCATCTGAGTTGAGATATGCTCCTCGTGAGTCACCCCCATCTCTTCTACCTGTTTCATCCATGTCGGAGGGGGTTCCTCGTATGTGTCTTGTCCCTCGTCAGTGGTTGTGCCTCCTGGAAAAGGTTGAGGCTCATATTTATCTTCAAATGTATCTTCCACTGGAATGACAATGGCCTCCTCTTCTGTTGGTTGATCGGGTGGAGAGGGGGGTCATTCATATTGTAATAGCTTAATCTTTAATTCTGCAACTTGCTGGCGTAGTTGAAGTACCTCATTGGCCGTTGAAGATTCGGGCTCTGGTGAAGTAGCAGAATTGACCATCTCTTTAGGTTCTGATGGGTGTGGTGGGGGCACTTGGGATCTCTGTAGTTCCTTTACCTGATCTACCAACTGGTCGTGTGCTTCCAAGAGGGTCGCATAATCTAACACCTGCTGAATGTGTTCTGAGGGAATAGCTTGGAATTTGGCAGGGTCTATAGGTGCCCCTGGAGTGTTTTCTATGGCTACTTCTAAGTTCTCTTGGTTTTGTTGCTGTAGTCTTCTGTTCTCTTCTTGAGCAGCTGCTAAGTGGCGGTGAAGTAAGGCCATGTTTCTTTGTAGTCTAGCATTGGGGGCCAGCTGGTCTCTGAGTTGTTCTTCCATAGCCTTACCCGTCTCTGTATACTTGGCTTCAAGCTCTGCATTCGATTGTTCGAGGGTGGTAACTTCTTGTTGTAATGCTGCATTACTCAATTCCAAGGCATTGACACGTGCCTGGAGATGGGATGACAGAGTACACAGCTCCTTATTGTTTGCTTCCAATAATCTGTATTCTTGTTTAAGCTATGCCGCAGCTTCGAACATAGTGTCCAGTGCATGAATAAATGATGTGGATGCAGAGGTGGAGGTGAGAGATGCAAGGGGTTGGGAAGTGGGGAAGGGAAAAGTGGATGTTGTGCTGACAGTGGTTGTATGTGGTGATGTGCATGGAGTTACAAGTGGTGATGTTGAGACAAAAGTGGTGGTGAGTGGTCCTGTGGAGGGTGAAATGTCCATGGGATTGGACGTGATTGTGTGTGAAGTGTGAATTGTGAAAACAGGAATGGTGGGTGGTGTGTTAGTGGTGGCCGTGAATGTGGGGAAGGTGGGGTGGGAATGGGATTTTCTCTTATAATTCTCAATTTGTTCAACAAGGTTTGCCAAGAATGGAGGTAGGGTGGCTTGTGTAGGCTCTGAGGAGGTTAATTGGGGCTCACTGGTTTGGGGTTGGGAAAGAGGAAGAGTAGTGGTGACGGAAAATGGGTGTGTTAAGGTTTGGGTTTTGGCCAGTGGCTGTACGAGAGTTGGAAAATATGAATGGTGACCTATTATAGTTTGATCAGTGGCAGAGTGACCTATAGGGGGTTTAGAAAATTGGCAAGCACTGATAGAAGTAGGGATATGTAAGGATGTTCCTTCTTCTTTCTTTTCTTTCGTTCACTCTTAGCGGTCACTTGTGTGGCTAATCTCATATCATTAATGATCTCTTCGTGTCTCTGAGGGTGAACTTCTACCTCATAGAAGTATTCTTCATCTGATGCAAATTGTGGGTCCATAATGATTGATTCTAGATCAGAGTCACTTGCATCCGCAAATGCATCAGGGCTAGGTTCGCATTCTTCTAAAATTGAGTCTCCCATGATTGGCTCTATGGAGAAGACTGAAATGTCATAGCCATCCTCGTCACAGTGGGGTGTCCATTGTTCTTCATTGATGGCTACATCCATTGTTGCTAAAATTTCAGCCCAACCATGAGGTTCAAATTCTTCGTCAGGGAAAACTACAGGTGCATAGGATGGGTCTTGAATTGATCTATGGGTTTCTTTTGCACCTACCTCTCGGGCTTTTTCTCTCTTCTCTTCTTCTACTCCTACCTTGCACATCCATAAGTGGGTGTCTTCCTGCATCCATGAGGATCTTGATCCTATGGAATGCACTAACTCGGTATCATCTTTGGCTCTATGGATGGGATTCCATTGGATAGGAGGTACATCTCTATGAGAGTAATCCTTGAGATTGACTTTGGTTGTAACACCTAAGTGTTGCAAATACAAGGAATTGGTTCCCCAATCCTGTATAAATGCCGCATAAATGGTCTCCCCATAATCATCTCGTAGGCTTGGTTTTTGCTAAAGTTGCATATAGCAAAAGTATGCTCGAACTCAACACCACATGTAGTGAGAGTTATTCCTTCTAGCAATCCTAAAGGCCTCTCAATATGACCATCGGCCATCTGCAATTTCATTCTCGTCAGCCTGAATGATGGCTTGCCCCAACGCTTCCATAGGGAAGTGGTAGCAATTGCAACTCCTGCACCTGAGTCCAAAATTGCTTTGGTTGTGTATTCTTGATGGGTAACTTGGAGATAGGTATTTCCTTCTTCTCCTTCACTCATATCGCCTATCTTATCCAATGGTATTTCTGGCACTGTTCTATGTGATCCTACCTGGGAACACGATTTCGCTATGTCTGGCACTTGTGTGGCTACGTGTTTCCACACTTCTAGTTTAACTTTGAGTAGCTCTTCTAAAATGAGATTGCACTGCACTTTAGTGTTCTTTACTACCTCCGTATTCCTAGGTATGACCGAATCTTCGTTTCTTATCATTACTGTGGGTGCTCTCATGCAAGTTGACTTAGTTTCCCAGGGGCCTGTAAAATGGGGTAATTCCTGCAAGGAATTAGACTCAAAGTCTAATCTCTCATGAGACTGGGCATTCTCTTGCTCTTCATAAATAGAAGGGATGTCTTGTGGGAATTGATCATGTGCGTCATCTACAAGTTCAATGGGAGGACGGACTTCACTTTCCTTTGCCCATTTCTCTTCTTGAATCTCTCTCAGGAACTCTGGTGAATACTTATTCATAGAAGAAGAGGTGTCAGGTTCAGTGGAGTTAGGCACATAAGCTTCCTGGGGGGGAATGCTTATTCTATCACTTGCCCTCTCCTTAGCCTGGGAGGTGGCTCCTTTTCTAGACTTTGTAAGTAACCTCTCCAATCTATCCAACAGACCATCAAAATGCAATGGTGTTCTAGTGGAGCTAGAGCCATTGAACAAGCGACTGGCTTCAAACATGGCTTGCACCAATTCGACCATCTTAGCACAAAGCTTTGTTCGCTCTATCTCTAGATCGGCTCTAGGGTAACATTTGTCATGATCTATCACGTTTAGCCTTTCCTGGATTCTCGCCCGATATACTTTAAGCATCATGTCTAGATCCTCAGGAGTGGGATCCACTAGGACTGATCCTACTCTGGGTGGTGGGTGGGTTAAGGGTGGTGTATTAGAAGGTTGGGGAATGGAAAGTGATGGATTGGCGGGAGATGGAAACGGTGGTGGAGGGGTAGTGTGAGAGTGTTTTTGAGATGCGAGTTCACTTATCCTTGCTTTGGTTTCTCTCAAGCTTTCTTCAAGTTCGCTCATTTTTTGTGACCATTGTCTTTTCATTCTCTCCTGGCTATCTCTCCAAGCTCTTTTCCTTTTCTTGGTTATGCTCTTTGTCTCACTAACCTCATAACTCTTTTCCTAAACTAAGCCTTGGTTTTGCTACAAAGCTTGAGCTCGGGTGACTACTTGCACTGGGGCAGTGGAAGTCACACTTCCTGTAGAATCTACTACTAACCCAATAACGTTAATAGGAGTGATTTTTGGCATGTTATTGGGGTTCTGTGGGCAATCTCGTACGAGATGCTCCTTTCCGCAATCTTGACAAAAGCCCTGAATTGTCACTGGTTGGGGTTGTGTAGGGGCAGGCAGTGGACAATCACGTATAAGGTGATCTCCCTGACATCTGAAGCATGGTCCTCTAGGAAATGGGGGTCGCACTTGCCTAGGTTGAAGTCTAGAGTTGGGGTTTGTGTACATGACATTAGCATACTCAGGCTCCCCACTATTTTCACTTGGGTCCTCATAATAGTATGACTCGTTATGCTCGGGTGACTGCATGTAGTAAGCCTGTGGGCTATCAATATGTGTGGAGTCAAAACTATGGTCACTTGGATCACTGTCTGATAGCAACAGTGTGACTAGGACTATGGCTCTGTTCAGATTTTCTTCAGCGGATGCATATTTCACTGGGATCACATTGGTTGGAGCAGGGGGTTGTTGTGCTAGCACTGGTTGAGGTCTTTGTTGGGCCTGATATTGTGGTTGATAGGTTTGTTGAGGCCCAGCATACTGTTGTGGTGGGTACTGGTTCTGATATCTTTCCTGTTGTGGATAGGGCTGAGGGTAGGTTTGCCTAACTACTTGCTTATTGTATGGGCAGTCTTGTGCTGTGTGATTTGTGTATCTCCGTTCTATGGTGCAGTACTGGCTACTAGGACTCACTTGGGGTTGAGCCATAATGGGACATACGTTCACCATATGGTCACCTCCACAAGTATAGCACCTCTTTACTGGGGCAAATCTTGGGATTTGTTTGCTAGAGACTCCTAACTTCTGAGCTACTTTTTCTGCGAGTTCCTCAATAGATGTGGACTGCGAGGAAGAGAGGCTAGTAGAACTATCTGAATCTTTGTAGATTTTGGAAAGTTCTAATTCCTCCCCTAGGTTATCCTCGATGTCGATGCACATGCGTACACACTCTTCGATGGTCCTAGGGTCTTTTAAGTACACATATGATCTCAACTTTGTACTCAGCAATCCATCTAGGAATAAAGCCACTTGTTTGGCTGGTGTGGGTAACTCAGGAATAGGGCATCTCTCTAGGTATTGCCTAAAAAAATCTTCTTCCCGCAAGTCTCACGGTCTCTTGAGGTGTCTGCTTGAAGCTGTGGATCAATGAGGAAGTATTATGCCTTATGCCACTCTTAGAGAATTTAGTGATGAATGCCTCTAGAAGTTGGTCTATGCTCCTGAACTGTCTCTCATTCAAGGGTTGAAACCACGTAAGGGCTGTGTTCCTAAGGGTTAGACCAAAGGCATTGTATTGCGTGAATAGGTCCTCCACTTGTTCAACTCTCAAGACTTGTCTAAATTTGGCCACATGATCGTATGGATCTCCAGTGCCATCAAAGTAATTCTTCATGGACTTAACTAGCTGTGTAGGTCTCAAAGTCCTGTTGTGTTCCCTAGGCCTTGGCAAAGGAAAATCATCAGCATTTCTTAGGTTCCTTGGAACCCTAGTTCTCTCTGTTTCTTCTCTATCCGTCTCTGCTCGCGTTCGTTCTCTTCCTATTAGGTTGGCAAAGCTTACCTCAGGTCTGTCTCTACTTCTATCCCTTTGAGCTCCATGAGCTTGGGAGGTCCCTGCACCTTGGTGGCTGTAGGACACATTGGACCGAGGTTGGGGAAAAACAAACTCACCCTTCCATGTGTAGGCATGTCTGCCGTGCTCAGTGACCACAAAGATCCTTTCTGATGTATTGTCTAGGTAGGTTACTTTGCCTTGGCTATCAGGGTCTTTAAACTCATAGATTGTCAGAGAACCTACTTCGTGAGGCAAGGCAGACTTATATCTCCAAAAAGCCTGTTTGGTTTCTCGGTTTAAAAGCAAATCTATGCTTTTATTATCGTGGGGAATCCACTCTGGAGTCATGATCCTGGTCAAGACTGATTTACCACGGGGAGTCCTAGGCTCTCTCTCTAAATTCCCTTGCTCTATATCACCCATGTCGGTTTCTGTGATCACATTCCCGAACTCGTCTGTTCTATCTGGAAGAGTGGTGACTACATAAATAGTCCCTTCTTTATCTAGGTATGCTCCATTCTCGAACTTGACTACGGGTGTTCTAGTCCATGGGGTTGATCGGGGTTCTTAATCTGGACCACAGATCTTCTCAAGCCGTCTTCGTAAATGCGAGCATCTAGACGATTAGTCCTGATGTATTCCAATTGAGTCTTGTAAGGTCCTTCTCGCTTCTCTAGATACGCCATCCCTGAACTACCTACTAGTCTCTCCATGTGATAGGACATCTCAGAATCACTTGTTTCTGACCGGGGAGTGTAAGGGTAATCACTCAACTGCTAGGCCCAAGACCTAGTAGTGTGATTGACACTAGCTTCAGAAGATCTGAGGCTTTGTCGGTCTCGGCCTAAGTGCCTGCCTGACCTAAGGTTCATATGCCTAGTTTCTCTACCCCTTGGTCCCAAGTACACTCTCGTTGCAGGTTAATATACACCAATCACTTTGTTCTTTTTAGTTGAATACTATGTTAAGCTCTTGTTTGAAATCACGTTGTCAGGAGTACTTAAGTGACTTTCGCACTTGATATTTGCTCGATTCAAGTTTACTTTTGTTCCTTACAATTTTTGCACTTAAGCTCTACTTAATGCTTGTACTTAGTTGATTAGTTCTCTTGGACTTGATTCGTGCCTAGCATTGCTCTAATTAATCACCACACCTAAGTCAAACTAGCCTAAGCTAGGAATTGACAAAGGAGGGTTGAGAGAACTTCCAACATCAATCCTCTGGTTGCTCAGACTGCTACACCAGCCCAGGAAGCCTTCTCCCAAGCTTGGTACTCACCCTTGCTAGCTTGCCTTGGAATGCCTGTAGTGCACGCAATGTTCCTGCAACAGTTCACAAGTTAATATAGCTCCTTTACCATAATGGATTGAAAGACACACATCAATAATTACAGGCCCCCCTTGGAGTAACTCACTGTACCCCCAAAATCTTACGACCACCCAGTCTCACCTAAAGGCCAACTTAAAAATACATGTTCTAAAACTTCACATATGATTCTTACAAAAACCAATCAAGGTTCACGTAGGATTCTCAACAAGCTTTCCAACGAGACTAAAATCTCATCGATCGGAGTTCGTATGGTGAAGTTATGACCATTCAGGCATTTAGGGGTCAAAACAGGCTCTCAGGGTTCAAGAAATTCCTCCCTGGTTTTTAGGTATTTTGCCCACTACTAAGGCTCTAATAGCATCCCAATGTGTCCAAAATTAAGCCCAAAAGTACCTCAATTCAATCAATTAATTCACCCTAAAATTTCATGCGTTAAGCCGGTGTATCGTGATAGGTCGGGTCGGTGTGTCGCGATAGGTGGAAGTGTCGTGATAGGTGGAAGTGTCGCGATAGGTCGGTGTGTCGCTATAGGTCGAAGTGTCGTGATAGGTGGAAGTGTCGCGATAGGTCAGTGTGTTGCGATACTTGGGAGTGTCGCGATAGGTCGAAGTGTCGTGATACTTGGGAGTGTCACGATAGGTCGAAGTGTCGCAATACTTGGGAGTGTCGCGATAGGTCGAAGTGTCACGATACTTGGGAGTGTCGCAATAGGTCGGAGTGTCGCGATACTTGGGAGTGTCGGGATACTTAGGAGTGTCGTGATACTTGGGAGTGTTGTGATACTTGGGAGTGTCGCGATACTTGGGAGTGTCGCGATACTTGGGAGTGTCGCGATACTTGGGAGTGTCGCGACAGGTCGGTGTGTCGCGATACTTGGGAGTGTCGCGATACTTGGGAGTGTCACGATACTTGAGAGTGTCGCGACAGGTCAGGATATGGTGAATTTTGTTGATCAGGCTAGTGATCCTAGGAGCTCTCGGCTTGCACTATGTCATGGAGCACTCAGAATCCTGATTGGGTCAACTTTTCGGTGTGTCATGATAGCTCGAGCTCGACGCCTCGGGGCTTGCGTAGAAAGATTTCGTACCTACTGAGCTTGCTGGAGATGGTGATGATGCTGAAACCTACAAGAAACATGCAAAAACACACAAAACAACAATGCACTCTTGCTCTCTCTCAAACTCGCACAAAGCAAATGAGGATAATGACAAGGAAGAGGGAATATGAAGTGGAGAAGGAGATGGAGATGGAGGTGGAGATGGAGATGGAGATGTAGAAAAAAACAAGACAATTACCTACTACTTACCATTCCAACGCATCCTTTCTACGTCTTACCATCACACACTCGTCCTCAAAGCTCGAATCCCCGGCAACGGTGCCAAAATTTGGTGTAGCTCAGTGATGAGTAGCACCTCCTTTAATGTCAATCCGGGAAGACATGAGGATGGTATGAAGACCTCGAGCAAGTGAAGGCACAAATGTGTGAGTGAGAAGCACACAAACATGCACACACATACACACACACACACACACACACGGCAAGAACAAAGAGAGTAAGACAATGGAATCACTTCTATTACAACCAAGTTCTCATACAAGTTCAAAACTACAAGAAGCTAGCCCAAAAATGAGCTCTCTAGCTCTATTTATAGTTTTTGACTAGCTTTGGCCCTATCCATACCTAGTGTCTGGCCTAGTTAAAAATTAGGTTCCAGGGCTTATTTGACGGCTCAAACGAGGTCTAAAAAATATGAAAATTGGTAGGCACTTACTTCTAAGGCTCCTCAAGCTCGAGGACTCCTCTTCTTGTACAAAATGGAGCTACAAAAAGGTGAAACAGTGTCGGGAAGAAGGAGGTCCTGGCAGGAAGCCGACGCGTGGGGTTGGATCAGGCCCCGCTCTGGTGCGCCGTTCCCGCTGTCCTGCGAGCGGCGTCTGCGCGCTGGGCGCCTCGCCTGCGCTCTCTGGAGCGTGCGTGATCCTCGTAGGGCCCCTTGCCCCTCGGAAGTGTCGAGACGTGCGTGCGTACGCGTGGGACCGTGGGCGTCGGGAAAGAGACTATCGGATACCGCAGTGATACACGAGATGCAGATGAAGCCCAACGATACAACCGGAAAATGAAACTCAAGTACTCCAATAAAATGAATGATACAAGTAGGCCGCTACAGTGCGGGCCGATGGTACAATAAAACCGCTACAGTGCGGTGCGATGATACAATATGAAAGCCGCCGCTACAGTGTGGGCCGGCTAGTATATACTAGATCCCTCGCTACAGTGTGAGAAATCGCCCTCGGAATTCTGCTTCGGTCTTCGCGGTCCAAGCTTTTCTTCAGGTCTTCGATCCGCTCTTTACTTCGGGTATCTTCAGCAATAGCCTCCCGTCTCTTTACTTCAGATGATCAAAACCCGCATAAACCTGGAGAAGCGTTCCACAAGAAAGACCACGGGGTGACGGTACTCTTTTCTTCAATCTTCAATCACTTGATATACTTCATAAACCTGGAGGTGACGATCCACAAGGGCAATCCACAGGATGGGGAATCATGTTAGTATTCTTGAAAAGAACTTGAAAAGTCATTAGCACATTAGAATTCATAAAAAGCACATTATACTTTTGATTTGTTTCTTTTTCTCTCTGAAATTGTATGACATTTATGCACAAAAACATATGAAAAAAAGAAAAAACATATGCATGGTCACAAACACTCCTTTTCTTCCCTCTATTTTTTTTTTTCTCCTTTCTTCTCTAATATCAGAGATCCCTTCTATGTATTACACTCCTCTAATCACACAAGGTAGAAGGTAGCGATTTAATCCTTTCCAATTATTCATGTTTAAACTTCGTATAGCATGTAATTAGCCATTCCATGTTTTGGAAAAACATAAATTATGAGTGATTTCTATTTGATGAGTTACCTCGTGCGACCCATACATTAACCATAGATCCATTTTAATAAAATTTCACTTTATTCTGCCTCACAAAAATAACTCTTTATCTCTCTCTCTCCATCGCCTCTCTCTCTCTCTACGCTTGAGCGGCAGGCCGCACAATTCTCTACAGTAGGCACATATGCCTCTCTCTCTAAATAAGTCTACCGCCATCCAGACCAACTCCGTCTATCTCCATAGATCTCTTACCACCACTTCTTCTCCGTTGATCACTTTTCTCTGTCCGTGTCTCAGACCGACGTCTGTTTGTGCTCCGTTTCCGTGATTCTCTCAACCACTGAATCCGCCTCTCTTTCTCTCTCTCTCTTCCTCTCTCTGCAGGTGTCCACGCCTACTGCGCCGCCAAGCCGACCAACTCTCTCTATTTTCTCTGACGCGCGCACAGCCGCCATGACTCATTCTCTCTCTCCCTATAATCTCTGCGTGCGTCGAGAGCAACTAGATTCCCTACTTCCCCTCTCTCTCCTCCAGCGTTCTCTGCCACCATCATTTCTGCGAGGCGCCGACCAGGAGCTCTTCTCTCTAACTACTTGTGTCGATAGTTAGGGCACGTCTCCCTCTCTCCATACATCGCGCTGCCGTCGAGTCCAGCCGTCCACCTCTCTTCTAACGTCGCCAATCAGTAACCAACATTTCTCTCTTAGTCCACGTGGGGAAGCAGCGCCATCACTCTCTACCATACAACGCTGACTCTCTCTCTCTTCCAGATTCAACCGTGGCCATCAGACCCGATTCTCTCTCTTCTCCATGTGCCGCCGCCAGCTCTGCGCTCTCTTTCGTGTGCATAGCCCCATAGTCAACTGACTACGCTCCTCTCTCATGATACAGCGTGGCATCTGCCATCGCCGCCTTCTGTATATCGGCTGACTGCTAGTCCACTTGAGATGGTAGGCTATCGGATGTGCAGACTGGAGTGCAACTGGGATAGCACAAGGCAAAAAATCCTTAGATCTCGAAGCACCCACCATCAAGCTGCTCCTACAGGCTATCAAGTTCTAGCGACACATATTTTCCAGACCTCGTCGCCATGGATATGAATTTATTGCATATACTCTATCCTGCAAACAATTGATACATATCCCCTTCTCTTCATGTCCTTCTCTCTATGTAGCGCATGTATACAATTGTGCGAAAAAAAAGAACTCACAAGCTATGTGGTCGTACGAGAAGACTACCTCCATCTTCGCACATCCCCATGGCAATATGAATAGGAAAGCAAAACATGAATGGAGAAGTCAGGACAAGGAACATACCTGGAGGTGATGATCCACAAGGGCAATCCACAGGATGGGGAAGAAACAAATGATTTTGAACTTATTTATAGACCCCTCCCTAGGACTTCCTTCTAGAACGTTCTAACCTCCTCAATGAACTTTCTATTTTTGGTAGTCTTTTAATTTTTCCCTATACTAAGGTTTCAATTTCACACTAGATGTTCACAATTTAATTGGTTTTTAAGGTTTGACCTAAGATAACCGCCAATTTCAAGGGTCCGACCTAGGGTTTTTGGCCGGGAAAATTAGCGGTTTGCTCACAATTATCTCAAGCTCGTCAATTCATGGATTTATTTACAATTTCGGCCTAAACTCCAAGGGTTTCCAAGGGTTCAAGTCCGATTTTCAGGGGGTAAAACCACATTTTTAGGGGTTTTGAAGGATCAAACCTAGGTTTTTATGGGTCTAATGTCTGTTGTTTATATACACGGGTCTAACACACATCTCAAACTTGTTTTCGCATCGCACAATCAATTAATTCGGACAAAATATGTACAAAATATACCACTCTCTCGATCAAAACATCACACAAAAACTCAAAAACAATGAACTTTTGAAAAAAAACTCAGTGCACACTCCCTGCGGGATTTCATCCCCACATTCGCCCCGACTAAACCTGCACATCGTCTCGATGGGCTAACCTGCAAGATCCAACAGAAGAGTATCAGGGTTCTTTTAAAATCTCTTTACACTTTTTATCTTTTTCTTTCCAAAACTCAAATCATGATCTCATGGAGTCATGCAATTTTTATAAAGATTGGTATGAATTTTAGAAAATTAGGTAGATTCAAGCTTTACAAACATCATATTATGTTTGTGTGTCCGCAATCTGACAAGTAATCACATGAATAAATCGTCGGCTTTCTAGATCTTTTGTTCGTTCAACTGGTTCAGATCCAGCTGCTCATTCTAAGTACTAGCATATACATATGTTTGTACTAACTCAGTTTGTAGAATATACCTCGATTCCTACTATTTATCTCCTACTTGTCCAGCTCTCCATTAGATCTTTCTTTCTTTTTCTTTTTCTTTTTCATTTTTCTTTTCCTTTTTCTTTTCCTCTTCATCTTAGCTCAGCATTTCTTTTTATCTTTTATTTTTCACAAATCGGCCTATGTCGAAATCGGGTGCGACTCATGGACTTGTCCGCCCGGCCAAGTTTATTCCACCTGTCTGCCAACCCGACATAGCACACGATATACACAACGTCAGCCCTGCATAAAATCGACGTCAGCTCGTGGCTCTGACCATCCGGCCAAAGTGACTCCACCCGCCTACCGACCCATACAGGCGCATGACAACAGATAGGTCAGGCCTGCGACAAAACTAGCTACGGCTCGTGGCCTTGATCACCCGACCAAGGTGGTTCCACCCGCCTACTAGCCCATCGTAGCGCACCAACAACATACACGCACATATAAGTTGGCATGAGTATGAATGTTTGGAGGTAAGATCTCATAAGAAACAAATAGTAAGATCCAAAGTTTCCCACTTCACTAAGTGTTCAAATCAATCAGCATATACATGCACTCGGTCTAAGCATGCCATCACATCCCCAAGCTTTCACTCCCCAAAGTCTCTAGTCCACTAACTGATCCTATTCATATAATTCCTAGTCGCTCATGCTTCGTGCAAACCCATTATTAATAGATATTTGTTATCTTCATTCTACATGATTTTCATAAATTCATACATATCTTCATCATATACATAAATGCAATGCATATGCTCTAACAGAAAGGAAACAGATCTCAAATCAGAAACCTTTCACCTTGTCATTTTTCTTCATTTTCATCATTGTTTGATCCAATTTCTCTTCAACTTCATGGTCTATCATTCTTCATCAACATCAGTATCAGTATCATCCGTATCCTCCAGTGTCATCAGTATCCTCCAGTGTCATTCCTCTAGTGTCGTCAGTATCCTCCAGCATTATCAGTATCCTCCAGCATCATCAGTATCCTCCAATGTCATAAGTATCCTCCAAGGTCATCAGTATCCTCCAATGTCATCAGTATCCTCCAGTGTCATCAATATCCTCCAGCATCATCAGTATCCTCCAGTGTCATCAGTATCCTCCAGTGTCATCAGTATCCTCCAGTGTCATCAGTATCCTCTAGTGTCATCAGTATCCTCCAGCATCATCAGTATCCTCCAGTGTCATCAGTATCCTCCAGCATCATTCCTCCAGTGTCATTTGTATCCTCGAGTGTCATCAGTATCCTCCAGTATCATTCCTCCGGTGTCATCAGTATCCTCCATTATCACCACTATCCTCCAGTGTCATCAGTATCCTCCAGAATCATCATCATCAGCATCATCATCATCATAATCATCATCATCAATGATCATAAACCATCTTTCATCATCATTCATCTTTCATCAATGTTCATCATCATACATCAATCATTCATTAATCATTTAAATTATAATCATTCACTAATCATCAACCATCATTAATCAATTATCATCAATCATTATCAATCATCATCAATCATTATCTTTCAGTCATCATCATCATCCAATAACTCTTGATCATTTCCATATATTAGACTATTACGATTTCTCTTCTATTCTCATTCAATATTTGAAAATATATCTTGGAAAGTTAAAGTTTTACTTCTCTTACTCTTCTTCATACTTTTAGAAGTCTTTGAAGTTGTCTTCACACTCCTCTCAATTTGCTTGATAATATCATCAAGCAACTGTTTTTCTCTTTTGTTAACTCGTTTATCACATTTTATATCTTCTTCAATCTCTTCTTCACTCTTTTCATGTTCAATTTGTTTGTCAAAGTTTAATTGAGACTGTAATTTTGCAACCTTCTCTTGATCAAATAGATTCTCATTATTCAAAAGTTTGGGATCAAATGAAACATATACATCATGGTCTTTCTTTGATTTCTCTTGCATTTCTCTATCAGACTCTCCTTTATGATCTATTTCTATTTGCTCTTTTAATATCTGTTCAATTTTTTGCTTCTCGACCTTTATTTGTCTACCTTTAGTTTCTTCACTTGGCTTCTCTTGAATCTCAATAGATATCATTCTCTTTTGCTCCTCAGATCTATTATCTTTATGAGTTTTTGGTTTCCATATCTTTTGAAATAATTTTGACCTAGATTTGGTCTTCTCGAAATACTCTTTCATCCCACCTTTTCCTACATTCAGATGCAAAGGTATCTCCTCTTGATATCTACAAATTTTATTTTCATGTTCACTTACTAGTCTTTGTCTACATGCACTTTCATATGCTAGACAATCCCAAAACATATGTCCAAATTGATCGCACCAAAAGCAATGTATAGGTCTCTTCTCAACGTGACTTGATTTCCTAGGTATCACTCTAGGCGTGGTTCTTCTAAGACCTAATGACTGTTTGTGTGCAGATATGCCTTGGACATTTACCTTATGTTCATTGTCGCATTTCAGTGCTTGTAGATTCTTAACTTGGTTAGTCAACAATTCAACCTTATTTTTCAATTCAGAAATCTCAAAATCCATTTCATTTTTTAGATCTTTAATGCTTATACCCATCACCTGAATAGTATCAGATATCACATTTATCGTTTGCATTAAAGTCATAACAATACCAAACTTTGATTTTATAGATTCATTTGTGTTAAATTCTATTTCCTTAATTCGTTCCTCATATCTCCTAAACTGTTCCTCAAACATTTTGTTCATTTTAGTTTCTTGTGCACAGATATATGGACTAAACTAGTGCAGATAGTGAATGCTCAAGCTCAGATAACAAGACAACCTTTCTGTTCAATGTGTGTGTGAAACAATGCAAAATTCAAATAACTTGAAATGCTGGTACCTGGAAATCTCTGTCCGATGCCGAGGTTCCCGTCTATCTTCTCAAGGAGTGGGTGACACGTCGAGGATCACCAGGCAACCGCCTCGCTTCACGTCCGGTTCAGGTGTCGGGAAGAAGGAGGTCGTGGCAGAAAGCGGGCGCCGGGGTTGGATCAGGCCCCGCTCTGGTGCACCGTTCCCGCTGTCCTACGAGCGGCGTCTGCGCGCTGGGCGCCTCGCCTGGGCTCTCTGGAGCGTGCGCGATCCTCGTAGGGCCCCTTGCCCCTCGGAAGTGTGGAGACGTGCGTGCATATGCGTGGGACAGTGGGTGTCGGAAAGAGACGATCGGATACCGCAGTGAAACACGTGATGCAGACGAAGCTCGAAGATACAATCGGAAATGAAACTGAAGCCTCCAATAAAATGAATGATACAAACATGCCGCTACAGTGCGGGCCGATGGTACAATAAAACCGCTACAGTGCAGTGCGATGATACAATATAAAAGCCGCCGCTACAGTGTGGGCCGGCCGATATAAACTAGATCCCTCGCTACACTGCGAGAAATTATCCACAGAAACCTAGAGAAGCGTTCCACAAGAAAGACCACGGGGTGAGGGTACTCTTTTCTTCAATCTTCAATCCGCTCTTTACTTCGGGTATCTTCAGCAATAGCCTCCCGTCTCTTTACTTCAGATGATCAAAACCCGCATAAACCTGGAGAAGCGTTCCACAAGAAAGACCACGGGGTGAGGGTACTCTTTTCTTCAATCTTCAATCACTTAATATACTTCATAAACCTGGAGGTGACGATCCACAAGGGCAATCCACAGGATGGGGAATCATGTTAGTATTCTTGAAAAGAACTTGAAAAGTCATTAGCACATTAGAATTCATAAAAAACACATTATACTTTTGATTTGTTTCTTTTTCTCTCTGAAATTGTATGACATTTATGCACAAAAACATATGAAAAAAAGAAAAAACATATGCATGGTCACAAACACTCCTTTTCTTCCCTCTATTTTTTTTTTCTCCTTTCTTCTCTATCATATCAGAGATCCCTTCTATGTATTACACTCCTCTAATCACACAAGGTAGAAGGTAGCGATTTAATCCTTTCCTATTATTCATGTTTAAACTTCGTATAGCATGTAATTAGCCATTCCATGTTTTGGAAAAACATAAATTATGAGTGATTTCTATTTGATGAGTTACCTCGTGCGACCCATACATTAACCATAGATCCATTTTAATAAAATTTCACTTTATTCTGCCTCACAAAAATCTCTTTATCTCTCTCTCTCCATCGCCTCTCTCTCTCTACGCTTGAGCGGCAGGCCGCGCAATTCTCTACACTAGGCACATATGCCTCTCTCTCTAAATAAGTCTGCCGCCATCCAGACCGGCTCCGTCTATCTCCATAGATCTCTTACCACCACTTCTTCTCCGTTGATCACTTCTCTCTGTCCGTGTCTCAGACCGACGTCTGTTTGTGCTCCGTTTTCGTGATTCTCTCAACCACTGAATCCGCCTCTCTTTCTCTCTCTCTCTTCCTCTCTCTGCAAGTGTCCACGCCTACTGCGCCGCCAAGCCGACCAACTCTCTCTATTTTCTCTGACGCGCGCGCATCCGCCATGACTCATTCTCTCTCTCCCTATAATCTCTGCGTGCACCGAGAGCAACTAGATTCCCTACTTCCCCTCTCTCTCCTCCAGCGTTCTCTGCCACCATCATTTTTGCGAGGCGCCGACCAGGAGCTCTTCTCTCTAACTACTTGTGTCGACAGTTAGGGCACGTCTCCCTCTCTCCATACATCGCGCTGCCGTCGAGTCCAGCCGTCCACCTCTCTTCTGATGTCGCCAATCAGTAACCAACATTTCTCTCTCAGTCCACGTGGGGAAGCAGCGCCATCACTCTCTGCCATACAACGCTGACTCTCTCTCTCTTCGAGATTCGACCGTGGCCATCAGACCCGATTCTCTCTCTTCTCCATGTGCCGCCGACAGCTCTGCGCTCTCTTTCGTGTGCATAGCCCCATAGTCAACCGACTACGCTCCTCTCTCATGATACAGCGTGGCATCTGCCATCGCCGCCTTCTGTATATCGGCTGACTGCTAGTCCACTTGAGATGGTAGGCTATCGGATGTGCAGACTTGAGTGCAACTGGGATAGCACAAGGCAAAAGATCCTTAGATCTCGAAGCACCCACCATCAAGCTGCTCCTATAGGCTATCAAGTTCTAGTGACACATATTTTCCAGACCTCATCGCCATGGATATGAATTTATTGCATATACTCTATCCTGCAAACAATTGATACATATCCCCTTCTCTTCATGTCCTTCTCTCTATGTAGCGCATGTATACAATTGTGCAAAAAAAAAGAACTCACAAGCTATGTGGTCGTACGAGAAGACTACCTCCATCTTCGCACATCCCCATGGCAATATGAATAGGAAAGCAAAACATGAATGGAGAAGTCAGGACAAGGAACATACCTGGAAGTGACGATCCACAAGGACAATCCACAGGATGGGGAAGAAACAAATGATTTTGAACTTATTTATAGACCCCGCCCTAGGACTTCCTTCTAGAATGTTCTAACCTCCTCAATGAGCTTTCTATTTTTGGTAGTCTTTTAATTTTTCCCTATACTAAGGTTTCAATTTCACACTGGATGTTCACAATTTAATTGGTTTTTAAGGTTTGACCTAAGATAACCGCCAATTTCAAGGGTCCGACCTAGGGTTTTTGGCTGGGAAAATTAGCGGTTTGCTCACAATTATCTCAATCTCGTCAATTCATGGATTTATTTACAATTTCGGCCTAAACTCCAAGGGTTTCCAAGGGTTCAAGTCCGATTTTCAGGGGATAAAACCACATTTTTAGGGGTTTTGAAGGATCAAACCTAGGTTTTTATGGGTCTAATGTCTGTTGTTTATATACATTGGTCTAACACACATCTCAAACTTGTTTTCGCATCACACAATCAATTAATTCGGCCAAAATATGTACAAAATATACCACTCTCTCGATCAAAACATCACACAAAAACTCAAAAACAATGAACTTCTGAAAAAAAACTCAGTGCACACTCCCTGCGGGATTTCATCCCGACAATGGTATTTACAAGGGTTTTTAGTGATGAGAATCACTTTTAAAATGATGTAAGGTTTGGAAAAATTTAATGGGTTGCCTTAGTGCTAGATCTGCATGTATATCTGTACTTGCTTCTTCGCATGTATGATGCCAACAATCATGCATCTAAACTCATCAAATAATTTGCTTTAGTTAGCTATGCATTTGATGTAGATGCGTGCAAAATCTCTCTGGTCAATTTGTACCAGGCCTTGTGCTTTGAGCATAACACTAAGAACGTCTTATCCCAGAGAAGAAGGTTCTTCACAAGTTCTTGCAAAGAGAAGTTATCTATTTTGGTGTAAATGTTTTCTAATGATGTTCCAAAGGACTTAATAGTTCTCCATGAAATCTTGGGAATCTAATGGCATTTACTAAGAATACATGGAGTTACATTGGATGATGTAGATCAAGTTTGTTGCAGTAGTTACTCCTCTTTAGCCACATCCCATTCCCTCTTCACAGTGGTATCAAAGCAACTGAACATCATGGTTCATGGATTCCCATCATGCATTGACAACTTGGATCAAGGCTATTATTCAGCTTGGTCACTCAAAATGGAAGTTTATCTTCAAGGGGCGAACATCTATGGGTAGATATTGAAGTATTTCAATGGCGATGCACCACAATGCACTCTCCTTCTTGCGATCTGCATGATAATATCCTTGGAGTAGAAAACTGAGCTCCTAAGGCCGCACACGATACTCCACACAGAGACTATAGAATACGCAGAAAAAGACAATACAGAGGGAGCACGAAGATAGACTTCTTAGGCCTTATAGATGCAATCGAACTTACAGTCTGTGATTGACCAGGCCACTATATTTTTTATTAAAGAACATATACAAAGAAGTTTCTAGTGACCATTTGGCCTTTCACATGGACACTAACGGTAACAATCTCCCACTAAAGGCCAATATGGCCAAAGTAACTATGGGAGAAAAATAAAAAATGATAAAGAATATCTGAGTGTAAGTATACAAACTATAACTCCCACCTGATGGGCATGTTACATAGTATGCAAGTGACTGTGTAAGATCATGAATCAAGTAACCCCCATCAAGTGACAACAGTGTCGAAAGCTATCCTGTGGTAGAGCTTTAGTAAAATCATCTACAACATTATCTCGAGTGTGAACCTTCTCAAGAATAATGCGCTTAGTGGCTAAGCAAACTCGAATGAAGTGATACCTCACCTCCATGTGCTTGGTGTTTGCATGATAGATTGGATTCTTAGCCAAAGCAATGGCACTCTGACTATCACTCAGCAAACGAGGTACATGCTGAGGTAAACCCATATCACAAGCAAGATGAGAAAGCCACAATGCTTCCTTACATGCCGCACTTGCTGCAACATACTCTGCTACTATGGTAGAAATAGCTGTACATTCTTGAAAGACGAGATCTCCAAGAGATAGCACCTCTAGAAAAATGAAAAATGTACCCGGATGTAGACTTACGATTGTCTACACAACCAACATAGTCAAAATCTGTGTAACCAATAATGGATGCTTTCCCTCTACCTAAGCATAGACACTTGTCCTTAGTGCCACTCGGATATCTTAAAATCATCTTGACCACTTCCCAATGTTTCTTGCCAGGATTAGACATATACTTGCTCAAAACACCCATTGCAAATGCAATGTCTGGTCTCGTAGCTACCATAACATACATGAGACTACCAACAGCACACTGATAGGGAATTTCGGTCATGAATTCCTTTTCCTCATCTCATTTGGGGCAATCATCCTTGCTCAATTTCACATATGTGGGTAAAGGTGTACTCAATGCCTTTCCAACCTACATATTGAATTTGTGAAGTACTTTGGATATGTACTCACTTTGAGACAAGTATATGCACCTTTTAATCCTATCACGAGTAATGCGCATGCCAAGAATATGTTTGGCATCCCCCTTTCCATTCCACTATGAGATATATGGCTCAAAAGACCATGCCAAATACAAGCCATAGGCTGTTCAGTAATAGCTAACAAGTGTTCTTTCTGTGATACGAATAAAGGATAAAGTGAGCCAACTTGCTTCCTTTTGCAATAACCATATTGCCCTTTGATATGCAAAAGGACTGAGCATAGAAGGCCAGCTTGTAACCAAGGTCATCAAGTTGACCAACTGACATCAAATTGCGTGATAACTGAGGTACATGGCGTACATTATGCATAGTAAATTTTGAACCATCAATGAACTGCACAACCACATCTCCGATCCCCACAACATCACACTGATAAGAATCACCAAGTCTCATGGTACCAAGAGAATTTGCTACATAATTAGAGAATTTGGTGTCACATGGAAAGAAGCACTAGAATCTAGCAGCCAGGTGTCGGAAAGAGAATCAGCCATAAGAGCCTCAGTTGGCATAATACTATCAAGTTTCAACACATCAACATCATCAAAAATAGCATTAATTTCTTCAATCTTCACAGTCGAAGTAGATGGTGCAGGAAACTGTTTAACATGCCCATCAGCATTCTATCCTTTACTTTTAGCATTCTTTAATGCATAACAGTCTTTTTTCATGTGTCCTTTCTTGTGACAATAATGGCATTCGATATCCCTCTTCCTTGATTTACTTCTACTCTTATTCCCTTGACCATTCTTTTCCTTGTTCTTGCTCCTGCCACATTGTTGATTCTTTCCTTGGTAAGAATCACGAACATTATATGCATCTCCACTATGAGTGCCAACCATAGATTTTCTATGAATCTCCTCACTCAAGAGTGCTCCACATATGTCATCATAGACGAGTTTATCACCAGGTGCACTATTGCTAATAGCTGTGCAAAATGTATCCCATGATGAAGGCAAGGTGCATAACAACAATACTACTTTCATTTCATTATCCATATCCATTTTCTAAGCCTGTAATTGAGAGAATATAGCATCAAACTCATTTAAATGATCAGCAACACTATCAGTGTCCTTCATACGGAGGTCATAGAATTTTCTCATCAAATAGACTTTATTTGATGCCGTCTCTTTTTCATATGTATTGCATAACTTCTTCCAAAGCTCCTTTGCACTTTCACAATCTAATACTGTAAAGTAAACGTTATCTGCTAGGTGCAAGCGAATGGTAGACCTGGCCATTTCATCTAACGCATCCCAATCATCTTCATCCATGTTAGCAGGCTTCTTTGAAATTCCATTTACTGGCTTCCATTGCCTCCTTTGAATCAGCACATCTTTAATCTAATTCTTCCATAGAGCAAAGTTTGTTCCATCACATTTTCGGATCTCAAATGCCATGATGGTAGAGAACTCAATGAAATGATAATGGAGCTAGAAGAGTCCGAACACCAACAAATAAGTGTATCAAGGAGTAAATCGACCACTGTATAGTTGACAAAACCAAAAATCTAGAAAAATTTTGCCAAAGTATCCTCTGCAAAATGAGCGTATGACCAGTGTCAAAATACCATAAAACTGCAAGTATTGACATGTTTCCCTGCATAAATTTGCAGCGACTACTCCCACCAAAACTAAAATCTTTCAAGAAACCTGTAGTTTTATGAGTGTGGCTGAAAACACAGCCCTAAAGCTTGATATTTAATGTCAGAGAAGTACGAAGAACAATCTTCTTGATGTTCTTGGACCTTTATGAAGAGAACTATGTGCGGAAGTACTCCAAAACGGCTCCAAAGGACACCCCAAAAATGCTTAAAAAATAGGCTTTGAAATCAAAGAATGAAGCTTTGAGGGACCAAAACATGTTCAAGGTAATGTTAACCTTAGTCTTTCCCCTTCTTCAAACACCACAAGGGTGTAGCTTAGTGGCAAGAGATTGTCACGGTTAAGTGAGCTCTGGGGGGAACAGTACTGGGATGGGTGACCTCCCACGAAGTACCGAGAACCTCTATATTCCTTGATTGTTGAGGTCCTCCCTCGTGCACAACCAACGGCACCAACAGTGACTTCGGTGACTCGGATGACAAGGTATACCAAGGTCTATTCCTTGGTCGACACCTTAGTCATGAGCCGGGGGGGTGCTCACTTCGCTCACACAAAAGGAACAAAGCTTTTGCCTCGAAATGCTCTGATACCAGTGAAGTATTTTGATGGTGATGCACCACAATGCACTCTCCTTCTCGCAATCTCCACGATGATATCCTCGGAGTATAAAATCGAGCTCCTAAGGCCGCACACGGTACTGTGCACAGAGACTATAGAATACGTAGAAAAACACAGTACAAGGGGAGCACAAAGATATACTTCTTAGGTCTTACATATGCGATCGAACTTACAGTCTGTGACTAACTAGGCCACTATATGTTTTATTAAAGAACATGTCTAGTGGCCATTTGGCCTTTCACATGGACACTAATGGTAACAGATATCTAGAGATGAGAGGATGCATACACACATATCCATATACAAAAAATATGGGGCACACATATACATACACATGCATACACACAAATACACATGCACATAGACACACATATACATACACACTTAGACATACACATGCATACACAAGTATATGTGTACATACAAACACATATGCATACATGCATATACACATAGACATACAAATATACATACACACATACAAATATACACACACATAAAGTCACATACACAAATATATAGACACATGCATACACACACATACACATAAACACACATATGCATATGCACACATACACACATATACATGCACATAAATACATACACAAATACACACACATAACATTTAGTAATAAAAGACGAGAACAAAGCCATGTTCTCTTTTAAATTTGAAAAGAAATGCATGAAACATTGCAAAAAAGCTTCAGTTTCCTATCCCATAGTGGAAAGCATAGCTTCTTGTTCCATAAGTGCCATGAAAAACCATCCACTTGTTGTATCATATTTAAAACGTAGCTAGCCAGATTATATCTCACGACAAAAAATGCTACCTAATGATGAAGCGCCTCCCATCAGAGCTTCCAATTTTAAGGAGTAGTGTCAATACTGCAAAAAAAGAAGAAATACAACCTTTTGATGTATTGCTTGTTACAAACGCATTGGATAATTATTCTCATTTCTATTTACAATTTTCATAACTCAACATAGAGAAATAAATTTTTTTTTAAAAGCTCGATATAAATAATACCAAATCATTTGAAACTAGCCCATAAATTGTGAGAAACTTTTTTTGCATATCACTATTGATATTCACAAAAGTGTTTCAATTACCACTTCAATTATATGACCTTAACAAGCCATAAATATAAATGAAACCACTCAAGATACCACTTTTATGTTTGTTTGCATTAGTTGATCTCACATATATCCTTCAGAAATTTCCAAAGCACTTCACCCCTAATGTCTTCACAAACAAGTTGAACACTTGATCAATTATCTAAGAAGATCTTTGTTCCAATTAACTTGATTTGGTGATAAATAGAGCTTTTTGATCTTTTAGCAAGTTGGAATACTTATGGGAAAAGAGGAGAAGTTGTGTGCGAAGTCCTCCCCACAACTCACGCAATGCTTAGATCAAGGATGCTCACTACAAGTTTTACTCGCTTTTTCATTGCTTGAAGCTACATATCCTAAATTTTCCACATTAACAAGGACCAGTAAAAGCAATTAGGGGGAATTTAAAAACAAAATAGGACGAGAATCACTTATGCAATGCCTTGGGTAGCGAGTGTCACATAAGGGATGCCAAGAACAAAAAGGACCACTCACATAAGAAAAATATCACCGTTGCTAATGCAATAGTATTAATGAATGTCATGAGTAGTGTTCTAGTGTAGCAATGATATGTGCAATGTTGGAAAACTACTTGTGATGCAAACGTATAGCATAAGGGACAGCTGGCAGATACAAAATAAAATAATTGAATTTTGTTGGCACATTTGTTCTTCGATTCAATGAGAGAGAGTGATAGAGAGACAGAGTGTGTGTGTGCATACGAGAGACATACACATACACACATATACAAAGGTAACTAAATGCATGCTTTTACATGCATGCATATACACATGCATACATACAGGTATACATACATACACATATACATACACACACATAAGAGACACACATATACACATATACATGCAGACATACACTCACAAACAAACATACATATAGGTGCATACACATACATACACATACACACACATATACACACATATATACATACACACATAGAAACACACACATACACTCACATGCATACATACACACATGTAAGACACACACATACACACACACACATACATTCACATACACACATACACATGCATACATGCACATACACATTCACACATATATTCATATACACACATACACACACATATATACATAGAAACAAACACACACACACATGCACATATACACAAAAATACATTCACAAGCATACATACATACACATAAGAGACACAAACATACACATTTACAAACACATACACAAATACATACACATGCATATACACACATACACATACACTCACATATACATACAGACACATAAATACAAACACTGTCACACACACATATACATTCAAATGCATACATACATCCACATGCGTACACATGAATGTGCATACGTAGATACACAAATTCATACACTCAAATGGACATACACAGAAATATGCATACACACACATACACATACACTCACATACACACATATAAATACATGTGCGTAGACACACATATAGACACATACACACACATATACATACACATGCATACACATGCACACACATATTCATACAAACTCATGGACACACATACACATACACATACATATACATACACATATATACACACACACACATATATATATACACAAACATACACTCATATACATAAAAAACACATGTATATGCATGCATGTGCATACATATATACACACATACATACACACATATCCACATAAGTCAATTAAGAATTTAGAAAATGAGTGAATTCATTATCATAGATGAGATAGAAGTGTCAAGTGAAACGTGCAGAATTAGAGTTTACCGTAATTCACGTTTCTCTCAGGATGATCACGTGGATCAAAAATCCTTGTACATAGATATATGTCAATAGTAAACTAAGTTATGATTAAAGTTTCATGTCTTAATTCCTTGCATAGGCTACGTATGACTCATAGGAACATTCATATGTCAAGTTTCATGGTGGAAATTCAAAAAAAGCGCATCTTGTCGATTAATATTTCTTCTCAGATCTCAGTGATGCACGTAAAGTTTTTTGTGTTTAAGCACTAGAAATATAAGTTGAGAGAAAGAAGATATGTGGGAAAGAATTTTGTAAAATGGGTTATAGTTTGAGAGAAATTAGAGATTGAAGTTACCTATGTCAAAGTTGCCATTTATGAACATCAATTTTTGACATACTTTTGATCTTAGTGATTAATCAAAGTATTAATCAGTCTAATCAAAAGTTTATTGTACCTGAAGGTTGTGCAAGGATCGTACAAGGATTCTTATGCAATTCGAAGCATTAAAATCTATGATATTTGTAGGTAATGAAGTTGAATCTTCAGGTAGACTATTTGGAGAAGAACAAAATTTCAGAATGGAAGAGGGAAGTACATCTCATACTTAAACCTGGAAATCTATCAAGTATTGATGTAAGGTCTTGTCTGTACTTGACATAGAGGTGTTCTTAAGTCGAGTTCGATCTGAGATTGGATATTTGAAGGTCTCCATCATATGTCTCAATCCATAGGTTGGATTTAGGCCTTGGATTGAGGTCTCCATCATTTGAGGGAAGTTGTTGGGACACCTTGGGTGGAAATTCATTCATGATTCAAGCTAAAAATGAGGTTCAAGATACTAATGTTGAGAGCAATGTTCAAGATAACAAAGTTGAAGAGACTATGCGAGGTTGAGGACGTCACTTAAAGGGTAACAAGAAAGTTCATGAGCTGATCACCAAGGATAGAGGGATACATGAGCTGATCACCAAGGATAGAGGGATACCTCTATTTCAGAATCGAAGAGGGAAGTACATCTCATACTTAAACCTGGAAATTTATCAAGTATTGATGTACGGTCTTGTTTGTACTTGACATAGAGGTGTGCTTAAGTCAAGTTCGATATAAGATTGGATATTTGAAGGTCTCCATCATATCTCTCAATCCATAGGTTGGATTTAGGCCTTGGATTGAGGTCTCCATCATTTGAGGGAAGCTGTTGGGACACCTTGGGTGGCTTCACGATTCAAGCTGAAAATGAGGTTCAAGATACTAATGTTGAGAGCAATGTTCAAGATAACAAGGTTGCGAACAAAGTTGAAGAGACTATGCGAGGTTGAGGACGTCACTTAAAGGGTAACAAGAAAGTTAATGAGCTGATCACCAAAGATAGAGGGATACAAAACCATGGCATCAAATAAAGAAACATTTCTCCACTCTAATAAATTTTGATCTATAGAAGGATTTTTCTGCTCCATCCTTCTACAACGTGCTCAGACATAAAAGTGAGGAAATGGAACAAAGAGACATCTCCACCATTGATTGTTTTTTCCTTTTTCTTAAGAAGTTTTGTTGTTACGTCAATCCCACTGTCATAAAGTGTTCGCAAGAATTATTGTGACCCACATTTTGAGTCACATATTTTCAGAAAAAGGTTCCGTTTTTTTCACGAAAGGGAAGTTCAGCCTTGGCCTATTCTCCCAGACTTTAATTAAAAGAGAAAAAGAAAAAGTTACAAGTGAATGGGACTAGTGCCCTTGGGACCCCCATATCCCACAAAGCAGGGGTAGAACACGCTGAACTAGATCGAATTACACAGGAGGTTAATGGCCCTCTCGTCCCCTTCATGTGGGGCCCATTTGGATTTAAGCTTGTTATTCTAGATGAGAAACACTTTATGATGCCTAAAAGGTGGGGACCTCTTGCAGTTGGAGATTCTTTTGCCAAGGAGGAACAAAGACTTCTCGATCGACCACTCCTTAGGAGGTTCTCCAAAGTTGAAGGCACACCACTCCCTCCATATCTTCCAGAGGATCTCCCCTCTTATAGCATTCCACAGTGCCATTGAGAAGTCGATTGCTTCACCCAAAATTTCTTGTTTCCAGGTGATTTGTTCTTGTAGTCTCAAAATATTCACAAGAGTCTGCCAGAGCCAAAGACACTTGGGGCATGCGAAGAAAATGTGGCCGAAGTCCTCAATGTTGCAACGACACCACTTACAACATGGTGGAGCTCCACAAATTTTGCTAGCCTTCAGATTGGTCCAAATACCACGATGGAGGATTTGCCACATGAAAACAGACTTTTTGGTCTTGATGAGGGGATGCCAGACAAACATGAACTTCAAATCCCAACGCAACCTCGTCCAGGTTAGGCACCACTTCTTGTTAAGAGTGACATGGTAATCCGAGTTTGCCTTGATTCTAGGAATTTTGGAAAGGCGATTACCATTGTGCCACATAAGGCCCTCATGGCAAGGTGAATCCTGCCGAATGAGGAGATGGGTTTTTGACGGTTCCCAAGCGAGGAATCTACTCTAAAGGAGGGTCCATTCTTCGTGGTTCACTCTTATTTCAGGATCTATGTCCTCAAAGTTGATCCACTGGCCAGTTTCTTGTTTCCAGAGGTGTTTCCATTGTCAAAACCCCTTGTTCCAAAGCCTCTTTGCATGTTGGAGGTTCCAGGGAGCCACGCCTCTCATGCCCATGATCGAAAACTAGATTGAGTCATTTTGTCTAATTCCGGCAGCCCATTTCCAATCTTCTTTGATTCTGATGAATTGGTTGAACTTGTTCCAACTCTTCCACATAGAGCGCACAAGATTCGAGCCTTTGGGGGAAATCGGAATCGGGGAGAATAAAAGGGTAAGGAGGTCCAAGTCCTTCCAACCAGGGAGGCCCACCAACGCAATTATGTTCTTGTTCCTAAAAATGAGCTTGGCCCAAGATGTCTCACGTTCACACCAAGCCCTGATGATCCACTTAGCTAACAGCTTGTCGGCCATCACTTCAATATCCATGATGCCCAAACCTCCACAATCCTTCTCACTGATGCATGTAGACCATTTAATTTTGGGAACCCCCCTTCTCTTGTGGTCCCCAGTCCAAAGAAAATTTATGCAGATTCTTTCCAATTTGTTAAGCACTTGATCTGTCGATCTCCAACAAGAGAGAAAGTAAATGGTCGAGGAGAGAAGGAAGGTATTGATTACCATGGTGCACCCCATGAGGTTGATTCGCATGCCCTTCGAATAATCTAGCTTGTTGTCTAGTTTAGAAAGGACCCAATTCCATCGCTGCTCCATTGAAACGCCGAAGCCCATTGGAATGCCGAGTAGGCGAAAGACCTGACCCTTAGAAATAATTTGGCAACCATGGTCAACTAGTAGTTGAGGACGTGGCCCAATGATGGCCCTAAAAGTGATTTTTGAGTGGTTTATTTTGGAACCGGATGCCTCATAGAAAGTGTTGAGGCACCCCCAAAAGGTTTCAATGTTGGTCAAGTCATTGTGCACAAATGCATTCATGTGATCTGCAAATAGTCTCATGATCATTTGGCCATGGTTGCAAGGCAGAGAGAGACCTTTAATATGACCCATTTCTGTATGATGGTGTATAAGACGGCTGAGACCCTCCGTGGAAATGGAAAAAACCAAAGGGGCGAGCGGGCACCCTTGCCTAATAGAGTATTTTAATGTGATGAGCTTCGATAATTGGCCATTGATATTCATACCCATTGATGCATTACCCAATAATGTGGCGATCATCTTAGTGAATTTTTGAGTGTAGCCCAGGTCTTTAAGAGATTGGAGAACAAAGTCCCATTCTAGCCTATCGTAGGGTTTGTCGAAGTCGGTTTTAATGAATACCACATCTTACTCAGACTCTTCAGCAAAATCGAGACCTTCCCAAATATCAATGATCACTTCCAATATTGATCAACCCTTGATGAATCCTTTTTGGTCCTCACTGAGCCAATTCTTCAAGTGGCAAGAGATTTTGTGAGCAATTTCTTTAGCCAGAATCTTGTACCCAATTTGGAGCATTATGATCTCGTTATCTGAAACGGGTGCATCAAGGAGAGACTTTAGGTTATGCAGTATTCGTGAGAGGGATGCTCTCGAGATGGTCGCCATGCAATCCCGCATGTGGGGAGAAAGGGGTGTTGAGACCCCTAGAAGTTGAGTAAAGTGGTCGAAAATAATAGCACTATTTTCTTCCCGTTTTGCATTCAATCCCATTACTTCCTATCAGGAAGGGGATGGAGTCTCTAGTTTGCTTCCTCTTGAGGATGCTACACATCTCTTTGGTTGGTTTGTCATCCTTCCCCGCCCACCAATCATTAAAGGATACTTGTAGGTTTTTCCTTTGAATTTCTTCCTCGTATCTCAGCCTCCCTCTGATTTTCCGTAGTCCCATCTAGTATTGGTGGTTCCCTTTATTCACTTCCTCTTCCAAACACCAGAGTCTCCGATAGAGCTTCTCTCTCCACCTCTGCTACACTGCGAAGCAACTTGTGAGTTCTTACCAAAATTTGACGAGTCTTTTCAACCGAAGCTCTCCAACTTTTGGTTGGAGAGGCACTGTTGGCAAAAGCCGAGAGACACACATACATACATGCACATATACATAGACACACACTCACAAGCATACATACATGCACATGAGAGACACAAACATAGACTTATACACACACACATGCACTCACATACACAAATACATACACATGCATAAACACACATACACATACTCCCATATATACATACACACACATGTACAGACACACAGATATGCATACACACACATACATATACACTCACATACTCACATATAAATACACATGCATAGACACACATACAGACACATACACACATATAAATACACACACATACACACACATGCACACATACACATGCACACACATATTCATAAAAACACATAGACACACATATACACACATACACATATACACACATATACATACACAAATAGATACACACACATACACATATATACACAACCATACACTCAAATGCATACAAAACACATGTATACACATGCATATGCATACATATGTACACACATATCCAGATACAAAAAAAATGCATACACACACATACACATACACACACACATACAATCACAAACACACATATACATACACATGCATACACACACATACACATGCAGATAGATACACATATACATACACACTTAGACATAGACATACATGTACATACTGACACCTAGACACATGCATATACACATACACATATAGACACACACACACACATATGCATATACACTAACATACATATAGCCACATGCATACATACACGCACATGCATACACAAGTGCATGTATACATACAAACACGTGCATACACACATATACACATACACATACACATACAAGTATTCACACACACATACAAATACACACACATAAAGTCGCATACACAAATATATATAAACATGCTTACACACATACACATACACACACATATACATATACACACATACATGCACATAAATACATACACAAATACACACACATAACATTGAGTTCTAAAAAATGAGAGCAAAGCCATGTTCTCTTTTTAACTTGAGAAGAAATGCATGAAAGGTTGCCAAAAAGCTTCACTTTCCTATCCCATAGTGGAAAGCATAGCTTCCTGTTCAGTAAGTGCCATGAAAAATCATCCACGTGTTCTATCAGATTCCAAAAGTAGCTAACCAAATCTGATTTCAGGACAAAAAAAGCTACCTAATGATGAAGCACCTCCCATCACAGGTTCCAATTCCAAAGAATAGTGGCAAAATAGTGCCAAAAAAAAGATATACAACCTCTTGATGTATTTCTTGTTCCAGATGCATTGGATAATTGTTCTCATTGAAATTTACAATTTTCATAACTCGACATGGAGAAATAAAATAATTTTTTGAAACTCAAAATATATAGTACCAAATCATTTGAAACTGGCACATAAATTATGAGAAACTTTCTGCATACCACTATTGATATTCACATAAGGGACATCCAAGAGATACAAAATAAAATAATCGAATTCTTTTGGCACATTTGTTCTCCGATTCAATGAGAGAGAGTGATAGAGAGACAAAGTGTGTGTGTGTGTGCATACAAGAGGCATATGCATACACACATATACAAAGGTACCTAAATACATGCTTTTACATGCATAAATATACACATGCATACATACACATATACATACATACACATGCATACACACACATACACATATACATGCAGACATACACTCACAAACAAACATACATATAGATGCATACACACACATACACATGCACACACATATATACATACACACACATACAAACACACAAATTCACATATAAAGACACATGCACTCACATGCATGCACACATGTAACACACAGAGATACTCTCACATGCATACACACACACGTTTGCACTGCACGATGGATAGAAGTAAATATATAATTTTCTGCCTGCTCACTGGGTGGGTGAGGAAAGCCGGTGGGTTTTAAAAGTCATAGAAGTACTACCCTCGTCCATCTCATTGTTGTTTTTATATAAAACATATTTTTTAGTGAAGAAAGTTTGATATTTCGACCTTATCAGTTGAAAGCCGGTCATGCTGATCAATGAGTCTAGCCTCTCTCTATTTATCTCCGTCTAAATTCGCCAACACTTTGGCTAATTCGTGTTCAGGACTTCCCTAAATTGGGCCTCTTTTTAGATGAAGAAAAGGGTATGTTTTTTGAACTAGAACGTTCTAGGTGTTCTTTTTTTTTTGTTGGGAGTGCCATCATTCATTTTCTTTCTTTTTTTTTAAATGGAGGTTCAGCCGAAGCCTACTCCCCCGGACTTTAATTTTGAAATTGCAACTATACAAGTGAATGGGCATAGTATCCGCAGGACCCCCCATATCCCACAAAGTAGAGGTTAGACAAGGACACATGGTTACAATTGAAGGAAACATGATTACAACTCGTTTTAACTGGCCTATGCCATAACATGTCCAACCCGAAACTTGAACCCTAGATCTCCACCTCAAAAGCTCAAAGCTCAACCAACTGCCCTACGCGATGTGGACTAATAATTCATTTTCTTTGGGTGCTCTTCTTCTAATAATTCAATCTCTTCCGAAAACTCCACGCTCGCAAATATCTCATTGAATTGCCAAAATGAGAAGATATCATTTTTAATTCAAGGAAGTTTGATATTACGATCTCATGAATCACTTCTTTTTACAAGTCATGTCATGTGTAATGGAATCTCATAATTTGATGTATTTGGAGTGTTCTTCGATAGTTCAATGTGGCGTTAAATTCCTATCCCTTGCTTTGATTCAAAGATATTCTTTCTTTTCTTTTCCTAAAACACCAAGAGTTTTATTTATATCTATATTTTCCTTTCTCTATATTTCCTCAAACACCATGAGTGTGTGCTCATTGTGAAGGGTGAGCCACTCCTCTTCGATAGCTAATAAGGATCTGCCACTTACGCTATTACGCTTTTAGTCCTCCCCACCACTCATACAATGCATAGATCAACGATGCATAACACAAATTTTACTCGCTTTTTCATTGCTCCAAGCTACGTATGCTAAATTTTCCACATTAACAAGGACTTCACTAAAAGGAATAAAGGGGCATAGTGATGATCCTATTTGAACAAAGGGACTAGAGTCACTTATGCAATGCCTTGGTAGTGAGTGTCACATAAACGATTCCAAACAACAAAAAGTGCAACTCACATAAGGGAAAGATCATCGTCGCTTATGCAATGGTATCAATGAATGTCATGAGTAGTGCTATAGTGTAGCGATGCTATGTTCAATGCTTACAAACTACTTGCAATGCAGAAGTATCACATAAGGGACATCCTACATATACAAAGTAAAAATTTGAACTCTCCAAACACATCTGTGCTCCGATTCAATTAGAGATAGAGAGTGTGTGTGTGTGTGTGCGCATACGAGAGGCATACACATACACACATATTATGCAAAGGTACCTACATACATGCTTTTACATTCATGGATATACACATGCATACATACACACACATATGTATAGACACACATATGTATACACACACATACGCATACACACACATAAGAGACATACACATACACATATACATTCACACATACACTCACAAAAAGGCATACATATAGATGCATACATAGACATACACATGCACACACATATACACATATATATACATACACACAGACATCAAAACACTACATGCACATATATGCATGCATACAATCACATGCACATATACACACACATACATTCACATTCACATCCACACATACGTCATACACATGCATACATGCACATACACATCAACAAACATATTCATATACACACATACACACATATATACATACACAATGAGAGACACACACACACACACATGCACATATACACAGACATACACTCACAAGCATACATACATACACATAAGAGACACAAACATACACATATACACACACACATACACTCACATACACATGCATATACACACATACACATACTCCCATATATACAAACACACATGTACATACACAAAGATATGCATACACACACATTCATACACACATACACATACACTGACATACAAACACACACATGCACATATACACACACATACACTCACATGCATACACACATGTAAGACACACACACATATACACATAACACACACACATACATTCACATACACACATACATACACATGCACATACACATTCACACACATATTTATATACACACATACACACACATATATACATAAACATAGAGAGAGAGAGACACACACACATACACATATACAGAGACATACACTCACAAGCATAGGTGGAAGAGAGAGAGAGAGAGAGAGAGAGAGAGAGAGAGAGAGATAGCTAAGACTAAGTCAAAAGGTTGCATTGAACGGAACAAAGTAGATAAGTTGAAGCATGAGAGGAGTGTCAAGTTATCGAGCTCCCAACTTAGGGCTTTTAAAGTTTATATATATCCATTAACAAGAGTGTTGGACATTTTCCTATCATGTATCAAGAATTGTATAATGGATTGCCTATCATGTAGCTCTTCTCCAATTATTGTTCAACAATAAAATTGTACCACTTAATCTTCATTGTCAAGATCATAAAGTCAAGACATAAAGTCAAATTGTACCCTTTACTCTTGATTATCCAAATCATAAAGTGGAATTGTACCTCTTATTCTTTATTGTACAACCCATAATAATGGGCACAATCCATCTTCATATTTATCAAGGTATGTGATTTGGGAGATATAACCACTTGATGCTACACTTCCACTACTCACACTTGTTGATGTGTGAAACATCACACGAAATGAATTAATGTGACACTAGACAACCTCTATGGTCACCATTAACTCATTGCCACTCCAAACTTTGAGAAGTGATAGCCAAAACCAAGACCTTTACTTCTTCAAAAATTTCCAGTCACTAAAATGACATACCTTCAGTATTTTGCTAATTTCTCTTAGCTAAAATATTATTTCTCCAAGATCTTTTGATGGATGAAAGTAGAAGAGCAGAGCTTTCCAAGAAGCTATCACATGCTTGAAACGGATCTCTAGAACTCAAGTTATGACCTTCACAACATGACCCTATATGACTTCCAAAAATGGAATTTTTGCCTGTTTTAGTAACCTTTAGTGTCTAAAAATGAAAATTTGATGCCTAGCATCGACTTGCAACCAAAAGTCGATGCCAGGCATCGACTTTCAACTTTTTCAGCCACTTTCTCATTCCTGAAATAGGCACGTGTAACCAAAGATATGAATGAAGCACTTTTATGCTAGAAGTCGATGCCAGGCATCAACATTTTGTTGAAACTCGATGCCAGGCATCGAGGTGCTCCACAAACATCATCTTTTCAAGAAGATTTAGCAAGAGTTAGAGCACAGAAAATAAAACAAATACTTATCATCAGAAACTCGATGCCAGGCATCGAGTTGCTTGGAAAACTTGAACTTTTGAAATCATTTCACAATAGACAAGCATGGAGATGATGGAGAGAGTCTCATACACAGAACTTTAACTATTTCTTCTCATAACTATGAAAAACTCAGAAGTTTTACAGATGCTTTCTCACTCAGAAAAGCCCGACTATACTGAGTCATATAAAATGAACTCCTTCTCACATTCTATCACTCTCTTCCACTTCTTCTCTCATCGCGTCAATTGATACAAACTAACTTATATAGATTTTCTCATTCTCGTGACTTTTAAAAAACTTCTAGAACTAAAGTGAACTAACTTTACAAATATAATACACTTGTGAATTTGTCCCTTCACATAGGCATGTAGTTTTATTCTAAAGTTTTGATCTTCAAATGTATGTCCAATTAGTGATTGTTTCTCCAACAGCTCCCCCTCAATCACTAATTGACATTCTCTGTTTCTTCATATCATCTTCTTTTTCTTTTACTCCTGCCATGCTTTTGAATCTGCTAGTCTTCACACCATCCAAGCTCTTTGTCATTATGTCTGCTATCTGATCTTTAGTAGAAATGTACTCCACTTCAATCCCTTTCTCCATTACCTTTTCTCTCAGGAAATGATAATGTATCTCTATATGTTTTGTTCTTGCATGAAATACTGGATTTTCTGCAAGATAAAGTGAACTCATATTATCTCCATGTATTGTAGGTATACCTTGATCAATGCCCAAGCTTTTGAACAATGTCTGCATCCATATGACCTCCTTAGCTGCTTCCACAAGTCCTTTGTACTCAGCTTCAGTTGATGATAATGCTACTGTATGTTGTTTCTTTGAACACCAACTTACAAGCTTATCACCAATGTATATCATGTAGCCATGAGTTGATCTTCTGTCATCCTGGTTACCTGCCCATTCTGAGTCACTGTAGGCTCTCAACTTCAAATCTGATGTAAAAGGATAATATAATCCTTCCTTTATAGTTCCTTTGATATATCTGAGAACTCTTTGACCTGCAATCCAATGTGGGTCCTTTGGACAATGCATGAATTGTGACAAAACTCCCACTGCATAACTAAGATCAGGTCTTGTTAGTGTAGCATAAATCAAACTACCCACAAGAGATTGGTACTTCCTCATATCTTTGTATTCTACACCATCATATTTACTGAGCTTGTGATTAACTTCAAGTGGAGTTGAAGCTTCTCTACAATTTTCCATATCAAACTTCTTCAATAGATTCAGAAGATACCTTTCTTGTGATACATATATGCCATGATTTCTATAAGTGACTTCCATTCCAAGAAAGTATGATAACTTTCCTAGATCACTGATCTTGAATTCTTTTTCAAGTAATCTCTTTATCTCCTTGATTCCTTCATCTGAAGTACCTGTGATTATAATGTCATCTACATAAATACAAATGTAGATTGTACCTTCCTCTGTTCTTTTGATAAGTAGACTTGGATCTGCTTTTGAACTTTGATATCCAAGTTCATTCAGATACTTCACCATTCAATAGTTCCATGCTCTTGGAGCTTGCTTCAATCCATAGAGTGCTCTTCTCAACCTGCAAACAAAATCTGGATACCTGGAATCTATAAACCCTTGAGGTTGTTCCATGTATACCTCATCTGATATGTATTCATTCAAGAATCCATTCTTTATATCCAATTGACTTAGAGTCCATCCTTTTGAAGCTGCAATAGCAATGATTGTCCTTATAGTTGACATCTTAGCTATAGGACTAAATGTCTCATCATAATCTATGCCATAGGTTTGGGCATAGCCTTTCACCACCAGTCTAGCTTTGTATCTGGCTATACTTCCATCTGCAAGCTTCTTCACTTTATAAACCCATTTATTTCCAATTACTTTCTTACCATTTGGTTTAGGAACAAGTTCCCATGTCTTCTTCTTGTCCAGTGCATTGAATTCTTCCTTCATTGCTTCTTCCCATTGCTTCTTACCTTTAGCTTCATCATAGTTCTGAGGTTCTTCATCATCTTTGACCATATATGCATAGTTCTTCTGAGTTATGTAAGAAGTATCATAAGAATACCTTTCTGGTTGTCTTCTTGTCCTGCTTGACCTCATTCTTCATAAGTGTCTGGATACACCTCTTCATCAAATATAGGAGCTTCTTCATTTCTTCTTGCTAATCCACTTCTGGATGTGCT
This sequence comes from Ceratopteris richardii, assembly GCA_020310875.1. Taxonomy (NCBI): domain Eukaryota; kingdom Viridiplantae; phylum Streptophyta; class Polypodiopsida; order Polypodiales; family Pteridaceae; genus Ceratopteris; species Ceratopteris richardii. The sequence goes on along the minus strand of CM035433.1, from coordinate 17,895,188 downwards.
TGCTTGCATATATCCTTCTTCTTCATTTACCTGCACAATTGATTTTCCTTTCTCACATCTTCCTACCTTTTCTTCAAATTCTTCAGCTGTATGACTTTGATCTGCATACCACCTTTTCTGTTCATCAAATGTAACATCTCTAGAAACAATAAAATGTTTGGTTAGAGGATTCCACAACCTTTAACCCATCTACTTTTCATCATAACCAATGAACACATATTTTTCTGCCTTTGGTTCAAGTTTATGCCTAACTTGTGATGGCACATAAGAATATGCAATTGATCCAAACACTCTACAATGATCTAGTGTTGGTTTCTTACCCCACCAAGCTTCATATGGAGTCATTCCATTTAGAGGTGCACATGGTAATCTATTCATAAGATATGTAGCTGTATTTACAGCCTCAGCCCAAAGATAATTTGGACAATTCTTCTCCTTTAGCATAGCTCTAGCAAACTCAACCAAAATCCTGTTCCTTCTTTCTGCTACACCATTTTGTTGTGGTGTATACCTGCAAGTTATTTCTCTCTTAATACCTGCATTCCAAAGATAATCATTGAACTCTTGGTAGAAGTATTCTCCCCCTCCATCAGACCTCAGTCTTTTAAGCTTTTGACCTGTGACTCTCTCTGCATATGCATGAAAATGCTTGAAAGCTCCTAACACTTCTGATCTTTCCTTCAAAACATACAAAGTTATCTATCTTGTAGCATCATCAATGAAAAGAACATAATACCTTGAGCCACTGATAGATCCTTCTTTTGTTGGTCCCCATACATCTGTATGAATGAGCTCTAGTAATCCATCATGTTTAAAACCTTTGTTTTGAAATGGTAACATGTGTGCTTTACCCATTTGACATGCTTCAGATTTATAAACCATATGTTGATTCTGCACATTTGGTAATCCTAGTACAGACTTATTACCAACCATAGCTTTAATTCCTCTTTCATTGAAATGACCTAATCTCTTAATATGCCAGAGATCAAGTTCTGTAATCACTCCTTCACCATGTGTGAGCAAAGCTTGGCCAATGTTCCCTTGCACTCTTAAAGTAAAGAGTCTACCTTCTTTCTTACCAGAGACAATCTGATTATATCCATTCTCTGGATCTTCAACAAATACTCCTTCATTTGTAAACCTGACTTGAAAACCTTTTTCAACTATCTGTCCCACACTAATCAAGTTTTTAGGTATTGTAGGAACATACAAAACATTGGTTAGCAAATCTGCTCCACTCTTGCATTTCACATTTCCAATTGAATGTACACTATGTCTGGTATTATCACCTGTTTGGACTATATGACTAGAAATACCTTTTTCCAATTTTGACATCAATTCTATGTTTCCTAACAAATGATTAGAACATCTAGAGTCAATGTAAAATACCTTTAGATCTTCTTTATCTAATGTGCTGATTGAATTCATCATCAATGATGTATGACTTTCATTTTGTGTGTCATTTGCATAGTTAAAATATGTGGTGTTGTAGGACTGATTCTGTCCCCAACTTCTTCCTCCACCTCTACCATAGCCTCCTTTTTGACTTTGTCTACCTCTTTGAAAATTACTTTGATATCTTCCACCTCAACCTCTGCTATTGTTGTTTTGATTCTCGTTTGATCCTTGTTGGTTGTCCCAACGGTCATGAGCCAAATGATTACTCAATCCATAGATCCAGCAAGCCTTCTTGTTGTTATTCTGATTACCTCTACCTCTTCCAAAGGCTCTTGGTCTTCCTCTGCCAGTGCCTTCACCTCTTGCATAATAAACTTGAGAAATCGACTCCTCTTCATCCTTTGCTTTACCTTTATCTCCTTTCTTCTTATCCTTCATGTACATTGCAGAACTTTGTCCTTTATCTCCATCTCCCTTCAAGTCTTGCGCATATGTGAGCATCAAACCAAGTAATTGATTCAAATCTAGAACATAATGATTTAATGAAAGTTCTATTGACAAGACAAAAGGTTTCCACCTTTCATCCCCTCTCAATCCTACAAGTAGTTGAGCAATCAATCTATGATCTTCAACATCTTCATCTATGGATCCAAGACTATCTGCTAGATCCTTCATCTTAGTGACATAATCACTAATACTTTGACTTGGCTTCTTCTTGAATGTAGTAAACTCTGACCACAGACTTGCTTTCCTTGCCTTGGTAGTACTTTGAAAATGATACTCCAATGTATTCCATATATCTTTAGATGATTCCAATCCTCTGATGTGTGGTAGCAAATGATCAGAGATTGTATTGTAGATGTAAGCTTTTGCACTTGCATCCTTCCTCTGCCAATGCTTTAAAGCATCTAGTTCTTCTTTCTTTGGTCGGCTTTCATCTTCAAATACTGGCTTCTCTTCTTCACCTGTTACATATACCATGAGATCCTTACTCATAAGTAAGGCTTCCATTCTCATTACCCATGCGGGATAATTATATCTGTCCAATTTGTCAATGGAGATATGATCTGGCATACTCCTTTCCTTCTGCTACAACTTGTGAGCTTAAAGGATAAAGGATAATACCTTTTGGAGTTCTTTGTGTATGAAGATACTTTTGAAGTAATCTTTTGATGCCTTGTGTCTTCAAATGCTTCACCTTTCAACCTTTAATGAAAAACTTTTCAAAACTTCTCGTACCTTTGCCGCCTTCTGCTCTTTAGCACCTTTCTACTCTGATACCACTTGTTGATGTGTGAAACATCACAAGAAATGAATTAATGTGACACTAGACAACCTCTATGGTCACCATTAACTCATTGCCACTCCAAACTTTGAGAAGTGATAGCCAAAACCAAGAACTTTACTTCTTCAAAAATTTCCACTCACTGAAATGACATACCTTCAGTATTTTGCTAATTTCTCTTAGCTCAAATATTATTTCTCTAAGATCTTTTGATGCATGAAAGTAGAAGAGTAGAACTTTCCAACAAGCTATCATATCCTTGAAACAGATATCTAGAACTCAAGTTATGACCTTCACAAGATGACCTTGTATGACTTCCAAAAATGGAATTTTTGCCTGTTTTAGTAATCCCGAGTGTCTAAAAATGAAAATTCCATGCCTAGCATCGACTTGCAACCAAAAGTCGATGCCAGGCATCGACTTTCATCTTTTTCAGTCACTTTTTCATTCATGAAATAGGTGCGTGTAACCAAAGATATGAATGAAGCACTTTTATGCTAGAAGTCGATGCCATGCATCGAGTTGCTCCACAAACATCATCTTTTCAAGAAGATTTAGCAGGAGTTAGAACTCAGAAAATAAAACACAGACTTATCAGCACAAACTCGATGCCTGGCATCGAGTTGCTTGGAAAACTTGAACTTTTGAAATCATTTCACAGTAGACAAGCATGGAGATGATGGAGAGAGTCTCATACACAGAACTTTAACTATTTCTTCTCATAACTATGAAAAACTCAGAAGTTTTACAGATGCTTTCTCACTCAGAAAAGCCCGACTATACTCAGTCATGCAAAATGAACTCCTTCTCACATTCTATCACTCTCTTCCACTTCTTCTCTCATCGCGTCAGTCGATCCAACTAACTTATATAGATTTTCTCATTCTCGTGACTTTTAAAAAACTTCTAGAACTAAAGTGAACTAACTTTACAAATGTAATACACTTGTGAATTTGTCCCTTCACATAGGCATGTAGTTTCATTCTAAAGTTTTGATCTTCAAATGTATGTCCAATTAGTGATTGTTTCTCCAACAACACTATAAAAGGAATGTTCTAACATTCCTCTTTGAAGTCAATGAAGATGAGATCCTTGTTTTGGGTAGATGTGTGGGTATCACCTGTCTCTAGTGAGCTTGATAGAATTTCAAATTTGTTGTTTTTAGTTTATTCTTTCATGAACCATGTCCATGGCTTCAAATGTGTCATTGATTATATGTTCTTAGTTGATTCATTTAAGTTAGATTCTCAATGCAAGAGTATTCAAGCCAATGCATTTATTGATCCAGATCCACATGTTTTGCATGTGGATCAAAGGATGTCAGCAAAGAGAGCGAGAGGATAGAAAACATATTCATGCATTTTAAGTGAAGGCCTCATGAAGTAAGTCAAAGAAGATTTCAATTCTTACTTGAGATAGACAAATTGCATTGGACATTGTGAAGCATTGTTGTCCTTTGAAATGTTTGTATAAATAAGGAATAAAGAAACTAAAGTAGCTAAGAGAGAAATGTTTCTCACATTCAAATGATTGAGGATAACATGTCAATAACATATGTTGTTTTTTAATATTACTTTAGTCAAGAGATGCGATGTGGGATTATTAGAGAAGATCTCAATTTTGTCACATATCATGGAGTTGGAACCAAAGGATCTATTGGTCATCATGCAACAAGTTGAATGATGAAGTATTTTAATTTGTGAAGTTATTTCTATGATTGGAAGGTTACACTTGTAAGATAACTTATCTCATTGAGAAGTATCTTGAGTCTTTAAACATGAGATGGAAGCTAAAAGTGAGAAGTATGTGCTATATCGACATTTTACCCAATTGTGGAAAGAAGAGTTTTAAAATGTGAGTATCCCTCATAAAGTTAGAATGGGTGAATGCTCAATTTGCACCATTTTGAGAAACATGGAAAAGGGGGGCACAATACCGCAAGAAAAAGAAAATTTTAAACTTCTTCTAAAAAACCGTCGTGAGAGTCAATCTTCAGAAAGAAACAAGGCAATTCATCATAAAAGTAAAGCACTCAGAAATCCAAAGCATTATATGTGTTTGTTGATTGATGATATGGATCAAAAGACAAAATGTCTAACACATTTTTCTCACATTCCTAAGGACATTGGGTATAAAGTGCTTATACAAGTGCATCTGGTTGGTGCTTTTGTATACAATGGAACCCTAAAGTCTAAGGCTTTCTTCACGTATCCCAATGTGCATAATGATCCACTTATAGATATTGTGATTCATTATTTTTTACAATCATGGGAGGGTCGTTTCCCACCAAATCTATATGTGCAGCTTGATAATACTGCAAAAGAGAATAAAAATTATATAGTCTTTGGATATTTATGCTTGCTTGTTGATAGACAAGTTTTTTAGAATGTTAAGTTAAATTTCATTTTGATCGGGCACACTCATGATCACATTTTTCAAATGTTCAGTACATTCTCTAAGAGGTTGGCATGCCATAATGCTTTTACTCTTCGAATATTACCTATGTATATTTCTGAAGCATATACTTCAAAACCTGAAGTTCAACACCTTACACAGATTTCTGAATTTAAGTAGTTTTGTTGAGAATTTCTTGATAATAATACTAAGTTTTTGGCTCCATTGCACAATATTAGTTTAAACCATTTTTTCCTTATGAGGAGGCTTAATGATATAACTATTTTATTTGCAAAGCAATATTCATGATCCCCTAGGTAGGGGGCTAAACATGGATGCTGATTTTTATTGCATGTGCCTAATTTGTCTGTGTATGGTGCAAAAAGAACACCGTGTGAAGATAAAAGAAATATGGAAAGATGTGGAAATGTAGTTGAGAAAAGTAAAAGGTGGATGCATGTAATTATTCAAAAGAAGAGACAGATTGAGTGTGCAAAAAAATATGTTGGGAATCAAGATGTATCTTCGTGGGATGAGTTTTTCAACCATCAAGAAAAGATTATAAAGAACACCATTGTAGGCCATTGGCCAATTGATATTCCATCCACATGGAATTTTATCATACAGAGATCAATAAATCTAGACCAAGCATGTAATGCAGATACACTTCAAAGATTTATACATCCATCAGAGAGGAGTATTTATGTAGACTTAAGGATGATAAAATAGGCTAAAGAACAATGACAATGAAATTTGAAAGAAATAAATGTTGAGACACTTATAGCAGTCCTTCATGATGGTGATAATGCTTCCATGCCATTTTGGAATGCAAAAGTTTTAAAGGTCATTAAAGATATTGATCAAAGAAGAATAGAGGCTCTGATAGCCCATTGGTATTATACTAAAAGTAGTAATGCATTCATAAGCAAGTATAACTTAGAAATGGTATGTGACACAAAACAAACATGTTCAAATCCATCAATATGATAAAGAAAAAGCTTCAAAAACCATTAATATGATAAAGAAAACAACAATACTTGTGCATGATCCTATAGAACTCGATATGTACTTGGATGGGGATAAAGCCATTATTGATATAAAAGTTAAAGAAGGGAGCTCACAACATTATCAGAATAAATCAAATGCACTCGTCGAGGGGGATATAGACATAGATCAAGAAAGTTGTGACATGATTTGAAAATCTACAACATTTTTGGTGCTTATACAAATACTCCAAAGTAGTTTGCATAATGAAACCATGTTACATAACATTTTTGCATCACTATTTGAGATCCTCCATCAAACACATGTTCATTTTTTATTTTTTGTATAAGATTTTTAATCATTTTTATATCTCATATACATTCTGGAGATGTTAAATAGATCAAAAGTTTGGAAAATTTTGACCTCCTAAATTTTTAAAAATGACAAGAAATGTCAAAAGTAACATGTTTTCACTTGATTTTTGAAATATATGTATACTAGTATAAAGGGTTTTCAAACATAAAATGCAACATGCTTGATTTTCGACGATAGATTTCTCTGTTATCTACATAGTTCTTGTCTCTTGGGACTCGTTATTACATACATGCATACACATACATAGACATATATATAGGCACACATGCATACACATATACACACACATACTCTCACATGCATACATACACACATATGCATAGATATCCATATGCATACATACATACACATGCATACAAACACATACACACACATACACACACATACACACACATACATGCACATACACATGCATCCACATGCATACACACACATACATACACATGTATACGCACACATACACATGTATACGCACACATACACATGCACGCACATATACGCACATATAGATACACAAACATACATATATATGTAAACACATATATACATACACTGGTATAGAAACACACACATACACATATACACACACATACACCCACATGCATACACACATGTGCATATAAACACATACACACATAAACATATATATAGACATACACATATTAATACAAACACATACACACACATACATACACATACATATACACACATACATATACACACATACACATATACAAACAAACACGTACACACACATACACATATACACATACACACATGTATGTAGGCACACATAGAGACAAACTAACATAGATATACATACAAACATACACATACATAAACTCACATGCATACATGCACATACATGCTTGCAAATACATATGCATACATACATACCCACATGCATACACACATGTATACACACAAATACATGAAAATAAACATACACACATGTATGCATTCAAACATACACATACATACACATATACCCGCACATACACTCACATACAAGTATTTATATACATACACATGCATACACAAAGATACACACATATACATACACATCGCAATTGACAGACCTCGACGGACATATGTCCATCGCGACGGACACCCCTGTCCATCGCGACTGACAGAAAAATCATGATTGACACCCCATCTCGGCGAAAAAACGTATCCATCACGACTGATAGACCTCGATTGACACAAAGCGGTGGAAAATCCCCGAAATCTCAGTCCATCGCAACTGACAGCAGTCCATTGCGACTGACAGCAGTCCATCGTGACTGACAGTAGTCCATCGCGACTGACATCAGTCCATCGCGACTGACAGCAGTCCATCGCGACTTACAGCGATCGATACCCTCTTTCCATCGCGACCGACACCCCCTGTCCATCGCGATTGACAGACCACGATAGACAGCCCTGTCCATCGCGATTGACAGCCCAGTCGATCGCGATTGACAGCCCAGTCGATCGCGATTGACAGCCTTTTTCGGCCTATTTTTTAGGGTTTTGTAATTTGAAGATTTTGGCTAATTTTGGGCATGAATGTTGGGCTCTAGAGCACATAGGGAGGCCATAAGAAAATAATTTGAGAAGTCATGTTTGCCTGTTAGCCTGTTTGAGCCCTGTTTTAGCCCCAAAACCCTAAACTGGCATAACTTTCTCATACGAAATTCGTTTGCTATGATTTTTGTTTTGTTGGAAAGCTCGGTAAAATTAATATCAGGATTATTAGATATAGTATTTTTAAAGTGACCATATCCAGGGGGAAGAAAATTGAGGGATCTTTGGGATTGTTTTTCATGAACATGGTTTGTTGTGTCAATTGAATTCAGACCTTGAGCTAACTATGGGACTTTTACAGGTCTGTTGAGAGCATCGAAGGGCATTCTAAGCAAGAGTAAGTGCAAGCTTGGGAACACGCTTCCTGGGCACTCAAGGGCAATCAAGAAGGGAACAAAAGGTTGGAAATTCTTAACACTCTCTGTCAGTTCCTAGCTTAGGCTAAGTACGAGTAGTGCTAGAAGTAAGTCAGGGCAACGATAGGCACAAGAAAAGTCAAAGACTATCTAAGAAATCAAGTTCAAGACAAGAAATAACCTGTGTGTGACCGATAACTTTAAAGGAAAGGAACTTAACGTGAAAGATCAACTATAAGTGTGGAACTTAACTCAAGTATTCCTAACAACGTGATATCAGACAAGATCATAAACATGATAATCAACTAAAAAGAACCAAGTGACAGATACAAATTGATCGGCAACAAGGTTGTACCTTGGGTAAAAATTGGGATTGCTTAGCTGCGCATATGAACCTAAGATCAGGACGACACCTAGGGAGAGATAGACAGATTCTTAGGTCTTTAGAGGCTAGTGTCAATCATACTGCTAGGTCTTGGGCCCAGCAGTTGAGCCATCATTCGTACTACCCTAGCTTTGAGACTAGTGAGTCAAAGATGTCTCAAGGTATGGAGAGACCTACAGGAAGTTCAGGAGTGCCATATTTACATAGGGTAGATGGCCCCTACAAGACGCAGCTGGAATACCTTAGGACCAACCGATTAGGTGCTAGCATCTATGAGGACGGCCTAGGAAGATCTGTGGTCTAGAAGCAGATGAAGCCTTCTAGAGGTATAAGCCTAATCAACCAAATGAGGTAGGAATGATCACAATCTATGAGTTCAAAGATCTTGATAGCCCAGGCAAAGTGACCTATCTAGACAATACTTTAGAGAGGATCTTTGTGGTCACCGAGCATGGTAGGCATGCCTACACTTGGAAGGGTGAATTTATTTTTCTCCAACCAAGATCTAATGTCTCTTTTGGCCACCTAGGAGTGGGAACATCCCAAGCTCATGGAGCTCAAAGGGACAAAAGTAGAGATAGGCCAAAAGTAAGCTTTGCCAACCCAATAGGCAGAGAACGAGCACGAACAGAGACAGATAGAGAAGAGACAAAGAGAACTAGAGTTCCAAGGAACCTAAGAAATGCTGATGATTTTCCTTTGCCAAGGCCTAGGGAACACACCAGAACCTTGAGACCTACACAGCTGGTTAAGTCCATGAAGAATTACTTCGATGGCACTGGAGACCCATACGATCATGTGGTCAAATTTAGGCAAGTCTTGAGAGCTGAACAAGTGGAGGAATTATTCACGCAATACAATGCCTTTGGTCTAACCCTTAGGAACACAGCCCTTACGTGGTTTCAACCACTAAATGAGAGACACTTCAGGAACATAGACCAACTTCTAGAGGCATTCATTATTGAATTCTCTAAGAGTGGCATAAGGCATAGTACTTCCTCATTGATTCACAACTTCAAGTAAACCCCTCAAGAGACGGTTAAACTTGCAGGAAGAAGGTTTAGGCAATACCTAGAGAGATGTCCTGTTTCGAGTTACCCACACCAGCCAAACAAGTGGCTTTATTCCTAGATGGATTGCTAAGTACCAAGTTGAGATCATACGTGTACTTAAAGGACCCGAGGACCATAGAAGAGTGTGTACGCATGTGCATCGACATCGAGGATAACCTAGGGGAGGAATTAGAACTTTCAAAAATCTACAAAGATTCAGATAGTTCTACTAGCCTCTCTTCCTCGCAATCCACATCTATTGAAGAACTCGCTGAGAAAGTAGCTCAAAAACTAGGTGTCTCTAGCAAACAAATTCCAAGATTTGCCCCAGTTAAACGATGCTATACTTGTGGAGGTGACCATATGGCGAACATATGTCCCATCATGGCTCAACCCCAAGTGAATCCCAATAGCCAATACTGCATCATAGAACGGAGATACACTAATCACACAGCACAAGATTGCCCATACAATAAACAAGCGGTTAGGCAAACCTATCCTCAACCATATCCACAATAGGGCAGATACGAGAACCAGTACCCACCACAACAGTATGCTAGGCCTCAACAAACCTACCAACCACAATATCAGGCCCAGCAGAGACCTCAACCAGTGCTAACCCAACAACCTCCAGCTCTAGCCAATGTTGATCCCAGTAAAGTATGCAGCTGTAGAAGAGAACCTGAATAGAGCCATAGTGCTAGTAACACCATTTCTTTCAGAAAGTGACCCCAGTGACCATAGCTTTGATTCTACACATATTGATAGCCCCCAGGCTTATTACATGCAGTCTCCTGAACATGATGAACCCTATTATAGTGAAGAACTGAGTGAACCTAGTTTGGATCCAGAGTATGCAAACATCATGTACACAAATCCCAACACTAGACCTCAACCTAGGCAATTAAGACCCCCATTCCCTAGAGGACAATGCTATAGATGTCAGGGAGATCACCTCATTCGTGATTGCCCAATGCCTACACCTTCACAGCCCCAATCTATGACCATTCAGGGTTTTTGTTCGAATTGTGGAAAAGAGCATCTCTTACGAGATTTCCCAAAGAACCCTAATAATATGCCAAAAATCACTCCTATTAACATTATTGGGTTAGTTGTAGATTCCACAGGGAGTGTGACTTCCATTGCACCAGTGCAAGTGGTCACTAGAGCTCAAGCTGCACAACAAAACCAAAGCGTAGTCCATGAAAAGAGTTCTGAAGCTAGTGAATCTGGGAGCATAACCAAGAAACGGACGAGAACCTGGAGAGATAGCCATGAAAGAATGAAAAGGCAATGGGAAAAGAAGATGAGTGAACTTGAGGAAAGCCTAAGAGAAACAAAAGCCAAGATAATTAAACTTACATCTCAACCTCCCTGTCACACTACCCCACCACTACCATTCCCATCTCCATCCGATCCATCACCTTCTAACCCGCCTCATATGACCCCACCACCCCCTGGAGTAGGATCAGTATTAGCAGATCCCACTCCTGAGGACCTAAATATGATGCTTAAGGCATATCAGGCCAGAATCCAAGAAGGGCCAAACGTAACCGATTATGAAAAGTGTTACCCTAGAGCGGAACTAGAGCTTGAACGAACCAAAATTTGTGCTAAGATGGTGGAATTGACTCAAACCATGTTTGAAGCCAGTCGCCTCTTTAACATCTCTAGTTCAGCTAAGACGCAGTTGCACTTTGATGGACTGCTAGAAAGATTGGAGAGGCTAATTGCACAATCAGAAAAGGAACCCGCCTCTCAAAATGAGAGAAGGCCAAGTGAAAGAATAAGCATTCCCCCCCAGGAAGCTTATGTCCCTAACTCTACAGAGCTAGACACATCTTCTTCTATGAATCGGTACACACCAGATTTTCTACGAGAGATTCAAGAAGAGAAATGGGCAAAAGAGAGTGAAGTCCCTCCTCCCATTGAACTTGTCGATGACGAGCATGATCAATTCCCACAAGACATTCCTTCCATTTATGAGGCGCAAGAGAGTGCACAATCTCAAGAGAGATTAGACTTTGAGTCTAATTCTTTACACGAATTACCCCACTTCACAGGCCCATGGGAAGCTAAGTCTACTTGTATGAGAGCACCCACTCTCATGGTAAGAAATGAAGATTCAGTCATACCTAGGAATACGGAGGTCGTAAAGAACACTAAAGTGCAGTGCAATCTCACTTTAAAAGAGCTACTCCAGGTTAAGCCAGAACTGTGGAAACATGTAGCCAATCAGGTGCCAGAAGTAGCTAAACCTCGTTCCCAGGTAGGTTCTCATAGAATAATGCCAGAAATTCCTCTAGACAAGATAGGAGATATGAGTGAAGGTGAAGAAGGAAACACCTATCTTCCCATCACTCATCAAGGATACACAACCAAGGCAATTCTGGACTCAGGCATAGGAGTTGCAATTGCTACCACTTCCCTATGGAAGCGTTGGGGCAAGCCAGCACTCAGGCCCACGAGGATGAAATTGCAAATGGCTGACGGTCACATAGAGAGACCCTTAGGGCTGTTAGAAGGAATAACTGTCACTACATGTGGTGTAGAGTTTGAGCACACATTTGCTATCTGTGATTTTAGCAAGAACCATGCCTATGAGATGATTTTGGGAAGACCATTTTGTTGGTGTAGAGCAATCAACAATTGAAGTTTTGGAAGTCAAATAATGAAGACAAGATCAAGTTATGAAGCATGGAAGAAGTTTACATTCAGGAGTTGAAAGATATGTACACATATGTACATTAGTTCAGATATAGGTCACTTATACTTTTGAATAGTCATAAGCTTGTAAATTTTTGTCTATATATATATACTTGGCAAATGTCGGGACAAGTATGAGAGAATGTAGAGAATGAGAATTGAGAAGAATTAGAAGTTATTAGACACTTATGAAGAGATTAGAATAGCTCTCTCATCTAGATGTAATTTCTGTTAGAAATGAAGAGAAGTTGCGCCCGATATTTCTGTGCATTCTCCATCTGTGCTTGATCATTTTAAGAATCCTTTTGTAGATGTCTAAGTTCATAGTTAATGAGTCTATGGTTAAAGTTTGAGAGCCTAATTGTAAACAGGCTATGAGAATTATGAGTAGGAACATTCATATGTAAAAGAGTGTTCACAATTTTCTGAAACAGGTGCATTTTCGGTGGTCAACGATTTGATCATTTCTCACTGCACAGATTAAAGTTTTGCATGAGTGAGGACTCAAAATCTAAGTTGAGAGGTAAGCCATCTGTGGCTAAAAGAATTTGCTTAAACGGGTTCTAGTTTTGGAGAACCATGTCTTAGAAGTTGCAGGTGTCAAAGTTGACTATACAGAGAGACAGTTTCAGACATAGATAGATTGTTTGAATCATTTCTCATAATCTACTCAAGCTTTTGAAGTGTTTTAACTTGGAGGAGGTGCACAATCACTAGCCAAAACATTCTACAAAGTTTTATCAAATAATTTACACAAATGATTAGTCAATGAGTGATTAAGATGCAGCAAACTTTTCTGAGAAATGACTTTCTTCACAGTTAGTTAATTTCTTGATAATTTGGTGTTTGTCTTCCAAACTTGGTTGGAGTTTAAAGTTATTATTGATATAGAGGTGGTCTAACATCAAGGATAGCTTATTCTTTTGGAGATTAACACTCTCCATCAGTGGTATCAGAGCAGGAAGTATCAAAATTGAGAAAAGGAAGACTCCGACTACTGCAGACATACAAAATTCAACATCTGAAGGTTCAAAAGGTGAAAGCTTGAGAGCAAAGCTTGAGAAGGAGGTCATACGACACCAAGGAAGAAAAAAGGAGTGTCATTCGAAGTAAAGGTAACCTGACTTGATAGGTTATATTATAGGAGAAGAAGAAAAGCCTCAATTCAGAGATCATAGTGTTCCAACTAGGGAGGAATTATCAGATTTGAAGAATTGGATGAAGAGAGATGCTCAAGCTAGGAGCATTATCTATATGGCAGCCAATGATTACTTGCTACCTCACATTAGAGGTCTTGAAAGTGCAAGTGATATATGGAATGCTTTGGAGGAGCATTTCCAAAATACCACAAAGTCTAGAAAGGCATCCTTGTGGGCAGAATTTACTACATTCAAGAAGAAGGCCTCTCAGTCCATCTCAGATTATGTAACAAGAATGAAGGACACTGCAGATGCATTAGGAGCTATTGATGAAGACATTGAGGAGGATAAATTGGTAAGGTAGATCCTCACAGGTTTGAGAGGTGATGACAAATGGAAGCCATTCATTCTATCTACTGAATTATCACTTGATCATTTTACTTCTGACTTAAATCAGTTGCTAGGACATATGTTAACCTTTGAGCAGGATGTCAAAGGTGAAGGTGACAAGAGTGCAGGTCATGCAATGTACTCAAAGGATAAGAAGAAAAATAGCAAAGGAAAACAACAAGCAAATGAAGATGAAGGCACAACTAGTCAAGCCAACTTCCTAAGAGGAAGAGGTGGCAAAGGTAGAGGAAGAGGCAGGAATAATAAAGATGGAGTCAAAGCTTGCTGGATTTGTGGTAAGAAAAATCACTTAGCTAATGATTATTGGCATAATACTCAGAGTAATGGTGGATATAATCAGAACTTTAATTCAAGAGGAAGAGGTGGCAGAAATCAAAGAGGTAATTTCAGAGGAAGAGGTAGTAGGGGTTACTTTGGAAGAAATGCAGGTAGAGGATTCCAAAGTCAACAATACAATAATACCTATTACAATTATGCTTCAGATCAGAAGGAGGATTCAACATTGATAATGAATGCAACTTGTGAAAGGCAAAGTGAAGACCAAAGAGTCTTCTACATTGACTCAGGGTGTAGCAATCACCTAAGTGGTAACATAGCATTGATGACTGATTTGGAAAATAAGGTATCTAATCATGTTGTTCAAACAGGTGACAATACAAAGCACAATGTGAAGTCAATTGCATCAGTGAAGGCCAAGGATGGAAGTACTCTTTTGAGTAAGGTCTTGTATGTTCCTACAATTCCTAAGAATCTGATAAGTGTAAGACAAATTGTGGAAAAAGGTTATGAAGTTAGATTCACTAATGAAGGAGTGTTCATGGAAGACCCTAGCAATGGGTATAAACAAATTGTTTCAGGGAAGAAAGAAGGAAGGTTGTTCACATTGAAGATTCAAGGTAATGTTGGTCATGCCTTGTTCACTTATGGAGGACATAAGATCTCTGAGTTAGATCTTTGGCACAAGAGGCTTGGACACTTCAATGAAAGAGGTATCAAAGATATGATTAACAATGGATTAGTGCTTGGATTGCCTAATGTTGCAGGTCAACATATGACATACAAATGTGAGGCATGTCAATTAGGTAAGGCTCATAAGCAATCTTATTCCAAGCATGGTTTCATGTATTCAGAGAAGCTTGAGTTGGTACACACAGATGTGTGGGGACCATCAAAGGATTTAAGTATCAATGGTTCAAGGTACTATGTGATTTATGTTGATGATGCTACCAGATGGATCACTATCTATGTGATCAAAGATAAGTCATAAGTGTTTAATACATTTAAACACTATCATGCATATGCAGAATGAATTATAGGTCATAAATTGAAGAGACTAAGGTCAGATGGAGGCGGAGAGTATTTCTCTAATGAGTTCAGTGATTACTTGTCGAATGCAGGTATAAAAAGGGAAATTACTTGCAGGTACTCTCCTCAACAAAATGGTGTAGCAGAGAGAAGAAATAGAACTCTTGTTGAGTTTGCAAGGTCAATGATGAAGGAGAAAAATTGCCCAAATTATTTGTGGGCTGAGGCTGTAAATACATCTACTTATTTGGCTAATAGGCTACCATGTAAAGCCTTGCAGGGTATGACACCATATGAGGCCTGGTGGGGTAAGAGACCTACATTGGATCATTGCAAAGTATTTGGATGTTTGGCATATGCATATGTGCCATCACAATGAAGACACAAGTTAGAACCTAAAGCTGAAAAGTATGTATTCATTGGTTATGATGACAAGCAAATGGGATATAGATTGTGGAGTCCATCCACAAAGCAATTCATTGTGTCTAAAGATGTTACATTTGATGAGCAAGGTACTTGGTATTCAGGTACAATCAATATTAATACAGGTGATGAAGAAGTTGTGAGTCAAAAGAAGAAAGGTTTAGATATTTGATGAAGAGGAGAATAATGAAGTGCAGGTTTGAAGAAATGCCAAGATTTGATCCTGAGTGTGAAGAACCAGAAACTTCAAGGAGTGGAGAACTTAGAAGATCATCAAGACACTAATGGAGAGTGTTAATCTCCAAAAGAACAACCTACTCTTGAATTTAGAACACCTCTATATCAAGAGTAAGTCAAAACCTTCACCAATTTAAGCTATCAATGACCAAATAACAATTTCTTGACCAAACTGTGAAGAAGGAATTTTCTCAGAAAGTCTACTGCATAGATTTTGCTCATTGACTGAGTAAATGTGTAAAGTTTTTTATGAAACTTTGCACAAGGTGTCGACTAAAGATTGCACACCTTCTCCAAGTCGAATTACTTCAAGAGGTTCAGTAGATCTTGAGAAATCTACTTACCAAGTCACCTATGTCTAAATCTGCACTTTTGAGAAGTCGATTTGGACACCCCTAACTTCTTAACTTTAATTCTCTCAGTATAAAACCCATTTAAGCAAATGCTTTTAGCTACGAGTAGCTTACCTTCCAACTTAAAGATTAAGTGCTTACTTGCACAAAACTTTAAACTGTGGAGTGAGAAATGATCAAATCATTAAGATCAAAATTTGCGCCTTTTTTAGGAACCAGTGAGTACTTTCTCACATGTAAATGTTCCTACACACAATTCTCTTAGCCTGATCACAATTAGACTCTCAAACTCTAGCCATAGATTGATTAACTATGGACTTAGATATCTCCAAAAGGAATTCACAAAAGATCTATCACACAAGGAGAAAACACAGAAACATCGGGCACAATTTTTCCTTCTATTTCTCAGAAATTTACAACTGAGTGAGGATGGAGAGTTCAACTCACTTCACACATGTCTAATGACATTTTCTACACTCAATACACTATTCTCATGATCTCCTATTGACTCTCCTTGTCTTCTCTCTTTTGCCCCGACATTTTCAAAAGTATTTATAGGCAATTATGTACAGACTTATATCAAAGCATAAGTATAAGTAACCTATATCTTAACTAATGTACATATGTGTACATGTCTTTCACTCTGTGAATGTATCCATCTTCTTGTCTTCAAAACTTGATCTCATCTTCATCCTTTGTCCTTCAAATCTTCAATTGGTGATTGGTCTGCACCAACAGCTTCCCTCAATCATCAATTGAGGTTTCTTTTATCTTCTTTATACCTGCCATGTCTTTAAACTTCTGTAGCTTTGGTCCATCCAAGCTCTTTGTAAGCATATCAGCTATTTGATCTTTTGTTGAAGTATGTATGACTTCAATCTCCTTATCCATCACCTTCTCTCTTAGAAAGTGATACTGTATCTCAATGTGTTTAGTCCTAGCATGAAAAACAGGATTAGCAGCTAGATATAATGAACTCATGTTATCACCATAAATGATAGGTATGGTCTGTATAGTGTCAAAACTCTTCATGAGAGTTTTAAGCCAAATCACTTCTTTTGCAACTTCAACCATGCCTTTGTATTCTGCTTCTCTAGATGACAAAGCAACTGTATGTTGCTTCTTTGAGCACCAGGAGATTAACTTATCTCCCACATAACACATGTATCCATAGGTTGATCTTCTATCATCTGGATTACCTGCCCAATCTGCATCACTATAGATCTTGATGTTTGTATCTGATGTAAACCCATAATACAAACCTTCTTTGAGTGTACCCTTAATGTACCTCAACACTCTTTGACCTGCAATCCAATGCTCTTTCCTAGGACAATGCATGAATTGAGACAAAACCCCTACTGCATATGATAAATCAGGTCTAGTTAAAGTAGCATAGATAAGACTACCAACCAAACTCTGATATTGTCTCATGTCCTTGAATTCTTCACCTCCAAATTTACTCAATTTGTGATTCACCTCCATTGGTGTAGGTGCTACCCTGCAATCATCCATTTTAAACTTGATTAACAAGTTCTTCAAATACCTTTCTTGGGTCACAAATACTCCATGTTGAGTATATGTAATCTCCATGCCCAAGAAGTATGACAAGTCTCCCAAGTCACTTATTTTGAACTCCTTTTCCATTTGCTTCTTTAGTCTTTGTATCCCTTCCTCATCTGTACCTGTAAGAATTATATCATCAACATATATGCACATGTATATGAAACCATTATCACTTGCTTTGATAAGCAAGCTACTATCTGCTTTAGACACCTGAAATCCAAGTTCTTTCAAGAACTTTACAAGTCTATAATTCCATGCCCTTGGAGCCTGCTTCAAGCCATACAAAGCTCTCTTGAGCTTGCACACATGATCTCGATACCTTTTATCTCTGAACCCTTGAGGTTGCTCCATGAATACATCATCTGAAATATAACCATTCAAAAAAGCATTTTTCACATCTAATTGACACAATTTCCAACCTTTACATGCAGCAATTGCTATAAGTGTCCTGATGGTTGTCATCTTTGCCACAGGACTATAAGTCTCATCATAATCAACACCATATGTCTGAGCAAACCCTTTGACAACAAGTCTAGCTTTGTACCTAGACACACTTCCATCTGCAAATCTTTTTGTCTTATAAACCCACTTACATCCAATGATCTTCTGGCTATTTGGTTTTGGAACCAAATCCCATGTTTGATTCTCCAATAATGCATCATATTCTTCCTGCATAGCTTTCTCCCAATTTTCTTTACCTTTTGCCTCTTCATATGTAGAAGGATCTTCATCTATTTTAATCATGTAAGCATAATCTTTGGTAGCCAGAAATGAAGTATCATAGCTATACCTTGTAGGTTGCCATTTGTTCCTTGTAGACCTCCTAAGTTCTCCACTTCTTGAGGTTTCTGGTTCTTCATATTCAGGATCAAACCTAGGTGTTTCTTCCACTTCAACCTGCACTTCATTATTCTCTTCTTCATCAATTATTTGAACCTTTGACTTACCTTTCCTTTGGCTCACAACCTCTTCATCATCTGTATTAATATTGATAGTACCTGCATACCAAGTATCTTGCTCATCAAATGTAACATCTTTTGATACAAGAAAATGTTTTGTGGATGGATTCCACAACCTGTATCCCATCTGCTTATCATCATAACCAATAAACACATATTTTTCAGCTTTAGGTTCTAATTTGTGCCTTAATTATGATGGCACATATGCATAGGCCAAACATCCAAATACTTTGCAATGGTCTAGTGTAGGTCTCTTACCCCACCATGCCTCATAAGGTGTCATTCCTTGCAAAGCTTTACATGGTAACCTATTGACCAGATAAGTAGCTGTATTTACAGCCTCAGCCCACAAATAATTAGGGCAATTTTTCTCCTTCATCATGGACCTTGCAAACTCAACAAGAGTTCTATTTCTTCTTTCTACTACACCATTTTGTTGAGGAGAGTACCTGCAAGTAACTTCCCTTTTTATACCTGCATCCCACAAGTAATTACTGAATTCATTAGAGAAATACTCTCCCCCTCCATCTGATCTTAGTCTTTTCAACTTATGTCCTGTAATTCTTTCTGCATATGCATGATAGTGTTTAAATGTATTAAACACTTCTGACTTATCTTTGATCACATAAATAGTGATCCATCTAGTAGCATCATCAACATAAATCACATAATATCTTGACCCATTTATACTGAAATCCTTTGATGGCCCCCACACATCTGTGTGTACCAACTCAAGTTTCTCTGAATACATAAAACCATGCTTGGAGTAGGAATGCTTATGAGCCTTACCTAATTGACATGCCTCACATCTGTATGTCATATGTTGACCTGCAACATTAGGCAAACCAAGCACTGAACCATTGTTAATCATGTCTTTAATACCTCTTTCATTGAAATGTCCAAGCCTCTTGTGCCAAAGATCTAACTCAGAGATCTTATGTCCTCCATATGTGAACATGGCATGACCAATATTACCTTGAATCTTCAATGTGAACAATCTTCCTTCTTTCTTCCCTAAAACAATTTGTTTATACCCATTGCTAGGGTCTTCCACAAACACTCCTTCATTAGTGAACCTTACTTCATAACCTTTTTCCACAATTTGTCCTACACTTATCAAATTCTTAGGAATTGTAGGAACATACAAGACCTTACTCAATAAGGTGCTACCATCCTTGGCCTTCACTGATCCAATTGACTTCACATTGTGCTTTGTGTTGTCACCTGTTTGAACAACATGATTAGATACCTTATTCTCCAAATCAGTCATCAAGGCTATATTACCACTCAGGTGATTGCTACACCCTGAGTCAATATAGAAGACTCTTTGATCTTCACTCTGCCTTTCACAAGTTGCATTCATTATCAATGTTGAATCTTCCTTTTGATATGAAGCATAATTGTAGTAGGTGTTGTTATATTGTTGACTTTGGAAACCTCTACCTGCATTTCTTCCAAAATAACCCCTACTACCTCTGCCTCTGAAATTACCTCTTTGATTTCTGCCACCTCTTCCTCTTGTATTATAGTTCTGATTATATCCACCATTACTCTGATTATTATGCCAACAATCATTAGCTAAATGATTTGTCTTACCACAAATCCAACAAGCTTTGCCTCCATCTTTGTTGTTTCTACCTCTTCCTCTACCTTTGCCACCTCCTCTTCCTCTTAGGAAGTTGGCTTGACTAGTTGTTCCTTCATCTTCACCTGCTTGTTGCTTTCCTTTGTTAGCTTTCTTCTTGTCCTTTGAGTACATTGCATGACCTGTACTTTTGTCACCATCTCCTTTAACATTCTGCTCAAATGTTAGCATATGACCTAGCAACTGATTTAAATCAGGAGTGAAATGATCAAGTGATAATTCTGTAGACAAAATGAATGGCTTCCATTTGTCATCACCTCTTAAACCTGTAAGGATTTGCCTTACCAATTTATCCTCCTCAATGTCTTCATCAACAGCTCCTAAAGCATCTGCAATATCTTTCATTCTTGTCACATAGTCTGAAATGGATTGAGAAGCCTTCTTCTTAAAGGTGGTAAACTCTGCCCATAAGGATGCCTTCCTTGACTTAGTAGTATTCTGGAAATGCTCCTCCAAAGCATTCCAAATATCAGTTGCACTTTCAAGACCTCGAATATGAGGTAACAAGTAATCATTGACTGCCATATATATAATGCTCCTAGCTTGAGCATCTTTCTTCATCCAATTTTTCAAATCTGCTAACTCTTCCCTAGTTGGAACACTAGGATCTCTGAACTGTGGCTTCTCTTCTTCTCTTGTGATGTAAGCTATTAAATCTTTTCTCATAAGATGAGCTTCCATCCTCATTGACCATGCAGGATAGTTTTCCCTATCCAATTTCTCTATCTGTAGAGAGTCTCCCATCTTGTGTCCACCTGTGTATTGAAAACTTCAAGCTTTATGAATAATATATGTACCTTTACTTCAAATTAGAGTCCTTTTGTCTTTCTTGATGTCGTATAGTCTCCTCCTCAAGCTTTGCCTTCAAGCTTTCACCTTTTAGTTCTTCAGTTGTTGAATTTCTTGAATCTGCAGGAGTCGAGATCCTCCTTTCCTTGATTTTGATGTTTCCTACTCTGATACCACTGATGGAGAGTGTTAATCTCCAAAAGAACAACCTACTCTTGAATTTAGAACACCTCTATATCAAGAGTAAGTCAAAACCTTCACCAATTTAAGCTATCAATGACCAAATAACAATTTCTTGACCAAACTGTGAAGAAGGAATTTTCTCAGAAAGTCTGCTGCATAGATTTTGCTCATTGACTAAGTAAATGTGTAAAGTTTTTGATGAAACTTTGCACAAGGTGTCGCCTAAAGATTGCGCACCTTATCCAAGTCGAATTACTTCAAAAGGTTCAGTAGAACTTGAGAAATCTACTTACCAAGTCACCTATGTCTAAATTTGCACTTCTGAGAAGTCGATTTGGACACCCCTAACTTCTTAACTTTAATTCTCTCAGTATAAAACCCGTTTAAGCAAATGCTTTTAGCTACGAGTAGCTTACCTTCCAACTTAAAGATTAAGTGCTTACTTGAACAAAACTTTAAGCTGTGGAGTGAGAAATGATCAAATCATTAAGATCAAAATTTGCGCCTGTTTCAGGAACCAGTGAGTACTTTCTCACATGTAAATGTTCCTACACACAATTCTCTTAGCCTGATCACAATTAGACTCTCAAACTCTAGCCATAGATTGATTAACTATGGACTTAGATATCTCCAAAAGGATTTCACAAAAGATCTATCACACAAGGAGAAAACACAGAAACATCGGGCGCAATTTTTCCTTCTATTTCTCAGAAATTTACAACTGAGTGAGGATGGAGAGTTCAACTCACTTCACACATGTCTAATGACATTTTCTACACTCAATACACTATTCTCATGATCTCCTATTGACTCTCCTTGTCTTCTCTCTTTTGCCCCGACATTTTCAAAAGTATTTATAGGCAATTATGTACAGACTTATATCAAAGCATAAGTATAAGTAACCTATGTCTTAACTAATGTACATATGTGTACATGTCTTTCACTCTGTGAATGTATCCATCTTCTTGTCTTCAAAACTTGATCTCATCTTCATCCTTTGTCCTTCAAATCTTCAATTGGTGATTGGTCTGCACCAACAGACACAAGTGGAAACCTACAAGGTATAGCTATGATACTTCTTTTTTGGCTACCAAAGATTATGCTTACATGATAAAGGCAGATGAAGACCCTTACACATATGAAGAGGCAAAAGGTAAGGAAAATTGGGAGAAAGCTATGCAGGAAGAATATGATGCATTAATGGAGAATCAAACATGGGATTTGGTTTAGTCAGAAGATCATTGGATGCAAATGGGTCTACAAGACTAAGAGGTTTGCAGATGGAAGTGTGTCTAGGTATAAAGCTAGACTTGTTGTGAAAGGGTTTGCTCAAACATATGGTATTGATTATGATGAGACATATAGTTCTGTGGCAAAGATGACAACCATCAGGACACTCATAGCCATTGTTGCATGTAAAGGTTGGAAAATATGTCAATTAGATGTGAAGAATGCTTTTTTAAATGGTTACATTTCAGATGATGTTTTCATGGAGCAACCTCAAGGATTCATAGATAGAAGGTATCCAGATCATGTATGTAAGCTCAAGAGAGCTTTGTATGGGTTGAAGTAGGCCCCAAGGGCATGGAATTATAGACTTGTGAAGTTCTTGAAAGAACTTGGATTTCAAGTATCTAAGG
The DNA here is from genome assembly GCA_020310875.1 of Ceratopteris richardii. Classification (NCBI taxonomy): domain Eukaryota; kingdom Viridiplantae; phylum Streptophyta; class Polypodiopsida; order Polypodiales; family Pteridaceae; genus Ceratopteris; species Ceratopteris richardii. The sequence continues at coordinate 17,872,040 of CM035433.1, read as the reverse complement.
TAGATAGTAGCTTGCTTGTTAAAGCAAGTGATGATGGGTTCATTTATATGTGCATATATGTTGATGATATAATTCTTACGGGTACAGATGAGAAAGCCATTCAAAGCTTAAAGAAGCAAATGGAGAAGGAGTTCAAAATCAGTGACTTGGGAAACTTGTCATATTTCTTGGGCATGGAGATTTCATACACTCAACATGGAGTGTATGTCACTCAAGAAAGGTATTTGAGAAACTTGTTAATCAAGTTTAAAATCAATGATTGCAGGGTAGCACCTACTCCAATGGAGGTAAATCACAAATTGAGCAGATATGGTGGAGAAGAATTCAAGGATATGAAGCTATATCAGAGTTTGGTTGGTAGTCTTATCTATGCTACATTAACTAGGCCTGATTTATCATATGCAGTTGGAGTTTTGTCCCAATTCATGCATTGTCCTAGGAAAAAACATTGGATTGCAGATCAAAGAGTGTTGAGGTACATTAAGGGTACACTCAAAGAGGGTTTGTATTATGGTTTTACATCAGATACAAACATCAAAATATATAGTGATGCAGATTGGGCAGGTAATCCTGATGATAGGAGATCAACATATGGATACTTGTGTTATGTGGGAGATAAGTTAATCTCTTTGTTGGAGCAAACCAATCACAAATTGGTGATTATACAGATCTTGGAGAATGCTTATGGTCAGAATGAAGCAAAGAAAGACACTTGTAAAGTGAAGAAGAATTCAGGATGATGTCTTGTACACATATGTACATATAAGTGAAGAATCTTGTAAGCTAAGTATAGTTAAACCCTTAGATGATAAGGAGTAGAGTCATAGACGCGAGATGAGTCTAAAGTCGTGTGTATATAAGATAATTATGACAAGAAATGTATGAGAGAAAGTAATAGAGTCATTTTGTAGATGACAATTTCCAGGAAGATGTGTAGAGAGTTTTTTCCCAGAAAATAGCGACGGGTTTTTCTCTGAGTGCTCTCTGTCTGATCATGTGGATCAGAAATCCTTTTGTACACATCTAATTGAGAAGCTAATCAAGCTATTTCTAGAGTTTCAGAATCTAATTCCTCTCCTATTGTGAGAATGATCATTAGGAACATTCATATGTAGAATGTGAGAACTGAAGCCTGAAAGTAGCGCACTTTTCCGTCTCAGTATTTTGATCAGATCTGAGTGTATACTATAAAGTTTTTTATGAGTGAGCACTTAAAATTTAAGTTAGAAGATAAGGAAGCTATGGCTAAAAGCATTTAGCAAAACGGGTTTCAGATTGGGAGAAATCAAGTTAAGAAGTTGGCTATGTCGAAGGCGCAACTTCTGAGAGTCATTTTCTGACATGTATTTGATCTTAATGATCAAATTAAACTTTTGGTGATTAGTTTTGAGAACTAATGACTAGTATGATTGCGCAAAGGTATTGCTAATACTTGTGCATCATTTACTTGAAGAAATTTGAAGATTTGTGCAGGTAAAGAAGTTGATATCTGAAGCAGACTTTCTGAAGTTGACACTTCTTCACTCAGAGAAGTGTTGCTTGAAGTTTTGGTAAAGAAGAACATTGTTTGTGTAAAGTTTGGTTTATAACTGACATAGAAGTGTTCTTAAGTCAGTATAGATCAAACCTTTGGAGATTAAGAGGTCTCCAACAGTGGTATCAGAGCTAAAGGTGAAGTACAAGAGAAGAAAAGATAATTGAAGTTCCGACTGGTGCAGATATTGAAGATCTTCCAAATCAAAGGAGGACAAGGACAAACTATTGAAGATAACTTGCAGAAGTTCATAGTACAAGTTCGAAAGAATCAAGAAGGACAAAGACTATATCAAAGGTACACTTTCTCCTCATAAACCATAGTAATTGCAGATACAGAAAGTCAAGGATGGGAGAAAGCTTGCAGATTGATAAGCTAGATAGGGAGAACTATCCAGCATGGTCCATGAGGATGGAAGCACACCTCATGAGCAAAGACCTTATAGCATTTATTACAGGAGATGAAGAAAAACCTGAATTTGCAGATCCTAGTATTCCTACTAGGGAAGAGCTTGCAATGTTGAAGACTTGGATGAGAAAGGATGCTCAAGCAAGGAGTATCATCTACATGGCTGTAAATGATTATCTTCTACCTCACATCAGAGGTTTGGAAAGTGCTACAGATGTTTGGAATGCCTTGGAAGAGCATTTCCAAAATACAACTAAGTCTAGGAAGTCCTCACTATGGGCTGAGTTCACAACCTTCAAGAAGAAGAGCTCACAATCAATTTCAGATTATGTGGCAAGGATGAAAGATATTGCAGATAGTTTGGGAGCAGTGGATGAAGACATTGAAGAGGAAAAGTTGGTAAGACAAATACTTACAGGCTTGAGAGGAGATGAGAAGTGGAAGCCTTTTATATTGTCCATAGAATTGTCACTTGATCACTTTACTCCTGATCTTAATCAATTGCTAGGACACATGCTAACCTTTGAGCAGGATCTTAAAGGAGACAATGATAGAAGTACAAGTCAAGCTATGTACTCTAAGGACAAGAAAAAGAATGGCAAGGGAAAGCAATCAAATGATGATGAAGGGAATTCAAATCAAGCTAACTTCACAAAAGGGAAGATGAACTTCAGAGGTAAAGGAAGAGGAGGTAAGAACAAAGATAATGCTAAAGCTTGTTGGATTTGTGGCAGAACAAATCATTTGGCAAATGATTGTTGGTATAACAATCAAAATGGTGGAAGCAATAATCAGAATTATAATCAAAGAGGTAGAGGAGGCAGAAACCAAAGAGGCAATTTCAGAGGAAGAGGTGGTAGGACATCATATGGTAGAGGAGGTGGAAGAAACTTCCAATCTCAGTCCTACAACAACAATTATTACAATTATGCATCAGATCAGAAGGATGACATGACTCTTATCTTGAATGCAACTCATGAATCAATGGGAGAAGATCAAAGAGTGTTTTATATTGACTCAGGGTGTAGCAATCATCTGAGTGGGAATCTATCCTTGATGACTGATATGGAAGCAAGGGTGAATGGACACACAGTTCAAACAGGTGACAATACCAAACATAAAGTGGAGAGCATTGGATCAGTGAAGACAAAGAGTGGAAGTACACTTCTGAGCAAGGTACTTTATGTTCCTACTATTCCTAAAAATTTGATAAGTGTAGGACAAATTGTGGAGAAAGGATATGAGGTAAGATTCACAAATGATGGTGTCTATGTACAAGATCCAAATCAGGGATATAGAAACATAATTGCAGGGAAAAAGGAAGGAAGATTGTTCACTCTCAAAGTCCAAGGTAATGTGGGACATGCATTATTTACCTATGGAAGTCAAAAGGTATCTGAATTAGACCTATGGCATAAAAGGCTAGGTCATTTCAATGAGAGAGCTATAAAGGAAATGTCAAAGAATCAGGTGGTGCTTGGATTGCCAAATATTGAAGGGCAACATATGGTGTACAAGTGTGAAGCTTGTCAATTAGGTAAAGCACATAAGAGTTCTTATAACAAATCAGGGTACAAGCATTCAAATATGCTTGAATTGGTTCATACAGATGTATGGGGTCCCTCAAGGGACTATAGCATAAATGGATCCAGATATTATGTGTTGTTTGTTGATGATGCAACCAGGTGGATTACTTTGTATGTAATCAAGGATAAATCAGAAGTTTTCAAGACATTCAAACATTTTCATGCTTATGCAGAAAGGATCACAGGGCAAAAGCTCAAGAGGTTGAGATCAGATGGAGGGGGAGAGTATTTCTCTAAAGAGTTTGATGATTATTTGTGGAATGCAGGTATCAAAAGAGAAGTAACTTGCAGGTACTCCCCTCAACAGAATGGAGTAGCAGAAAGAAGGAATAGGACTCTTGTAGAGTTTGCAAGAGCCATGATGAAGGAAAAGAATTGTCCAAATTACTTATGGGCAGAAGCCATTAACACTGCAACATACCTTGTGAATAGGTTGCCTTGCAAAGCTTTGGAAGGAGGAACTCCTTATGAAGCATGGTGGGGTAAGAAACCTACCCTTGATCATTGTAAGGTTTTTGGATGTATTGCATATGCCTATGTTCCTTCACAATTAAGACATAAGCTAGAACCAAAAGCAGAAAAGTATGTGTTTATTGGATATGATGATAGACAGATGGGTTACAGGTTGTGGAGTCCATCCACAAAGCAATTTCTTGTTACTAAAGATGTGACATTTGATGAGCAAAACATGTGGTATACAGGATCACCAAATGAGTTTGCAGGTGTTGAAGAGATACAAAGAAAAGGAAAGGCAAAGGTAAAAGTATGTGAAGAAATTGTTGATGAAGTTGACTCTAGAAGTAGAGTGCAGGATCATGTAGAAGAAGGGCCAAGATTTGATCCAGAGTCAAATGAGGCTGAAACTTCAAGAAGTGCAGAAATCAGAAGATCTACAAGGGAAAGGAAAGAACCTATAAGGTATAGTTATGATACATCTTTCCTAACAACAAAAGATTATGCTTACATTGTGAAAACAGAAGAAGATCCAACCACTTATGAAGAAGCCAAAGGTAAACAGAATTGGGAGAAGGCAATGCAAGAAGAGTATGATGCTCTACTTGAAAATGAAACTTGGGAATTAGTACCAAGACCAAAGAATCAGAAGGTCATTGGATGCAAGTGGGTATATAAAACAAAGAGGTTTGCAGATGGTAAAGTGTCTAGATATAAGGCTAGACTTGTGGTCAAAGGTTATGCCCAAACTTATGGGGTAGATTATGATGAAACCTTTAGTCCTGTTGCTAAGATGTCTACAATTAGGATATTGATTGCTATTGCTGCTTGCAAGGGATGGAAATTATCACAATTGGATGTGAAAAATGCATTTTTAAATGGATACATTGCAGATGAAGTATATATGGAGCAACCAGAAGGCTTCATGGAATCAATTGGATCAGATTATGTGTGTAAGCTCAAGAGAGCTTTATATGGGTTGAAGCAAGCCCCAAGAGCTTGGAATTACAGATTGGTCAAGTTCTTGAATGAATGTGGATTTCAAGCATCAAAGGCAGATAGTAGCTTGCTAGTGAAGGCAAGTGAAAATGGATACATTTACATGTGCATTTATGTTGATGATATTATTGTTACAGGAACAGATGCTCAAGGAATCAATGAACTCAAAAGACAAATAGAGAAGGAGTTTAAGATAAGTGATTTGGGAAACTTATCTTATTTTCTAGGAATGCAGATTGTGTATACTCAACATGGAGTATATGTTTCACAAGAGAGATACTTGAAGAATCTTCTGGTTAAGTTTAACATGGAAGATTGCAAGATCTCAACTACACCATTGGAGGTAAATCATAAATTAAGCAGGTATGGAGGTGAAGAGTTCAATGATATGAAGAAATATCAGAGTTTGGTAGGTAGTTTAATCTATGCTACCTTGACAAGGCCACATCTATCATATGCAGTAGGTGTGTTGTCACAATTTATGCATTGTCCAAAGAAGACTCATTGGATTGCAGCCCAAAGGGTACTCAGATATATCAAAGGAACCCTAAGTGAAGGTTTGTATTATGGTTTCACTTCTGACACAAGAATCAAAGTGTTTAGTGATGCAGATTGGGCAGGTGACTCAGATGATAGAAGGTCTACTCATGGATATCTTTGTTATGTTGGAGATAAGCTAGTGTCTTGGTGTTCAAGGAAGCAACATATAGTTGCTTTGTCATCCACAGAAGCTGAGTATAAGGGAATGGTAGAAGCTGCAAAAGAAGTCATATGGTTGAAGACCTTGATGAAAAGTTTTGAGACTGATCATAGTACTCCAATAATTTTTGGAGACAATATGAGTTCTTTGTATTTGGCAGCTAACCCTGTTTTTCATGCCAGGACTAAGCATATAGAGATTCAGTATCATTTCTTGAGGGAAAAGGTACTTGATAAAGAGATTGAAGTGATGTACACTCCAACAAAAGAACAGGTGGCAGATATGATGACAAAAAGTTTGGATGGACCTAAGCTACAGAGATTCAAGGAGATGGCAGGAGTGAAGAAGAATGGAATAATCACAATTAGTGATTGAGGGGGAGCTGTTGGAGCAAACCAATCACAAATTGGTGATTATACAGATCTTGGAGAATGCTTATGGTCAGAATGAAGCAAAGAAAGACACTTGTAAAGTGAAGAAGAATTCAGGATGATGTCTTGTACACATATGTACATATAAGTGAAGAATCTTGTAAGCTAAGTATAGTTAAACCCTTAGATGATAAGGAGTAGAGTCATAGACGCGAGATGAGTCTAAAGTCGTGTGTATATAAGATAATTATGACAAGAAATGTATGAGAGAAAGTAATAGAGTCATTTTGTAGATGACAATTTCCAGGAAGATGTGTAGAGAGTTTTTTCCCAGAAAATAGCGACGGGTTTTTCTCTGAGTGCTCTCTGTCTGATCATGTGGATCAGAAATCCTTTTGTACACATCTAATAAAGAAGCTAATCAAGCTATGTCTAGAGTTTCAGAATCTAATTCCTCTCCTATTGTGAGAATGATCATTAGGAACATTCATATGTAGAATGTGAGAACTGAAGCCTGAAAGTAGCGCACTTTTCCGTCTCAGTATTTTGATCAGATCTGAGTGTATACTGTAAAGTTTTTTATGAGTGAGCACTTAAAATTTAAGTTAGAAGATAAGGAAGCTATGGCTAAAAGCATTTAGCAAAACGGGTTTCAGATTGGGAGAAATCAAGTTAAGAAGTTGGCTATGTCGAAGGCGCAACTTCTGAGAGTCATTTTCTGACATGTATTTGATCTTAATGATCAAATTAAACTTTTGGTGATTAGTTTTGAGAACTAATGACTAGTATGATTGCACAAAGGTAATACTAATACTTGTGCATCATTTACTTGAAGAAATTTGAAGATTTGTGCAGGTAAAGAAGTTGATATCTGAAGCAGACTTTCTGAAGTTGACACTTCTTCACTCAGAGAAGTGTTGCTTGAAGTTTTGGTAAAGAAGAACATTGTTTGTGTAAAGTTTGGTTTATAACTGACATAGAAGTGTTCTTAAGTCAGTATAGATCAAACCTTTGGAGATTAAGAGGTCTCCAACACTCTTGGTGTTCAAAGAAGCAACACACAGTTGCTTTATCATCTACAGAAGCTGAGTACAAAGGTATGGTTGAAGCTGCAAAGGAAGTTATATGGCTTAAGACTCTCATGAAGAGTTTTGACACTATAAAGAGTACACCTATCATTTATGGAGATAACATGAGTTCATTGTATTTAGCTGCTAATCCTGTGTTTCATGCAAGGACTAAACACATTGAGATTCAGTATCACTTTCTAAGAGAGAAGGTGATGGATAAAGAGATTGAAGTTATACATACTTCAACAAAAGATCAGATAGCTGATATGCTTACCAAAAGCTTGGATGGACCAAAGCTACAGAGATTCAAAGACATGGCAGACATAAAGAAGATAGAGAAAACCTCAATTGATGATTGAGGGGGAGCTGTTGGTGCAGAGCAATCAACAATTGAAGTTTTGGACGTCAAATAATGAAGACAAGATCAAGTTATGAAGCATGGAAGAAGTTTACATTCATGAGTTGAAAGATATGTACACATATGTACATTAGTTTAGATATAGGTCACTTATACTTTTGAATAGTCATAAGCTTGTAAACTTTTGTCTATATGTATACTTGGGAAATGTCGAGACAAGTATGAGAGAATGTAGAGCATGAGAATTGAGAAGAATTAGAAGTTATTAGACACTTATGAAGAGATTAGAATAGCTCTCTCATCTAGATGTAATTTCTATTAGAAATGAAGAGAAGTTGCGCCCGATATTTCTATGCATTCTCCATCTGTGCTTGAACATTTCAAGAATCCTTTTGTAGATGTCTAAGTTCATAGTTAATAAGTCTATGGTTAACGTTTGAGAGCCTAATTGTAAACAGGCTGTGAGAATTATGAGTAGGAACATTCATATGTAAAAGAGTGTTCACAATTTTCTGAAACAGGCGCATTTTCGGTGGTCAATGATTTGATCAATTCTCACCGCACAGATTAGATTTTTGCATGAGTGAGGACTCAAAATCTAAGTTGACAGGTAAGCCATCTGTGGCTAAAAGCATTTTCTTAAACGGGTTCTAGTTTTGGAGAACCATGTCTTAGAAGTTGCAGGTGTCAAAGTTGACTATACAGAGAGACAGTTTTAGACATAGATAGATTGTTTGAATCATTTCTCATAATCTACCCAATCTTTTGAAGTGTTTTAACTTGGAGGAGGTGCACAATCACTAGGCAAAACATTCTACAAAGTTTTATAAAAAACTTTACACGAATGATTAGTCAATGAGTGATTAAGGTGCAGCAGACTTTTCTGAGAAATGACTTTCTTCACAGATAGTTAATTTCTTGATAATTTGGTGCTTGTCTTCCAAAATTGGTTGGAGTTTAAAGTTATTCTTGATATAGAGGTGGTCTAACATCAAGGATAGCTTGTTCTTTTGGAGATTAACACTCTCCATCACATTTATGCGATAGTTGCAAGTGGTGCAGGATTGGGGAACCAATTCCTTGTATTTGCAACACTTAGGTGTCATGACCAAAGTGAATCTCAAAGATTACTCTCATAGGGATGTACCCCCCATTCAGTGGAACCCCATCCATAAAGCCAAAGATGATACTGAGTCAGTGCATTCCATAGGATCAGGATCCTCATGGATTCATGAAGACACTCACTTGTGGATGTGTAAAGTAGCAGTAGAAGAAGAGAAGAGAGAAAACGCCAGAGAGGTAGGTGCGAAGGAAACACATAGATCAATTCAAGACCCAGCCTATGCACCTATAGTATTTCCTGACAAAGAGTTTGAACCTCATGGTTGGGTGGAAATTTTAGCAACAATGGATGTAGCCATCAATGAGGAACAATGGACACCCCACTGTGATGAGGATGGCTATGACATTTCAATCTTCTCAATAGAGCCAATCATGGGAGATGCAGTTTTAGAAGAATGCGAACCTAGCCTTGATGCATTTGAGGATGCAAGTGACTCCGATCTAGATTCAATCATCATGGACCCACCCTTTGCATCAGATGAGGAATACTTCTATGAGGTAGAAGCTCACCCTCAGAGACACGCAGAAATTATGAACGAGGTGAGATTAACCACACAAGCGGCGGCAAAGAGTGAGGGCAAGAAGAGGAAGAAGAAAGAAGTCACACCAGAAGAGGAAAAATCTTTGTTTGAGGTCCCAGAAAATTTCAAGAAGTATGAGATAGATGATAGGAGAGTCATGGTGAGAATGCCTAAACGTGAGGCACAATCAAGAGAGGCCTATGATAACAAAGAAACCACCAAGAAAATAGTTGTAGCCCTAGAAGAAGGAGAGGAGAGATGCACTTACATAGGACATGACCTAACGGAAGCAGAAGAGCACGAATTGATAGCCTTGCTAAGAGAATACAGAGATGTATTCGCTTGGAGTTACAAGGACTTGAAGGGTGTGGACCCTGACATATGCTCACACACTATCCCCATGACCTCAGATGCCAAACCCTCTAAGCAAAATCCATACACATACAATGATAATTATGCTGCCAAGATCAAAGAAGAGATAGATCGCTTGGTGGAAGCTGGATTTATCTATGAAATTGAGCACACTGTGTGGGTATCCCCCATCGTAGTGGTGCCAAAGAAGAATGGAAAGCTACGTGTGTGCATCAACTTGAAGAAGGTTAATGCCGCCACTATTCGAGATAATTATCCACTTCCTATCACTAAGCATCTACTAGAGCGAGTAGCAGGCAAGGAAGTGTACAGCTTCCTTGATGGATTTTTTGGCTACAATCAAGTGGCCATAGCTCCGGAAGATCAGCATAAGACAGCTTTTGCTACACAATGGGGCATATTTGCTTTCGGAGTAATGCCATTTGGTCTCACCAATGCACTCGCTACATTTCAAAGACTGATGTGTCACGTGTTTAAAGAGACCTTGAGGTAGAATTTAGAGGTCTATGTTGATGATCTCTGTGCTCATTCCAACATTAGACAAACACATATACCTGAACTCAAGCAAATCTTTGACAAATGTAGAGACTATCAAGTCTGCTTGAACCCAGAAAAGTGTGTTTTTATGGTGAGGCAAGGCAAGATTCTAGGACACATAGTGTCAAAGAATGGCATATCCACGGATGAGGAGAAAGTGAGAGCCATATCAGAGCTACCTAGGCCAAAGAATGTCAAGGAAGTACAAGCTTTCATGGGGCATTGTGGTTATTATTGACGCTTTATACACATGTACGCCATCATTGCCAAGCCTCTGTACGGACTTTTGACTAACTTTGAGTGGACTAATGAATGTGAAAACTCTTTCAACGAGCTCAAAAGAAGATTGTGTTCAGCACCAATCTTGACCACACCAGACTGGAATAAGCCCTTTCATCTTCACGTGGATGCATCCAATTATGCTATTGGATGTGTACTCGCACAACCTACTGGTGAAGGTAACATGGATCTTCCAATTGCCTATGCTAGTAGACAGTTGAATGATGCTGAACCAAACTATACCACTACTGAGAGAGAAGGATTAGGCATGGTATATGCGGTTAAAAAGTTTAGACACTATTTGCTTGCAAATAAGTTTAAATTTTTTACGGATCATCAAGCACTATTGTACTTGGTAAACAAACCATGAAATACAGGCAGATTAGTAAGATGGTTCCTCTTACTAATGGAATATGACTTTGAGGTTGTAGTGAGGAAAGGCAAGACTCACTTAAGAGCAGACCATCTCTCTAGGCTCACATCTGGAGAGGCACCACAAGGAGTATGAGATGACCTTCCTGATGCTTACTTATTTAATTTGGAAGTTGTACCTCAGTGGGCTAAGCCATTAGTGCCAGTATTGACATATGGGCCTAACCACCCGTTCATAAACACTCAAGATAGGGAGATAGTAAAAGCCCAAAAATACCAGATCATGGTAGGAAGTATGTAGAAGCATACAGATCAAGGGATCCTAGCTTGTTGTGTGGAAGAGGATGAGTACGCAAAATGGTTGCAAATAGCACATGTAGGTGCATTAGAGCAACACTACTCGAGGCAATGAACCCTACAGACACTAAGGAGACTTGGAGTGCATTGGCCGACTATGGAAGCTGATGTCCATAAATTGTGCAAGGAATGCCCGATCTTCTACACTAAACCACTAGTGGAGCATGCCACTCTTTATCAAGTGTCCATAGTGCTAGATTGGAGCGAACCACTAGCAGCCTTCTTGAGAACGACAACATTCCCTCAAGATATGACCCTGACGAGGCAAAGAAGTCTAGAACAAGAAGCCCTAGATTACTCACTCATTGGTGATAATCTATACAAGCGTGGCAAAGATGGTTACCTGAGACTATGTGTCCATGAGAGCGAATATCTTAAAATCTTGGAAACTGCTCACCAAGGTGTAGCAGGAGGACATTTTGGTCCAGATCGGGTGATCAAGGCAATACTATTTGCAGGATTTTGGTGGCCCACCCTTCACATGGATGCACATACCTATGTGAAGAGGTGTGATGTCTGACAGTGAACTCAGTATCCTATACGCAAGGATGAGATGCCTCTGAAACCTATGATGGGTGGACATGCATTCTCTAAGTGGGGAATAGACTTTGTAGGTACTATTAATTCCCCAGCCAAGGGTTCCCATGCTGAGTATATCATTGTTGCCACAGATTAACTAACCAAGTGGGTAGAAGTAAAAGCCACAACGACGAACAATGCCCAGACGACAGCCAAGTTCTTATTTGAGAATGTATTCACAAGATACGGGCTACCAATAGAGCTCATAAGTGATAGAGGCACTCACTTCTTGAATGAAGTTATTGAAAATCTTCTCCAAGAATTCTTGGTAGTTCATAAGAAGTCTGCCCCTTATCACCCACAAGCTAATGGCCAAGCCGAAAGCACAAACAAAATTCTATGCAACGTGCTCACTAAATTAGTGAATAATAAACGCTCTGATTGGGACAAACAACTACACCATGCTATTTGGGCATACCGAGTTGCCTATAAAACGGTACTCCAAGCCACACCCTTTCAGATGGTATTCGGTCAAAATGCAGTGCTACGATTGGACTTCTTGATACCTACATTGAAAGTAGCACAGGAGCATGAATGGATGGGTCATGAACTCTCTTCGAGGATTTTTTTATCTAGAACGACTAGGTGAAACAAGACTAAGAGCTGTAGCTGGAATATATGCAGCTAAGAAGAGACAGAAGGCATACTTTGATGCCCACGGTAAGGATAAAGGCTTGAAGGCAGGAGACTTAGTTTTAGTCTACACCCTGAAGCAGCATGTGAGAAAATTAGAGAAGTGTGGCTATGGACCTATGATCATCAATAGGATCTCAACGAGTGGAGCAGTACAATTAGCCACTCTAGAAGGTGACATTCTGCCAAGTTACATTAGTGGATGCAGAGTCAAACTTTATCAAGAACCCCTCACTAAGGAAATGCTCAATCAACTCAACACTGCTAAGAAACGCAAAGAAGAGGAAAAGTGAATTCGAGAAGAAGCACAGGTAGAAGCACTGGAACACATCCGAAGAATGAAGTTGAGAAGATAAGGTAGAGATCAGCCTACGACAGAGAACTATGCGCATCCAGGATATCATATGGCAATGTGTGAAGTTTCAGGTATTAACTCTCAGAGAATAATTGATCGACGTCCTTTTGTAACCTTAGAAATAGGACAAGGAAAGAGTGCAAGGAGTGTAAGGGCCTTGATTGACTCAGGTGCAGCCACTAGTGGAGTGAGACTTTCATACTATCAAGGATTGAGGTTAAGTGTCAAACCTATAGAAGCATATCTCATAGGATTGGGAGGTGTGGAAACCCCTTGCATGGGCGAGGTGGAACTTCCCCTCTACATTCAAGATGTTTTATTGAGAGTTAAAGTACTAGTGTGTCAAGGTGAGGATCTCACCGAGCCTCTTGTCTTGGGTCAAGACTGGATTTATGATCACGCAGTCAACCTCAACCTAAGAAGTGGACTTCTTCAAGTTTGGGTAGATCAGAGTTGAATTACAGTTGAGTTAGACAATGGAGCACTCAAAGAACTAGGAAAGGCACACACTTCTGGTCCTTCCAGGAGTACACATGAAGATGACCATGCTGTTCTTAGCCAAAACTATGTGATGCAGAGGGATGATTATCTCAACAAAGAAGTCAAGGATACAATGGAACTCCCTTCTTTCCCAAAAAAAAAGGCCATCGGGATGCAGCAACCAGGGGCAGATAAAATACAGAAGAAGCAGACTACCTATGCTCGAAGCCAAAAGAAAGTACGAAGCAAGGTGTCCCAACCACGAACACAAATGTGGGTGCGGAAAGGCGAGGATCCTATTGCAGTCAAGCCACAACAACTGGCTCAAGTTCCTATTAGTGATCAACAACACGACATTAATAAGAAGTCTTCCAAAAATTCTTCTGTGAAAGTGAAGTCTATCTGGGTACCCAAGAAGTCGATGAAGGCTAGCCCACACTCAAGACAAATTTGGGTGCCTAAGGCTTGCTTGCGGGCTCAAATAGTTACACAGAGACCACACCTTGTACAACATGGTTCACTCACTTGAACAGATGATACCCACTCTTATACATCATGCACGAACACATATTCACCCCTGAGTACGAGTAGAATCACTGGTAAAGGGGTCGCTAAAAAGACTCATTTCCAAGTTGACATTCTGATCGAGCCCTTTAGAGTCTCCAAAAAGTCAAAATAGAGTGCCATCCACTATGTGTGGCAACCCAAACCTTGTAATAAACCACCTGACCCATTTGTAAAGCCACTTCCACTTACTAACTGCATCCACACTGCACCCGACCCCCCAATTAGCTCATAGGTGTTCAGCATTAGCTAACCACACTTCACACTCACATCCATGCGAGCACTAACTAACCGACTAACTACATCACAATTCATCAAGTTAATGTTGTAACGGGGACACAGTGTCATTTTGTGTCCATTGCAATGTTAACATTTATTCATATATTCTCACAGAACCGGCAGCGATTTCTTCAACATGGCGGAGGCTGCAGGAACAAGCTCTCAAGCAGGAACGAGCCAGCAAGTGGTGGATTTAGAAAGTTTACCCATTCTGCCTGAGACAAATGAAAGACCAGAAGAGTTGCAGGCCATCCAAATCATACCAATAGCAGACCCCCTAGTGGCCATACCATGCCCGTAGGAAAAGCTTCCCACTGGTTTAGTGAAGTTGTAGGACCCTTGGGCGAGGGATCATACCTATGGGAGTCAGAGTTGGACTTCAATGGGAAGCAAGGTAAATATCATTTCTTTACAAGGGAATTCAAAAAGTTACAAAATGCAGAAGGTCTACGTCCGGTATGGGAGAAGGTAGGATTGGATGCATACTTTTGTGCCTGGCTCCCAAAGCCTGACTTCATGCGATGCTACTATCTCATCAATACCTTGACTCTAAGCAAGAACCCAAAAGGCGCAAGCTCATTTGTGCTACCATCTCTGACAAAAGGAAATGAGCTCAAAAGGTTTAGGCTCTCAAACAACTTAGTGAGAGAGGCCCTAGATATGCGCGGAATGCACATTCCAACAGAGAAGGAAACCCTAGTGCCTGATTACATGAAGAATGGAAGCCTCACCAAGCTCAAGGACATGGTGGCCATGACACCTAATATTGCAATACACCTTCACATGTGCATGCAGCACTTTGCTTTTCTTGCCCAAGATATATTCACCATGCCACCCAAAAAGATATGGTTTAGTTTGTACCTGGCAGAGACACAGAGCCTCACCATCAACTTACCCCACTGGATAATTGATCAGATACACCTAGCCCACAAACGATGGCCACGGAAGCATGTTTTATATGGATGTTGTGCTCTGACTAGAATCATTTATAGGTGTTTGGCTTATGACATCCCTATTCAATGGGCCCTGATGTGGAATCGAGTAGAGCAGTTTAGAGGCCAGATATCCACTGGACCCCCTTCTAAGAAGATGAGAGGAACTGTCCAAGTCCCTTGTGCTCAACCACGTGGAGCCACCCTAACACCGGATGTTACCCCACCACCTCGCAGGGTTCGGCCATTCACACTACGACTTCCAAGACGCAGCACCGATGGCCCTAATTTGATATTTCCTCCTGTCCCCACCGATCTTGAATTTCCCGGTGGCGCACCCTTGGAAGAACTCACGAATGAAGACTTTGAACAACTGTTAAGAGATGTAGATCTTGAGGCAGAAGAGGAACAACAAGTGGAGAATGTTCAAACGCAGGCTACAACCTCCCAAGCACCTGGTGCCATAGTCGAAATGGATGAAGAGGACGACGAAGATGAAGAATATGCGGAAGATGAGGAGGAATATGACCAAGGGCATCAAGATGAGCAACAAGAAGCCCTACCCCCCACCTCACCACTCACCACGTCATTCACTACCTCCCTTCCCATTCCCACTTACCCTGCATTCCAAACTTCCCCCCTTACATCTCATAATGTAAATAGCACATTTAATACATTACTTCAGTGTGCACATCAACTGCAACAAGAATATCATCAATTGGAAGAACGTACCACTGCCTTACATGCAGAATCTCAGTGCTTGCAGGCTAGAGTCCACACTCTAGAAGTTGATTATCAAACACTCCTAGCAGAACACACCACTTTACAGCAGGCTCACATAGAATTGGAATCAAAGATATCGACGGTGGATGATAAAGCAGTCAAGGAACTGGAAAGTGTGCTCTAGGCGCAAATGATATCCAATGCTACACTCAGACGCAACATTGGGCTATTAAGGAAGCATATGGCAGTAGCATTAGAAGAGAACAAGCGGCTTCAGCAACAAAACCAAGACAATTTTAAAGCAACTATGGAAGGAACCGCAGGTGCAACCATTAGCCCTACCAAGTATAGAGCAGTCCCATCAGAAGATATCTGCATCTTACTCGAGGAGCATGCAAATTTTTTGGAGTCATACGAAAAGTTAGAGGCTGAATATGCTGACTTAAAGAAGCAGATATCCAGTGCCCCCACAACTCAACAGGAGCTGGTAATCTTGCAACACTCTACAAAAGAAGTAGAGACCCTCCGGAAGCAGTTGGCAGAACTCCAAGCACGTCTCTTGCCATATGAAAGGCCACCCTCCCCAGCTGAAGAACTAGAACCTGATACAGTAGTGGAGATCCCCGTGGATGATAGCTATGAAGAACCATATGAGCCCATGCCAACACCTGGCGGCCGAGTTACAGAGGAAGGACAGGACACTTTAGAAATTGGAGTCCCGGATTGGGTCAAAAGGGTTGAGAAAGTGGGGAATACACATGATGATCTAGTCGTAGTGCAAATCCAATCCCTCACAAATCTGGAAGATTCTTCGATCTTCTTACTTTCAGCACCTACCCACCAACGGTTAATCACAACATCAGAGCCGCAGTACATGCCTTACTATGTCTTGCTACATGATTATAATGCAGAAGTTAAAAGGCATACAGGGAAGGAGCCCACATTTGCCACTCAATTTGAGTTGGAGGACTTACCAAAAGACGCACGTGCTGGCTCAATCTTCCAATCTAATTGGCGTGCACGGTTACTAACTGATTACCCTGAGATGATGAGCACCTGGGCAACCATGCCACTGTATATCAAGTACAATCCATGCTATTGCCCAATGGTCCGTCGTAGATCATGGCAAGCATTTGCAATCAAGGTACGCAACAATAAAGAATGCTCGGCATGGGTCAACTACCCATATTTTGCTCCACCTCGCGGGACCCTGACCGTAGCATACATGACATCAACAATTCGACACTAATCTACACGTCTAAAGAATGTACCCGACATAGCAGCAAAAATGTGTATGAAAATATTCGAGCTCATGACAATTTTCTTCAAAACCTTTTGGAACGTACATGCTGCATACATCTCTGTCCCCGGATTCTCTCAAGGTAATAAGGATTTAGTCTACGACATGAGCCAGACTCCCTCGGTCAATATAATCTCTGCCTGACATGCACGAATAAAGTATTTACCCGCATGCTTCAAGCAGACCTTTGAAGAAATGTTCTCTATAGGGTTCTGGGAATATCACTCAGAAATTTTCATTCCTAGACCCACACATTTGCTACATCTATTCGCAGTAGAACAAGCCATCCATGCAGATCAGTTACATCTGCCACATCTGAACATTCCAGGGCCAATTGATTGGGATCGCATGATGATAGATTTGGCCAAAGGATTACGCATCCAAGAACATCAGCTTGCCACTCATGTTGTGGAATATTACATACAACACTCCCAGCAACAAGGGTCTGTCAGGGATGACAGACGCGAGAGAGGGGGGGGATGTTGATAGCAGTCAGGGCACCCAAGGACTGACGAGACAAGGAAGCTAGTGGAGAGAGTCAGAGCAAAGCGAAGGATTAAGTAGACAGAGCAGTCGACGCAGATCTGGCAGATAGGCCCTTCAAATTTTTCCAAATCAACATCTTTATAACAGTGATTCTCATCACTAACAATCATTGTAAATACCATTTCATATTTTTGTAGCTCCATTTTGTGCAAGCCAAGGAGTCCTTGAGCTTGAGGAGCTTTAGAAGTACCTACCAATCAATTTTCATATTTTTTAGACTCCGTTTGAGCCCTCAAATAGGCCCTAGAACCTAGTTTTTAACTAGGCCGGACACTAGGTCTGGACAGGGCCAAAAGCTAGTCAAAAACTATAAATAGAGTTAGAGAGCTCATTTTTGAGGTTAGCTTGTAACAGATTTGAACTTGTATGAGCACTTTTGAAGTAATCTAAAAGAACTCCATTGTCTTTCTCTTTGTCTTGCCGTGTCTGCGCGTGTGTGTGTATGTGTGTGCATGTTAGTGTGCTTCTCACTCACGCACTTGTGCCATCACTTGTTCGAGGTCTCCATACCATCCTCACGTCTTCCCAGATTGACATTAAAGGAGGTGCTACTCATCACTGAGCTACATACATACACACATACATTCACATATACATACACATACACATACACATACACACATATACATACACACACAAACACATACACATATACACACACATACACATACATACCAAACTTAAACATTCAGATAAACATAGATACATACACACACACATACAAATGTACACACATACACATACACATATATATACACCCACACATACACACACATACACTCACATATATATACAAACATACGCACACATATACATACATGCACATACACACACATGCACACACATACACATGCATACAGACACACATGCATACACCCACACACACATGCACACACATACACATACACATACATGCATACAGACATACATATGCAAACACACACACACACATAAATAGATATACACACATACAAGTACATGCATATATCACACACATACACATACATACATACAATGCACATGCATATATGTATGTTTATCTATCTATCTATCTATCTCTCTCTGTCTCTCTCTCACTCTCTCTCTCTCTCTATGTATATATATATATATATATATATATATATATATATATATATATATATATATATATATATATATATATATATATATATATATATATATATATATATATATATATATACACATATACATATATACATACATACATACATACATACATACATACTTACATACTTATGGATTTCTAATCCATTTTGTTTTATATTAATAGATAGTATGGATTGTAATAGAGTGCAAAAGATGGAACTTATTGTCCCAAAGAATATTCTGATAGGAAGGCATGCATGAGTATGCAGACATAGCCGATGAGGAATTATATTTCACAATTTAGATGCTTATCGAGTCGCCAAAGGAACATTCCTCTCTTGCTCCATATGTTGGAAGAGAGTTGTCTACACATAGGCATAGTTTCTTAATATAATTATTATTTTTGATATTACTATAAAACCAATACTCTTATTAGTTTTAATTTCTCCACAACACGTATACAACCTCAAGTGTATGAGAGCACAACAGAGGTACCTATGGAGACACATATAGGTAGCCTAGGTTTGGGGTAAGACATAGCACATGATGGTAATATAATTTACATTAGGCATGGTTTAGAGTTAAAAAAGAGAATGAGAGCTATGTGGGACACCTACTTGCGACTTGTTCACTTAAAACAAGTGTAACTATATTTCTTAAATATAAATTGAAATATATATTTTATGTTTTACTTATATGATATTTTTTCCTTGTGTTGCATTTTTTTAGAGAGACAAAAAGTCCATACTTAGTTCATTAGAGATGGAATTAAGAATTTTGCACTAGGTGGTCTCACAAGTAGTGCCTCAAAGTTATGTGGATATTTATGTCCCATCGTCGTGATGATGCACCCTATGCATTGCTTTTAATAGTAATCTTTATGTGTGTGTGGAATATATATATATATATATATATATATATATATATATATATATATATATATATATATATATATATATATATATATATATATATATATATATATATGTATAATTGTGTGTGTGTGTGTGTGCATGTCCAGGTCCATAAATATCATTACCAAAAGGACCAATATAATGTAGCGAAGAAGCATTGCACATTGTCCTCTTATTATCATTGTATATGTTGATTTCAATAACTTCTTCTTCAAGTGTAGATGCATCAGTTACATTAAACACATGTCATTGAATACTAGAACCAATGAGGACCATATAATAATAAAATATTAAAATAAGATTAAATATAAAAAGATTCTAGGTATAGAAATATGCAAGAAAAGTGTATACAAAAAATATATATAAAAATGTAGTATGCTTTGATGAATATTTCACTATGAAATTATTTGAGAAAATATTCCTACACCTGCTCAAGAGATGACTCTCCTCCCAACCTTTTGCCTCTCTGATCATAGATATTTGAATCAATGAGGACCATGATACATATAAAAATACATAAACATCATGCAGATACACATACATATATGTAAAACATGCATGAACATACATACACATCACACACATGCATACATATACACATGTATACATATACATGCATAAATAATCCAAAATACACATGCAACTACATATGGATCACACACACATCCAGACATGCTTATACACATACGCATGCATATATCAGACCTGTACACACACACACACACACACACATATATATATATATATATATATATATATATATATATATATATATATATATATATATATATATATATATATATATATATATATATATATATATATATATATATATATGTGTGTGTGTGTGTGTGTGTGTCTGTGTGTGTGTGTACACATACATACATACATACACACACAGTCACACACACACACACACACACACACACACACATATATATATATATATATATATATATATATATATATATATATATATATATATATATATATATATATATATATATATATATATATATATATATATATATATATGTGTGTGTGTGTGTGTGTGTGTGTGTGTGTGTGTGTGTGTGTGTGTACACATACATACATACATACACACACAATCACACACACACACACATATA
Organism: Ceratopteris richardii; assembly: GCA_020310875.1. Classification (NCBI taxonomy): domain Eukaryota; kingdom Viridiplantae; phylum Streptophyta; class Polypodiopsida; order Polypodiales; family Pteridaceae; genus Ceratopteris; species Ceratopteris richardii. The sequence continues at coordinate 17,851,459 of CM035433.1, read as the reverse complement.
TATATATATATATGTGTGTGTGTGTGTGTGACTATGTGTGTATGTATGTATGTATGTGTACACACACACACAGACACACACACACACACACACACACACACACACACACACACACATATATATATATATATATATATATATATATATATATATATATATATATATATATATATATATATATATATATATATATATATATATATATATATATATATATATATACATATATATGCACACATATGCATGCATATATCACACTCACATACATTTCCATAGAATTTTATCACAAACGTTCACATTCATATCCATATACATATACATAGACACATATCCCACACCTCTTCAGAGTAGTATTAGAGCAAAGTGAACATCTAAGCATCATGCGTGATTTATTCCCCTTGTTTATTGCTAAATTGGATCGAGGTAATTACTCAACCTAGATAAAATTGGTAGATTCGTGACCAAGAACATTGCATTGTTCAATTATGTCACCCAAACTCTATCAGAGTTGGCAATTTGGCACAAAAGGTGATCTTAGATAAATGAAATAAATCTGAAACAAATCAAAAGGGATCAATGTGTACCTGGCCTATCAAATATATCCAAACAACATATGATATATAAAAGTATTGCTTTCCAATTCGGTAAGTCACACACACAACCCTTCACTAAGAAAGGCTACATACATGGAACATTGAGCTACCAAAAAGGAGAACAAAGACATGTTCTCTTATTATTTGGACCTAACCATCATGAAATCATGCAAAAAATGGTCCATTTCACAACCTTTAGTGAAAACCACTTGTCTCTTGCTCATAAACAATAGAAGGAAGCTTGATTTTATAACCTTAGAAGTCTGAACTAGATAGAATAATTTTCTTGGGGTCAAGAAAAGCAAATTTACGATCAAGTACCCCACATCATAACCTTCGACTCTAGAAAAAAGAAATTCAAGACAAATAATAATAAGTGAAACCTCTTCATTTACTTAAATCTCTAGAAGCACAGATGATAAGAGTCTAAATGCTATCCAAATTTGCATTACATGAGATGGAACAAACCATTAATGTTTCTCATAGGGCAATTCAGATAATAATCATTTCATTGTCTAGTAGAAACATTACGAGTAGGCTTTTTGCATACCACATTGAATACCACAACGCATTTTCTAACTAACATATCAAAAAGATGACCTTAAACAACCATAAATGTTAAACAATATCCACACATTGATTTGACAAGAACGCTCAACATACATAAAGATAAGCACAATTTGAAACAAACACTTAGAATTGTATGTCCATTAAATTGCTTTTTCAAGTCAAGATATCGTTTACAAAAATAAAAAGCTTCTACAATAGAAGCTGATCTATATGTTTCCTCGGCTTCATCCATAATATCATCTTCTTGAGCTTTAGAAGTTGTAGCCTGTTTTTCTTGCTTTAAGATTAGCTCTTCAAGGTTAGCCATATCTCTAGGTTCATCTACAAGTTGTGGAACAGGCTCCCTTGAAGCAGCTTGGAATCTTTCAATATCTCCTATGTGCTTCCTTCCTTCCTCTTGGTCCTCATCTGGGCATTCATTCAACCCATTTATCCTCATTCCTTTGAAGCTCACTTGAGCTTCGTCTTTCTCTATAGTTATGCAATGCCTGAACATCTTTAATGAACAAGCGAGAGTCCTTCCTGAAAAGGAAGCAAGACAATTAGAGGCACATCAAGAAACATGGTAAATAAGATCCATTAGAACTACATTTACATGTGCCAGAGCAAAGGTCAAGGACCCAGTCATCATCTTTGGAAAACAACTAAATTAGTCACATAATCAGTTTTTGTGGCTTCTGATATGGATTAACTAATGTCTTGTCCCCATCCACATGATGAAGTTTCTTTATAACTGTAGGGAACATGAGTACATTGGAGATTTTGTTCTCATTGCAATGTTCCTTGACTCTTTGTTTGCTTACTTCATCATAATAAACGACTGTAATGCATTTGCTTGAACTCACAAACCTATGCAAAGGAGTATGATTCACATTTGTCTTTACCCTACTAAAGAAAACCATAAGTAAATTAGAGTTCATCATGCATCAAACTGATGATAGATTACCATGTAAGACACTCCACAACATGACATCTTGACTTCAAAGCACTTGATACAGAAAAGGATTGGTCCCTGCTATGGAAAATCATTATCCTACATAAAGGTGACATAATCAAGCCTACAAAATATGTAACCATCTTGCAAATCTATGGGTGCTTGAATGACTCTTCATCATTAACAAAGCCCATCATTCTAGACCCATAGGGTATATCTGCTATTACAAGGGAGTAATGTTTTCTAGGTACAACAGTACACATATTATTTACATCATTTCAATACAAATTGTAATATATAGGTCTAAGGGGGTCGAGAGGGTTCGAAAGACACTTCAAATCTAACTCATCACCAAAATCAATTTCCTTAGCTTTTGACTTAGACTTTTCGTGCCTTCCTCTTTGAATGTGAGCCAGGAATGGAGGTGGACAACCATCATTTAGATCAGTAGACTTTGACTTTTTTGGCTTCTACAAAAACAAGAGAAGAAGAATGATTATTGGCACACATATTATGGGTCCCTTAATTCGATGTCTCTCATCGACCTATGGCAAGAAGTCGATGCCTGGCATCAATTCTCCATTGAAAGTTGATGCCTGGCATCGACTTCCTGTTCACAAGTTGATGCTAGGCAACAAATCTTTGTTGACATTCGATGCCTTGCATCGACTTCTTGCCAGAGGTCAATGCCAAGCATCAAAATTTCAAGAGAGAGTCAATGCTAGGCATCAACATTCAATGGAGGACTCAATGCCAGACATGGACATTCAACAAAGAATCGATGCCAAACATCGACTTCTTGCCAAAAGTTGATGCCAAACATTGACATTCAGGAGAGAATCAATGCCAGGCATGAACTTCTTGCAAAAAGTGGATGCGAGACATCGACTATCCCAACATAGAGTGCAGTTTGCAGCACCTACCCAGTCACGAAAGAATATAAAATTATTCTCACAAAGCTTTTTATGATGAGATGGTTGGATACTATGCTTGGACTTCACTCCAAGAGAAGCATCCCAGCCTCTTCATCATTACCTCTTGAATCTTCATATAGACTTTGTGATGGCATTGCCATTTGGATAAAGGCCAGTGAGTTCAGTAATGAGAAACACAGACCAAAGAGGCTTTTAGAAACTCCTACTTACTTATTGAGCTCAATTACCATCTCTTCAAGACTTAAATCCTTAGAAATTACTCTTGATAAAGTTGATATTATCAAAGTATCATCCTTGATCCCTTGTAGGGCTCTCCATGGTGTCAGCTTCATATCCTTAGTAGTCTCTTCAATGCAAAGGTCAAGTTTCTTTCCTTTTCCCTTTACATCCACCTGAAGATCTAGCCTTTCTTTCCTCTCTTTTTGGCCCTTAATCTCCTTATTTTTTCACATTGTAAAAATCTTGTCCTAGAGATCCCATATTTCACCTGTTTTCAATGCCAATTGAAACCAAGGGTCGAATTTCTACAAGGCATCTGATTTGAGATTCTCATCGACAGCAATCCCCACCTCAATAAGACATTGCTTCCTTAGATTAGGATGTACTCTCCCAACATCTTTCCTTAGAGAATCTTCATACTCATGGTGGAAGAAGCAAATCTGGTCAGTGGATGACATTTTCTGCATGTAGTCATTGTAGATATTATGGTCCCAAGCCAAGAGCTTGGCCTCTTTAGTTGTAAGTCCTGCATATATCTTGCACTTTGCATACCTAAAGAAGAATGGTGTGGGGTGCTCCTTCACCAATTGTCTATGGGCTTCTAGAGAGTGTGATGCACCAATCACATAGTACGTGTAATCCTCAAAAAAAGCATCATGGAAATCATCTACAGAGCTGCATTCATTCAGGTCCACCATCACCAAAAAAGGAACTACATTTGCATGAGGATAGATCTTCATCTTTTTCTTTAGGTTCTGCACATGCAGATTATGTGGCTCCCTTGTCTCAAAGGGCCTCCTCCCTATGAATAGATCAATTGGTGGTCTTTGGATAATATTAATGGGAAGGTGGAAAAGCTGCCCTTTTCTAACAAGTTTTCTCTTGGCAATATCCTCCCTCATCCTATTTTTTTCAGTACCCAAGATCCTTGTTGCAAGTTCTCCCCCAAGTGCAATGATAACATCCTCTGAGTTAGAACTTGTCTCACAGGATGCTTCATCTGTGGTTTTCTTCTTTTGGTGTGTTGGCATTATGTTCCCTTGGATCCAAGGCATTAAATCCTTGATAAAATTTTGTGAGTCCATGCAAATACCTGCAAGCTTCTCTGGCACACAACACTCTGGGCACAAGAGCTCCATTTTGCAGATTGCATTCCTTAACCCTTTAGATGTCTCCACTAGGAACAGAAGGTTGTCTGAATCTTCATCCTCATAATCTACTTTTGAACACCAAACCATACTAAAAAGCCTCTACTGTCATGAGCTTTCCCCTCCCATAGGCTCTTGCAAACACCAAAAGAGTAACAATTTTCTCTTCAATGTACTGAAGACACAACTCTAGAGCTGTCATGTCCCGTAGTGGTCAATCTTTCCTATTAACCTCAATTTCCTTCGACCTCTACTTCCTCATTAGATCATCATCAAAGTTTTATGCTGCTATGCCCACCAGATGAAATGGGAATTGGGTTGCTTGCCCTCCTAGAGGATAATGAATCCATGCTTTTCTTTCCTTTCATGGGGTGACCCATGCTCCTCTCACGAGGATGTTCTTCTATGCTCACAATCACCCTAAGCTTCTTGACACTCTTGTCCACTCTTCCCTCAACGTTCCTGAAATGTGTAGAAATTTAGTTCCATCTCTATGAATGTGAACTTTTAGTTGTAGGTCAATACCATGCATTGACTTTAAGGTGCAAGATGATGCATGGCATCGACCTTGGTGATACAAGTTGATGCCTCGCATCGACCTACAGCACAAAGCCGATGCCTGCATCGACTTGTAGTTGAAAGTTGATGCCTGACATCAACTTATAGCTGAAAATCAATGCCAGGCATCGACTTGTAGCTCAAAGTCGATAATTGGCATCAACTTGTACGTATCTAGAGAGCTCATGGAAATCAATGGCAACTCGCCTACAAGTCGATGCCAGACATTGACTTGCACCTGGAAGTCAATGTCAGGCATCAAATTGCACCTCCAAGTCGATGTCTATGGTGGTGCAGGTCGATGCTAGGCATTAAGTTTGATAAACTACTCGATGCCAGGCATTGATTTGCAGGTGCAAGTCGATGCTTGGAATCGAGTTGTCTATGAAAGTCAATGCCAGCCATCGCCTTTTGCCTCCAATTTGATGCCAAGCATTCACTTGCAACTCCACGTCAATTCTTGGCATCGACTTACAAGTAGAAAAATGGAAAATTTGCATGTACTAAAATTTTAGAGCCAAAACATACAAGAATTTTCTAAAATAGTAAAAGGGAATCTTTTTGGAATCTTTTTTGAAGCAAGAATTTTGGGTACCTCTAAGGATTCTTGGTAGCACTCTTCTTCTCCATTTGCTTGTCTTTGCTTGTTTGCTAGGCTCTATGCTCTTTCGCTCTTAGCTCTCTATTGCTCTTGCTTGGCGCATGAATTTTAGAAATGAGACCGATATCCTCCTCCACTATTTATGGGCACTTGCATGGCTTGAACTAGCAACAGACTAGATGTAACTGAATCAGACTAGGCCCTAACTAGATTAACCAACTGGGCTGAGTAGTTGAACCAAGAACCACTAGGTATGCCAATTTAGAGTCTTATAAGAGAGGTTATTCCAGTTTAACAAACATAACTGAGAACGAGTTTCAAATCCACAATTGACTATGATAAATAATCAATAATCCACAAATGGACTAAGAAAGAGCTTCAAGATAGATAGCTAGCTAGCTAGATAGATAGATAGATAGATAGATAGATAGATAGATAGATAGATAGATAGATAGATAGATAGATAGATAGATAGATAGATAGATAGATAGATAGATAGATAGATAGATAGATAGATAGATAGATAGATAGATAGATAGATAGATAGATAGATAGATAGATAGATAGACAAACACACAGACAGACAGACACGCAGACAAACAAATAGACAAACATATAGATAGATAGATAGATAGATAGATAGATAGATAGATAGATAGATAGATAGATAGATAGATAGATAGATAGATAGATAGATAGATAGATAGATAGATAGATAGATAGATAGATAGATAGATAGATAGATAGATAGATAGATAGATAGATAGATAGATAGATAGATAGATAGATAGATAGATATATAGATAGATAGATAGATAGATAGATAGATAGATAGATAGATAGATAGATAGATAGATAGATAGATAGATAGATAGATAGATAGATAGATAGATAGATAGATAGACAGCTAAATAGATAGATAGATATATAGATAGATAGATAGATAGATAGATAGATACATACATACATACATACATACATACATACATACATACATACATACATAGATACATAGATGCATAGATACATAGATACATAGATGGATATATACATAGATAGATATAAAGATCGATAGATAGATAGATAGATAGATAGATAGATAGATTGATTGATGAATAGAGTAAGATAGATAGATAGATAGATAGATAGATAGATAGAGAGAGAGATAGATAGATAGATAGACAGACGAACAGATAGAGAGACAGATAGACAGACAGATAGACAAACAGACAAACAGACTGACACACAGACACAAAGACAAAGAGACAAACAGACAGATAGACACACAGACAGACAGACAGACAGACAGATAGATAGATAGATAGATAGATAGATAGATAGATAGATAGATAGATAGATAGATAGATAGATAGATAGATAGATAGACAGACAGACAGACAGACAGACAGACAGACAGACAGACAGACAGACAGACAGACAGACAGACAGACAGACAGACAGACAGACAGACAGACAGACAGACAGACAGACAGACAGACAGACAGACAGACAGACAGACAGACAGACAGACAGACAGACAGACAGACAGACAGATAGATAGATAGATAGATAGATAGATAGATAGATAGATAGATAGATAGATAGATAGATAGATAGATAGATAGATAGATAGATAGATAGATAGATAGATAGATAGATAGATAGATAGATAGATAGATAGATAGATAGATAGATACTCTTTGTGAGTAGCTCCTTGAAATTGCTTTTGATCGTTGAATTTTCTTCAACTTTTGTGCTCCTTTTGAAGTGTCGCAAGCCATAGTTCTACTATACTTCTACTATATCCATGAAAGGGAAGAAAAATCTTGACATATTCTATATGCATGCACGGAAAACATTCCTGAAGATGGGCGCGATGCATGTACTTGTCCCACATGCGCAAGTTTTTAACAAAAGAATGGCTTCATATAATGACCTCGAAGAGCAATTTACCAAATGAATTGGTGGAGTGCTGAGCTTTCTATCACATATGTGAGGCACCCAGCTCCACCTTCCCACCAGTGAGCTAAGAGAAAGTACGTCCTTTGCGTAGCTCTTCATCACACAGTAGTTCTTGTAGGGGGGTCATACGGTCGATCTTTTGGTCCCCTCTCAAAACGGAGGCACTTGTGTGAACTATTCACGCATCACAGGCGAAGAAGGAGATAAATAATCACCGATGAAGGTAGAGACTCCCGAGTACTGCTCTCATGTTGGTTGGCTCTGAATACCAATGTTGCGAAACTACATTCCACAAACAACTAAATCAACTAGCAAGATCACACTCCTAAGAGAGAGCACGTATCCACCCATCCAACTCCACCCATATATATACCTCTAGCCCAAGGGGGTGCATGTCCTTGAGATTGGCCAAGTGTCCAACCAAGTGTCCCTCATGTGGACACTTTCCCAAAGGTGATCACATGCCTTCTAATTCAAATGAGGATTTTTCTCTCACGTACACACAAGGTGGCTCCTAGAGAAGCTTCCCCCAAGACTAAGGTTACCACACCTTAGGATAAATCAAGCCTAAGGTTCTAACCATTCAATTGGGAGCTCATATGAATAAATACCTCAAGGGTTAAAACCAAGGGTTTCACCCAAAGGTTCAAGTCATGTTCCAAGGGTAATTCAAGGGTTACACCAAAGCAAATACATCATATTCTAACCTTTAGAATCCATATGTTTAACCCTTTGAACCCATGAAATATACAAAACAACTCCACCCATGTATATACCTCAAGGCCAAGGGAGGAAATATGAGGAGAGCTTGCCAAGTGTCCTCTCCACATGTATTCTAATCCAAGGCCTTCTAACCTTGGAAATCACATGGAATCACATGGAATCACATGGCCCTCACATGAATTCTAAAAGGATTTCTCCCAAGCTTGTACATACAAGGGTCAAGGCTTGAGAGACCTCCCTAAGGGTTAAATACCATACTCTTAGGAAATATCAATCCTAAGGGTCAAAACCCTTCAATTGGGAGTAAATAAATCCAAACAGCTCAAGGGTTCAAACCACACTGTTGGAGACACTTTCCCAAGGGTTCCTCAATAGACTCCAAGGGTTCTTCGATTGGTTTTGGACCCTCAAAACCGATGTCTTTGGCCACTTTGACCCATAGTTATACAACATTCTTCCCCCCTTTAACATTTTCGTCCTCGAAAATGTGTGTAGGTATAATATGTGGAATATTCCCCCGTGCCCCATGATTATTTCCCATAGATCATGGTCTTTATCTCTCTGATTCGCCTCTTTGTTAGAACGGAATTCTATCCAATATTGGATCTGAAAAGAAGGGAATCCACTTGTGGGCTAATCGCTGCCCAAATCATTCTGATATTACTAAACTTTTCATGTGAAACACTAAGTTAAGTGCTAAGTAAGAAAAGAATGATAAGGGTGGATTAAAAACATCCTTGCCTAATTCAATTTTTAGCTATGTGCAAACTATGCATCCATAGCATAACATATGAAGTAGGTGGATTCTAAAACACTCTAGCTAATTTGCTATGAGGGTCCATTTCTATGCACTATTTGTGCAATGGATCTAGGAAAATAGGTGGATCACTTGTTAATTCAAGACTTTGAGAAGTCACCTTTAGTTGAGGTTGACCCAAAACATCTATGTTCTACTTCTTAACCAACATCTACTAATCTCTTTTCCCAAATATAGGACTACCATGTCCTACTAGGCTTTTAGAGTCAATGTAAAATGTAGGAAAGAAGTCATCCACGTCAGCATATGTATGCAAAAAGTACACTGTGAAGTATGTGATGCACTCCGTTTTGGAGAGAACACGGGAGAAAACACGCGTGCACACTCTTATCCCACATTCACAATAAATCTTTGTTTTTATTTCATAAGAATGGTTATGCGCAGACATTCTATTATGTCTTCCAGGAGGCAGAGAATGCACCACGCTGCCGATCTGCTTCTCTTTGAGGAGTCCATGGGTCACTACTCATGATTCAGGTGGTCGCTTGCCCGTGACTCTAAATTGAACTACATACTTTTAATTCGAGAGAAAACTAAAGCTTCACAATGATCGCAAACCTATTCTCACAAAAGGCTCACGAATTGATTACTTCTCTCTCAAATCATGCTCCCATGAAAACGAACCTAGCTCTGAATGCCAATGTTGTTGGAGACCTCTTAATCTCCAAAGACTTGATCTATACTGATCTAAGAGCACCTCTATATCAGTTATACCAAACTTTACACAAATGCTACTTTGATTTACCAAATCATTCATGAACAATTCTCTGAGTGAGAATTTTCCTTCTTCAAGAAATCTACTTGAAAGATTGACTTCATTACCTGCACATATCTTCAGATTTCTTCAATCTAATGATATATATACCTCCAAGCTACCTTTGCACAATCATATCAACCATTAGTCCTTCAAAAGAATCATTAAAACTTAAATTTGATCCTTAAGATCAAAAGTATGTCAGAAACTGTCTTCCTGAATAAGCGACTTTGACATAGGTAGCTTCTAAGGTTGATTCCTCACAGCATAGATCCCGTTTTGCTAAATGCTTTTATTCATAGCTTCCATACCTTCTAACTTAGATTTTGAATGCTCACTCATTAAAAACTTTACACTATGCACTGAGATCTAAGCAAAACATTGACATGGAAAAGTGCGCGACTCTGAGAAGTCTATCTACAGATTCTACATACCAATGTTCCTATTGATCATACTCACAGTAGAAAAGGAATTGGATCATAAAATTCTGAACATAGCTTCACTAGCTTCCAGATTAGATGTGTACAAAAGGATTTCTGATCCACATGATCAGACTAAGAGAAATCAGAGAAAGACTTGACGCTAACTCGTAAAGATGACTCTCTACACATCTACCTTAATGACACTTGACTTGTAATGACTCTCATGTGTATTTCTTTACATCATTGACTTATATACATATAATTCTAAAATTATCCCATGTCTATTACATTACTCCTTATCATCCTAAGGATAATCTCTACTCAGATTACAAGAATTTCCACCTGTAATGTACATATGTATACAAGCTATCATTCTGAAATCTTCTTCACTTTCTCAAGTAACTTCTTTCACTTAAACTGATCATTGACTTCCTTCAACTTCTTTATAATCACCAATTTGTGATTGGTTTGTTCCAACAGCTCCCCCTCAATCACTAATTGTGATTATTCCATTCTTCTTTACTCTTGCCATCTCTTTGAATCTATGTAGCTTAGGTCCATCCAAGCTTTTTGTTAACATATCTGCAACTTGTTCTTTTGTTGGAGTATACATCAATTCAATCTCTTTGTCAAGTACCTTTTCCCTCAAGAAATGATACTAAATCTCTATATGCTTAGTCGTGGCATGAAAAACAGGGTTAGCTGCCAAATATAATGAACTCATATTGTCTCCAAAAATAATTGGAGTACTCTGATCAGTTCCAAAACTCTTCAACAAGGTCTTTAGCCATATCACTTCTTTTGCAGCCTCTACCAATCCTTTATACTCAGCTTCTGTGGATGACAAAGCAACTGTATGTTGCTTCTTTGAGCACCAAGAAACTAACTTATCTCCAATATAACAGAGATACCCATGAGTAGACCTTCTATCATCTGAATCACCTGCCTAATCTGCATCACTAAATACTTTAATTCTTGTATCAGAAGTAAATCCATAATACAAGCCTTCATTTAGGGTTCCTTTGATATATCTGAGTACCCTTTGAGCTGCAATCCAATGAGTCTTCTTTGGACAATGCATGAATTGTGATAACACACCTACTGCATATGATAAATCTGGTCTTGTCAAGGTAGCATAGACTAAGCTATCTACCAACTCTGATATTTCTTTATGTCATTGAATTCTTCACCTCCATACCTGCTTAACTTATGATTTACCTCCAATGGTGTGCTTGAAGGCCTGCAATCCTCCATGTTGAATTTGACAAGAAGATTCTTCAAGTACCTCTCTTGTGTAACATATACTCCATGTTGAGTATACACAATCTACATTCCTAAGAAATAAGATAAGTTTCCCAAATCACTTATCTTAAACTCCTTCTCTATTTGTTTCTTAAGCTCATTGATTCCTTGAGCATCTGTACCTGTGACAATAATATCATCAACATAAATACACATATATATGTATCCATTTTCACTTGCCTTCACTAGCAAGCTACTATCTGCCTTTGATGCTTGAAATCCACATTCATTCAAGAACTTAACAAGCCTGTAATTCCATGCTCTTGGAGCCTGCTTCAACCCATACAAATCTCTCTTAAGCTTACACACATAATCTCATCCAATTGAATCCATGAAACCTTCTGGTTGCTCCATGTATACTTCATCTGCAATGTATCCATTCAGAAATGCATTCTTCACATCTAATTGTGATAACTTCCATCCTTTACAAGCTGCAATAACAATCAATGATCTAATTGTAGACATCTTAGCAACAAGACTAAAGGTTTCATTATAATCTACCCCATAAGTTTGAGCATAACCTTTGACCACAAGTCTAGCCTTGTATCTAGACACCTTACCATCTGCAAATATTTTTGTTTTATACACCCACTTACATCCAATGACTTTATGATTCTTTGGTCTTGGCACCAATTCCCATGTTTCATTTTCAAGTAGAGCATCATACTCTTCTTGCATTGCCTTCTCCCAATTCTGTTTACCTTTAGCTTCTTCATATGTGATTGGGTCCTCTTCTATCTTCACAATATAAGCATAATCTTTTGTTGTTAGAAATGATGTATCATAACTATACCTGATAGGCTCTTTCCTTTCTCTTGATGATCTTCTAACCTTTGCACTTCTTGAAGTCTCAGCCACATTTGATTCTGGATCAAATCTTGGCCCATCTTCAACATTATCCTGCAATTTACTTTTATAGTCAACATCATCAATATCTTCTTCATACACATTTACTTTTGCCTTCCCTTTCCTTTGTATTTCTTGAACATCTGCATAATCATTTGTTGACCCTGTATACCATGTGCTTTGCTCATCGAATGTAACATCTTTGGTAATAAGAAATTGCTTTGTAGATGGACTCCACAATCTGTAACCCATCTGTCTATCATCATACCCAATAAACACATACTTTTCTGCTTTGGGTTCTAACTTATGCCTCAATTGTGAAGGAACATAAGCATATGCTAAACATCCAAACACCTTACAATGATCAAGAGTAGGTTTCTTACCCCACTATGCTTCATAAGGATTTCTTCCATCCAATGCTTTACAAGGTAACCTATTCACAAGGTATGTTGCAGCGTTGATAGCTTCTGCCCATAAGTAGTTTGGACAATTCTTTTCCTTCATCATTGCTCTTGCAAACTCTAAAAGAGTTCTATTTCTTCTTTCTGCAATTCCATTTTGTTGAGGGGAGTACCTGCAAGTTACTTCTCTTTTTATACCTGCATTCCACAAATAATCATCAAACTCTTTAGAAAAATACTCTCCCCCTCCATCTGATCTCAACCTCTTGAGCTTTTGTCCTATAATCCTTTCTGCATAAGCATGATAATGCTTGAATGTCTTGAACACTTCTGATTTGTCCTTGATTACATATAAAGTAATCCATCTAATTGCATCATCAACAAACAACACATAATATCTGGATCCATTTATGCTATAGTCCCTTGAAGGACCCCACACATTTGTATGAACCAATTCAAGCATATTTGAATACTTATATCCTGATTTATTGTATGAACTCTTGTGTGCTTTACCTAATTGACAAGCTTCACACTTGTACACCATATGTTGCCCTTCAACTTTTGGCAAACCAAGCACCACATCATTCCTTGACATTTCCTTTATGGCTCTCTCATTGAAATGACCTAGCCTTTTATGCCATAGGTCTAACTCAGACATCTTTTGACTTCCATAAGTAAATAAAGCATTTCCCACATTACCTTGGACTCTAAGAGTAAACAACCTTCCTTCTTACCTGCAATAATGTTTCTATATCTCTGATTTGGATCTTGCACATAGACACCATCATTTGTGAATCTGACTTCATATCCTTTCTCCACAATTTGACCTACACTTATCAGATTTTTAGGAATAGTAGGAACATAAAATACCTTGCTTAAGAGTGTACTTCCATTCTTTGTCTTCACTGATACAATGCTCTCCATCTTATGCTTGGTATTGTCACCTGTTTGAACTGTATGTCCATTCACCTTTGCTTCCATATCAGTCATCAAAGATATATTGCCACTCAGATGATTGCTACATCCTGAGTCAATATAAAACACCATTTGGTCTTCTCCTACTCCTTCATGAGTTGCATTCAAGATAAGAGTCATATCATCCTTTTGATCTGATGCATAGTTATAATAATTGTTGTTGTAGGACTGAGATTGAAAGCTTCTTCCACCTCCTCTAGCATATGATGTCCTACCACCTCTTCCTCTGAAATTGCCTCTTTGGTTTCTGCCTCCTCTACCTCTTTGATTGAAACTCTGGTTATTACTTCCACCATTTTGATTGTTCTACCAACAATCATTTGCCAAATGATTGGTTCTGCCACAAATCCAATAAGCTTTAGTATTATCTTTGTTCTTACCTCCTCTTCCTTTACCTCTGAAGTTCATCTTTCCTTTTGTAAAGTTAGCTTGACTTGAGGTCCCTTCATCATCAGTTGACTGCTTCCCTTTGCCATTCTTTTTCTTGTCCTTGGAGTACATAGCTTGGCTTGCACTCCTATCATTGTCTCCCTTAATGTCCTGCTCAAAAGTTAGCATGTGTCTGTTAAAGTGTTGATGCGTTAAACGCTGTATACTAACTGTCAGAATGCGTTTAACCGAAAGTGGGTTCTTGGGAGTGGAAGGGGTCTGTAAAGACAGAGGCCCTATACTTGTTTCCCAAAATTACTTCTCAACATAATATAGCAATATTCAAGATTTTATCAAGAATTGGTATCTCATTCTCAATCCTTACGGTTCATCAATTTAATCCTATCAGAGTCTACCAAACACACTGTACCAGACTTATCAGTATCTTGGTACCGAGTTACTTCAGAACACCCTTCTGAGTACACACTACTGCAACATTAGGGACAATAACAGTAGTTCAACATTCACAGGATAGGTTTTCACAATCAGACAAAAACGAAGACACAGAATCACTCAATAACTCAGGCACACAGCGCTTGACGGACTAACACACTCTGGAGATAACTCTTACCATAATCGAATCTCATCGTACAAGTACTGCTCTCAGTATTTAGGTCAATACAATCCTATAGAGTGTTTAGAAACACTACCATAACTTCACAGACCTCATCAACACATGACAACATCCTCCAAGAAGAGTGATACCGCGATATACGTAATTAACAAAACAATCACAACAAAGACTCATAAAACGACCTTCTCAGACCACAGTTCGATGATCTACGAGACTGTAAATAAAACTCACAACTTTAACAGAGATCGACAGACAACAAACACGGATACGCCCAGTATACTCAAAGTACTCAGAAATTAGACAACAATGCTACAGCAACGTTCAGACAATCACCTAGGCGGATAGTCTGGTGATTCCACGAATCATCGTCTCATTTCTTCTACTTGTTGCTCCGTCTTGCTTACTCTTTCCTTCTGATTTTCCAGTTGGTTCTCCCTTCTTTCGATTTCTTGAATCTGAAAATTTATGGTCCTGGTGTATGACTCTCTTTCGTGTCGGAGATCTGATATTAACTTTTGTGTTTGAGCTTCCTTGGTTAAATAGTGTTTGAGCATGTTGTTGACATTTGATAAATTTTCGTTTGTTCTCTGAAGTTCTTCTTCTGTTATCTTAGCTTGCCTCTGTTGTTCTTGGCTTTGCTGCACTACTTCGTGTAGTTAAACTCTAGTTTCTTCGAGCAGATTTCCTAATGCGACTCTGGCATCCTCCTTATCCTGTAGCTCTAGCTTCAATTGACTGATTTCGGTAGTTGCATTATCTAATAATTCTTCCATTTTTGTGAGCTCGGCCATAGCCGCATCTCTCTGACTGGTAATAATTTCCTGTTCGGTAAGTTTGGCCTGTAGTTCCTTCAACTATTCTTGTAGGGATTGGTTTTCGGCTGGCAATGAGCAATTCTTCCTGTAGGGGGCTAATGTCAGCTTCTAGTACATCTACTTTATGTTGTAACTCGTTTCGGATGTTATCAATGACTTCTCTCATTTGGATTGGCAATTGCTGTGATAAATTAATGAGCAGTTGCCCCATTGAAGCTAACTCAGAGAATACGGAGATGGATGGGAGTGGAGGAGGGGGACGAGGTTGGGAAGAGGATTCGGTGAGGAGTTGCAGGGAGTTCAGTGGAGAGTAGTTAGGCGATGAAGATGAAGAAGCTACGGGTTCCTCAGGTAAATTGGGTGGAATAGGAAGGATGGGGTTGAGCAGAGGTTCCGGTGGTGGAGTGGGAAGGGTAGAGTTAGACTGTGTTACCTTATCTATGGTTTGTTGTGCAGTATCGGTAGTATCAGCAATTGTAGATTCTACTGCTCTAAGCAGTTTGTCGAAAACATCCTTAATGATTTGTTCCTCATCTGTTTGTTGTTCCTACTCAAAATGTTGCTGGGATGCTTCTTCTGTGGAGCTTGTGTTGGCTTCAGTATGATCCTCCTGTTCTTTTTGCCCTTCTGATGACGATTGCACGGATGATTCGTGTTGCATCGATGTGGCGGTGTCGTGAAAAGTTTCTTCGTCTTGTTTGTCTTCTTCCTTGTTATCTTCTTGGTTTCCTTCGGCTGATCCCTGAGCTTCACTTTCAGATGAGCTGATCCTGATTCTCTTTCGGCGGAAGAGTTGATTGAGCTCCTCTTCATCGTCTTCATCGTCTTCCAGGATCTGTGCAGACTCTTCATTACGCAGAATCGGTCCTCTGGGTGGGGGTTGTGCTGCAAGGATGGCCGGAAACAGGAAGGATAGGATATGAGGGAGTCTTGATCTTGGCATTCCGCCCTTGTTTACCTGTTTAATGATTGCCACGCATTCCTTGTGAATGCGCTGGAAGAAGTAGGACGCAAAATTCAGTGGTTCTTGGGCAGCTAAGTCTATGGCTGAGTAGAAGGGACGAGATATGCCGTAAGTTCGCTTCTGGAGGTTAAGGATTGCTACTAAGAACTAAAGGGCGGATCTCTCTGGTTCCGATCGACATAGAATCGCGTATTCGTTTGAGGAATACCTAGGGAACAATTCTATCATTCTGGCGACTGGCAGACTCGGGCCATTCTCTCGACCTTGCGAAGGTAGTCGAAACGACTCCCCGAAAGTTTGGAAGGTGATTACTGTTCGGGAGGGTAAGGATGTGATCGGCCAACTCTGCTCTGTAGTAGGTGTGTTGGCGATGGCGGAGATGATCTGAGCAAAGAAGGGGTGGGATTCCACTGAATGCCAAGGTAGTTCAGCGAAATTGGATAGCCCACGGTTGCGCATGAACTCTCCTACGTCGGTAGGGAGTCCATCACGGAAAGCGGCATAGTTAGCCAAAGCTTCCATGGCGCAAACAATGACAGCAAGCACAAAACGCAAACACATAGGGTATACACAATCATACAAAGCACGCAAACATAATAACGATTTTTGGCGAAATGGAGAGGGTTAAGTAGATGTGCTGTTATGGAGAGTACTCAAAATTACTAATCATCGTGCAGCGTTGAGATGATAACTTCTTAACTTCGGTGTGCATGCATGAACAGCTCGGAAGGGCAGGGCGGCGGTGGACATAAGTAGGTATCAAAACGCGGGTATTTATTGATTTATTTTATTAAGCTTGCAAAAACAAAAGAAAAGAAAATAAAAGGAAAGGAAAGAAAGAGAGAACGCCAAAAGATGCGACAAACCGCAAAACGTTTCAGTGCGGATTAGATGATTGTTGATACGGCCGTAGCTTCGAACCGTTGACGACTTTCGAAAGGGGATTTTTGATCAAAGTAGTCAACCAAAATGTTGCGGGGCCCACTTGTTTAGAAATCCAGTAAGGGCCAAACCATTGTAACTTGAATTCGCCAGTAGAGCGATTCGACTTTGTATTGTAAAATAGTACAAGTTGTCCCACCGTAAAAACTGGAGTTTTTAGGTAGCGATCATGTGTTCGAGCTTGTCTTAGTTGTACTTCTTGAATAGTCATGAAATTGTTCCATCGATGCTCGTCTAATTCTCTGAGTGTATCCAACCGAAATGACAGAGATTCTTCCGGTAGTAGTTTCTGATTGATGGCTACTCGTAAACTTGGCACAATAATTTCCATAGGTGCTATGGCTTCCAATCCAAAAGCTAGTTTGAAGGGTGTTAGACCTGTTGTTACCTTATAAGTAGTTCGGTATGCCCACAGGAGTGCAGGTAACAGTTGGTCCCATCTTTCCGGTGCTTCCAAAATGAGTTTTCGAAGTATATTCAGCAGGGTCTTGTTTGTACTCTCAGCCAAACCATTTGCACGAGGATAATATGTGAGCTGAATTTATGGTTGATCTGAAAAGAATGTGTGAGTACTTTCATTAAATTGTTGACAAAATGAGTGCCTTGATCTGTAACAAGTTCTAGCGGTAAACCAAAACGTGGAAAGACATCTTTCAGTAGACAGTTTGCTACCGCAACCGCTGTCACAGACCGTAAAGCCCATGCTTCTGCCCATCTGGTTGCATAGTCTGTACAGGTTAGGATATAACGGTTATTGCTGAGTATTGCTGGCGGTGTAATAGGTCCGATAAAGTCTAGACCCCACTTCTGAAAAGGTTCTAATGGCAAGATAGGTTGTAGAGGGAAAAGATGTCGTTGCAAGGGCTGTCCAGATCTCTGACAACTATCACATTGCTTGACAAACTGTAATACATCCTTGTACATAGTAGGCCACGAGAGTCCACTCTGCAGAATTTTTCGGTGTGTTAAATCTGCAGCAAAATGTCCCCCGGATGGAATTGAATGAGTCAACATAATGACCGAGTTAACTTCATGTGGTGGAACACAACGAAGTAGAACTCCTATGTAATCCATATAGTATAATTCTCCAGCAATTATCTGAAATTTACGATTGTACACTGCAATTTTCCTACGCATTGCAGGAGAAGCCTGAGAAGGAAGGTATCCATTAGTAAGGAATGTCAATAATTGGTCATAATATGTAGATGGCATAGGTGGGTCTGCAATTTCATCATTGGTTGGTTCAGAAACATAAATTGCCGGTGTTGTGTCATCTACACTGACCGGAGCTTCACCGAAATCTAGGCAAGAAAGAAAATCTGCTAAGGCATGTGAACTGCCTGGCTGATGAATAACTTCATAGTCAAATTCTTGTAAAAGCAGAACCCATCGCGCTAATCGACCTCCTAGATGTTGTTGCCGAACTAGATAGACAAGTGCAGCATGATCTACATGAAAAGTAAATTTGCAACCCAGCAAATAATGCCTGAATTTCTTGACAAAAATATACTAGACGTAGACATTCTCTTTCTGTTACAGAGTAATTCTTTTCAGCAGGGGCCAATCTTCGACTTGCATAGTACACTGGTCTGAACCACTTATCAGTCTGTTGCATTAGAACGCTGCCAATTTCTATATCTGAAGCATCAACAAATACATGAAATGGGCGATCCCAGTTAGGAGGTTGTAAGATTGGAACCTGTGTTAGTAAGCATTTTAAACGATCAAATGCTATCTGACATTCTTGAGTCCACTCAAATTGTCGAGGAGTCTTGGTGATTAATCTGTTCAATGGTATTGCCAAATGAGCAAGATACCTTAAGTGTCATCCATGCCATTTTACTTGGCCCATGAAGTGCATCACTTCCTTAGGTGTAGTGGGCACACGTGCTTCTAATACAGCTGTAATTTTATCTGGATCCACTTGTATACCTTGTGCAGATACGATGTGGCCAAGTAGCCTTCCACATGAAACCGCAAACACGGATTTGTTTGGGTTCAAACAGAGTCGGTATTCTTTGCACTTCTCAAAGCAACACCGTAAATGGAACATGTGTGCTACCATTTTTCCAAATAACGAAAAATCATCAAGATAAACTTGCATAAAAGAGGTAAGGTAAGGTGAAAATATTTCCTGCATGCATCTTTCAAAAGTAATAGGGGCATTTCTTAATCCAAACCACATCATAGTACACACGAACACACCCCAGTTGGTAATGAAGGTACTATTTGGTATATCCTATTCAGCCATTCTAACTTGATTATACCCACTGTATCCATCTAGGAATGAATACATTTCATGTCCTGCTACTCTATCAAGCATGGTGTCAAGAAAAGGTAACGGGAAGGGATCAGGCACCGTAGCTGCATTCAGTTTCCGGTAGTCTACACATATTCGCAGCTGCTTATTCTTTTTAGGCACAATAACAATTGGTGAGATCCATTTAGCGTGCTCTACTGGTACAATGAATCCAACTTTGAGTAGTCTATCAAGCTCTGCCTTTACCTGTGATGCATAATTTGGATTCATCCGGTAACTTGGTTTTTTGATGGGTTTTGCTTCCGGCTTCAGCATGACCCTGTGTTGGTACATGCGCGGGTCCAGTCCTTTCATATCTTTGTAATCCCATGCAAATACATTAGCAAACTCTCAGAGTAGTTGAATTAAATCCACTTGAAATATTTCCGGTAAGTTTTCCCTTATCTTGACAGGACGCGGATGGTCTTCATCTCCTAAATTATAAGTGATTAACTGATCCTCTAGAACATAAAATTGTCGGGGCTTCTCTGTATCATCAGCTAGCTTAAAAAGTTGTTGCAATTCAGCGTCATCTATAGCAGCAGTATCTTCCTTCTTATCTTCTTCTGTTACAGGCATCACCGTACAAACTGCGGGATTCCAATTATCTACAACAGATTGTAGATCAACAGTTCCTAAGGAGATCAAATCAATATTGTTATTAAAAAACTCTTCTTCTTCATCATCTGACAACCCATCTAGCATATGGATTGGTTCTGCAAAATATTGTCTAGCATGCAACTCGCAAGGCTGTATAACATCTAATTTTACAACGTATTTACGATTATTATCTTTGAAAGTGAGTTCCTGGGCAGACCAATCTTGTATTACCTTAGCTTGCTTCAGCCAAGGACGGCCAAATTTAAAGAAGATTATAATCAAGGGTGGATTCCGGTAATTCTAAGACAACAAAGGTCATCTTGAATGTGGTGCCCTGCAAAGTTATTGGCACATTCCGGACAAGTCCTACTAGATGGACTCTTGACTGGTCAGCCATTCTGACAAAGAACTGAACTGGTTCGATTTCAGTCCATCCTAACTTCTTACACAACGCAACAGTAGCAATGTTGACACCAGATCCTCTGTCAATTAGTACCTGTGTGATTGTATGATTTTATACCATACCGTAGTTAAAGGAACAGAATGATCGACCGTAGAATCAGGTTCCGGTTGCACTGTAGTTGTTGCTGGAATGTAGGCAGATTCAGGACTAAACTGTTGCTGGAATTGCTGCTGAACTCCCGGTACTAATGCAAGTAATTGGCCAAGAGGAAGAGTAATGAATGCTTTAGATAAAATTTCCCAGGCCTTATGTGATTGAATTGTATTTTCCACAAATTCTGAAGATGATGCGCTGGCTGAAGATAATGTATCTGCTAAAGATGATGTGCCTGCTCCTAAATTAGAATCTTGTTTTTGTGTTGCTTCCTGGGTTAACGGAGCTTGGGTCACCGGAATAGGATCTGGAAACACTAGAGGTTCGGCGGTGGTCCATTGACTAGCTTTATCATACATTCTTTGTTGCTCACGTATGCCTGGTTCAAATACTTCTGCTACTGGTTGCAGTTGCTTACCGGATCGGGTCTGAATTACTGTAGCTTGCATTTCTATTGGTGTGATTTATACCATATTAGTCATCGGGTTTTGTCGATCTTTCTTCCTTTGATCATACTCAGCTGCATCCTTACAAAATCTTCTAATATGACCAAATTCACCACAAAAATGGCATCGCGGTGGTGGCAAATTGGGATTTTCTTGTGCTCGTCCGGCCTGCCAGCGATTTGCATTGTAGTTATTATTTCTCTGTCCTCTGTAATTTCGATAGCCTTGTTGCTGGTTGTTTCTCATTTGCGGAGGTACATAATGATTGGCTGGCTGTCCTGGTTCTTGTATAATAGCATTGACAGTTGCGGTTCCCTGTACTTTGGTGTTGTATGCACAGTTTTCAGTGGTATGTTCGGTCATGTTGCAGATAGCGCAAAATAATTGATTAAGTGTGCAAGTGGCACTAGTGTGCCCTGAATTCTTGCATGTGGTGCAGAACATTTGTCTGGTCGGGTCTTCTGCAACATTTTTATTTGCCTTTAACCATTCCAAGTCTTCTGTAAATCCTCCAACCTTGTTTTCTAGCTGCAAAGCCATTGCAATCACTGCATCTAGCGTCATAGCTCCTACACAACGTATGATCATAATCTGTTTGAGTTGCGGAGTCAATCCATTGATAAACCATTGAGTTATAACGTCATCCGGCAGGTTGGCATGTGCTGGTGGTAACTGCCTCAAATGAGTCCTGAAGAGAGTGGTGTATTCCTGTACTGTTTGATTTATCTTCTGTCTATTGTTTTGCAGGTAGTCAAAAATTTCGGCTGGATTCTTCTTTAGCCTGAATCTCTGCAAAAATGCATCCCTTACTGCTTCATAGGTGCCAAAGTGGTTAATATCATATTCTGTTAGCCATCTAGCTGCTTCGTTAACCAATGTAGACTGGAAGACAATAGCCTTATACGCTGGATCAGGTGGATGGTTGAGCACTGCGTAACTTATCTCAAATGTGCGTACATGAGCATCTGGGTCATCACCTGGGAATCCACCGAATTTAGTATATATTACTCTTGTTGGAGGCGGCGTGGGTGGACATAGTTGTTGTTGTTGCTGTTGTTGCTGCTGCTGCTGTTGTTGTTGTTGTCCGTTCATCGTGCTGCTGGTTGTATGGTGACTATCTCCTGTATCCGGAGGCTGAATATCTGAACTGTCGAAGTCTGTATCGTCAGCCTGCGCACTTTCCGGTTCAAAAATCTTGTTCAGTATGTTTCGAATCTCGGTTTCGAACAAGCTACCTTCCTTCTTGATGTCAAATGTTGGAAGGCTTACTCCCAATAGCGGCGACTGGGCTGAAGATTCACCAAGAAATGGTAAACCGTCGCCGAAAAACTGCGATCTTTCAGCAATCGGTACCAGAGCAACACCGGAAGGTGTCGAATCTTCACCAAAACAAGATGCTTTTTCTCCTTCACTAATTTCTTTGGCTAAGGTGTTTCTAGTCGTAAACAAATTTGAATCTTTACCCAATGTTGTTAAACTAACTTTAGACTTTGTTTTGGTAGATTCTGGAGTTACTATCTCTTCAACAGACTGTGCCGAAAGCGTACTGGAATCTTCCAGAGGTGTAGTACGTTCCACCGGAATATGACCGGAATCACTACTAACGTTCTTTACCTTTTTGCCAACTGGGTTAGACCTATCTGCGCTTTTACCTCCTGGAGGCGTCCTTCGCAGGTTAGGTACCCAAGGCTGTCTGTTCTTAGGATACGTTTCACCGGATCGAGTAACCGGCATGTATCATCTTTTGGTACTAATCACGTACTATTACTGTCGATTTACAATTTACAGTCACGTTTCCACAATTGGTTTGCAACAATCTGATCTGTTGCACCTTCCCACAGACAGCGCCAGTGTTAAAGTGTTGATGCGTTAAATGCTATATTCTAACTGTCAGAACGCGTTTAACCGAAAGTGGGTTCTTGGGAGTGGAAGGGGTCTGTAAAGACAAAGGCCCTATACTTGTTTCCCAAAATTACTTCTCAACACAATATACCAATATTCAAGATTTTATCAAGAATCGGTATCTCATTCTCAATCCTTACGGTTCATCAATTTAATCCTATCAGAGTCTACCGAACACACTGTACCAGACTTATCAGTATCTTGGTACCGAGTTACTTCAGAACACCCTTCTGAGTACACACTACTGCAACATTAGGGACAATAACAGTAGTTCAACATTCACAGGATAGGTTTTCACAATCAGACAAAAACGAAGACACAGAATCACTCAATAACTCAGGCACACAGCGCTTGACGGACTAACACACTCTGGAGATAACCCTTACCATAACCGAATCTCATCGTACAAGTAGTGCTCTCAGTATTAAGGTCAATACAATCCTACACAGTGTTTAGAAACACTACCATAACTTCAAAGACCTCATCAACACATGACAGCATCCTCCAAGAAGAGTGATACCGCGATATACGTAATTAACAAAACAATCACAACAGAGACTCGCAAAACGACCTTCTCAGACCGTAGTTCGATGATCTACGAGAATGTAAATAAAACTCACAACTGTAACAGAGATCGACAGACAGCAAACACGGATACACCGAGTATACTCAAAGTACTCAGAAATTAGACAACAATGCTACAGCAACGTTCAGACAATCACCCAGACGGACAGTCTGGTGATTCCACAAATCGTCGTCCCTGAGCATCTCTTTTCATTGCTTTATATAAAAGATTACATGGCATATGTGTAACAACTTTTCGTACGTGCGCAAGGATATAAAAAGATTCTTGATTTTACAACTGCCTATCCGACGGCCGACTAACATGTCCTAGCAATTGATTAAGATCAGGAGTAAAGTGATCAAGTGACAATTCTATGGACAATATGAAAGGCTTCCACTTCTCATCTCCTCTCAGACCTGTAAGTATTTGCCTTACCAACTTATCCTCTTCAATGTCTTCATCTACAGCTCCCAAGCTATCTGCAATATCTTTCATCCTTGCCACATAATCAGAAATTGATTGTGAGCTCTTCTTCTTCAAAGTTGTGAACTCAGCCCAAAGTGAGGACTTCCTTGACTTGGTTGTGT
>CM035433.1:17809520-17822020 GCA_020310875.1 Ceratopteris richardii | reverse complement strand
TGATAAAGAATACCTGAGTGTAAGTATACAAACTATACCTCCTACCTGATGGGCTGGTTACACTGTATACAAGTGACTGTGTAAGATCATGAATCAAGTAACCCCCATCAAGTGACAACAATGTCAAAAGCTATCCTATGGTAGAGATTTATTCAAAGCATCTGCAACATTATCTCTAGTGTGAATCTTCTCAAGGATAATGCACTCAGTGGCTAAGTAATCTCTAATGAAGTGATACCTCACCTCAATGTGCTTGTTCTGTGTGTGATAGACCAGATTCTTAGCCAAAGCAATGGCACTTTGACTATCACTGAGCAAATGAGGTACATCCTGAGCTAAACCCATATCAAAAGCAAGATGAGAAAGCCGCAATGCTTCCTTACATGCCTCACTTGCTGCAACATACTCTTCTTCTGTGATGGAAACAACTGTACATTCTTGAAGACGAGATCTTGAAGACGAGATCTCGAAGAGATAGCACCTCCAACAAAATGAAAAATGTACCCTGATGTAGACTTATGATGGTCTACACAACTAGCATAGTCAGAATCTATGTAACCAATAATGGATTCTTTCCCTCTACCTAAGCATAGACACTTGTCCTTAGTGCCATTGAGATATCCCAAAATCATCTTGACCACTTCCCAATGTTTCTTGCCAGGATTAGATATATATATGTTGACAAGTCCCACTACAAATGCAATGTCTGATCTCGTAGCTACCATTGCATGCATGAGGCTACCAATAGTAGATCGATAAGGAATTTCGGTCATGAATTCCTTTTTCTCATTTGATTTGGGGCAATCATTCTTGCTGAATTTCACATATGTGGGTAAAGGTGTACTCAATGCCTTTCCACCCTGCATATTGAACTTTTGAAGCACTTTGGATATGTACTCACTTTGAGACAAGTATATGCATGTTTGACTCCTACCACGAGTAACGCACATGCCAAGAATATGTTTGACATCCCTCAAATCCTTCATTTCAAATGTCTGACTTAAATTTTTTTTTAGAATTGACAAGTCATAAGAGGATTTCCCAGCAATCAACATATCATCTGCATAAAGTATCAAGCATATCAAGCTGACATATGAGCATCACTTTGTGTAGAGACAATGATCCTCATTGCTTCGAGAATAGCCTTGAGACTTTGTAAAAGCATCAAACTTTTGGTACCATTGTCTAGGGGACTATTTAAGTCCATATAAGCTCCTTTTGAGCTTTCAAACTAGAATTTCTTTGCCACCAACTACATAACCCTCTAGTTGCTCCATATAGATCTCATATGTAAGATCTCCATGAAATAAAGTAGTTTTCACATCCATTTGGACTAGCTCTAAGTCCTCCATTGCAACAAATCCAAGCAACATGTGCAAGATAGTCATTTTGACCATGGGAGAAAAGATTTCCTCAAAATCAACACCATGTTATTGCTTAAAAACCTTTGCAACAAGTCGTGCTTTATACTTTGGAGAAGCGTTATCTGATGTGAATTTCAGCATATATACCCATTTATGTGGTAAAGCTTTTCTACCCTTTGGCAAAGGTAAAAAATCCCAAGTCCATTCTTGTGAATAGAATCCAACTCACTCTTCATGGCACACTCCCACTTGACATGGTCTGTTGTATGCATAACCTCTTTGTAGCAAGAAGGCTCACCAACATCTGTTAGTAGAAAAAAATCCAAACCTGGAACATATCTATCACGTGGATATGAGGCATGTGTAGAGCATCTCAATGATTGCTAAACAAGAACATTTGTAGACTGATCTGACTGGATGTTGTCTTGAACATCCCTATGTGTAGCATTTCTATGCATGCTAACTAGAGGACTAGTATGCTCAAACACCACTCTTCTCACTTCAACCTCCTTAATGGGTTGTTTATGTACCTTAGACTAATTGAAAATGACATGACTACTTTTGATCACTGACCATGTTTAAGGATCCCATAAGCAATATCCAAATTGTCCTTCTCAACCATATCCAAGAAAAGTGCATTTCTTTGACTTATGGTCCAACTTTTGTCTAAGATAATTGGGTATATGAACATTTGCTTCACACCCAAAAACTCCAAGATGATCATAATATGGTGGTTTCCCTGTCCATAACTCTTGTGCCACTTTGAGACCTTTGGTAGTACTAGGTGAAAGGTTAATCACATGAATTGCAGTCAATACCACGTCTACACAAAAACCTTGTGAAAGGTTTGCATGATTTAGCATAGAGACTACCCTATCCTGAATAGTTCTATTCATCCTTTCAGCTACACCATTCTGTACTGGGGTGTAAGGAGCTGTAAAATTCTACGAGTTCCTCTAGACTGGCAAAAAAGGTTGAACTCACGTGAGGTATACTGACCCCCATTATCTGAACGTAAAGATTTGATCTTAGTTCCTTTTTCAATATCAATTGAAGGAAGCCATTTTCTAAAAGTAGGGAATACCTCATCCTTCGATTTGATAGGATATACCCAACCTTTTCTAGTAGCATCATCTATGACAATGACAACAAAGAGAACCACCTATTGACCTTGTCGGCATAGGACCACACACATCTGTATGAATTGTTGGGACTTCACTCACTAATTAGACATGAATATATGAAGATATATGAAGGAAAAAGAAAGACAAGGAGAAGTGAAGACAAAGCACTCAGAAAATTAAGCCTAAGTGAAGGGACAAATTCACTCTTGTAATTTAGTGCAAAATTAGAAGTCTAGTCTTGACATAGAACTTCAAAACTTACGAGTTAGAGTCTAGGAGTATGTAAATTACATGTATATAAGTTAATTTGAGTTGAAAAATGTAGTAGGAACTCAATTTTGTAATCCTTGAGTGAATAGAGAAAAAGTCGGGTTTTTTCTGAGAGAGATGTTGAGAATGAACTACTCAGTATATGAGAGTTTTCTGTGGCTATGAGGAGAATTAGGCCAAGCCATTTTGTACACATCTTCTCTGATATACAACATATGTTTGTGTAGAAGGTTTTGATCTAATTCCTCTTGTGCATTGAGTTCTAAGTGATTTCATATCAGTGTGTAAGTTAATTGACAGTTACGAGTTTTCTGGCGCACTTTTTCCTGATCTTCTTAAGATGAGATCTGACAGTATAGTGTAAAGTTTTTAATGAGAGATAGCTCATTTTAATGCTACTACCTTCAACTACAATTGGTCACAAGATCTTTACGAAACGGGACGCATACTCGGAGAAATGAGTCTAACAGTGAAGGTATGTCAAACCGATGAAGTCATTTTTCAGATTTCAGACATAGTGCAAATGTTGGAGTAAATTCAAAAGAATTTGAAGTTATTACTTGAAAGTTTTGCTTGGTATGTATTACTTAACATTAGCAAGAACTTCTATTAGCAAGTGATCAAAAGAATTTACAAAGATCAAGCTAATACAGATCAGATTTGAAGCTTAAAGAAAAGGCACAGATTTCTTAGAAGTAAATTTTTGAATTTTCCTAAGTTCAGTGATAAAGTTTTTCAAATTCAGAGTACTGCTAAGCTAATGATGGTTATGGAGGTATTCTAATGCCACTTTAGCTTAGTTCTTGTGATGTTTCACACATCAACAAGTGGTATCAGAGCAGAAAGGTCCTCGTGAATGAAAGGAGGAGCAGATACAAGAGGAATTGAAGAGTTCTTCATTAAAGAAGGTGAAAGCTGAAGTGTTCAACAACAAAAGACATCAGAGGAGTACTTCGAAGTTATTCTCAAGGGTAAAGATCTACAAAAGGTACCATTCTTTAACTTTATACTCACAGGTTGAAGCAGAAGCAAGAAGACTATGGTAGATCATGTATCTATTGACAAATTGGACAGAGATAATTATCCTACTTGGGTAATGAGAATGGAAGCCTTACTTATGAGTAAGGATCTAATGATATATGTGACAGGTGAAGAAGAAAAGCCTAAATTTGAAGATGAGAGTCAACCAAGGAAAGAAGAACTAGAAGCTTTGAAGCTATGGCAGAAGAGAGATGCAAGTGCAAGGGCTTATATATATAACACTATCACAGATCATTTGTTACCACATATCAGAGGATTAGAAATAGCTGAAGATATATGGAATTCCTTGGAAGATCACTTCCAAAACACTACTAAAGCTAGGAAGGCTAGCTTATGGTTAGAATTCACCACATTTAAGAAAAAGCAAAATCAAAGCATTAGTGATTATGTCACTAAGATGAAGGACTTGGCAGATAGCCTTGGATCTATTGATGAGGATATTGAAGATCATAGGTTGATAGCACAATTACTTGCAGGGTTGAGAGGAGATGAAAGGTGGAAACCTTCTGTACTCTCAACTGAACTTTCATTAAATCATTATGTGCCAGAATTGAATCAGTTACTTGGATTGATGCTCACATTTGAGCAAGACTTGAAATCAAATGGAGATAAAGGATATAGTTCAGCTATGTATGCAAAGAATAAGAAGAAAAATGAGAAAGGTAAAGCAAAGGATGAAGAAGAGGTTACTACTCAAGCAAATTATGCAAGAGGAAGAGGTATTGGCAGAGGTAAAGGTCGAGGAAATGGAAGAGGTAGAGGTAATCAAAACAATAACAATAAAACATGCTGGATTTGTGGATTGAGCAATCATCTAGCATATGATTGTTGGCATAACCAACAAGGGTCGAATCAAAATCAAAGCAATAATGGCAGAGGAAGAGGTGGAAGGTTTCAGAATCAATTTCAAAGAGGAAGACAAAATTCAAGAGGAGGTTTTGGTAGAGGTGGTGGAAGAAATTGGAATCAGAATCAGTCTTATAACACTACCTATTACAATTATGCAAATGATACACAGAATGATAGTCATACAACATTGATGATGAATTCAATAAGTACATCAAAGAAGGAGGATCTCAAGGTATTTTATATTGACTCTGGTTGTTCAAATCATTTGTCAGGTAATATAGAATTGTTGTCAGAATTGGAAGAAGGTAATTCAAGTCATATAGTACAAACAGGTGACAATACAAAACATAATGTACATTCAATTGGAAAAGTGAAGTGCAGGAGTGGAGCTGATTTGCTAACAAATGTTTTATATGTTCCAACAATACCAAAGAATCTGATTAGTGTGGGACAAATAGTGGAAAAAGGAAGTCAGATTTACAAATGAAGGGGTATTTGTTGAAGATCCAGAGGATGGATACAATCAAATTGTTTGTGGTAAGAAGGAAGGTAGACTTTTTACTCTCAAAGTACAAGGGAATGTTGGTCAAGCCCTAATCACACATGGTGATGGAGTACTTACAGAGTTCGATCTTTGGCATAAGAGGTTAGGAAACTTCAATGAAAGAGGAATTAAAACCATGGTGGAGAATCAATCTGTAATAGGGCTAGCAAATGTAAAAAGTCAACATATGATCTACAAGTGTGAAGCTTGTCAAATGGGAAAGGCACACAGATTATCATTTCAGAAGAAAGGTTTCAAGCATGATGGTTTGCTAGAGCTCATACATATAGATGTATGGGGACCAACAAAAGAAGGATCAATCAATGGGTCTAGGTATTATGTTCTTTTCATTGATGATGCTACAAGGTGGATAACCATTTATGTTCTAAAGGAAAGATCAGAAGTATTTGGAGCTTTCAAACATTTTCATGCTTATGCACAAAGAGTTACAGGTCAAAAGCTCAAGAGGTTAAGGTCTGATGGAGGGGGAGAATACTTCTCCCAAGAATTCAATGATTATCTTTGGAATGCAGGTATCAAGAGAGAAATAACTTGCAGGTATACACCTCAACACAATGGGGTTGCAGAAAGAAGGAATAGAACATTGGATGAGTTTGCAAGAGCAATGTTAAAAGAAAAAAATTGCCCTAATTATCTTTGGGTTGAGGCTGTAAATACAGCTACATATCTTGTGAATAGGTTACCATGTGCAGCTCTAAATGGAATGACCCCTTATGAAGCATGGTGGGGTAAAAAACCAACACTTGATCATTGTAAGGTGTTTGGATCAATTGCCTATGCTTATGTATCATCACAACTCAGACATAAGCTTGAACCAAAGGCTGAAAAATATGTGTTTATTGGGTATGATGAAAAGCAGATGGGTTATAGGCTATGGAATCCTCTAACTAAACAATTTATTATTTCCAGAGATGTGACATTTGATGAACAGAAGAGTTGGTATGCAGATAAAGATTGTAACCTTGAAACATTTGAAGAAGAGGTAAGAAGAAGTGAAAGAGGTAAATCACATATGCAGGTAGATGGAGATGAAGATCATATGCAAGCAAGCACATCCAGAGTTGGATCATATAAAAGAAATGAAGATGAACCAAGATTTGATGAAGAAGTATATCCAGATACACATGAAGAGTGTGAACCAAGAAGATCAACCAGAATGAGGAAACAACCTACAAGGTATTCTTATGATACTTCTTATTTGACTCAGAAAAACTATGCTTACTTGACTAAGGAAGATGAAGAACCTCAAAGCTATGATGAAGCAAAAGGTAAGAGACAATGGGAAGAAGCAATGAAGGAAGAGTTTGATGCACTTGAAGAAAATAAAACTTGGGAACTTTTTCCAAAACCTAATGGTAAGAAAGTGATTGGAAATAAATGGCTTTACAAAATAAAGAAGCATGCAGATGGAAGAATAGCCAGATTGGTGGTTAAAGGCTATGCTCAAACTCATGGCATAGATTATGATGAGACATTCAGTCCTGTGGCAAAGATGTCAACCATAGGGACAATCATAGCTATTGCAGCATCAAAAGGATGGACATTGAGTCAATTGGATATAAAGAATGCATTTTTGAATGGATATATATCAGATGAGGTTTACATGGAGCAACCTCAAGGGTTTGCAGATTACAAGTTTCCAAATTATGTTTGCAGATTGAGAAGAGCACCTTATGGTTTGAAGCAAGCTCCAAGAGCTTGGAACTATAGACTTGTGAAGTATCTTAATGATCTTGGATATCAAAGTTCAAAGGTAGATGCAAGTTTACTTATCAAGAGAACAGATGAAGGTATGATCTACATTTGTATTTATGTAGATGACATTATAATTATAGGTACCTCAAATGAAGGAATCAAGGAGGTGAAGAGGTTACTTGAGAAGGAATTCAAGATAAGTGATCTAGGAAAATTGTCATATTTTCTTGGAATGGAAATCACTTATGCAGAACATGGCATATATGTATCACAAGAAAGGTATCTATTGAATCTTTTAAAGAAGTTTAACATGGAGAATTGCAGAGAGGCATCAACACCATTAGAGGTCAATCATAAACTCAGTAGATATGATGGTGCAGAATTCAAAGATATGAGGAAGTATCAATCTTTAGTGGGAAGCTTGATTTATGCTACACTAACAAGACCTGATCTTAGCTATGCAGTGGGAGTTCTTTCTCAGTTCATGCATTGTCCAAAGGATCCACATTGGATTGCAGGTCAAAGAGTTCTTAGATATATCAAAGGAACTTTGAAGGAAGGATTATATTATCCTTTTACATCAGATATAAGGTTGAGAGCATATAGTGATTCAGATTGGGCAGGAAGTCAGGATGATAGAAGATCAACTCATGGCTACATGATATATATTGGAGATAAACTTGTGAGTTGGTGTTCAAAGAAGCAACATACAGTGGCTTTATCATCAACAGAAGCTGAGTACAAAGGACTTGTGGAAGCAGCAAAAGAAGTGATATGGATGCAGACTTTGTTCAAAAGTTTGGATATTGATCAAGGCATACCTATCATACATGGAGATAATATGAGTCCATTATATCTTGCAGCAAATCCTGTATTTCATGCAAGAACAAAGCATATAGAGATACAATATCATTTCTTGAGAGAAAAGGTAATGGAGAAGGAGCTTGAAGTGGTGTACACTTCTACAAAAGATCATATTGCAGATATTATGACAAAGAGCTTGGATGGAGTGAAGACAAGTAGATTCAAAGAGATGGCAGGAATAAAAGAGAAGAAGACTACATGAAGAAGTCAGAGCATGCTAATTAGTGATTGAGGGGGAGCTGTTCGGACTTCACTCACTAATTAGACATGAATATATGAAGATATATGAAGGAAAAAGAAAGACAAGGAGAAGTGAAGACAAAGCACTCAGAAAATTAAGCCTAAGTGAAGGGACAAATTCACTCTTGTAATTTAGTGCAAAATTAGAAGTCTAGTCTTGACATAGAACTTCAAAACTTACGAGTTAGAGTCTAGGAGTATGTAAACTACATGTATATAAGTTAATTTGAGTTGAAAAATGTAGTAGGAACTCAATTTTGTAATCCTTGAGTGAATAGAGAAAAAGTCGGGTTTTTTCTGAGAGAGATGTTGAGAATGAACTACTCAGTATATGAGAGTTTTCTGTGGCTATGAGCAGAATTAGGCCAAGCCATTTTGTACACATCTTCTCTGATATACAACACATGTTTGTGTAGAAGTTTTTGATCTAATTCCTCTTGTGCATTGAGTTCTAAGCGATTTCATATCAGTGTGTAAGTTAGTTGACAATTACAAGTTTTCTGGCGCACTTTTTCCTGATCTTCTTAAGGTCAGATCTGACAGTATAGTGTAAAGTTTTTAATGAGAGATAGCTCATTTTAAAGCTACTACCTTCAACTACAATTGGTCAAAAGATCTTTACGAAACAAGACGCATACTCGGAGAAATGAGTCTAACATTGAAGGTATGTCAAACCGATGAAGTCATTTTTCAGATTTCAAACATAGTGCAAATGTTGGAGTAAATTTAGAAGAATTTGAAGTTATTACTTGAAAGTTTTGCTTGGTATGTATTACTTAACATTAGCAAGAACTTCTATTAGCAAGTGATCAAAAGAATTTACAAAGATCAAGCTAATACAGATCAGATTTGAAGCTTAAAGAAAAGGCGCAGATTTCTGAGAAGTAAATTTTTGAATTTTCCTAAGTTCAGTGATAAAGTTTTTCAAATTCAGAGTATTGCTAAGCTAATGATGGTTATGGAGGTATTCTAATGCCACTTTAGCTTAGTTCTTGTGATGTTTCACACATCAACCTGAATGAGATCTAAAGGTTGAATTGAAGAGTCAATGTGTGTTTTGTGCACATTCATAGTTTTCTTTCCATATTGACAATGCTCACAAAATGAAAAATCATAGAAAGATAACACAAGTAGCCAGAATGAGAAATATTTTCCATTCCACTATGAGATATATGGCCCAAACAACCTTGCCAAATACAAGCCATAGGCTATTCAGTAACAACTAAAAAGTGTTCTTTTTTTTATACAAATAAAGGACAAAGTGAGCCAACTTTGCTTCCTTTTGCAATAACGATATTGTCCTTTGATATGCGAAAGGATTGAGCATAGAAGACCACCTTGTAACCAAGGTCATCAAGTTGACCAACTGACATCAAACCGTGATAACTAAGTACATGGTGTACATTATGCATAGTACATTTTGAACCATCAATGAACCACACAAGCACATCTCCAATCTTGACAACATCACAATAATAAGAATCACCAACTCTTAGAGTACCAAGAGACTTTGCTGCATAAGTAGAGAACCACTCTCTATGTGGTGTCACATGGAAAGAAGCACTAAAATCTATAGGCAGGTGTGGGAAAGAGAATCAACCATAAGAGCCTTGATAGGCATAGTACTGCCAAGTGTCAACACATCAGCATCATTAGAAATAGCATTGTTTTCTTCAATCTATATGGTTGAAGTAGATGGTGCAGGTAACTGTTTAACATGCCCATCAACATTTTTACCTTTACCTTTAGCATTCTTTAATGCATAACAATCTTTCTTTATGTGTCCTTTCTTATGATAGTAATGACATTCGATATCACTCTTGTTTGATTTACTGCTACTCTTATTCCGTGGACCATTATTTTCCTTGTTCTTGCTCCTACCACATTGTTGATTCTACGAATCATGAATGCCAACCATATATTTTCTACGAATCTCCTCACTATGAGTGCCAACCATAGATTTTCTACGAATCTCCTCACTATATGCATTATATGAACATTATATGCATCTCCACTCTGAGTGCCAACCATAGATTTCCTACGAATCTCCTCACTCAAAGTGCTCCACATATGTCCATCATAGACGAGTCTAGCACCAGGTGCACTATTGCTAATAGCTGTACAAAATGTATCCCATGATGATGGCAAGGTGCATAACAACAAGAATTCTTTCATTTCATTATCCATATCCATTTTTTGAGGCTGTAATTGGGATAATATAGCATCAAACTCATTTAGATGAGCAACAACACTATTTGTGTCCTTCTTGTGAAGGTCATATAACTTTCTCATCAGATACACTTTATTTTGATGATGTCTCTTTTTCATATGTATTGCATAACTTCTTCCAAAGCTTCTCTGCACTTTCACAGTCTAATATTGTAAAGTAAGCATTATCAGCCAAGTGCAATCCAATAGTAGACCTAGCCATTTCATCTAAATCATCCCAATCATCTTCATCCATTTCAGCAGGCTTCTTTGAGATTCCATTTACTAGCTTTCATTGCCTCCTTTGAATTACCACATCTTTAATTTGATTTTTCCATAGAGCAAAGTTTGTGTCATGAATTAGCACTAGACCCTAATCTGCCAGTGTTCCTGAGACCTCTGATGCCATGATGGTAGAGAACTAAATAGAATGATAATTGGGCTAAAAGAGTCCAAACACCACTAAGGCTCAAAGAAGGATGAACGAGTGTCAGATTTTGG
The DNA here is from genome assembly GCA_020310875.1 of Ceratopteris richardii. Lineage (NCBI taxonomy): Eukaryota > Viridiplantae > Streptophyta > Polypodiopsida > Polypodiales > Pteridaceae > Ceratopteris > Ceratopteris richardii. The sequence goes on along the minus strand of CM035433.1, from coordinate 17,811,299 downwards.
GAGAGAAATCAACAATCTTCCTAGAAAAATGAATTAATGAACATTAATGAACAAACAAAAGGATTATGTGAGAATAAGTGTGCTCACACCAATAAGTGTATCAAGGAGTAAATCAAACACTGTATTGTTGAAAAAACCAAAAAATCTGGAAAAAGTTTGCCAGAGTATCCTCTACAAAATGAGCATATGACGAGTGTCAAAATCTCATAGAACTACAAGTACTGACATGTTTACCTGCATAGTAAATCACTAACTCCACTGCATATAATCAATTACCTCAAAGATGCCAACTAGGCTTATCGAGCACATATGAAGAACTATCATACATCTCCTGGGTAAGACTTCCACTTGCATCACCAAAGAGACCCCAACATCTAGGTGTCTCCCAATTAAGAAAACCTAACCAAGACCCTCTTTATCAAACGTAAAACACTTTATGCAAAAAACATATCTGCTATATCAATGACCACATGGACGTACATAAGTGGTATCCAACAAAGCGTACATAGTGTGTATGTGCTCAATATATGCAGTAAAATGGCACTAAAAAGTTGAATTCAATTCCTAAACACTCACCAACAACATCTATGAGTGTCTGTCAACTCTGTTCTTTAGGCTCAAAAAACTTGCATAGACTTGTTGTGTGTGATCCTACCACAACTAAAACCTTTCGAGAAACCCATAGATTAGCAAGTGTGGCTGAAAACACAACTCAAAAGGTGAACATTCATCGTCAAAAAAGTAAAAAGAACACTCTTCTTGATGTTTTTGGACCTCCATGGAGAGAACTATGCATGAAGGTACTCCAAAATTGCTCCAGAAATCACCCCAAAAATGTTTCAAAAAATAGGCTTTCAAAGCAAAGAATGAAGCTTTGAGGGACCAAAACATGTTCAAGGTAATGTTAACCTTAGTCTTTCCCCTTCTTCAGACACCACAAGAGTGTAGCTTAGTGGCAAGAGATTGCCACAATTAAGCGAGCTACGCGGGGAACAATACTGGGATGGGTGACCTCTCGAGAAGTACTGAGAACTTCTATCTTCCTTGATTGTTGAGGTCCTCCCTCACGTGTAGCCAACAGCGCCAATGGTGACTTTGGTGACTTGAATGAAAAGGTATGCCAAGGTCTATGCCTTGGTCACCACCTTATTTGTAAGACTTGAAGATAGCCTTGGGTGGGTGGGTGGGTGCTCACTTCGCTCGCACAAAAGGAACAAAGATTTTGCATCAGAATGCTTTGATACTAGTGAAGTATTTTGATGGAAATTCACCACAATGTGCTCTTTTTCTTGAGAGCTCCATGATGATATCCTCGGAATAGAAAACCAAGCTCTAAGCATTGCACACGGTACTCTACATAGATTTTGTGGAATATGCAAAAAAACATAGTACATAGGGAACACAAACACAAACTTCTTAGATGTTACAAAATGTGTTCCAACTTACAGTGTGTGGCTGAAGAGGCCACTATATGTTTTATTAAAGAACATATACAAAAGTGTCCGGTGGCCATTTGGCCTTTCACATCGATGCTAATGGTAACACTTACTTGCCTTGGTACTTGATGAGAAGAATGCTTCAAGAGCATTCCAAGTTTCTTGTGAAGTCTTTCAACTCATATGTGTGGAAGTAAAAAATCAGAGATTGCGTTAAGAATATCTGACCTTGCTAGAGTATCCTTTGAGCACCATGCATTCAACCTCTCTTGTTCTTCTTGTGTTGGTTGGCCCTTGCTTCTAAGGATTGGCATCATCTCATCTCTAGATATGTAACCATAGA
>CM035433.1:17799520-17804520 GCA_020310875.1 Ceratopteris richardii | reverse complement strand
TCTTGTCATAATTATCTTATATACACACGACTTTAGACTCATCTCGCGTCTATGACTCTACTCCTTATCATCTAAGGGTTTAACTATACTTAGCTTACAAGATTCTTCACTTATATGTACATATGTGTACAAGACATCATCCTGAATTCTTCTTCACTTTACAAGTGTCTTTCTTTGCTTCATTCTGACCATAAGCATTCTCCAAGATCTGTATAATCACCAATTTGTGATTGGTTTGCTCCAACAGCTCCCCCTCAATCACTAATTGTGATTATTCCATTCTTCTTCACTCCTGCCATCTCCTTGAATCTCTGTAGCTTAGGTCCATCCAAACTTTTTGTCATCATATCTGCCACATGTTCTTTTGTTGGAGTGTACATCACTTCAATCTCTTTATCAAGTACCTTTTCCCTCAAGAAATGATACTGAATCTCTATATGCTTAGTCCTGGCATGAAAAACAGGGTTAGCTGCCAAATACAAAGAACTCATATTGTCTCCAAAAATTATTGGAGTACTATGATCAGTCTCAAAACTTTTCATCAAGGTCTTCAACCATATGACTTCTTTTGCAGCTTCTACCATTCCCTTATACTCAGCTTCTGTGGATGACAAAGCAACTGTATGTTGCTTCCTTGAACACCAAGACACTAGCTTATCTCCAACATAACAAAGATATCCATGAGTAGACCTTCTATCATCTGAGTCACCTGCCCAATCTGCATCACTAAACACTTTGATTCTTGTGTCAGAAGTGAAACCATAATACAAACCTTCACTTAGGGTTCCTTTGATATATCTGAGTACCCTTTGGGCTGCAATCCAATGAGTCTTCTTTGGACAATGCATAAATTGTGACAACACACCTACTGCATATGATAGATCTGGCCTTGTCAAGGTAGCATAGATTAAACTACCTACCAAACTCTGATATTTCTTCATATCATTGAACTCTTCACCTCCATACCTGCTTAATTTATGATTTACCTCCAATGGTGTAGTTGAGATCTTGCAATCTTCCATGTTAAACTTAACCAGAAGATTCTTCAAGTATCTCTCTTGTGAAACATATACTCCATGTTGAGTATACACAATCTGCATTCCTAGAAAATAAGATAAGTTTCCCAAATCACTTATCTTAAACTCCTTCTCTATTTGTCTTTTGAGTTCATTGATTCCTTGAGCATCTGTTCCTGTAACAATAATATCATCAACATAAATGCACATGTAAATGTATCCATTTTCACTTGCCTTCACTAGCAAGCTACTATCTGCCTTTGATGCTTGAAATCCACATTCATTCAAGAACTTGACCAATCTGTAATTCCAAGCTCTTGGGGCTTGCTTCAACCCATATAAAGCTCTCTTGAGCTTACACACATAATCTGATCCAATTGATTCCATGAAGCCTTCTGGTTGCTCCATATATACTTCATCTGCAATGTATCCATTTAAAAATGCATTTTTCACATCCAATTGTGATAATTTCCATCCCTTGCAAGCAGCAATAGCAATCAATGTCCTAATTGTAGACATCTTAGCAACAGGACTAAAGGTTTCATCATAATCTACCCCATAAGTTTGGGCATAACCTTTGACCACAAGTCTAGCCTTATATCTAGACACTTTACCATCTGCAAACCTCTTTGTTTTATATACCCACTTGCATCCAATGACCTTCTGATTCTTTGGTCTTGGTACTAATTCCCAAGTTTCATTTTCAAGTAGAGCATCATACTCTTCTTGCATTGCCTTCTCCCAATTCTGTTTACCTTTGGCTTCTTCATAAGTGGTTGGATCTTCTTCTGTTTTCACAATGTAAGCATAATCTTTTGTTGTTAGGAAAGATGTATCATAACTATACCTTATAGGTTCTTTCCTTTCCCTTGTAGATCTTCTGATTTCTGCACTTCTTGAAGTTTCAGCCTCATTTGACTCTGGATCAAATCTTGGCCCTTCTTCTACATGATCCTGCACTCTACTTCTAGAGTCAACTTCATCAACAATTTCTTCACATACTTTTACCTTTGCCTTTCCTTTTCTTTGTATCTCTTCAACACCTGCAAACTCATTTGGTGATCCTGTATACCACATGTTTTGCTCATCAAATGTCACATCTTTAGTAACAAGAAATTGCTTTGTGGATGGACTCCACAACCTGTAACCCATCTGTCTATCATCATATCCAATAAACACATACTTTTCTGCTTTTGGTTCTAGCTTATGTCTTAATTGTGAAGGAACATAGGCATATGCAATACATCCAAAAACCTTACAATGATCAAGGGTAGGTTTCTTACCCCACCATGCTTCATAAGGAGTTCCTCCTTCCAAAGCTTTGCAAGGCAACCTATTCACAAGGTATGTTGCAGTGTTAATGGCTTCTGCCCATAAGTAATTTGGACAATTCTTTTCCTTCATCATGGCTCTTGCAAACTCTACAAGAGTCCTATTCCTTCTTTCTGCTACTCCATTCTGTTGAGGGGAGTACCTGCAAGTTACTTCTCTTTTGATACCTGCATTCCACAAATAATCATCAAACTCTTTAGAGAAATACTCTCCCCCTCCATCTGATCTCAACCTCTTGAGCTTTTGCCCTGTGATCCTTTCTGCATAAGCATGACAATGTTTGAATGTCTTGAAAACTTCTGATTTATCCTTGATTACATACAAAGTAATCCACCTGGTTGCATCATCAACAAACAACACATAATATCTGGATCCATTTATGCTATAGTCCCTTGAGGGACCCCATACATCTGTATGAACCAATTCAAGCATATTTGAATGCTTGTACCCTGATTTGTTATAAGAACTCTTATGTGCTTTACCTAATTGACAAGCTTCACACTTGTACACCATATGTTGCCCTTCAATATTTGGCAATCCAAGCACCACCTGATTCTTTGACATTTCCTTTATAGCTCTCTCATTGAAATGACCTAGCCTTTTATGCCATAGGTCTAATTCAGATACCTTTTGACTTCCATAGGTAAATAATGCATGTCCCACATTACCTTGGACTTTGAGAGTGAACAATCTTCCTTCCTTTTTCCCTGCAATTATGTTTCTATATCCCTGATTTGGATCTTGTACATAGACACCATCATTTGTGAATCTTACCTCATATCCTTTCTCCACAATTTGTCCTACACTTATCAAATTTTTAGGAATAGTAGGAACATAAAGTACCTTGCTCAGAAGTGTACTTCCACTCTTTGTCTTCACTGATCCAATGCTCTCCACTTTATGTTTGGTATTGTCACCTGTTTGAACTGTGTGTCCATTCACCCTTGCTTCCATATCAGTCATCAAGGATAGATTCCCACTCAGATGATTGCTACACCCTGAGTCAATATAAAACACTCTTTGATCTTCTCCCATTGATTCATGAGTTGCATTCAAGATAAGAGTCATGTCATCCTTCTGATCTGATGCATAATTGTAATAATTGTTGTTGTAGGACTGAGATTGGAAGTTTCTTCCACCTCCTCTACCATATGATGTCCTACCACCTCTTCCTCTGAAATTGCCTCTTTGGTTTCTGCCTCCTCTACCTCTTTGATTATAATTCTGATTATTGCTTCCACCATTTTGATTGTTATACCAACAATCATTTGCCAAATGATTTGTTCTGCCACAAATCCAACAAGCTTTAGCATTATCTTTGTTCTTACCTCCTCTTCCTTTACCTCTGAAGTTCATCTTCCCTTTTGTGAAGTTAGCTTGATTTGAATTCCCTTCATCATCATTTGATTGCTTTCCCTTGCCATTCTTTTTCTTGTCCTTAGAGTACATAGCTTGACTTGTACTTCTATCATTGTCTCCTTTAAGATCCTGCTCAAAGGTTAGCATGTGTCCTAGCAATTGATTAAGATCAGGAGTAAAGTGATCAAGTGACAATTCTATGGACAATATAAAAGGCTTCCACTTCTCATCTCCTCTCAAGCCTGTAAGTATTTGTCTTACCAACTTTTCCTCTTCAATGTCTTCATCCACTGCTCCCAAACTATCTGCAATATCTTTCATCCTTGCCACATAATCTGAAATTGATTGTGAGCTCTTCTTCTTGAAGGTTGTGAACTCAGCCCATAGTGAGGACTTCCTAGACTTAGTTGTATTTTGGAAATGCTCTTCCAAGGCATTCCAAACATCTGTAGCACTTTCCAAACCTCTGATGTGAGGTAGAAGATAATCATTTACAGCCATGTAGATGATACTCCTTGCTTGAGCATCCTTTCTCATCCAAGTCTTCAACATTGCAAGCTCTTCCCTAGTAGGAATACTAGGATCTGCAAATTCAGGTTTTTCTTCATCTCCTGTAATAAATGCTATAAGGTCTTTGCTCATGAGGTGTGCTTCCATCCTCATGGACCATGCTGGATAGTTCTCCCTATCTAGCTTATCAATCTGCAAGCTTTCTCCCATCCTTGACTTTCTGTATCTGCAATTACTATGGTTTATGAGGAGAAAGTGTACCTTTGATATAGTCTTTGTCCTTCTTGATTCTTTCGAACTTGTACTATGAACTTCTGCAAGTTATCTTCAATAGTTTGTCCTTGTCCTCCTTTGATTTGGAAGATCTTCAATATCTGCACCAGTCGGAACTTCAATTATCTTTTCTTCTCTTGTACTTCACCTTTAGCTCTGATACCACTGTTGGAGACCTCTTAATCTCCAAAGGTTTGATCTATACTGACTTAAGAACACTTCTATGTCAGTTATAAACCAAACTTTACACAAACAATGTTCTTCTTTACCAAAACTTCAAGCAACACTTCTCTGAGTGAAGAAGTGTCAACTTCAGAAAGTCTGCTTCAGATATCAACTTCTTTACCTGCACAAATCTTCAAATTTCTTCAAGTAAATGATGCACAAGTATTAGCAATACCTTTGCGCAATCATACTAGTCATTAGTTCTCAAAACTAATCACCAAAAGTTTAATTTGATCATTAAGATCAAATACATGTCAGAAAATGACTCTCAGAAGTTGCGCCTTC
>CM035433.1:17752020-17762020 GCA_020310875.1 Ceratopteris richardii | reverse complement strand
AGTGTAGCTGCATCCAAGAATTGGAACATGTACCAATTGGATGTAAAGAATGCATTCTTGAATGGATGGATATCTGAAGAGGTCTACATGTCACAACCACCTGGCTATGAGGATCCCAATAAGGTAAATCATGTTTGCAAACTGAAGAAGGCTCTGTATGGATTGAAGCAGGCACCTAGAGCATGGAATTACAGGTTGACAACCTATCTCTTGGATCAAGGATTTGTGATGAGTAAAGCAGATACTTCATTGTTTATAAAGAAGAACAATTCAGAGGTAATATACTTGTGTGTCTATGTTGATGACATCATTATTACAGGAAATGATGTTCAAGGAATTAGACACATCAAAGGTCAAATGATGAAGGAATTCAAGATCAATGATCTTGGATTATTGAAGTACTTCCTAGGGCTTGAATTGGTCTACACAAATTCAGGTATATTCATTACTCAGAAGAAGTACATTCAGGACATGGTCAAGAAGTTTAATTTGCAGGAAGCTAAAGTCTCAAACATTCCTATGGAGGTCAACCACAAACTCAGTGCACATGAAGGAGAAGAACTCAAGGATATTACAGGTTACCAAAGTTTGGTAGGTAGTCTTAATTATGCTACCTTAACTAGGATTGATATCTCATATGGTGTTAGTGTACTTAGCCAATTTATGCATAAGCCAAGAGTACCACATTTGGAGGCAGCCAAGAAGATAGTAAAGTACCTAAAGGGAACACAAAATCATGGTTTGTATTATCCATATTCATCAGACATTGACATCAAGGTATACTCAGATGCAGATTGGGCAGGTTGCAAGGATGACAGGAGAAGTACATCTGGTTACATATGCTTTGCAGGTGATAAACCAATTTCTTGGTCATCCAAGAAACAACCCACAGTAGCTCTATCATCTACTGAGGCAGAATACAGAGGGCTAGCCAATGCTACTCAAGAAGCAATATGGTTAAAGCTACTATATTCAGAATTGGGCCTATACACAAGGCCACCAATCATATTTGGTGATAACACAAGTTCACTTCACCTAGCTGCTAACCCTGTTTATCATGCTAGGACAAAACACATAGAGGTTCATTACCACTATGTGAGGGAGAAATTACTTAGCAAGGAAATCCAATTATCATATGTGTCCACTAATATTCAATGTGCAGATTTGCTTACAAAAGCTTTGGATGGGAGCAAGCTATGCAGGTTTAAATCCATGATAGGATTGCAGGATATCATTGAAGACTAAAGATGAAGACTCAAGCAAGTGTTTGGCTTGAGGGGGAGCTGTTGCTGCAAACAAGCCTTAACACTTGGCTTTGTCTTGTACCTTAAAGAGCATTGGATATCAACCTTGAAGGTGTTACAAAAGTTCTTGGATTAATTCACTTGAAGAAAGACCATAGGAACACATGCCTATGCTTTATTATCTTTTACCCAATGTAAAAGTCAATAGGACTTAACTCACTTCTTGTAATCACAACCACTTTCAAAAGTCGTGAAAGTTGGAAGGTATGAATGGAGAGAATATCTCCATGTGATTAGTTGAGAGATTTGAGGGAGCTTACATTTTGAATTTGAAATTCAAACTCTCTTAAAACTCATATAAAAGACAATGTAAAAGTCGCGGGGACAGAGCTCACTTCCCGAGGCTAATCCAAGCAGATCATAGAGTGTGTGAGAGCTACTACTTATCCTACACCTCTGAGTACCATTGGGCATCACTCTACATGCCAATGGGAATGTACATTTGATAGTTTCAATACATATACTCATAGTTCTTAACTCTGTGTTCTCTGAGTCATTCACCTCAAAGTCTGTCAACTTCAACAGGGCATATCTCAAGATCTACTGAGCCAAATTTGATGATCCAAGGCTCATTGGAACCAGCTCAAAGCATTCTACAACACTACAGAATTTCAAGTCATTCTATTCAGCCAATTGGGAGAAATCACAATCGAAGCAGTCACTGGTATATTTCTGTGTTGTTCCTAAAAAGTCGGGGGTGTCCCTGAGTTTGCTAAAGATCATGTTCAGTGTATAGTTTGTTAATTGGAGTGATTTAACTTGCTAATGATAGCTTGTTAAGTTAATTTAATACTCCCAGAAGGAATTAATCCAATTGCAAGTGTGCTGGACACACTGAGCTTAGGACTGAACAGGTGTCAATACAGGAATAGAAAGTTTTTTGGAGTTGTGAAAGTTCAAAATCATCTGTTTTGATTTGGTCATTACTCAATCATTTTGTAAAGCACATATATAGTTTCTTGGTGTCATTTGGAAGCTCAAGGAGTCTCCTAACCATATCTGAAGAGAAAAGAGGGCAGGTGTGAAGCAGGTCTAGCAGCACCAACTTGATCTTCTGATTGTACCCAGCCATCACATCCAACAGTGGTATCAGAGCAAAACAAGGTAATTATGGGTGATGGTTTCCCTTCCTTCATTGACAAATTGGATAGAAATAACTACCAGGCATGGTCATTGAGAATGAAGACCTATCTACAAGGGAGAAGTTTGTATGGATACATATCAGGAGATGAGGAGTTGCCCTCATTCAAAACCAGAGGCCTACCTACAAAGGATGAGCATGAGAGACTTAATCAATGGTGTGCTAAAGATGCTTTGGCAAGGTCATATCTCCTAAACTCTATCTCTGATTTCCTTCTACCTCATGTTAGGAACTGTAAGACTTCCCAAGAGACTTGGGAAACCTTGTCAACATATTTTTCATCAAGCACAAGAGCCAGAAAGAATCAGCTATGGATTGAGTTTACAACTCTTAGGAAGCAATCAAAACAATGTGTCTCAGATTTTGTCACCAAAGTCAAAGACATTGCAGATCAACTTGCAAGTGTTGGAGAAGAAATTGAAGAAGAGCAAATAGTCAGACAAGTGATCAATGGACTCAAAGCAGATGACAAGTGGGAGAGCTTTACCACTGCAATGGACTTGTACATGGACATCCAAGCACCTGATCTAACAACTCTGATTGGACAACTCTTTACACATGAAGCAAAGATCACAAAGAATGGAGAGCAATCAAAAGGTAACAGTCCCTTTGCCCTATATACAGATAAGAAGTCTAAAGACAAGGGTAAAAGTAAGAAAGTTGATGAAGAAGGATCCACCTCCCAAGCAAACTATGCAGGGAGAGGTAGATCATCTAGAGGTAGGGGCAGAGGAGGTAAGTCAGGTAGGGGGAGACCCTATAATCAATCTCCATGCAATATTTGTGGCTTGTCTAGTCATACTACAGATGAATGCTACAAAAACTACAAGAACCAAAGAGGAAGAGGACACCAAAGAGGAGGATACTCTCAAGGCAGAGGCAGATTCAATCAATCTCAAGGCTACCATGGCTACAACAATAATTACAACAATAACTACAACAATAGCTACAATCACAATAGCAATTATCAAGGAGGATACAGGAACAGAAAGGATTACAACAATTATGCAGAGGATCAAGATGATTCCTTGTTGATTATGAACATGACATCTAAATCAGGTATCAATGATGATCATTTGTTCTATATTGACTCAGGATGCTCTAACCATGTAGCTGGGAATGTTGCCTTACTCTCTGATTTGGAAGAACCTAAAGGCAAGCACCAAGTGCAGACAGGTGATGACACTAAACATTCAGTGGTTAAAGTAGGCAATGTTAAAACAAGTGATGGTAATCAGAATTTGCTAAGCAGAGTATTGTATGTTCCAACAATCACCAAGAATCTGATGAGTGTAGGTCAGATTGTTGAAAAAGGTCTACAGGTCAGGTTCACTCAACATGGTGCATATGTGGAGGATCCAAGACATGGATTCAGAAGGATAGCCAAGGGAGAGAAATCAGGTAGACTATTTACCTTTGAACTTGAGGACACTAAGAATATTGCCTTGTACAATTATAAGGACCAAACCCTATCAGAATTGGAGATGTGGCACAAAAGATTAGGTCACATTGGAGAAAGGACAATAAAGCAAATGAGCAGAGATCAATGTGTGCTTGGGATACCTAATGTATCCAAGCAACATATGATATACAAGTGTGGGGCTTGTCAATTTGGTAAGTCACACAGATTGCCATATACCAAAAAGGGTTTTATGCATGAAGATTACTTGGAATTGGTGCATACAGATGTTTGGGGACCAAGCAAGGAGCCATCCATATCAGGATCAAGGTACTATGTATCTTTTATTGATGACTATAGCAGATGGACTGTTTTGTACTTCATGAAACATAAAGATGAAGTATTTAATTGTTTCAAAAGGTATCTTGCATTAGTTGAGAATCAAACAGGTAGACATTTGAAGAGACTAAGGTCAGATGGTGGTGGAGAATACTTCTCCAATGACTTTGAAGAATTCTTGCAGGAAAGAGGCATCAAGAGGGAGATTACCACAAGGTACTCACCTGAACAAAATGGGGTAGCTGAAAGGAGGAATAGACTCATTGTGGAGACAGCTAGGTCTATGCTTAATGAGAAAAAACTACCAAATTATCTTTGGGCAGAGAGTGTATCTACTGCCACATACTTGATCAACAGGTTGCCATCAAAGACACTTGATGGAATGACACCCTATGAGGCTTGGCATGGTAAGAGACCATCTCTGGATCATTGCAAGATCTTTGGGTGTGTTGCATATGTGCATATTCCCTCACAGGTAAGGGGAAAGCTAGACCCCAAGGCTGAAAAGTGTATCTTTATTGGTTATGATTTGAATCAGAAAGGATACAGGTTCTATAATCCTTCAAACAAAGGCTTCAAGGTAAGCAGAGATGTAATCTTTGATGAAAATGATTCATGGTATGAAAATGAGTGCAGGAAAGTTAGCCTACCTTATGATATGGAAGAAGACTTTCCAAAGCTTGTCAGGCAAGAACCAACTCACAAGGAGGACACAAGCTCAGATGATGAAGACACCATCAACATTGAAGAATTCAAAGCTTGGAAATCCAAAGGGAAGATGAAGATGAAGCAACTTGAAGACAATCCAGAATCCTCAACTCAAGCTATGAGAAGATCTTCAAGAGAGAAGAAGAAACCAATTAGGTATGGGTATGATACTTCACTTGTAACCAAGCACTCTGTATATCTTGCAAAGGATATCTTGAATGAAGAACCAGGTACATTTGAGGAAGCTATTACTAAACCAGAATGGAAGGAAGCAATGGATGAAGAAATGGAGGCTCTCAAGGAGAGTGATACTTGGGACTTGGTACCCAAGAAGGACTCCATGAAGGTGATAGGATCCAGATGGATCTACAAACTCAAAAGGAACTCAGATGGTACAATAAGCAGGTACAAAGCTAGGTTGGTAGCCAAGGGTTTTGCACAAACCCAAGGCATTGATTATGAGGAGACATTCTCTCCTGTGGCCAAGATGCCCACTATCAGAATTATGGTGAGTGTAGCTGCATCCAAGAATTGGAACATGTACCAATTGGATGTAAAGAATGCATTCTTGAATGGATGGATATCTGAAGAGGTCTACATGTCACAACCACCTGGCTATGAGGATCCCAATAAGGTAAATCATGTTTGCAAACTGAAGAAGGCTCTGTATGGATTGAAGCAGGCACCTAGAGCATGGAATTACAGGTTGACAACCTATCTCTTGGATCAAGGATTTGTGATGAGTAAAGCAGATACTTCATTGTTTATAAAGAAGAACAATTCAGAGGTAATATACTTGTGTGTCTATGTTGATGACATCATTATTACAGGAAATGATGTTCAAGGAATTAGACACATCAAAGGTCAAATGATGAAGGAATTCAAGATCAATGATCTTGGATTATTGAAGTACTTCCTAGGGCTTGAATTGGTCTACACAAATTCAGGTATATTCATTACTCAGAAGAAGTACATTCAGGACATGGTCAAGAAGTTTAATTTGCAGGAAGCTAAAGTCTCAAACATTCCTATGGAGGTCAACCACAAACTCAGTGCACATGAAGGAGAAGAACTCAAGGATATTACAGGTTACCAAAGTTTGGTAGGTAGTCTTAATTATGCTACCTTAACTAGGATTGATATCTCATATGGTGTTAGTGTACTTAGCCAATTTATGCATAAGCCAAGAGTACCACATTTGGAGGCAGCCAAGAAGATAGTAAAGTACCTAAAGGGAACACAAAATCATGGTTTGTATTATCCATATTCATCAGACATTGACATCAAGGTATACTCAGATGCAGATTGGGCAGGTTGCAAGGATGACAGGAGAAGTACATCTGGTTACATATGCTTTGCAGGTGATAAACCAATTTCTTGGTCATCCAAGAAACAACCCACAGTAGCTCTATCATCTACTGAGGCAGAATACAGAGGGCTAGCCAATGCTACTCAAGAAGCAATATGGTTAAAGCTACTATATTCAGAATTGGGCCTATACACAAGGCCACCAATCATATTTGGTGATAACACAAGTTCACTTCACCTAGCTGCTAACCCTGTTTATCATGCTAGGACAAAACACATAGAGGTTCATTACCACTATGTGAGGGAGAAATTACTTAGCAAGGAAATCCAATTATCATATGTGTCCACTAATATTCAATGTGCAGATTTGCTTACAAAAGCTTTGGATGGGAGCAAGCTATGCAGGTTTAAATCCATGATAGGATTGCAGGATATCATTGAAGACTAAAGATGAAGACTCAAGCAAGTGTTTGGCTTGAGGGGGAGCTGTTGCTGCAAACAAGCCTTAACACTTGGCTTTGTCTTGTACCTTAAAGAGCATTGGATATCAACCTTGAAGGTGTTACAAAAGTTCTTGGATTAATTCACTTGAAGAAAGACCATAGGAACACATGCCTATGCTTTATTATCTTTTACCCAATGTAAAAGTCAATAGGACTTAACTCACTTCTTGTAATCACAACCACTTTCAAAAGTCGTGAAAGTTGGAAGGTATGAATGGAGAGAATATCTCCATGTGATTAGTTGAGAGATTTGAGGGAGCTTACATTTTGAATTTGAAATTCAAACTCTCTTAAAACTCATATAAAAGACAATGTAAAAGTCGCGGGGACAGAGCTCACTTCCCGAGGCTAATCCAAGCAGATCATAGAGTGTGTGAGAGCTACTACTTATCCTACACCTCTGAGTACCATTGGGCATCACTCTACATGCCAATGGGAATGTACATTTGATAGTTTCAATACATATACTCATAGTTCTTAACTCTGTGTTCTCTGAGTCATTCACCTCAAAGTCTGTCAACTTCAACAGGGCATATCTCAAGATCTACTGAGCCAAATTTGATGATCCAAGGCTCATTGGAACCAGCTCAAAGCATTCTACAACACTACAGAATTTCAAGTCATTCTATTCAGCCAATTGGGAGAAATCACAATCGAAGCAGTCACTGGTATATTTCTGTGTTGTTCCTAAAAAGTCGGGGGTGTCCCTGAGTTTGCTAAAGATCATGTTCAGTGTATAGTTTGTTAATTGGAGTGATTTAACTTGCTAATGATAGCTTGTTAAGTTAATTTAATACTCCCAGAAGGAATTAATCCAATTGCAAGTGTGCTGGACACACTGAGCTTAGGACTGAACAGGTGTCAATACAGGAATAGAAAGTTTTTTGGAGTTGTGAAAGTTCAAAATCATCTGTTTTGATTTGGTCATTACTCAATCATTTTGTAAAGCACATATATAGTTTCTTGGTGTCATTTGGAAGCTCAAGGAGTCTCCTAACCATATCTGAAGAGAAAAGAGGGCAGGTGTGAAGCAGGTCTAGCAGCACCAACTTGATCTTCTGATTGTACCCAGCCATCACATCCAACAGTGGTATCAGAGCAAAACAAGGTAATTATGGGTGATGGTTTCCCTTCCTTCATTGACAAATTGGATAGAAATAACTACCAGGCATGGTCATTGAGAATGAAGACCTATCTACAAGGGAGAAGTTTGTATGGATACATATCAGGAGATGAGGAGTTGCCCTCATTCAAAACCAGAGGCCTACCTACAAAGGATGAGCATGAGAGACTTAATCAATGGTGTGCTAAAGATGCTTTGGCAAGGTCATATCTCCTAAACTCTATCTCTGATTTCCTTCTACCTCATGTTAGGAACTGTAAGACTTCCCAAGAGACTTGGGAAACCTTGTCAACATATTTTTCATCAAGCACAAGAGCCAGAAAGAATCAGCTATGGATTGAGTTTACAACTCTTAGGAAGCAATCAAAACAATGTGTCTCAGATTTTGTCACCAAAGTCAAAGACATTGCAGATCAACTTGCAAGTGTTGGAGAAGAAATTGAAGAAGAGCAAATAGTCAGACAAGTGATCAATGGACTCAAAGCAGATGACAAGTGGGAGAGCTTTACCACTGCAATGGACTTGTACATGGACATCCAAGCACCTGATCTAACAACTCTGATTGGACAACTCTTTACACATGAAGCAAAGATCACAAAGAATGGAGAGCAATCAAAAGGTAACAGTCCCTTTGCCCTATATACAGATAAGAAGTCTAAAGACAAGGGTAAAAGTAAGAAAGTTGATGAAGAAGGATCCACCTCCCAAGCAAACTATGCAGGGAGAGGTAGATCATCTAGAGGTAGGGGCAGAGGAGGTAAGTCAGGTAGGGGGAGACCCTATAATCAATCTCCATGCAATATTTGTGGCTTGTCTAGTCATACTACAGATGAATGCTACAAAAACTACAAGAACCAAAGAGGAAGAGGACACCAAAGAGGAGGATACTCTCAAGGCAGAGGCAGATTCAATCAATCTCAAGGCTACCATGGCTACAACAATAATTACAACAATAACTACAACAATAGCTACAATCACAATAGCAATTATCAAGGAGGATACAGGAACAGAAAGGATTACAACAATTATGCAGAGGATCAAGATGATTCCTTGTTGATTATGAACATGACATCTAAATCAGGTATCAATGATGATCATTTGTTCTATATTGACTCAGGATGCTCTAACCATGTAGCTGGGAATGTTGCCTTACTCTCTGATTTGGAAGAACCTAAAGGCAAGCACCAAGTGCAGACAGGTGATGACACTAAACATTCAGTGGTTAAAGTAGGCAATGTTAAAACAAGTGATGGTAATCAGAATTTGCTAAGCAGAGTATTGTATGTTCCAACAATCACCAAGAATCTGATGAGTGTAGGTCAGATTGTTGAAAAAGGTCTACAGGTCAGGTTCACTCAACATGGTGCATATGTGGAGGATCCAAGACATGGATTCAGAAGGATAGCCAAGGGAGAGAAATCAGGTAGACTATTTACCTTTGAACTTGAGGACACTAAGAATATTGCCTTGTACAATTATAAGGACCAAACCCTATCAGAATTGGAGATGTGGCACAAAAGATTAGGTCACATTGGAGAAAGGACAATAAAGCAAATGAGCAGAGATCAATGTGTGCTTGGGATACCTAATGTATCCAAGCAACATATGATATACAAGTGTGGGGCTTGTCAATTTGGTAAGTCACACATATTGCCATATACCAAAAGGGTTTTATGCATGAAGATTACTTGGAATTGGTGCATACAGATGTTTGGGGACCAAGCAAGGAGCCATCCATATCAGGATCAAGGTACTATGTATCTTTTATTGATGACTATAGCAGATGGACTGTTTTGTACTTCATGAAACATAAAGATGAAGTATTTAATTGTTTCAAAAGGTATCTTGCATTAGTTGAGAATCAAACAGGTAGACATTTGAAGAGACTAAGGTCAGATGGTGGTGGAGAATACTTCTCCAATGACTTTGAAGAATTCTTGCAGGAAAGAGGCATCAAGAGGGAGATTACCACAAGGTACTCACCTGAACAAAATGGGGTAGCTGAAAGGAGGAATAGACTCATTGTGGAGACAGCTAGGTCTATGCTTAATGAGAAAAAACTACCAAATTATCTTTGGGCAGAGAGTGTATCTACTGCCACATACTTGATCAACAGGTTGCCATCAAAGACACTTGATGGAATGACACCCTATGAGGCTTGGCATGGTAAGAGAC
>CM035433.1:17727186-17734686 GCA_020310875.1 Ceratopteris richardii | reverse complement strand
GCTCAATTACAAAATACCAAATATCCCAAATTCTTCTTGTCGCGGGCCTCCTCTGCACCAGACATCTACCTGCTTCAAGCTTATCCATGTGCACACCTTGCACCAAGCTTCCACTAAGGGGGAGGAATGAATAGCTTCTGTCAGCGCGTGCACACTGCAAGGAGACCTTGAGATCCTTGGGGGACTAGCTTAGCACTCTTTGCACAATCCCTTAGTCCCTCTCCATACACTCCTTCACTCCCACTTCTCTATGGCGCACACTGATGACTCTTGCACTTCTCTCTCTTGCTTCACTTAGAGTATGCTTCTGCTGCTTACTCTAAGATTGGTCCAAGAATAGTCCTTGCCTTGATTTGAGTGTGCCGATCACGTACGCTCCTAACTGCAATAGTATCTTGGTGCTCACTTTGATGTCCCAAGATTGTCTTTACAAGTGGCAGCCAACGACTCATTGTTTTGTCCTGTAGTGACTTTAGACTAAAACCCAAAATTTTAATTGAGGGGCCATACTTCCACCTGTGTGTATGCTGCCGCTTCACATACCTTCACATTTTCCTTTTAACTCTTCACTTTTTCACATAAAAGGGGGTTCACCTGAACCTTCCAAAACACTTTAAAACACACTTTGAACCTTAGGGAAATTAGAGAAAATACCTCTGCAACCTGCAACCCACTTTCTCCAATTTACCCTTTGTGGCCAATTAATTGTGCACTACCTGTGCACTTTGACACCTGCACTTTAGCATTTTGACTTTGCACCTGTTGGCTTTGATCTTTTGACTTTGACTTGTTGACTTTGACTGCAGTTGACTTTGACCAACATGACTTTTATGGGCTCAACAGTTGCCCACCACCTAATGTGCTCTCCGTCCCGGAGAGCTATAGCCAAAACTCTGAGCATATAGGACACCATGATAATGTAGCTGCAAGACTTGAAGAGGACATCTGAGCAACATCCAATTCTACCAAAAGCAGGATAGAACAAGCACCAGAGAAGAACCAAAAATTGGAATTTGCCATGGAAAAGCAAAGGGTTGTAATGGGAGGGTAGTAAGGAAGGGGTAGGGAGGGCTGAGGGTGCGGAGATGGATGGGGCAGGGAGGGTTAAGGATGTGGCTGGGCAGATTGGTAAAGGGAGGGAGTGGGAGTAGGAATCAGGGGTCAAGAGGGGGCTAAAATGATCAAATTGGAGGGCTATAGAGGGTACATATGGGAAACATAAAAACTTAATGGAAGATGAGGTGAGAATAGACCATGTGGACAATGTTGTGAAATAAAAACATGTGATAAATGTGCTCCAAACATGTGGGTTTTGACCAAAAGTCAGAGAAAAGTTGGAATTTGGGAAAATAAAGCCAAAAACTGAGTCGAGAGGTGCCAAAAAACATGAAAATGACTCCATTTTTGTAAAAAATGGCCAACCGAGGCACGATCCAAAGCCAAAAGCTTTGAGCCAAAAAATAAAAAAAAATAAAAATAATAAAAATTAAATTATATATATACTAAAATTAAAAAAATGGTCATCTCTTTTTTTTTTTTGAACGCTCATACAGAAAAAGAAAAAAAGATAAAGAAAAATAAATAATAAAATAAATAAATAAATAAAGTAAAATAAAAATAATAAAATAAAATAAAAAAATAATAAAAAACAATAAAATAAACAAAAAATAAAAATTAAATTGCGGGGGGGGGGGGGGGGGCTGTCAGAACCGGGGGGGGAGGGGGGGGAGGGGGGGCGGGGGGGAGGGAGGGAGGGGGGGCGGGGGGGAGGGAGGGAGGGGGGGCGGGGGGGAGGGGGGGGGGGGGGGAGGGAGGGGGGGGGAGGGGGGGAGGGAGGGGGAGGGAGGGGGGGGGAGGGGGGGAGGGAGGGGAGGGGAGGGGGAGGGGGGAAGAGTTTTTTTTTTTTTTGTTCAACCCGAAAATCCTGGGGGGGCTTTTGTTTTTGGAAAATAACCCAAAAAATAGAGAAAATTGAAGGAAAAATAAAAAAAATGCCAAAAAATTGCCAAAAAATTCTCATGAAATTTTCTACAGGGCTAGGCCGAATTTCCTTCATCAAACCACAGAGAGCCTCCTTTTATTCCTCCTATTTGGCAAGAAAATGATCTCAGAAAAGGATGAAAAATGCTAGAAAAATTTCCAAAAATACCCAAAATTTTTACTTTTGGAGAGGTTATGAAATGCCTTCTAGGTTTGCTAAAAACACAAGGAACAAGAATGAAATTGATAAAGAAAACTACTAAAACTGAGCAAAATGAGATGAGAAAGCTATGTATAACCTAGACAGATTTTGCAGTTCCAGGTGATCCATACTTCTTCAAGTGTGTTGATGATAGGCCTTGAGCCTTGATATGTTGACCAGTGGCAAGGCCTCTCCTTTCAGCGTCTCTAACTCCACAGCACCCCAATTTAGCATTGTTTTGACTCGATAAGGTCCTTCCCAATGTGGAAGCCATTTTCCTCTCAGTTGTGTATGAAGATGAGGTCTATGGAGAAGAACTAACATGCCTGGTTCTATGTTGTTGTTCCACAGATGTCGATCATGTGCCTCCTTCCTCTTCATCTAAGTCTCTATCAATTGTTTTGTTGCTAGTAGACGAATCTCCTCCACTTTATGTAGTGTTCTGAGCCTCTGAGAGACATCACAATCTTTCTTGCCGTGCATGAATGCTATCTTAGGTGATCCATGTAAAAATTCAAAGGGCTCAATGGGCAATATGCCATAAACCAGTTGGAATGGAGAATATCCCGTGGCCTCTTTGTAAGCTAACCTGTATGCCCATAGGGTACCTTGATAAGCAATGCCCCAGGAAGTGGGCTGTAACATACACTCCTTCCTTAACATTGAGATTAAAACCTTATTTGTCGATTCAGCCTGTCCATTGGCTCTTGGATAGTAGGCACAAGAGGTCCTATGTAGAATTCTATACCTGTTGAAAATTTCCTGCAGGACCTTATTGACAAAATAGGTACCCTGATGTGTACAAATTTCAAGTGGACATACAAACCTGCAAATGATGCTACTGTAAATGAAATCAGCAATAGTTTGGGCAGTGCAGTCGGGGGAGGCAATAGCCTCAGCCCACTTTGTCGCATAATCTGTAGCTATCAAGAGATATTTCTCTCTTTTTGGAATCGCGGGAGGGTAGATGGGCCCTACAAAATCTAGCCCCCACTTCTCAAATGGTTGCCAGGAAGTGGAAACAATCAAGGGGCTATGCCTATGCTTTGTTGGCTTAGGACCACACCTCTAGCAAACGTCACATGCCTTTCCCCATTCATCTGCATCCTTAAATAGGGTAGGCCACCATAGACCAGCATCCAATATCCTCTGACTCATAATATGCCTTGGAAGGTGCCCACCACCTGTTCCTTCATGTGCAGAGTGAAGGACTTCCCTCACTTCTTCTTCTTCCAAACACTTCCTAAACCTGTCATCCTTGCCCTGTCTATATAATTTATCTTCAATGAAGGTATATGGTCTACTCTTGATTAGCAGTCTCTTCCTTTGCACAGCACTAGCCTTTTCTGGATACAAACTAGTTTTAATGAAATTCTTGATATCATAATACCAACCTTGAGCTTGTACAGCAAACAGATGAGCATCTAGAAAATCATCATTGATTCCACTAGCTTGATTCATCATATTGATTCTGGATAGATGATCCGCCATAACATTTTCTTTACCTGGTCTGTGGACTAACAGAAAAATCAAAATCTTGGAACAACAATAACCACCTCCATATTCTACCAGTGGCTTGTGGCTTGTTGAGCAAGTATTTTAGTGGTTGATGATCTGTTATAATAATAAATTTTACTCCCAGTAAGTAATGACGAAACTTTTGGACAGCAAAAACCATTGCTAGGGCTTCCCTTTCTGTAGTACTGTAATTCCTTTTAGCCTTGGTCAAGATTCTATTGGCATATTGAATTGGTCTGTCCACTTTAAATTCTTCACTGGGTTGGGTCAAAACTGCCCCCACTGCATAGGCACTGACATCTACATGTATATGAAAGATTTTTGACCACTCAGGTGTGATCAAAATAGGAGCAGACACTAACCTTGACCGTAATGTTTGATATGTTGTTTCCTCATCTTCTTCCCATTTAAAAGGTACTTCCTTACCTGTAAGCCTAGCCAATGGTCTGGCTATCTCTGCATACATTTTTATAAACCTTCTATGGTATCCAGTATGCCCCAAGAAACTCTGAATCTCTTTAGGAGATTTAGGTTTAGGCAACTTTAATATAGAAATGATTTTGTCAAGATCTGGGGCCATACCTTTAGCCGACACCACATGTCCTAAGAGAGTTCCTTCTGTCACAAGGAAATGACATTTGTTCGGATTGAGCTTTAGCTTGGTCTCCCTACATCTCTTGAAAACATTCTGCAACTGCCTCAAGTGATGGTCCAAACAATCTAGAGGAGTTTCTTTGTGAGAACCTGAAAACGAAGAGAAGTCCTCCATGAAGATTCTAAGTGATTCCAGCAATAGGGGGCCAAAAATGAGATTGACCGTTCTGTTAAAGGTGGCTGGAGCATTTCTGAGCCCAAATGGTATTTTTACATACACATATGTTCCCCAAGGTGTGATAAAAGCAATCTTTTCACGATCCTCTGGGTGTATTGATATTTGATTATAGCCACTAAATCCATCCATAAAGCTATATAATGCATGCCCAGCCACTTCTTCAATGACCTGCTCTGCAAAAGGCATTGGGAAACCATCTGGAATGGTCACCTTGTTGAGTGCTCTAAATTCAACACAAATTTTGATTTTATTAGTATTCTTCTTTGGTACTATGACCATAGGTGAGAGCCACTCTGAGTGTTCCACAGGAATGATGATTCCTGCATCCTCCATCTTCTGTATTTCCACATAGGCAGCTTCAACATATTTTGGATTAAGTCTATAACTCTTCCCTCTTATGGGTTTGGCTCCATCCACGAGAGGGATTCTATGCTCTCCATAAATCGCAGGCACTCCTTCTAAGCCTTTATAATGCGAGGCAAAAACATCTGTATAATGGGTCAAGAATGATTTTACCTTTTCAAGGAGCCCTAGATGGCTCCACAACCAAGTGGCCACCAAAACTGGCCGATTATTGTCTTGAGTGCCTAATTGTATTTCTTTGATAGGATTTCTCTCTACCATATTATCTTCGTGCTCATCTTCTTCCTTGTCTTCTTCTACTAGCTTTTCGTGCATTGCTTCATAAGCAGGTGTATTTTGGATTTCAATGTGTTCCTCCTTGTCCTGCATCCATCCTGCAGGGATTTCTTGAATCGGGAAAGAACACTCTTCACTAGAATCTTTTACCTTGCCTTTAGCTTTAGTAACCTCCTTATCTGTGGTTGTCATATCCTCCTCCAAGTTGTATTTGAGGGGTGTCTTCCTGCCCCTTCTGTGGTCTGGGCTCTCCCAATCCATCAACCTGGACTTTCTCCTTATCTTCATCATAACCTTCAGTCGTGCAAGAATTATTAAGAAAAGTTCCAAAACAAGAGGAAGAGTTGCCTGCTTGGAGCCAATTTAGAATATCCTCTTCTTCCTTGACATCTATTTGGGGTTGATCCTCCGATTCTGGTTCCATGCATATGCCAACTGTTTGCATCATGCTAGTGTTTCCTTGATTATCTGGGCCCTCTTCTAAATGAATCTGTGTCAGCTCTTGCCCTTTCTTTTGTACCCACATAGTATCCTTTCCCCAATCATGAATGACACTTGCATGCCTCAGCCATGGTCATCCAATTCAGAGGGGAAATCTTGCTTCAACCTGGGGCAATCTTAAAACCACAAAATCCAGAATGAATAGATTACCTTCTACTTCAAGTGGAACTTTTGGGATCACTCCCAAGGGCCTTACTTTGCTCTGATCTGCCAAAGCAACAGTGAAATTTACAGGCCTTGAAGGGTGGAGTCCAATCTTTTCCATTGTATGTTTAGGCATCAAGTTAATGCCAGAACCACCATCCACAATAACTCCTTGAAATTCATGACCTTTGATAGATATTGTCAGCCGAGGACTTTTATAATCTGTAAGGGGTGCTTCCCCTACAATTTTTCCTTTATGTAAAACAACAATCTTTGCCACCAAACTTGTAGTGGAAGCTTCATCAATTATTTGCAATAACTCTGACCTCAATTTCCCATCCATCTTTATTAAATAAAAAATACTAACCTCCTTTTTCATGGACTTGAGTAATTTTGAAGCCTCTCATTCCTTGAGAGCATGGGCTCCAGTTGACTTATCAAACTCCTCATGAGCCCTGTTAAAGGCATGCACAATGGCATCATTGGTGTATATGAGATCTCCTTTTTGACTTGTATCTGCACCTGTGGTGGCTTTATCTTCAGATGGTTCTCTGTCTTGATTCCATTCCTTAATCTTTGATCCTTGTCCTATGTCTGCTTGAACCTTCCCCTTGCTTCTTGTCTGCACAGTCAAAGATTCTATTTCTTCTAATTGCACCACCCTGGTAGATGGTGATGGCTCATTGACTCGATCACACACTTCTTCTTTGTGCACAGAAATCATCTGAATATGGGGCCCGGATGAAGAGGCTTGATTCTTAGGACAACAATTGGTATAATGGTCTCTTGCCTTAGGGAAGTTCCTACAAGGAGGGGCATTTTTTGGTAGGGTGCACCTACTTTGATAGTGCCCGCATTCTCCACATCTAAAACAGATGATTGGCCTCCTAGGCCCATTTCCAAAGTTATTCCTCTGTCTAGGATTATAGTTCTTACCTTGATTTGGTGCAGCAGCCATCACATTTGCTGGTGTTGGGGGTCCTCCTTGTGTCCAGTATGTCGTTGCAGGCATTCCCCTTGATTGGCATTCATGGGCCTCATGGCCAACTTTCTTGCATAATTGACAAGTCACACTTAACAGAGGACATTCACTTACTATGTGACCTTGCTTGCTACACATGGAACACCAAAGTCCACTCTTGATGCCACTCCCTTTGAGTTCCTGCAACTCCTGTCGCAGTTGAGCCAATTCCTCTGCTTGGGCCTCCTCCTCCTTTTGGAGCTTTAGTGCTTCAATCTCCCTCCTCAACTGAGCAACAATAGTCTCCTCCTCTTTGTAGGGCTTATTCCTTTTTAAGCCCTCCAACACCTTCCTTAGCTGGATCACTGGATCCTCCATTTATGTACCATATGTTGGTTGGGAAGAAGTTGCTCCATACTGGTGCCTTATCTGCTCCAAGCGTGTGGTCGTGTTGATGAACTCCTCTATGGAGGCTGTAGGTAACACTAATTCCTTTATTTTGCATTGGGTGGCCACTGGTAGGGGCTTAGCTAACCATTTCTTAACAAAAAAATCGTGTGGTGGATCTAGCAATTTAGCCATTAGTGCTTTGGCCCTAGTCACAAACTCTGGGAACTTTTCTCCTAGACCCAATCTCAAATTTTCTAGTTCTTCTATGATAATCTCCGTAGTGTTGCCATGCTCAAACTGATTTTTAAATGCATCTTTCATCACATCCCAAGT
>CM035433.1:17719686-17722186 GCA_020310875.1 Ceratopteris richardii | reverse complement strand
ATAAAGCAACTGTATGTTGCTTTCTTGAACACCAAGAAACTAGCTTATCTCCAACATAACAGAGATACCCATGAGTAGACCTTCTATCATCTGAGTCACCTGCCCAATCTGCATCACTAAACACTTTGATTCTTGTGTCAGAAGTGAAACCATAATACAAACCTTCACTTAGGGTTCCTTTGATATATCTGAGTACCCTTTGGGCTGCAATCCAATGAGTCTTCTTTGGACAATGCATGAATTGTGACAACACACCTACTGCATATGATAGATCTGGCCTTGTCAAGGTAGCATAGATTAAACTACCTACCAAACTCTAATATTTCTTCATGTCATTGAATTCTTCACCTCCATACCTGCTTAATTTATGATTTACCTCCAATGGTGTAGTTGAGGTCTTGCAATCTTCGATGTTAAACTTGACTAGAAGATTCTTCAAATATCTCTCTTGTGAAACATATACTCCATGTTGAGTATACACAATCTGCATTCCTAGAAAATAAGATAAGTTTCCCAAATCACTTATCTTAAACTCCTTCTCTATTTGCTTCTTGAGTTCATTAATTCCTTGAGCATCTGTTCCTGTAACAATAATATCATCAACATAAATGCACATGTAAATGTATCCATTTTCACTTGCCTTCACTAGCAAGCTACTATCTGCCTTTGATGATTGAAATCCACATTCATTTAAGAACTTGACCAATCTGTAATTCCAAGCTCTTGGGGCTTGCTTCAACCCATACAAAGCTCTCTTGAGCTTACACACATAATCTGATCCAATTGATTTCATGAAGCCTTCTGGTTGCTCCATGTATACTTCATCTGCAATATATCCATTTAAAAATGCATTTTTCACATCCAATTGTGATAATTTCCATCCCTTACAAGCAGCAATAGCAATCAATGTCCTAATTGTAGACATCTTAGCAACAGGACTAAAGGTTTCATCATAATCTACCCCATAAGTTTGGGCATAACCTTTGACCACAAGTCTAGCCTTGTATCTAGACACCTTACCATCTGCAAACCTCTTTGTTTTATATACCCACTTACATCCAATGACTTTCTGATTCTTTGGTCTTGGTACTAATTCCCAAGTTTCATTTTCAAGTAGAGCATCATACTCTTCCTGCATTGCCTTCTCCCAATTCTGTTTACCTTTGGCTTCTTCATAAGTGGTTGGATCTTCTTCTGTCTTCACAATGTAAGCATAATCTTTTGTTGTTAGGAAAGATGTATCATAACTATACCTTATAGGTTCTTTCCTTTCCCTTGTAGATCTTCTGATTTCTGCACTTCTCGAAGTTTCAGCCTCATTTGACTCTGGATCAAATCTTGGCCCTTCTTCTACATGATCCTGCAATCTACTTCTAGATTCAACTTCATCAACAACTTCTTCACACACTTTTACTTTTGCCTTTCCTTTCCTTTGTATTTCTTCAACACCTGTAAAATCATTTGGTGACCCTACATACCATGTATTTTGCTCATCAAATGTCACATCTTTGGTAACAAGAAATTGCTTTGTGGATGGATTCCACAACCTGTAACCCATCTGTCTATCATCATATCCAATAAACACATACTTCTCTGCTTTTGGTTCTAGCTTATGTCTTAATTGTGAAGGAACATAAGCATATGCAATACATCCAAATACTTTACAATGATCAAGGGTAGGTTTCTTACCCCACCATGCTTCATAAGGAGTTCCTCCATCCAAAGCTTTGCAAGGCAACCTATTCACAAGGTATGTTGCAGTGTTAATGGCTTCTGCCCATAAGTAATTTGGACAATTCTTTTCCTTCATCATGGCTCTTGCAAATTCTACAAGAGTCCTATTTCTCCTTTCTGCTACTCCATTCTGTTGAGGGGAGTACCTGCAAGTTACTTCTCTTTTTATACCTGCATTCCACAAATAATCATCAAACTCTTTAGAGAAATACTCTCCCCCTCCATCTGATCTTAACCTCTTAAGCTTTTGCCCTGTGATCCTTTCTGCATAGGCATGAAAATGTTTGAATGTCTTGAAAACTTCTGATTTATCCTTGATTACATACAAAGTAATCCACCTGGTTGCATCATCAACAAACAACACATAATATCTGGATCCATTTATGCTATAGTCCCTTGAGGGACCCCATACATCTGTATGAACCAATTCAAGCATATTTGAATGCTTGTACCCTGATTTGTTATAAGAACTCTTATGTGCTTTACCTAATTGACAAGCTTCACACTTGTACACCATATGTTGCCCTTCAATATTTGGCAATCCAAGCACCACCTGATTCTTCGACATTTCCTTTATAGCTCTCTCATTGAAATGACCTAGCCTTTTATGCCATAGGTCTAATTCAGATACCTTTTGACTTCCATAAGTAAATAATGCATGTCCCACATTACCTTGGACTTTGAGAGTGAACAATCTTCCTTCCTTTTTACCTGCAATTATGTTTCTATATCCCTGATTTGGATCTTGTACATAAACACCATCATT
>CM035433.1:17712186-17714686 GCA_020310875.1 Ceratopteris richardii | reverse complement strand
ATAAATTGTGAAAGCACACCAACTGCATATGACAAATCAGGCCTTGTTAATGTAGCATAAATCAAGCTACCAACCAAACTTTGATAGAGTTTCATATCTCTGAACTCTTCTCCTCCAAACCTAGACAATTTATGATTCACTTCCAAAGGTGTAGGTGCAACCCTGCAATCTTCCATTTTAAATTTGGTTAGCAAATTTTTAAGATACCTTTCTTGGGTCACATATACTCCATGTTGAGTATAAGAAATCTCCATTCCCAAGAAGAATGATAGGTTCCCCAAATCACTGATTTTGAACTCTTTCTCCATCTGCTTCTTGATCATTTGTATTCCTTTATCATCTGTTCCTGTAAGTATTATGTCATCAACATAAATACAAACATAAATGAACCCATCTTCACTTGCTTTGACTAGCAAGCTACTATCTGCCTTTGATGCTTGAAATCCAAGATCATTCAAGAATTTTACAAGCCTATAATTCCATGCCCTTGGGGCTTGCTTTAATCCATACAAAGCTCTCTTGAGCTTACACACATAATTTGGATTCACTTGATCTTTGAACCCATCTGGTTGCTCCATGTAAACTTCATCTGAAATGTAACCATTCAAAAAAGCATTTTTAACAGCTAATTGAGACAACTTCCAACCTTTGCAAGCTGCAATTGCAATGAGGGTTCTGATTGTTGTCATCTTTGCCACAGGACTATAAGTCTCATCATAGTCCACTCCATATGTCTGTGCATATCCTTTCACAACAAGTCTAGCTTTGTATCTAGACACACTTCCATCTGCAAATCTCTTTGTTTTGTAAACCCACTTACATCCAATAATTTTCTGGCTATTAGGTTTAGGAACCGGATCCAAGTCTGATTCTCTATCAATGCATCATACTCCTCTTGCATGGCTTCTTCCCAATTTCTCTGGCCTTTGGCTTCATCATATGTAGATGGATCTTCATCTGCTTTTATCAAATAAGCATAATCTTTAGTAGTCAAGAATGAAGTGTCATAGCTATACCTTGTAGGTTGCCATTTGTGCCTAGATGACCTCCTAACTTCTGCACTTCTTGAAGTTTCTGGTTCATCACATTCTGGATCAAACCTTGGCCTCTCTTCAACTTCAACCTGTACTTCATTGTTCTCACTTTCATCAAGTAATTGAATCTTTGCTTTACCTTTTCTTTGTTCCACTACTTCTTCATCATCTGCCTGTACATTATATTTACCTGCATACCAAGTACCTTGCTCATCAAATGTAACATCCTTGGATACAAGGAATTGTTTTGTGGATGGACTCCACAACCTGTATCCCATTTGCTTATCATCATAACCAATGAATACATACTTTTCTGCCTTAGGCTCCAACTTATGCCTCAATTGAGATGGCACATATGCATATGCCAAGCATCCAAATATTCTGCAATGATCCAAGGTAGGTTTCTTACCCCACCAAGCTTCATATGGTGTCATACCTTGCAAAGCTTTACAAGGCAACCTATTGACCAAGTAAGTAGCTGTATTAACAGCCTCTGCCCACAAATGGTTTGGACAATTCTTCTCTTTCATCATGGACCTTGCAAACTCAACAAGAGTCCTATTTCTTCTTTCTGCTACCCCATTTTGTTGAGGAGAATACCTGCAAGTAACTTCTCTCTTTATACCTGCATTCCACAAATAATCATTGAACTCATTTGAAAAATACTCTCCCCCTCCATGTGACCTTAGTCTCTTCAATTTTTGACCTGTAATCCTTTCTACATATGTATGATAGTGTTTAAATGTAACACTTCTGACTTTTCTTTAATCACATAAATTGTGATCCACCTGGTAGCATCATCAACATATATGACATAATATCTTGAACCATTTATACTAAAGTCCTTTGAAGGACCCCACACATCTGTATGCACCAATTCAAGTCTTTCTGAATACATAAACCCATGCTTGGAATAGGATTGCTTATGAGCCTTACCTAATTGACATGCCTCACATCTGTATGTCATGTGTTGACCTGCAATGTTAGGCAATCCAAGCACTGAATCATTGTTAATCATTTCTTTAATACCTCTTTCATTAAAGTGTCCAAGTCTTTTGTGCCAAAGATCCAATTCTGACACCTTCTGCTCTCCATATGTGAACATAGCATGTCCAACATTTCCTTGTACCTTCAATGTGAAAAGCCTTCCTTCTTTTTTTCCTGTAACAACCTGTTTATACCCTTGACTAGGGTCTTCAACATAAACTCCATCATTGGTGAACCTTACCTCATATCCTTTTTCCACAATTTGACCTACACTGATCAAATTCTTTGGGATTGTGGGAACATAAAGTACCTTACTCAGAAGAGTGCTCCCATCCTTAGCTTTGACTGAACCAATTGACTTTACCTTATGCTTTGTATTATCACCTGTCTGAACTGTATGATTAATTGCATTATGATCTAGGTCAGTCATCAAAGCAATATTTCCACTTAAATGATTACTACATCCTGAATCAATATAG
>CM035433.1:17659686-17689686 GCA_020310875.1 Ceratopteris richardii | reverse complement strand
GCTCACAAGGACTCTGTAAACAATTAATTCGTGATTTACTCTTCGCGCTACTTACTTCCCAGAAGAACTAACAAATAACATGTCACGCTTGTTCACACTCAGAATCATACTTAACCATCACCGAACAGCTTCGCCACACAATACAACTAATTCGTCATTCCGTATTATGGTGAGTGTAATCAACTAGTAGGACTACAGACGGAACAGATCAAGCAGAACTGATCCTTTCAACAACATATACGCGCACACAAGACGTGATAGCAATCTCAGTGAGACTTAATCAGACAACACGCTACAATTCCCGCAAAACAGGGACTGCCTGCTCTTTCTTTTCATTGCCTTAAATAGGGGATTTTTTACAAGGGTGCGCTCTTCTGCAGTTACCTGCGCGTTCCCTGAAAGATTCTCTTTTTCATTTAAACTCCCTGTCCTCGTACTCTTGTCCTTGTTCGGCGGTCGTCCAGCACTTTTACATTTAAGGCACCTGTCCGGGTTCATCCGTCCTGATTCGGCGGCCCTCTAACACTGGCACGCACGGTGGACTCGAACCCGCAGGTGCATTACTGTCTTCAACATCCTTTTGCACTGCCTGTCGGTCCATGCCAGGGTTTGACTCCCCAATCCTTTCTGACCGCACTTGTTCAAGTGGCGGAACAAGTATAGCCAGCCATCTCCTGCGAGAAAGTGTCCAGCTATTTTGAACACGACTATCCAATTGCTGTTTTAATAAGTCTATGTCCACATTTGTCATTAATGTGGCATTTAGTTCTACGCCCTCATCTTTTAATATCTGCTTTTCGAACTCCTGCAAAACTTGTATCCTTGACTGCAAAATTTCATTTTCGGCTTGCAGGTGAGCATTCAGGGTAGAAAAACTTGACATTTCGGCTTGAATTTGTGTTTGGATAGTTTGCTGCCACTGATTAAAGTCTTGAACACACTTTTTTGCGGTGATCAATTCTGCCATTAGATGTCGGTTGTTACTCTGTAACACCTGTATTAAAGCTTCTTTGCCATCCAATTCTTTTTGCATCTGTGTCATTAATGAATTGGACTTAGTCATCGTGGCAAATAATAACTCGTTTTTGTGCTGAATCGCTTGTTCTTGTTGCCGCAAATATTGAGAAACCTCTTGTAGTTGGTTTTGCATCCTTATGATAAAATCGGGTTGGAGATCGTCCGATGCTTGCTCTGGACTGGCAGTTGGCAAGTTGTCTGCCATTCGTCGTTTAATGGACAGCCGAAACGGTGTCCCTACGGTCTGGTTCTGTGCGCTGTTACCTGTGTGGAAGAAAGATGCAGACGAGGTGGAGGGTTGAGCTGCTTCCTCAGGCTCTGTGTGGTGTTCTGTATCTATTCGATCATGTTCACCGGGATAAAAAGGGGGGGACCAGTGTAGCTGCTTAGCCTTTACTGATTGGACAAAATTAAATATAGCAGCTAAATAGGCTGCTAGTCTGTTGTTGGTGTGGGATCTTCTCTTATCCCCGACAATGATTTGTGCGTAGAGGTGGTTATACAGCCAATGTGTCCAGCTAACCGGACCTCCTTCTTCGGCATGTAATAGGGGGGAAAAATTTTCTTTCCACATTAAGTCGAATTTTACTAGTAAACAGAGCTTTTCTAAATACCATTTAAATTGTTCTCGTCGACGGTGGCATTTTTCAACATGTAATACCGTCGGGGGCCTTCACAGTCGCCAAATTCCTTCCTCAGATCCTCATTTGAACATTTAGATATCGGGCGCCATCATAGAGTGGTAGTTTAAATACGGCTGAGACGAGCTAGGGCGAAAATCGTACCTGATTGAGAATGAAGCCGCTGGTTTGTCGCATGCTATGTAATTGGTCCTCTGCATCGTCATTAGCAATCCACTGCTCCCATGGTAATTGGGCAAACTGGAGGAGCCCTATCTTTCGTAGCCATTCTTCATTCTTTTTCGACTTGATGTTGAGCTCGATTTTAAATTCGGTGGAGAATTTATGCTGAGTTCTTAGGGATGCAGAAGTTACTGCGTCATCTGCATCGTCTTGGAGGGTAGTATCTGTTGTCGTTACCACGTGGGTCGGTGTATGGGCGCGCTTTCTGAGTTGCCAGCGGAGAATGTCAGATTCTGACATGCTTGGTTAAGGGTTGGTGAGAAGAATATGCTGGAAGTTGCTAACTGGCGCTGAATCTCGAAGAATACTAATGAAGAATGTTGTGCTCTGTATACGCATTTTATAAACACCGGTGCTGGAACGGCCATTTGCTAAACTGATTGTATGTCAGTAGGACATGACTCTTCCCTCCCTTGATAATATTTGTATCAGAGTAAAAGTCATTATGCCGCGTGTTACACTGTAGATTGGTGCTAGACTGAACAAGACTTTGCATGTGCGAAAATGTCAGAAAACCAAAAGTTGATTATCATATTCATACATTATGAATTTGGATGGGCGAATATACTTATTCTTCGATGAGACCTTCAAGATACATACTCCTAGCCGATCTAAATGTGCGAGCTATCTTTTTCTTAAGGGTTTCTAGTAGTTGTTTTAGCGTGTCGGGCTCTAAAACTTGCACATCTATTCTAACAGAGCTAAGTGCGATTGCTTCGGTGAGCACGTTCTCGGCCTGGGTCTGCACAAAAGCTTCCTGTAGATAGAAATCGTTGGATAGTGCGGCGTCCCTGGAAGTCTTCATTTCGGTCAGTTTGGTCTTGAGCTCTGTAATATACTCCTTCTGGTTGCGCACTTGGTTGTCTAGGCGTTCAAACTGCTGGGTTTGGAAATCAAGAGTTTTCTTGAACGCATCTCGGTCTCTGCGCATCTTGTCGATATCCTTGAGGTATTGTCCTTCCCGTATCAGTTGGCGTTTTAGGATTGACCTCATTTGCGCATTCTTCGGCCCGTCGTAACTGTTCTTGGACTTGTTCGGTTTCTTTCTGTTGGTCTTGATTCTTCTAGATGGACTCCTGCAATTGAGTTTTTGTCTCTGCGATCAACTCTTCGAGAGAGGCGTTGATATCTTCATTTTCGTGGAGGGTGGCCTTCAGGGCTCGGATTTCTTCATGCGCGGCGTGTAGGAGTCGTTCTTTGGCTGCAAGTTGCTCGAGGGCTGCATCTCTTTGCTCTACTAGAATCTGTTCTGCCGAGAATTTGGCTTGGAGCTTTGCTAAGTGCGTCTGTAGCTGATGGTTCTCAGTCTTTATGGCGTCGATTTCTTCCTGGAGGGGGGTGATGTCAGCTTCCAGGACGTCGACCTTGTATTGGTATTCGGCCTTCAGAGTGTCCATGGCTTCCTTAAACTGTATGGGCAGCTGGTGTGATAAGTGCATGAGGAACTGCCCCATGGAGGCTAGTTCCGAAAATACGGTGGGTGGTGGTGGTTGACGAGGCTGAGAGGAGGTATCGGTGAGGAGATTCTGAGAGTTTGGCGGAGAGTAGTTAGGGGAGGAAGAGGAGGAGGGTGTAGGTTCAGAACCGGGTCGGCGGGATGGTTCCGGTGGGAGGTCGGGGTTGACAGGTGGGGTAGGCAGAACAGAGTCAGTCGTGGTTACCTTTGCAACGGTCTGTTGTTCGGCTTCTGTATGATTGATGGCCGCGATAAGTTCATCCAGTGCTTTTGTGGCGGTTTCCGGTTCGTCCTGTTGATGCTCGGATTCCTTTTCGGTGGACACTATCTCTGTATCTGCTTGGTTTTGCTGGTCTTGTTGCTCTATTGAAGTGTCGTTGTGTATTGAAGTGGCGGTGTCGTGGTAAGTTTCTTCTTGCTTATCTTCTTCGGCGTCGTGTTTCTTTCCGGCGGATCCTTGGACTTCACTTTCTGAAGAGCTGATCCGGATTCGCTTAGTGCGGAAGAGTTGATTGATCTCTTCGTCGTCTTCTTCAGTTTCCTCGAGCGGTTGTGCTGATTCTTCGTGCCTAAGTGCTGGGCCTAAGGTTGGGGGTTGTGCGGCGAGAATGGTTGGGAAGAGGAATGAAATGATGTGGGGAAGGCGAGAGCGCGGAGAGGTGCCCTTTTGGAGTTGCTTTACTATAGTTATGCTTTCCTTATGCATTCGTTGGAAGAAGTAAGAGGCAAAGTTCACGGGTTCGCGGGCGGCTAACTCCAAGGCGGAATAGAAGGGGCGGGAGATGCCGTAGGTTCGTTTTTGCAGGTTGAGGATTGCTACAAGGAACTGTAGGGCGGATCGTTCGGGTTCCGAGCGGCAGAGAATGGCATATTCGTTTGATGAGGAGCGGGGGAAGAGTTCGGTCATGCGAGCGACATGGATGCTAGGGCCATTTTCGCGTCCTTGTTGGGTGAGGCGGTAGGCTGCAAAGAAGGCTTGGAAGGTGATGACGGTTCTATATGGGAGGGACGGGAAGACCCACTGTCGTTCGGTGATGGGGAATTGGGCGATGGCGTGGATGATCTGCGCGGAGAAGGGATGGGCTTCCACTGAGTGCCAGGGCAACTCAGCGAAGTTAGCCAACCCTCTACAGCGCAGGTATTCGCCGACGTCTGTCGGGATACCATCACAAAAAGCAGCGTAGTTGGCTAGCGCTTCCATAGTGTTCACGAGCACACTTACAGGCAACACAGAGGACATGGATAATACGTATAATCTTGAGAACACGATAACGTTTATGGCTCAACCGAGGGGGTTAAATAAGGAGAACACGGTGGGGGTGGGAAGGGGGGGGTGGGTATCATTGTGCGGTGCGGGAATGATACTGTTTGCATGCTGGCGTGCGTGCTTGAGTGACCGGTAGGGAGGGGCGGCTGGTAACATAAACATTCGTACAAAACACGACTAAAAAAGGGAGAAATTTATACAAAACGCAAAAAATTTATACAAAACGCGGTTCACCGCTGAATAATTTAATGCGTACTAGTAGTGGGATAATACGGCCGCAGCTTCGACCCATTGATTACCTTTGGAAGTGGATTTCCGGTCAACGTAGTCAACCGAAAAGTTGCCGGACCGATTTGTTCTGAGATCCTGAAAGGGCCGAACCATCGTAGTTTGAATTTTCCTTCCGGTATGCCCATAATACTGCAGGTAGTAGTTGATCCCATCTTTCCGGTGCTTCCATGATCAATTTCCGGAGGATATTCAATAGTGATTTGTTTGTACTTTCGGCCAATCCATTGGCACGTGGATAATAAGGAGAGCTAAATTTATGTGTGACCTGGAATGATTGTGTAAGGGCCTTCATTAGATTGTTTACAAAATGAGTGCCTTGATCTGAGACAATTTCTAGGGGTAAGCCAAATCGTGGGAAGACATCCGTGAGTAGGCATTTTGCTACCGTAACCGCTGTAGCAGATCGTAAAGCCCAGGCTTCTGCCCATCTTGTTGCATAGTCTGTACAGGTTAGTATGTATCTGTTGTTAGTGAAGACTGCTGGGGGTGTGATTGGACCGATAAAATCTAGTCCCCATTTCTGAAATGGTTCGAGTGGTAAGATGGGTTGCAGAGGAAAAAGATGCCTTTGCAAAGGCTGACCAGTTCTTTGACAAGTATCACATTGTTTAACAAACTGTGCGACATCTCTGTACATCGTTGGCCACCAGAGACCTCCTTGCAGAATTTTCCGGTGAGTTAAGTCTACTGCAAAATGGCCACCAGAAGGAATTGAGTGCGCCAAAGTGATAACTGAATTAACCTCATGAGGTGGAATACAATGAAGTAAGATTCCGGTATGATCTGCATAATATAGTTCTCCTGCTACTAGCCGGAATCGGCGGCTAAGGACTGCTAATTTCCTTCGAACTGCCTTGGTCGCCTCAGATGGGAAGCATCCTTCATGTGAGAAAAGTTAAAATCTGATCATAGTATGTAGATGGTGCTTGTAGGTTGGCCGTTTCCTCGGATAGTGGTTCAGCATTATAAATCGCAGGAGTCGTGTCATCTATGCCTAGCGGAGCTTCACCGGAATCCAGGCGAGATAAGAAATCTGCTAGGGCATGTGCTTTTCCGGGTCGGTGAATGACTTCATAATCAAATTCCTGCAAGAGTAGCACCCATCGGGCTAATCGTCCGCCTAGATGTTGTTGTCTTACTAGATAAACAAGGGCAGCATGGTCCACATGAAAGGTAAACTTCCGGCCTAGTAGATAATGTCTGAACTTTTTGATTGAGTAAATCAATCCTAGACATTCTCTTTCAGTAGTGGAATAATTCTTTTCTGCCGGTGCAAGCCTTCTACTGGCGTAATAAACAGGGCAAAACCACTTATCTGTTTGCTGCATCAGAATACTACCAATTGCAATATCTGAAGCATCGACAAAAACATGGAACGGATTGTCCCAGTCCGGTGGTTGTAAAATTGGGGCTTGTGTTAGGAGATACTTGAGCCGATCAAACGTAGTTTGGCATTCTTCAGTCCATTCAAACTGTCGGGGAGTTTTTGTGATTAGCCTGTTCAGTGGTACTGCAAGGTGAGCAAGCCACCGTAAGTGTCTGCCATGCCACCGTATTTGACCCATAAAACGCATTACTTCTTTTGGAGTTGCGGGTACCGGGGCTTCTAAAATTGCCAAAATCTTATCTGGGTCTACTTGGATACCTTGAGCAGATACAATATGCCCAAGTAGTTTGCCGCACGAAACCGCAAACACGGATTTGTTTGGATTAAGGCAGAGTCTATATTCTCTACACTTCTGAAAACAACATTGTAAATGACTTAAATGTGCTATCATCTTCCCAAAGATTGAGAAGTCGTGAAGATATACTTGCATGAATGAAGTGAGATAAGGAGAAAATATCTCCTGCATACATCGCTGAAATGTACTTGGTGCATTTCTTAATCCGAACCACATTACGGTGCAGGCGAAGACTCCCCAATTGGTAATGAAAGCAGTTTTTGGTATATCTTCTTCAGCCATTCTAACCTGATTGTAACCGCTGTATCCGTCTAAGAATGAATACACTTCGTGGCCTGCTACTCTATCAAGCATGGTATCCAAAAAGGGGATCGGGAAAGGATCTGGTACTGTTGCTGCGTTCAATTTCCGGTAGTCTACACAGATTCGTAGTTGCTTATTTTTCTTTGGCACAATCACAATTGGTGAAATCCATTCAGCATGTTCTACTGGTACGATGAATCCTACTTTTAATAATCTGTCAAGTTCGGCTTTTACCTGAGATGCATAATTGGGATTCATCCGATAGCTGGACTGCCTATTTGGTTTAGCTTCAGGCTTCAGCATGACTCTGTGCTGATATATGCGCGGATCTAATCCTTTCATATCTTTGTAATCCCATGCAAAGATGTCTGAGAATTCGCGAAGGAGCTGAATCAAATTAGTCTGAAAGATTTCCGGTAAGTTTTGCCTTATTTTTACAGGTCGAGGATGGTCCTTGTCTCCTAGATTGTATGTGATCAGCTGGTCTTCAGGGACATAAAATTGTTGTGGGTTCTCTGTATCCTCTGTTGGCTTGAATAGTGGTTGTGAAGCAGTATCTGCTTGTTCAGACTTTTCGGTGATAGCTACTACTGCACAAACTGAAGTGTTCCAGTTATTAATGACGGACTGTAGAGCAACAGTTCCTAGAGACATTAAATCGGCGTTATTCTTCAGAAATTGTTCTTCTTCATCATCCGATAGTCCATCTAACATATGAACTGGTTCAGCAAGATAAGGTCTGGCGTGAAGTTCGTAGGGTTGTATAGCATCTAGTTTTACCACATATTTACGATTGGCATCTTTGAATGTGAGCTCTTGCGCAGACCAGTCCTGTATTACCTTTGCATGCTTCAGCCAAGGTCGGCCGAAAAGAAGGTTGTAATCCAAGGTGGATTCGGGCAGATCTAGTATAACAAAAGTCATTTTGAAAGTCGTACCTTGTAGGGTAATGGGTACATTCCGTACAAGTCCTACGGGATGGACTCTAGATTGATCAACCATTCTGACAAAGAATTGAACTGGTTCGATTTCGGTCCAGCCTAGCTTTTTACATAATGCTGCGGTTGCAATGTTTACGCCGGAGCCTCCGTCAATTAATACCTGCGTGATCTTCTGATTCTTATACCATACTGTAATCAAGGGCACTGCATGATCAACCGTAGAATCAGATTCTGGTTGAACTGCGGCGGTTGCCGGAATGCAAGAGGGTGCCGGGTTAAAATGTTGTTGAAACTGTTACCGGATTCCAGGTACTAACGCCAAAAGTTGGCCGAGAGGTAGGGTGATAGATGCCTTGGATAAAATTTCCCAGGCCTGCTGAGATTGCTTATCCTGCTCCTTCGAGCTTGAGGTCTCTACTGTTGCCGAAGTATCTGCTGTTATGTCTACTACTGATGGTTGTTCTGCTGCTGCTTCCTTTTGTTGTGTTCCTTCTTTTATCGACGAGGTCTGAGTCATCGGAATGGGTTCTGGGAATACTGGTGGTTCTGTGGCGGTCCAGTGACTAGCCTTGTTATACATCCTATGTTGTTCTCGTATCCCTGGTTCAAATACTTCTGCTGCTGGCTGCAGTTGTTTACCTGATCGGGTCTGGACTGTAGCAGTTTGCGTTTCCACCAGTGTAATTTGTACCATGTTGGCCATTGGGTTTTGCCGCTCCTTCTTCCTTTGATCATACTCAGCTGCGTCTTTGCAATATCTTCTAATGTGTCCGAATTCACCACAAAAATGACAGCGTGGCGGTGGTAAATTGGGTTTTTCCGGTGGTGGTTCGTTCTGCCATCGGTTGGCATTATAATTGTTGTTCCTTTGTCCTCGGTAGTTCCGATATCCTGGGTGTTGATTGTTTCTTAGTTGCGGAGGCACATAGTAATTCGTCGGCTGTACCTGTTCTTGGATGACTGCATTGACTGTTGCTGCCCCTTGTATTCTGGCGTTGTAAACACAGTTTCCGGTGGTGTGTCCGGCAGAGTTGCAGATAGCGCAAAACGCTTGATTTAGTGCACAATTGGCACTTGTATGCCCTGAATTTTTGCATGTGGTGCAGTATACTTGCCTGGTTATATCTTCAGTCATATTTTTGTTTGTCCTTAACCATTCCAAGTCTTCTGAAAATCCACCAACCTTGGATTCCAGTTGCAAAGCCATGGCGATGACTTCATCCAATGTCATTGCTCCAACACATCTGATAATCATGATCTGCTTCAATTGCGGGTTTAAGCCATTGATAAACCACTGAGTGATGATGTCATCAGGTAGATTAGCATGTGCCTGTGGTATCTGCCGTAAATGTGTTCTGAAGAGAGTAGCGTATTCCTGGACAGTCTGATTTGCCTTCTGTCGGTTGCTCTGTAGATACTCAAAGATTTCAGCAGGATTCTTCTTTAGTCTGAATCGTTGTAGAAAGGCATCTCGTACTGCATCATAGGTACCGAAATGATTAATGTCGTATTCCGTAAGCCATCTAGCCGCTTCATTGACCAAAGTAGATTGAAAAACAATGGCTTTGTATGCCTGATCTGGTGGATGGTTAAGAACTGCATAACTGATCTCGAAAGTGCGTACGTGAGCATCTGGGTCATCTCCTGGGAATCCACCGAATTTTGTGTAGGTTACTCCTATTGGAGGCGGCCTTGGTTGACCTAACTGTTGTTGTTGTTGTTGTTCGTTCATCGTGGGTGTCTCTGGTCCTTCTTCTGTATCTTGAGGTTGATTAGTTGAACTATCAGAATCTGGATCGCCGGACGGCGTGCCTTCCGGTGTGTTGTTTTTGCGCAGGATACTTCGGACCTCAGCTTCGAATAGGTCTCCTTTCTGGATGTCCAATATCCGAAATCTTTCTTCCAGACACGCGGGTCTGGCTGAGGATTCTGCAAAAAATGCTAATCCTTGACCGCCAATTGGTGTTTCTATCACCGGAATGAGCTGACAGTCTACCAGACTGTAGCGTTTTTTTGCTTTTACTGATTTCTTTTCCTAGAGTTTGTCTAATCTCTAGCGGCGTATTGATAAATTCTGGAATCACTATACTTTGGTTAGGCTGGGTCGAGGTGACACCAACTTATACCTTCTTCTCCTAGAGTTGTTTTTTGTACTTTTCTTGTTCCCGTCGTCTGGGTCCTAGGATACGTTTCACCAGACCGAGTAACCGGCATGTATCATTGCCCAGTGATACTATCTGAGCAGTTTGCAACAATCTGGGTCTGTTGCTACTGTCAGTAAATCAAATAATGTTTGCTTCTTACAAAACCGCTTAGCACTCTAATGCCACTTTCTCACAAGTAACTCGTAATCAAATGCTACTTTACCGCAGAGACTGGTAAACAGTTGCCACTTTCCCACAGACGGCGCCAAATGTTAAATGTTAGACTGAATGTTGGACTGCTACTCGTTTATGGGTTTAAGCGTTACTCTACTTCGATTCAGATACTTCACGTTTGATCGGTTCCAAATACTTCTAACCGCAATCCCTATCTTAGCCACGTGGGTTCTTGGGAGTGGTAGGGGTGTGTTAGACAAAGGCCCTGTACTATTTTCCCAATTTAACACACAATCTTACGGTTGTTCCGTCCTTAGCTCGATATCCGTCCCTGAACAACGGAAGTCTGTTCAGTGTATTGGAATTAGAACTACAGGACTGAGGTTAGCCGGCCGATTACGTACTCTACACGCAAAAGATACTTCAATAACAAAATTACCTACTACGTACTTCTTCAAAGTAGGTAGGTATGCCAATTAGACCGTATGCCTTAAAGTCACGCGGATTCGAACAGTTAATCTCCTCAACAAACATACACCGCCACTGTTCTACTCATACTCAGACCGTTACAGCTACTAATATTCCGAAGTTGAGGTAAACAGCAAATATATGGTGTAGTAACAACTTCAATCGCTCACAAGGACTCTGTAAACAATTAATTCGTGATTTACTCTTCGCGCTACTTACTTCCCAGAAGAACTAACAAATAACATGTCACGCTTGTTCACACTCAGAATCATACTTAACCATCACCGAACAGCTTCGCCACACAATACAACTAATTCGTCATTCCGTATTATGGTGAGTGTAATCAACTAGTAGGACTACAGACGGAACAGATCAAGCAGAACTTATCCTTTCAACAACATATACGTGCACACAAGACATGATAGCAATCTCAGTGAGACTTAATCAGACAACACGCTACAATTCCTGCAAAACAGGGACTGCCTGCTCTTTCTTTTCATTGCCTTAAATAGGGGATTTTTTACAAGGGTGCGCTCTTCTGCAGTTACCTGCGCGTTCCCTGAAAGATTCTCTTTTTCATTTAAACTCCCTGTCCTCGTACTCTTGTCCTTGTTCGGCGGTCGTCCAGCACTTTTACATTTAAGGCACCTGTCCGGGTTCATCCGTCCTGATTCGGCGGCCCTCTAACAATGGAAAGACCTGTAGGTAGCTCAGGAATGGCATACCTAGAAAGACCTAAAGGTCCCTACAAGACTCAATTGGAATACATGCAGACCAACCGCCTAGGTGCACACATCTATGAGGATGGTCTGCGAAGATCTATTGTCCTAATTAAAAATCCGAACCAGCCCATTGGACTAGAACACCCTGTCGTCAAGTTTGAAAACGATTCGTACATAGATAAAGAGGGAACAATGTACGTGGTCACCAGCCAACCTGAAAGGACAGATGAGTTTGGCAACATAATCTCTGAACCTGAATTAGGTGACATAGAGCAAGGGAACTTAGGAAAGGAGCCGAAAACCCCTCGAGGCAAATCGGTCCTAACAAGGATAATCACTTCAGAGTTAGTTCCCCAGGATAATAGGAGCATAGAATTGTTCTGGAACCAAGAAACGGATGAGGCTTTTTGGAGGTACAAGCTTGA
Source organism: Ceratopteris richardii (assembly GCA_020310875.1). NCBI lineage: Eukaryota > Viridiplantae > Streptophyta > Polypodiopsida > Polypodiales > Pteridaceae > Ceratopteris > Ceratopteris richardii. The sequence goes on along the minus strand of CM035433.1, from coordinate 17,677,933 downwards.
AAAGTCTAATGAAGTGGGTGCTCTTGCCATCTATGAATTTAAAGATCCTGATAGCCCAGGCAAGGTGACCTACTTAGATGATGCTTCTAAGAGAATCTTTGTGGTCTCTGAGCATGGAAGACACGCATACACTTGGAAGGGAGAATTTGTTTTTCCCCAACCTCGATCCAATGTGTCTTATGGTCACCAAGGAGCTGGAACATCTCAAGCTCATGGGACTCAAAGAGAAAGGAGTAGAGAGAGACCTGAGGTAAGCTTTGCCAACTCTTGGGGAAGGGAAAGAACGAGAACAGAAACAAATAGAGTGGAACCTGAGAGACATAGAGCCCCAGGGAACCGAAGAAATGCCGATGATTTCCCTTTGCCAAGACCGAGAGAGCACACGAGGACCTTGAGACCGACCCAGCTAGTTAAGTCCATGAAAAACTACTTCGATGGCACTGGAGACCCCTACGATCATGTAGCTGAGTTTAGGCAAGTCTTGAGAGCTGAACAAGTTGAAGATCTGTTCACGCAGTACAATGCACCCTTAGGAACACCACCCTGACATGGTTTCAACCACTAAACGAGAGGCAGTTTAGGAGCATAGATCAACTTCTAGAGGCATTCATTATCGAATTCTCTAAAAGTGGCATAAGACATAACACATCCTCCCTGATATACAGCTTCAAACAAACATCTCAAGAGACAGTGAGGCTCGCAGGTAGAAGATTTAGGCAATATCTAGAGAGATGCCTGGCCCCATAGTTACCCACTCCAGCCAAGCAAGTGGCCTTATTTTTAGATGGATTGTTAAGCACCAAACTGAGATCATATGTGTACTTGAAGGACCCTAGATCCATAGAAGAATGTGTACGCATGTGCATAGACATTGAGGATAATCTAGGGGAGGAATTAGAGCTCTCAAAAATCTATAAAGATTCAGATAGTTCTAGTAGCCTCATTTCCTCACAATCCACATCAATTGAGGATCTAGCAGAAAAGGTAGCTCTGAAATTAGGTGTCTCTAGCAAGCAGATTCCTAGATTTGCCCCCGGAAAACGATGCTATACCTGTGGAGGAGACCATATGGCTAATGTGTGCCCCATCATGGCTCAACCCCAAGTGAACCCTAACAACCAGTACTGCACCATAGAAAGGAGGTACACCAATCACACAGCACAAGACTGTCCATATAACAAACAAGCTGTTAGACAAAATTATTCTCAGCCATATCCACAACAAGGAAAGTACCCTAATCAGTACCCACAACAACAGTATGCTAGGCCCCAACAAATCTATCAACCACCCTATCAAGGGCAACAAAGACCACAACCAGTCCTAGCGCAGCGACCTCCTGCCCCCACCAATGTGATTCCAGTAAAGTATGCAGCAGCAGAAGAAAATCTAAATAGAGCTTTAGTGCCAGTGACATCCTCGCTTTCAAAAAGTGATCCAAGTGATCATAGTTTTGACTCCACCCATGTTGAGAGCCCCCAGGCCTACTACATGCAATCACCGGAGCATAGTGAGTCATATTATTATGAAGAACCAAATGAATCTAGTGGGGAGCCAGAATACGCAAACGTCATGTATGCCAACCCCAATTCGAGATCCCAACCTAGGCCGATGAGACCTCCATTTCCTAGAGGGCCATGCTATCATTGTCAGGGAGATCATCTCATTCGTGATTGCCCCCTACCTGCACCGACACAAACCCAATCTGTGACAATTCAAGGCTTTTGTCCCGATTGAGGAAAGGAGCATTTGTTACGAGAGTGTCCCAAGAACCCCGCCAATATACCAAAAATTGCTCCTATCAATGTTATTGGCTTAGTGGTGGACTCCACGGGAAGTGTGACTTCCACGGCTCCAGTACAAGTCATCACGAGAGCCCAGGCACTTAAGAAAAACCAAGACTTAGGCCAGGAGAAGACTGCGGAGGTTAGCGAGACTGAGAGTCAGAATAAGAAGAGGACAAGAGCTTGGAGAGATAGCCGTGAACGTATGAAAAGGCAATGGGCAAGAAAGATGAGCGAACTTGAGGAAAGTCTACGAGAAACCAAAGCCAAAATCATAGAAATCACATCTCAAATGCACTCTCACACATCCCCGCCACTACCATCCCCTTCACCCTTCATTCCTCCACCCATCAATCCACCACACGTAACCCAACCACCACCCCGAGTAGGATCAGTGTTAGCTGACCCCACTCCTGAAGACATAGACATGATGCTTAAGGCATATCATGCCAGAATCCAAGAAGGGCCAAACGTGACGGATCATGATAAGTGCTACCCTAGAGCTGACCTAGAGATAGAGAGAACCAAGCTATGTGCGAAAATGGTAGCATTGGCTCAGACCATGTTTGAAGCCAGTCGCCTTTTCAACTACTCAGGCTCAGCTAAGACACAATTGCACTTGGATGGACTCCTAGAGAAGTTAGAGAGCATAATTGCAAGATCTGCCAAGGAAGAAAAAAAATCAAGAAAGAGAGGGGGCAAGCAAAAACATAAGCCATCCCCCACAGGAAGCTTATGTGCCCAATTCCACTAGACCAGACACCTCCTCTTCTATGAATAGGTTCACTCCAGAATTCTTACGAGAGATTCAAGAAGACAAATGGGATAAAGAAAGTGAAGTCCCTCCTCCCATTGAACTTGTGGATGACACGCAGGATCAATTCCCACAAGATATTCCATCCATTTATGGAGAGCAGGAGAGCACCCAATCTCAAGAGAGATTAGATTCTGAGTCAAATTCTTTACATGAATTACCCCACTTCACAGGCCCATGGGAAGCCAAGTCTACTTGTATGAGAGCACCCACTGTCATGGTAAGAAACGAAGACTCAGTCATACCTAGGAATACGGAGGTAGTGAAAAACACTAAAGTGCAGTGCAACCTCACTTTAAAAGAGCTACTCAAAGTTAGGCCAGAATTATGGAAACATGTAGCCAAACAAGTACCAAAGATAGCAAAACCTCGTTCCCAGGTAGGTTCTCAAAGGAGAGTGCCAGAAATTCCTCTAGACAAGATAGGAGATATGAGTGAAGGTGAAGAAGGAAACACCTATCTTCCCATTACCAATCAGGGGTACACAACCAAGGCAATTCTGGATTCAGGTGCAGGAGTTGCTATTGCTACCACTTCCCTATGGAAGTGTTGGGGCAAGCCAACACTCAGGCCCACAAGGATGAAATTGCAAATGGCTGATGGCCACATAGAGAGGCCTTTAGGACTACTTGAAGGAATAACTCTCACTACATGTGGTGTAGAGTTTGAGCACACGTTTGCTATCTGTGATTTTAGTAAGAATCATGCCTATGAGATGATTTTGGGAAGACCATTTATGCGACAGTTGCAAGTGGTCCAGGATTGGGGAACCAATTCCTTGTATTTGCAACACTTAGGTGTTTCAACCAAAGTCAATCTCAAAGATTACTCTCATAGAGATGTCCCTTCTATCCAATGGAATCCTATCCATAGAGCCAAGGATGACACGGAGTCTGTGCACTCCATAGGATCAGGATCCTCATGGATGCATGAAGACACTCACTTATGGATGTGTAAAGTGGGAGTAGAAGAGGAGAAGAGAGAAAAAGCCAGAGAAATAGGTGCAAATGAAACACTTAGATCCATCCAAGACCCAGCCTATGCACCTGTAGTATTTCCTGATGAAGAATTTGAACCCCACGGCTGGGCAAAAATCCTAGCAACAATGGATGTAGCCATCAATGAAGAACAATGGACACCTCACTGTGATGAGGATGGCTATGACATTTCTGTCTTCTCCATAGAGCCAATCATGGGAGATGCAGTTTTAGAAGAATGCGAGCCTAGCCCTGATGCATTTGAAGATGCAAGTGACTCTGATCTTGAGTCAATCATCATGGACCCACCCTTTGCATCAGACGAAGAATATTTCTATGAAGTAGAAGTTTACCCTGAGAGACATGAAGAGCTCACTAATGATGTGAGATTAACCACAAGAGTGACCACTAAGAGTGAAGGAAAGAAAAGGAAGAAGAGAGAAGCCGCACCAGAGGAGGAAGAATCCCTGTTTGAGGTCCCTGAAAATTTCAAGAAGTATGCAATAGAAGATAGGAGAGTCATGGTAAGAATGCCAAAACGCAATGCGCAAGCAAGAGAGGCCTATGATAACAAAGAAACCACCAAGAAGGTAGTGGTAGCCGTAGAAGAAGGAGAAGAGAGGTGCACTTACATAGGACATGACCTCACTGAGGAAGAGGAGCATGAGCTGATAGCTTTGCTAAGAGAGTACAGAGATGTATTCGCTTGGAGCTACAAAGATTTGAAAGGTGTAGACCCTGACATATGCGCCCATACAATTCCCATGACCACAGAGGCCAGACCTTCTAAACAAAAGCCATACACATACAATGACAACTATGCTGCCAAGATCAAAGAAGAGATAGACCGCTTGGTTGAAGCTGGATTTATCTATGAGATTGAGCACACTGAATGGGTGTCCCCCATTGTAGTGGTGCCAAAAAAGAATGGTAAATTACGTGTATGCATTAACTTGAAGAAGGTTAACGCAGCCACTATCAGGGATAGTTATCCGCTTCCTATCACCGAGCATTTATTAGAAAGGGTAGCCGGCAAGGAAGTGTACAGCTTCCTAGATGGGTTCTCTGGCTACAATCAAGTAGCCATTGCACCAGAAGATCAGCATAAAACGGCTTTTGTCACAGAGTGGGGCATATTCGCTTTTAGGGTAATGCCATTCGGGCTTACCAATGCTCCCGCAACCTTCCAGAGATTGATGTGCCATGTATTTAAAGAGTTCCTGAGGAAGAACTTAGAAGTCTATGTTGATGATCTTTGTGCTCATTCCAACATTAGACAAACCCATATTCCTGAACTCAGACAAATCTTTGACAAATGTAGAGAATATCAAGTCTGCCTGAACCTAGAAAAGTGCATCTTTATGGTCAGGCAAGGCAAGATTCTAGGACACATAGTGTCAAAGAATGGCATATCCACTGATGAAGAGAAAGTGAGAGCCATAGCAGAGCTACCTAGGCTAAAGAATGTCAAGGAGGCACAAGCTTTCATGGGGCATTGTGGTTATTACCGACGGTTTATACACATGTATGCCATCATAGCAAAGCCTTTGTATGGACTTTTGACTAACTTTGAGTGGACTGACGAATGTGAGAATTCCTTCAATGAGCTTAAACGGCGATTATGTTCAGCACCGATCTTGACCACACCAGATTGGAATAAGCCTTTCCATGTTCATGTTGATGCATCCAATTATGCTATTGGGTGTGTACTCGCGCAGCCTACCGGTGAAGGTAATATGGATCTTCCAATTGCCTATGCTAGTAGACAATTGAATGCAGCTGAATGAAATTATACCACTACGGAGAGAGAAGGATTAGGCATGGTATATGCGGTTAAAAAGTTTACACATTATTTGCTTGCAAATAAGTTTAAATTTTTTACTGACCATCAGGCACTGCTATATCTCGTAAACAAGCCATGCAATACAGGAAGATTAGTAAGATGGTTTCTCTTACTAATGAAATAGGACTTCGAGGTAGTAGTGAGGAAAGGCAGGACTCATTTGAGAGCAGACCATCTCTCTAGGCTCACATCTGGAGAGGCCCCACAAGGAGTATTAGATGACTTACCTGATGCTTACATGTTTAATTTGGAAGTGGTGCCACAGTGGGCTAAGCCATTAGTGCCAGTATTGACATACGGACCTAACCACCCAGTAATAAACACACAGGATAGAGAGGTAATAAAAGCCCAAAAGTACCACATCATGGCAGGAAGCATGTACAAACAGACAGACCAAGGGATATTGGCTTGTTGTGTGGAAGAGGATGAGTACGCTAAATGGTTGCAATTGGCTCATGTAGGAACATTAGAGCAACACTATTCAAAACAACGAACCCTACAGACACTAAGGAGACTCGGAGTGCATTGGCCAACTATGGAAGCTGATGTCCAAAGATTGTGCAAGGAATGTCCAATCTGCTGCACTAAACCACCTGTGGAACATGCCACTCTTTATCAAGTGTCCATAGTGCCAAATTGGAGGGAACCACTAGTATCTTTCCTGAGGACGAAAACATTCCCTCTAGACATGACTCTGGCTAGGAAAAGGAGTTCAGAACAAGAAGCTCAGGATTACTCACTCATTGGTGATAATCTATACAAGCGTGGTAAAGATGGTTACCTGAGACTATGTGTTCATGAGAGCGAATACCTCACGATATTAGAGACTGCTCACCAAGGTGTAGTAGGAGGACACTTTGGTCCAGATAGGGTGATCAAGGCAATACTATTTGCGGGCTTCTGGTGGCCGACCCTTCACATGGATGCATATACCTATGTGAAACGGTGTGATGTCTGTTAGAGAACTCAGTATCCTATACGCAAGGATGAGATGCCACTGAAACCTATGATGGGTGGATGTGCATTCTCTAAGTGGGGAATAGACTTTGTAGGTGCTATTAATCCCCTAGCCAAGGGTTCACATGCTGAATACATCATTGTTGCCACAGACTATCTAACAAAATGGGTTGAGGTAAAAGCTACGACAAAGAACGATGCTCAAACAACTGCTAAGTTCCTATTTGAGAATGTGTTCACAAGATACGGGCTACCTATAGAGCTAGTAAGTGATAGAGGCACTCACTTCTTGAATGAAGTTATTGAAAATATGCTCCAAGAGTTCTTGGTAGTACACAAGAAGTCTGCCCCTTATCACCCACAAGCTAATGGCCAAGCCGAAAGCACCAACAAGATTTTATGCAATGTGCTTACCAAATTGGTAAATAATAAACGTTCTGATTGGGACAAACAGCTACACCATGCTGTTTGGGCATACCGAGTCGCCTACAAAATGGTACTCCAAGCCACACCCTTTCAGATGGTATTTGGCCAAAATGCGGTGCTACCTTTGGATTTCTTTATTCCCACATTGAGAGTAGCACAGGAGCATGAGTGGACGGGTCATGAACTCTCTTCGAGAATTTTTGACCTTGAACGACTAGGTGAAACCAGACTAAGAGCTGCGGCAGGAATATATGCAGCTAAGAAATGACAGAAGGCGTACTTTGATGCCCATGTTAAGGATAAAGGATTAAAGGCCGGAGACCTAGTTTTAGTCTACACCTTGAAGCAACATGCAAGAAAATTAGAGAAACGTGGCTATGGACCTATGATCATAAATAGGATCTCAACAAGTGGAGCAGTACAACTAGCCACCTTAGAAGGTGATATTCTTCCGAGCTACATCAGTGGGTGCAGAGTCAAGCTGTATCAGGAACCTCTCACAGAAGAAATGCTCAGTCGACTCAACACTGCTAAGAAACGCAAAGAAGAAGAAAAACGAGTTTGAGAGGAAGCTCAAGCAGAAGCTTTAGAACGCATCAGAAAGATGAAGTTGAGATGGCAAGGTAGGGATCAATCTAGGACAGGTGCCTATGAGGATCCAGGATATCATGTGGCAATGTGTGAAGTCTCAGGAATAAGTTCCCAAAGGATAATAGATCGATGTCCTTTTGTGACTTTAGAAATAGGACAAGGAGTTGGTGCAAAAACTGTGCAAGCATTGATTGACTCAATTGCAGCCACTAGTGCGGTGAGACTTTCTTACTGTCGAGAATTGAAATTAAAAGTCAATCCTATAGAAGCATATCTAATAGGATTGGGAGGTGTGGAAACCCCTTGCATGGGCGAGGTGGAATTTCCCCTCTCCATTCAAGATGCTCCAATGACAGTTAAGGTACTAGTGTGTCAAGATGAGGATCTCACTGAGCCTCTGGTCTTGGGTCAAGACTGGATCTATGACCATGCAGTCAACTTAAACTTAAGAAGTGGACTTCTTCAGGTATGGGTGAATCAGAGTAGAATTACAGTTGAGTTCGATAATGGAGCACTCAAGGAACTAGAAAAGGCACAGACTCCTGGTCCCTCTAGGGGTACACATGAAGTTCACCATGCTGTTCTTGTCCAAAGCTATGTGATGCAGAGGAATGGAGATCTCAATAAAGAAGTCAAGGCCTCGACGGAACTCTCTTCTTTTCCAAAGGCCAGAGGGAGGCAGCAACCAAAGGCAGATCAGTTACTGAAGAATACCTATGCGGGAGGCCAAAAGAACGTGCGAAGCAGAATGACTCAGCCATTGAAACAACTGTGGGTGCGAAAAGAAGAGCGGCCTATTACAGCCAAGCGACAACAATCATCTCAACTTCTTATTAGTAATCAACGACATGATACTAATAAGAAGACGTCCAAAACTTCTTTTGAGAAAGTGAAATCTATCTGGGTGCCCAAGAAGTCGATGAAGGTTGGCCCACAATCAAGATAAATTTGGGTGCCTAAGACTTGCTTGCGGGCTCAACTAGTCCCGCATGAATCACATCATACACGACAGCGTTCACTCACTCAAGGAGCCGTTACCCACTGTAGTCTAATACGCACGAACACACAGTCGCCCAGAAGCACGCACAGACTCACTTGTAAATGGGTCCCAAAGACGCATCATCCCCAAGCAGAATTACTCATACAACCCTCTAGAGTCCCCACAAAACCAAAACCGAAAGCCATCCATTGTGTTTGGCAACCTAAGACTTGTAATAAACCTCCTGACCCCCATTTGTAAATTCATCTCCACTTGCTAACTACATCACTCATACACTACATCTTTCCATCTAGCTCCTAGGACTATCCATCCATTAACTACACCCACAGTCATCGAGTACTCACTGACCCACTAACCCATTACTCACTTCATGATAATGTTGTAACGGGGACAAAAAGTGTTCTATCTTGTCCATTACAATATTAACGCATGATCTATATACTCACAGAACCAGCAAGCAAGCAATAACAATGGCAGAAGCAGGAGGCACCAGTTCCCAAGCAGGGTCTAGCGCACAGATTGTGGACATCGAAACCCTCCTCCTGGAACCACCACACACCAAAAGGCCTCAAGAACTTCAAGCGGTGCATGTTCTCCCTATTCAGGACCCTCCTCAGGGACACACTTCTCAAGTGGGGAAACACGCTCATTGGTTTAGTGATGCCGCAGGGCCATTGGGTGATGGCACCTATTTCTGGGAGGCAGAAATTGAATTCAATGGCAAATGGGGGCGTTATCATTTTTTCACTCGCGAATTTGAAAACTATCAGAATGCAGAAGTAATGCGATCGATTTGGACCAAAGCGGGATTGGATAGCTACTTCAGAGCACATTTGCCTAAGCTTGATTTTCTTCGCTGCTCCTACTTTATCAGTACCATCACTCCTAGCAGGGCCAAGGGAGGCGATAGTACTTTTGTGCTACCCTCACTATTGCCAGGCCACAAACTCAAGAGATTCAAACTGACCCTCAACTTGGTACGAGCAGCATTGAACATGCAAGGAATGCATATTCCCACCGAGAAAGAACTAATGGTTCCAGGCCGGATGAAGCATAAAGACCTCAACAAATTGAAGGACATGGTAGCAATGACACCTACCATTGCTCTACACTTACGAACTATCATGCAACATTTTGCTTTTCCCGCCCAAGAACGATTCACTATGCCACCAAAAAAGATATGGTTCAGCTTGTACTTGGCGGAGACAGAGAACCTCACCATCAACATATCGCACAGGATCATCGATCAAATACACCTTGCCCATCAGCGGTGGAACAAGAAACAGAAAAATGTACTTCATGGATGTTGTGCGCTCACAAGAATAATTTACAGGTGCTTAGCGTACAACGTGCCCATCCAAAGAGCACTAGTATGGTCCAGGGCTCAAGAGTTCCAAAGACAACTATCAACGGCGGGACCTCCATCAAAGAAGATGAGAGGGGGAGTTCAATTACCATGCGCTCAACCAAGGGGAGCCACTACCACACCCGAGGTAACTCCTCCACAAATGAGGCGTGTCCGACCATTCACCATTCGCCTACCCAGACCAAGTGCAGAAGGACCCAACCTGGTGTTTCCTCCTATTCCAGCAGACTTGGAATTCCCTCAAGGTTACACCCTTGCTGATCTAACAGATGAAGAAATCGCCTGTTTGATCAATGAATCTAACTTAGAGACAGAAGCGGAGCAGACCCAAGAACAACAACCCACGACTACAACTTCAGCCCCGACCCAACCGGGAGTAGTAGAAGTAGAAGACGATGAAGAAGAGACAGAAGAACAAGAGGCACACGAGGATTATGATCAAGAATATGAAGAGCTTTCAGAACTAGCAAGTGCCCCGGCATACTCGGCCCAAATAAAAAGATTATACAAAACTATGAAGCGAGTCCAGGAGCAACACAAGCTGTCGCTCGAAACAGGAAAGATGATCATGAGTCAAATGTTAGCCGAGGAAGGTGTGGATGACATGTTCATCAAATCAATGAACCTGCACGCTGATGCAGTGGGCTTAGATGAGGCTGTTCATGCAGCCATGACTTATATTAATCGATTTGAGAAACGTGTGCCTACCAGTCCCATGCGATCTGGCAAACAAATACACATCAACGTATCAGAACCAGGAGGCAACACACAAACAGAAGAACATCAGGAGGAACCACTCTCACCACCCACCTCACCTCTCACTACACATGTCACCTCACCACCTAGCACCACCACACCCATTTCTGCCATTACCACAGTCGTCATGGGAATTCCTCTCTCTCCTGGAATCCAAGTCGGAGGAGTTACCATGCCCACCTACACAACACTCTTCACAAATATCACATCCACCCCACCCACTGTTCCCATCTTTACAGTCACACACACATTCGACACAATAGAGACATCACCAGCCACCGCACCACTCCCACCCCCCACACGACCTCAATCTCCCATACCCCCCCTCCACCTACCTCACCACTTGATTCCACAGCATTCACAACTCCCTTCCCCTTCCCCATCCCCCCTGCATCTTCATCTTTCCCTGCATCGTTTAATGTAAATAGTATATTCATAGCTTTACATCAATGCGTGTATCAACTTCAGAGTGAGTACCAAGCTCTAGAAAACCGTCATCATCAGCTGACGACGAATCATCAACAACTACAAAGACGACTTACCAGTATAGAAGAAGAAAATGCAGAACTCAATCAACGCTACACCACTCTCGAGCAAGCTCATCAAACCCTCCTGGAGACACCCCAACCATCACAAGAGTTAGGTGTCAAACAACTCGAAGCCTTACTGGAGGTTTACCAAACAGACAACCTAAGAGTCTGGCAAAATCTAACTCTACTCCGAAAACATATGGCTACAGCCCTTGAAGAAAACAAACGTTTGCAGGAACAAATTGAAGAAAACCTGGAAGCTGCCATGGAAGGCTCTCCCCATGAAATCAACCCAGAACAATTCAAAGCAGTTCCCTCAGAGACCATGAAAACCATCTTGGAAAGCTATGCTGATTTATTAGAAGCACATGATGATTTGGAAAGGGAACGGGATGAACTACGTATCCAGCTCAGGGAACAAGATGCTCAACCCAAAGTCATAGAAATGACCTCGACTTCAGAGGAAGTGAAGGCATTGACAAAGCAGGTGGCGGAGCTGCAGAAGAAGTTACTGGAATATGAAAGGCAGCCCTCTCCAGTTGTAGAACCAGAGCCTGAGGACTTGGTACCCATTGAGGTGGACGAAACGTATGAGGAACCATATGTTCCTATGCCGATGCCAGGTGGCGCCCAGACCTCAGAAGGAATGGACACCTTAGAAGTTGAAGTACCTGAATGGCTCCAGACACTAGAGAAAACAGCAGTAACCCATGAAGATCGAGTGGCAATTCAAATCCAATCAATGGCAAAGTTAGAAGACACCATCATAAAGTCAGAATATTTCCGCAGCATGTCTCATCATAGATGGATCGGCACCAACGACGATCAATATGTGCCATATTGTGTACTCCTTGCAGATTACAACGCAGAGATTCAACGCAGATGTGGCAAACCTCCAACTTTTGCCACACAATTTGGGCCCGATGATATCCCAGAAAGTGCTAAGAAAGGATCTATTCATCAACCCACCTAGACGATCCGTCTGCTTGAGACCTACCCAGAGATGGTTCGTACTTGGAATAACATGCCACTTTTTATTAAATACAATCCTTGTTATGTTTCAATCTTCTGCAGGCGCACCTGGCCAGAGTTTACAATTGCTGTCAAGAACATCAAAGGTTGCGCAAAGTGGTTAAACTATGTTTATCTAGCACCTCCTCAAGGACCTCCCACTGTGAATTACATGATTTCTACCATCCCTCACTGGAGCATTCGACTACGGAATACCCCCGATGTGATGGCCCAAATGTGCATGAAAATCTTTGAACTAATGCTAATCACATTCAGGACATTCAAGAATATTAAAGACCCCCACTTCTCAGGTGTTGGCTTTCTTACAGGCAACCAAGATTTGGTATACGACATGAGTACCACCCCATCAATAGAGGTAATATATGCTTGGCACGCCAGAATAAAGTATCTCCCAGCTTGCTTTAAACAGACATTCGAGGAGATGTTCGTAACAGGATTCTGGGAATATCACTCAGAAATATTTGTACCCAGGCCCTCACATCTCCTCCACTTATTTGTTGTGGAGAGAACCATCCATTCAGAACAACTGCGGGTGCCACATCCGGATGTACCAGGACTAGTGAATTGGGATGCATTGTTAACAGATCTAGCACGGGGGCTACGATTAGAAGAACACCACCTCGCTGCCGATGTTGTCCAATATTATGTCCAACGCACTGCTAGACAAGGGTCTGTCAGAGATGACAGACGCGAGAGAGGGGGGGGGGGGGGGTGTTGGCAGTAGTCAAGGAACTAAAGGAGTTGCAAGACAAGGAAGCCTACGAAGGGAGTCGGAACGAAGAGAAAGCACAGGCAGACACAGTAGTCAAAGAAGATCTGGCAAGTAGGCCATTTCAATTTTTCAGGCATTAAAAAGTTGGGCACACAAGAAGAAGGAGCAAGTAGGGAGATCCAGGGAATGTATGTCAAAATGCTAGAAGAAATCCCTACAGAAATAGTGATTTTCATCACTAAAAACCATTGTAAATGCCATTTCACAGTTTTGTAGCTCCATTTTGTGCAAGCCAAGGATTCCTTGAGCTTGAGGAGCTTTAGAAGTACCTACCTATCAGTTTTCACATTTTTTAGACTCCGTTTGAACCTCCAAATACGGTAGAGAACCTAATTCTTAACTAGGCCGGACACTAGGTCTGGACAAGGCCAAAACCTAGTCAAAAACTATAAATAGAGCTAGAGAGCTCATTTTGAGGTTAGCTTGTAATTGATCTAAACTTGTATGAGCTTTTTGAAAGTAATCTAAAGAACTCCATTGCTTCTCACTCTTTGTCTTGCCTTGTGTGTGTGTGTGTGTGTATGTATGTGCATGTTAGTGTGCTTCTCACTCACGCACTTGTGCCTTCACTTGCTCGAGGTCTTCATACCATCCTCACATCTTCCCGGATTGACATTAAAGGAGGTGCTACTCATCACTGAGCTACATAGATAGATAGATAGATAGATATATAGATAGATAGATAGATAGATAGATAGATAGATAGATAGATAGATAGATAGATAGATAGATAGATAGATAGATAGATAGATAGATAGATAGATAGATAGATAGATAGATAGATAGATAGATAGATAGGTAGGTAGACAGATAGATAGATAGATAGGTAGATAGATAGATAGATAGATAGATAGATAGATAGATAGATAGATAGATAGATAGATAGATAGATAGATAGATAGATAGATAGATAGATAGATAGATAGATAGATAGATAGATAGATAGATAGATAGATAGATAGATAGATAGATAGATAGATAGATAGATAGATAGATAGATAGATAGGTAGGTTGGTAGGTAGGTAGGTAGGTAGGTAGATAGATAGATAGATAGATAGATAGATAGATAGATAGATAGATAGATAGATAGATAGATAGATAGATAGATAGATAGATAGATAGATAGATAGATAGATAGATAGATAGATAGATAGATAGATAGATAGATTGATTGATAGATTGATAGATTGATTGATTGATAGATAGATAGATAGATAGATAGATAGATAGATAGATAGATAGATAGATAGATAGATAGATAGATAGATAGATAGATAGATAGATAGATAGATAGATAGATAGATAGATAGATAGATAGATAGATAGATAGATAGATAGATAGATAGATAGATAGATAGATAGATAGATAGATAGATAGATAGATAGATAGGTAGGTAGATGGATAGATAGATAGATAGATACATAGATAGATAGATAGATAGATAGATAGATAGATAGAAAGATAGATAGATAGATAGATAGATAGATAGATAGATAGATAGATAGATAGATAGATAGATAGATAGATAGATAGATAGATAGATAGATAGATAGATAGATAGATAGATAGATAGATAGATAGATAGATAGATAGATAGATAGATAGATAGATAGATAGATAGATAGATAGATAGATAGATAGACAGATAGATAGATAGATAGATAGATAGATAGGTAGGTAGGTAGGTAGATAGATAGATAGATAGATATATAGATAGGTAGGTAGAGAGATAGATAGATAGGTAGGTAGACAGAGAGATAGACAGATAGATAGATGTATAGATAGATATATAGATAGATAGATAGATAGATAGATAGATAAATAGATAGATAGATAGATAGATAGATAGATAGATAGATAGATAGATAGATAGATAGATAGATAGATAGATAGATAGATAGATAGATAGATAGATAGATAGATAGATAGATAGATAGATAGATAGATAGATAGATAGATAGATAGATAGGTAGATAATGATGGAGAGTGTTAATCTCCAAGAAAACAACCTACTCTTGAAATTAGAGCACCTCTATATCAAAAGTAAGTCAAAACCTTCACCTATGTAGAGGATTAATACTCAATTATAAGGATTCTGAAAAATCTGTGAAAAGGATGATTCTACAGAAAGTCTGCTGCACTTATCTTTCTCATTGACTAAGCAAATGTGTAAAGTTTTTAATAAACTTTGCAGGGGGTGTCCCCTAAAGATTGCACACCTTCTCCAAGTTGAATTACTCCAAAAGATTAAGTAGATTTTGAGAAATCAAATTGACAAGTCACCTATGTCTAAAACTGTACTTCTGAGAAGTCGATTTAGACACCTATAACTTCTAAGACATGGTTCTCCAAGAATAGAACCCGTTTAAGCAAATGCTTTTAGCCACAAGTAGCTTACCTTCCAACTTAAAGATTGAGTGCTTGCTTGCTCAAAACTTTAAACTGTGGAGTGAGAAATGATCAAATCATTGACTTCGAATTTTGTGCCTGTTTCAGGAACCAGTGAACACTTGTTCACATACAAATGTTCCTACACATAATTCTCTTAGCCTGATCACAATTGGAAGCTAAAAATTTGTACACAGGTCGACCACCTATAGACTTGGACTTGTACAAAAGCATTTCACAAAAGATCTAACACAGGAAGAGAAAACTCAGAAACATCGGTCGCAAAAATCTTTCATTTCTGAAGGAGTTTACAACTGAATGATGAGAGAGAGTTCAACTAACTTCTCATATGTCTAATGACTCTTACAACTTCTCATTTCTCTATTCTCATGCTCTCTCATATTTGCCCCGACACTTTCATAGGATATATATACAAAAAATTTACAACCTTATGACTTCTTAAAAACATAATTGAACTATTTGTACATATGTGTACATGTCTTCCTCTTCTGAATGTATACTTCTTCCTTGCTTCATAACTTGAATCTTTCCTTCAAATCTTGACTTCATTTGCATGTCAAAAGATCAATTGGTGATTGTCGTGCACCAACAGCTCCCCCTCAATCATCAATTGAGGTTTTCTCTATCTTCTTTATACCTGCCATGTCTTTGAACTTCTGTAGCTTTGGTCCATCCAAGCTTTTGGTAAGCATATCAGCTATTTGATCTTTTGTTGAAGTATGTATGACTTCAATCTCTTTATCCATCACCTTCTCTCTCAGAAAGTGATACTGAATCTCAATGTGTTCAGTCCTGGCATGAAAAACAGGGTTAGCAGCTAGATACAATGAACTCATGTTATCTCCATATATGATAGGTGTACTCTGTATAGTGTCAAAACTCTTCATCAGAGTCTTAAGCCATATTATTTCCTTTGCAGCTTCAACCATTCCTTTGTACTCTGCTTCTGTAGATGACAAAGCAACTGTATGTTGCTTCTTTGAACACCAAGAGATTAACTTATCTCCCACATAACACATGTATCCATAGGTTGACCTTCTATCATCAGGATTACCTGCCCAATCTGCATCACTATATACTTTGATGTTTGTCTCATCATAATCAATACCATATGTTTGAGCAAACCCTTTCACAACAAGTCTGGCTTTGTACCTAGACACACTTCCATCTGCAAACCTTTTTGTCTTGTAGACCCACTTACATCCAATGATCTTCTGGCTATTTGGTTTTGGAACCAAATCCCATGTTTGATTCTCCATCAATGCATCATATTCTTCATATGTAGAAGGGTCTTCATCTGCTTTTATCATGTAAGCATAATCTTTGGTAGCCAAAAAAGAAGTATCATAGCTATACCTTGTAGGTTGCCACTTGTGTCTTGATGACCTTCTAAGTTCTCCACTCCTTGAGGTTTCTGGTTCTTCACACTCAGGATCAAATCTTGGCATTTCTTCAACTTCAACCTGTACTTCATTATTCTCCTCTTCATCAAATATCTGTACCTTTGATTTACCTTTCCTTTGACTCACAACTTCTTCATCACCTGTATTAATATTGATAGTACCTGCATACCAAGTACCTTGCTCATCAAATGTAACATCCTTAGACACAATGAATTGTTTTGTGGATGGACTCCACAACCTATATCCCATCTGCTTATCATCATAACCAATGAACACATACTTTTCAGCTTTAGGTTCCAATTTGTGTCTTAATTGTGATGGCACATATGCATATGCCAAACATCCAAATACTTTGCAATGGTCTAATGTAGGTCTCTTACCCCACCATGCCTCATATGGTGTCATACCCTGCAAGGCTTTACATGGTAGCCTATTGACCAGATAAGTAGCTGTATTTACAGCCTCAACCCACAAATAATTTGGGCAATTTTTCTCCTTCATCATGGATCTTGCAAACTCAACAAGAGTCCTATTCCTCCTTTCTGCTACACCATTTTTTTGAGGAGAGTACCTGCAAGTAACCTCCCTTTTTATACCTGCATTCCACAAGTAATCACTGAACTCATTAGAGAAATACTCTCCCCCTCCATCTGACCTTAGTCTCTTCAACTTATGACCTGTAATTCTTTCTGCATACACATGATAATGTTTGAATGTATTGAATACCTCTAACTTATCTTTGATCACATAGATAGTGATCCATCTGGTAGCATCATCAACATAAATCACATAATACCCTTGAACCATTGATACTGAAATCCTTTGATGGTCCCCACACATCTGTGTGTACCAACTCAAGCTTCTCTGAATACATAAAAACATGCTTGGAATAAGATTGCTTATGAGCCTTACCTAATTGACATGCTTCACACCTGTATGTCATATGTTGACTTGCAACATTAGGCAATCCAAGCACTGCACCATTGTTAATCATGTCTTTGATACCGCTTTCATTGAAATGTCCAAGTCTCTTGTGCCAAAGATCTAACTCAGAGATCTTATGTCCTCCATAAGTGAACAAGGCATGACCAACATTACCTTGAATCTTCAATGTGAACAATCTTCCTTCTTTCTTCCCTGAAACAATTTGTTTATACCCATTGCTAGGGTCTTCCACAAACACTCCTTCATTAGTAAACCTCACTTCATAACCTTTTTCAACAATTTGTCCTACACTTATCAGATTCTTAGGAATTGTAGGAACATACAAGACCTTACTCAATAAGCTGCTACAATCCTTGGCCTTTACTGATCCAATTGACTTCACATTGTGCTTTGTATTGTCTCCTCTTTGAACAACATGATTAGTCACCTTATTTTCCAAATCAGTCATCCATGCTATGTTACCACTTAGATGATTGCTACACCCTGAGTCAATGTAGAAGACTCTTTGGTCTTCACTTTGCCTTTCACAAGTTGCATTCATTATCAATGTTGAATCCTCCTTCTGATCTGAAGCATAATTGTAGTAGGTATTATTGTATTGTTGACTTTGGAATCCTCTACCTGCATTTCTTCCAAAGTAACCC
>CM035433.1:17612186-17652186 GCA_020310875.1 Ceratopteris richardii | reverse complement strand
CTCCATTAGAGCAAGAATAAACAGTAGCCACTGAAGATTTCTTGGCGGAATTCCTGAGCATAAGTCCGCCCCAGCTCCTGATAGTACCTCGAGGATGAATCCCTCCCTTTGCAGAATTGTGTGCACGCCCCTTGCAAACTTTGCATGGCTTTTTCTGGCAGTCAACAGCCCCCAAATGACGAAGAGGAACCGTTGAACACGGGTCTCCCTTGTTTCTCTCCGCCTCCAGAAACCTCCCCCTTCTATTTTATGAACGACATAACCCCTCTCTTCTTCCTTTTCTATTACTGTCCACGCCTAGAACAGCAGAAGCTTCCCCCTAATGTCATCTCCGACACCACAAGCAACCGAAAAAACTTTCCCTTCTGCTCTCTTCACCCCAAAAAGAGACCCCAAATCCACATAATGCTACCCGAGCTCCCACGGAGTGGCACCTCCAAGAAAAATTCCCCCTTTTTTGCTTCACGTACCTGATGATGAACCCAAGAGAACCCCTTCCTGTTCCCCTTCGGCAGAGCTCAAGTCGCCCACACATTCTCGTACCTCCATACAAGCCCCTCAAGCATGCATCTTTAGGGGCATCCCCCCTTCATGAATTCCGGGTACCTGCACGCTTAAGGAAGAAAACAACCAAATAAAAAAAACCAACTATCCGAGAATGACTTAATGATGAGATAATGGTGAGAAAAGTAATCTCATCTGACCTTATGCCCTTATCCTGCATTCGTTTCAAGATGTGTCGAGCACATTCAACCTTCCCTTCACCTCATGATGTATAATTGACAATTGTTTGGCATGTGGAGGTGTAGCAATTTTTAAACACACATTAGCACCATACCTTAAAGTAAAGTGGATTCCACTCATGTGCATTTAGGGGTATATCCCCCCATATCTGATCTTGCAAATGTGCCTTTGGCCCAAAACAAAATAATTATATGGTTGTAGCATTTTTTAATTTGCATCTCCAAGTTTCTGAATGATTCTTCACGATTGTAGTTATGAATCATCACATCCAAGCATCTCCAACTAAGCCCGACTTACATAGCTTGCCCCTTCAAAAGCTATCTCACCAAGCCTTGTATTGGCCCATTCTCTACGAAGGGCTGGAAGAATATCTTTCGTGAGTAATCTAGCTTCCGCATACGTGTTAACAATTGTACAACCAACAATGGCATTTGATCACATAAGCCCCTTGCCAGATAGTTCCGCATGTACTTCTCTACTTCATCAATGGCCTCCACACTACAATAAGCTTTTAACCTGCAAACAAAGGTAACGATATTTGGCAGAGCTCTTTCAAGCTCCATTTTAGCAAACCATTCTAGTGCCTCCCTTCCACATAACACACATTTTCCTCCTCAAAGCACCTACAATCAAGCATGCATTCCCCACAATGAAGACATGTTAGTGCAACAAAACATCAATAATTATAGTCAACATACTCCCCCCTTCTGCTTGCGAAGTCATCCCTAACGAGCGGTTCCATCATCTGGTGCACTTTGTTTTTTTATTTTTCTACCACTTCATTCAAAAAATTAGTTTACATAAAGTATTTTAATCCAATCATTACAAACCATGCCATCATGTATAATTGCTCACACACATATTCCAAAGTCTATGCTCAGACATAGTCATCGTGCACAAAGATTCTCTCCAACATTCAATGCATTTTACCATCTACACCATTACTTGTATCCATGCACATACATACTCACCTCCATGTCACCATGGCTGAGATGCTCCCATACCTGCTCATATATACTCATGCCCAACTCTATCCTTATTCCATCTTATCCTGCAAGAAATCTCAACAAACACATATCATTCATACATTTCATGAAATCCCCATGTTAGCACTCAAGGTCAAGAATGAGGTGCAAGAACATGTCAAAGAAGTGGACACACAAGAAGAAGGAGCAAGTAGGGAGCTCCAAGAAGCACACATCAAATTTTCAGAAGAAATCCTTATAAAAATAGTGATTTTTATCACTAAAAACCATCGTAAATATCATTTCTCATTTTCGCAGCTCCATTTTGTTCAAGCCAAGGATTCCTCGAGCTTGAGGAGTATTATAAGTAGCTACCTAGCAATTTTCATGTTTTTTAGAGTCTGTTTGAGCCCTCAAATAAGCCCTGGAACCTAATTTTTAACTAGGCCAGACACTAGGTCTGGACAGGGCCAAAACTAGTCAAAAAACTATAAAAAGAGCTACAGAGCTCATTTTTGGGGGTTAGCTTGTTAGAGAGTTGGCTTGTTAGAGATTTGAGCTTTGTAAGAGAGTCTTGGCAATAGAAGCTTTCCATTGCTCCTCTCTTTGCTCTTACCGTGTGCACCTGTGTGTGCATGGTTGTGTGCTTTCACTCACTCACGTGCCTTCATTCGCTCATAGTCTTCATACCAGTCCTCACGTCTCCGCGGATTGATAAGTAAAGGAGGTGGTGCTTACGCTTGAGTTACACCAAATTTTGGCACCATTGCCGGGGAGAGAGCTTCGAGGACGAGCATTGTGACAGCAAGATCATGGATTTGTGACATTCAAAGGTAAAAATAGTCATTTTTTGTTATTTTTTTGGTTTTTCTTCTCCATCTTCATCATCACCAAATCTTTATGTTCATCAAAATTTTCCATTTTTGAGTGCATTTTCACCATTTTCACATCATTTCTCATGTGTGGGAGTGCTATAAGAGCTAGGAAGTATCTGGAAGTGCATGCACTTGTGTTTTTCACGACTTTTGCACATTTGAGGCTCGGTGCAAAAATTCAAAATTCTCGCCTAAAAGCTCAAAAAATCGTGACTTTCTCAAAAAATCACGATTCTCTTGAAAATTCAAATTTTTTCCCGCCTAAATTTTTTTGAGAAAATTGCGATTCTCTGAAAGTGAGAAAATCGTGATTCTCTAGAATTGTGTATTTTGAGAAATTCACGATTCTCTGGCCTTAGAAAATCGTGATTCTCTAGAAGAAATTCGCGATTCTCTGCAACAAATTCACTATTCTCTAGACTTAGAAAAATTAGAGAAAATCACGATTCTCTAGAAGAGATTCGTGATTCTCTACTAGAAATTTGTGATTCTTTGGATTTGGGCATTTTGAGAAATTTGTGATTCTCTAGAAGAAATTCGCTATTCTCTGCTAGAAATTCGTGATTCTTTGGATTTGGACATTTTGAGAAATTGGTGATTCTCTAGAAGAAATTCCTGATTCTCTGCTAGAAATTTGCGATTCTTTGGACTTGGGCATTTTGAGAAATTCGTGATTCTCAGCAAGAAATTCACGATTCTCTACTAGAAATTCGCAATTCTCTGGACTTGAGGAAATTTGAGAAAGTCGCGATTTCCTGGACTTTGTGATTTTGAGAAAGTTGCGATTTCTTGGAAGAAAGTCGTCATTTCCTAGACTTAGAGGTTTGAGAAATTTGCGATTCTCTGCTAGAAAGATTTTGAGAAAGTTGTGATTCTTTGGAAAAAGAACACGACTTTTTGGCTACCTGATTTGCAAAAAATCGCGATTCTCTAAGAGGTCTTGTTTGCCTATTTTGACCCTTACAAGCCTGATTGGACATAACCTTCTCATACAAAATCCGTTTTCTGTGATTTTGAGCTCGTTGAAAAGCTCATTTGGAGTACTACAAAAACTACGGATCTATAGATATAGTACTTTGAAGTTTAGCCTCAAGTGGGACTAGGAAACTAGGGGGACTCCAAAGGATTTTGAGCAATACAAAGGGGAATTTTGGGACTAAAAGACAAAGCTTATGAATCTGAGATCTGGTACCTAGGCAAGGATAGATAAAGCATTAGATCATCGAAGGCTAGCATCAACCATACAACCAAGCCTTGGGCTCAACAACTTAGTGGTTATCCCTACACATTAATTTCGAAAACAAGTACTCAGAAATGTCTTTTAGCATGGAGAGACCTATACGTACCTCAAGAACTGCCTACTTACAAACACCAGAAGGTCTCGATAAAACACAATTGGAATATATTAGGACCAACCAATTAGGTGCACGTATCTATGAGGATGGTCTAAGGCGATCTGTTGTCCAACTCAAGAATCCTGATCAGCCCTTTGGACTTGAACAGCTAGTGGTCAAATTGAAGAGGGTTCATACATTGATAAGGAAGGAACCATGTATGTGGTCACCATCTTACCAGACAGGACAGATGAGTTGGGAAATATGATTCTTGAGAATGAAATAGGAGATCTAGAGCAAGGAGATGTAGGACGAGAACCTAAGACTCCTAAAGGTAAGTTAGTCTTGACCACATTGATCACTCCAGATTGGATCCCTCAAGACAAAAAAAGTATAGAACTATTCTTGAATAGAGAAACGGTGGAAGCCTTTTGGAGATTGGAGCCAGATCAAGCTAAGCCAATAATCACCATCTACAAATTCAGAGACCCTGAGACACCACACAAGGTTTTATATCGAGAAAACACATCAAAGAAAATGTTCTTGGTATCAGAGCATGGAAAGTATGCATACACTTGGCAAGGCGAATTGATCCCACGCTCATGAAAACCCAAGAGAGAGAGAGAGAGAGAGAGAGCTGAGGTAAGCTTTGCACACAATATGGGTAGAGACATATGAAGATTTGAAGGTGAAAGACATGAAAGAGAGAGACATCAAGCACATAGGCATCAAAGAGATGAACATGATTTTCCATTGCCTAGACCCTGAGAGTCAAGAACCCTTAGACCCTCCCAAGTGGTCAAGGCAATGAAAAATTACTTTGACGGGTCAAGAGATCCTTATGATCATGTGGTCGAATTCAAACTATTGGTAAGAAATGAAGACTCAGTGGTTCCAAGGAACACTGAAGTTGTGAAGAACACTAAGGTGCAATGTCATCTCACCTTAGAAGAGCTGCTGAAAGTAAGACTTGAGCTTGAATCATGTGCAGATAAAGTTCCAGAACTTGACTCCAATATGCCAAAAGCAGGCACTAAGCAAAAAGTCCTAGAGATATCGTTAGACAAAATAGGAGACATGAGTGAAGGTGAATAAGGTAATACTTATCTTCCAATCACTTACCAAGGTTACACAACCAAAGTGATCAAATATTCAGGTGCAGGTGTTGCAATTGCAACCACCTCCTTGTGGAAGCAATGGGGCAAACCCACATAAAGACCAACTAGAATGAAGCTTCAAATGGAAGATGGCCATGTTGAAAGACCTCTAGGATTGCTAGAAGGGATCACTCTAACCACTTGTGGTTTAGAGTTTGAACACACCTTTGCTATATGTGACTTTGGAAAAAATAATGTCTATGAGATGATCCTGGGGAACCCACTCCTTGTACTTGCAAACTTAGGGGTCACCACCAAAGTCAATCTAAAGGATTATACCTTCAGAAATGTACTACCCCTATAGTGGAATCCTATCCATGAGGTGCAAGAAGATTCAATCTCTGTGCATTCTCAAAGTTCACATGATCCATCCTGGAAGCATGAAGATACTCACTTGTGGATGTGTAAAGTCGTAGAGGAAGAGGAAAAATGATTAAAAGTGAGAGAAGAAGGAACTTCACCAAGAGATAGACCAGTTAGAGACCCAACCTACACACCAATGATCTTTCTAGATGAGGAATTTGAGCCTCATGGCTGGCTAGAAATCTTAGCCACCATGCACATTGTTGTCAATGAGGAACAGTGGACACCTCATTATGATGAGGAGGGTTATGATATTTCAATGTTCATGTGTCAGCCCATGCTAGAAGAGTGTGATCCTAGTGAAGTCATAGAAGAAGAAGAGAATGAAGATGATCTAGAGTCCATTGTGGTGGATAGTTGTTTTAACTCAAAGAATCACTATCTGGCAGATTTAGGAGTATTTAACCAAAAAGAAGAAGAACCTCTCACAAGCATTAAGATGGTAAATTCAAAGGATGGAAGTGAAGGTAGTGAAAAGAAAAAGAAAAGAAATGTAGTGAAACAAGAAGAGGAGGAATCATTGTTTGAAGTACCAGAGATTTTCAAGAAATATGAAGTTGAAGACTGAAAATTTTTGGTACGAATGCCTAAGAGAGAGGCCACCACAGGAGAAGTGTATGATAATAAAGAAAAGACCAAAAATATTGTTGCGACCATTGAAGGGAATGAAGAGCAATGTACGTACAGTGGAGAAGAACTAAGTGCAGAAGAAGAAATAGATCTGGTAGGGATGTGTTTGCATGGCACTATAGAAACTTGAAGGGAATAGATCTGAAAATTTGCTCTCATACAATCCCCATGACTATTGACGCCAAGCCCACCAAACAGAAGCCCTACACATATAATAACACTTATGCAGCCAAGATAAAAGAAGAAATTGATAGGCTGATTGAAGCTAGATTGATCTATCAGATTGAGCATACTGAATGGGTGTCCCCCATTGTAGTGGTGCCCAAGAAGAACGAAAAGTTGCGAGTGTGTATTAACCTTAAAAAAGGTTAATGCTGCTATGATTAGAGATAGCTATCCACTTCCAATCACTGAACATTTATTGGAGCATGTTGTAGGCAAGGAAGTTTATAGCTTCCTTGATGGATTTTCAGGTTACAATCAAGTGGCCATTGCCCTAGAAGATCAACACAAATGGCTTTTGCCACCAAGTGGGGAATCTTTGCATTTTGTGTGATGCCATTTGGGCTCAGCAATGCACCTACAACGTTCCAAAGACTCATGTTTCATGTATTCAGAGAGTTCTTGCAAAATAGCTTAGAAGTATATGTGGATGATTTATGTACTCATTCCCATGAAAGAAGATACCACATCCCTGAGCTCAAACATATCTTCAACAAGTGTAGAGAATATCGAGTGTGTATGAACCCAGAAAAGTGTGTGTTCATGGTATGTCAAGGTAAGATCTTAGCTCATATTGTTTCGAAGAATGGAATATCAACAGATGCACTTCTATGTGCTTGGTTCTTGCATGATAAATAGGATTGGCTGCAAGATGCAAAGAACTAGTGTTATCAGATCATAGGTGAATGAGTGTGAAGTCCCAAATCTGTGTAGAGAAATCTAATCCAAATAGCTGCTTGTGTAGCATTTGCTAATCCCCTATATTCAGCCTTTGTTGAAGATAGAGCAACAGTTGGTTGCTTCTTTGAAGACCATGAGATAGGTTTATGACCTGCAAAAGATAATATCCAGAAGTACTTCTTCTGTCATCCTTACATCCTGCCCAATCTCCATCTGAGTACACCTTTATATCCGAATATGATGTGTATGGGAAGTAAAGTCCTTGATTTTGAGTACCTTTGAGATACTTCAAAATTCTTTTAGCAGCTTCCAAGTGAGGCGCTCTAGGTTTATGCATGAATAGACTCAAAATAACTTACTCCATAACATATGTCAATCCTAGTTAATGTTGCATAGTTTAGACTCCCTACTATGCTTTGATAACCTGCAATGTCTTCAAGCAAATCACCTTCATGAGCACTCAATTTGTGATTTACCTCCCTAGGGGTGCTAGCTACTTTTGCATTCTTCAAATGGAACTTCTTCAACATGTCCTGCACATATTTCCTTTGAGTGATGTAGATTCTAGAGTTAGTGTATACTAACTCAAGTCCAAGAAAATATTTCAAAAACCCTAGGTCACTAATTTTGAACTCCTACATCATCTGGTTTTTATTTATTTGATGTCATTAGCATCACTACCTATAAGAATGATGTCATCAATATATACACATAAATATATCATTTTTGAATTGTTCCTCTTGACAAACAGAGAAGAACCTCCTTTCTCATCATGAATCCTTGGTCTTGAAGATAAGTTGTTAACCTATGGTTCCATGCCCTAGGTGCCTGCTTCAAACCATAAAAAGCTTTGTTCAATTTGCATACATGATTTACCTTGTTTTGGTCTTCATAGCCAGGAGGTTGAGCCATGTAAACCTCCTCTAAAATCCACCCATTGAGAAAAGCATTTTTTACATCTAGTTGATACATATTTCAATTCTTGGATGCAGCTACACTGACCAATACTCTGATGGTTGGCATCTTAGCCACAGGTGAGAAAGTTTCTTTATAATCTACTCCTTGGGTTTCTACAAAACCCTTAGCCACAAGCCTAGCTTTATACCTGTTTATGGATCCATCTGAGTTCCTTTTGATTTTGTAAATCCACCCAGAACCAATTACCTTCATTGATGCTTTCTTGGGTACTAGCTCCCAAGTGTCATTCTCTTGAATTGCTTCTATTTCTTCATCCATAGCTTCTTTCCATTCTGCTTTGGTAATTGCTTCTTCATATGAAGAGGGTTCTTCAAGTGATGAATCCTTATTAAGATAAATAGAATGCTTAGTGATTAATGAAGCATCATACCCATATCTGATTGGCTTCTTACTCTCTCTTTGTGATCTCCTTAAGGCTTGGTTGGATGACTCAGGTATGTCCTCGAACCTCTTCATCTTGGCCTTGCCTTTTGATTCCCATGCTTTTAATTCTTCCAAGTTGATGGTGTCCTCATCATCTCATTTGATGTCTTCAATTGTGCTTGGCTCCTCCTTGGTGAGGCGGAAATTCTTCTTCCAAGTCATATGGCAATTTGACCTTCCTGCATTCACTTTCAAACCAAGAATCATTCTCATCAAACACAACATCTCTACTGACCATTAATTCTTTTTTGGATGGATTATAAAACATGTATCCTTTTTTATTTATATCATATCCTATGAAGATGCATTTCTCTGCCTTAGGGTCTAACCTACCTCTGATTTGAGATGGAATATGCACATCAGCAACACAACCAAATATTTTGCAATGTTCAAGTGATGGTCTCCTACCATGCCATGCCCTCATAGGGGGTCATCCCATCAAGGGACTTAGAGGATAACCTGTTAATAAGATAAGTGGCAGTAGAAACACTCTCTGCCCACAAGTAATTTGGCAACCTTTTTTCATTAAGCATTGATCTACCTGCTTCCACAATCAATCTGTTGCTCCTCTGTGCTACTCATTTTTGCTCAGGAGTATATCTAGTAGTGATCTACCTTTTGATACCTCTATCCTGCAAAAATGTATCGAATTAATTGGAGAAGTACTCACCTCCTCCATCTGACCTTATCCTCTTTAGGCTTCTCCCTGTTTGATTTTCCACAAGTGCAAGATATTTTTTGAAACAGCTGAACACTTCATCCTTATGTTTCGTGAAATACAAGATAGTCCTGTTGATATATTTAGGTAGTGATGTGTGTGAACACACTAGGACCGCCGGGGCACTTTTTTCCCTCTTTAGGAGGTTTTTTTCCCCCGGCTTGTATATATGCCTATTGACCTAATGGGCTACTTATCTTTGTACATTCTCTAGTAATACATTCAGTATTGTGTGTTTGTGCTCCAAGCTTCTTCTTCTTCCTTGTGCTGTTCGCGTGCTTCCGCAGACGTCTATCTCCAACAATTGGTATCAGAGCAGGTCGTCGCTTCATCTAGGGCGCCATCGACACTCCTCCATTTGCAGCCTCCAAATGCACTATCGCAACACTTGTGCAGGCTATTTCATCTTTTTGTGCCAAAGGTATATACCAGTTTCTGTTCCCCAGTTTAAGCGTCTCAAAGTCTGCTACAGGTCTAGCAGAACTCGTCTGGGCAGTTCTGTTCAACTTTTTGAGATACAGTCAATTTTCTGCATCAAGGTATTTTAGTCACCGGCCATGGCTGAAAGCAGTGATGTATTCCGTATGTTGGCTGTTGAGGATAAGTTGGATGGTACCAACTACCCATTATGGGCTTATATGATGCGACATGTTTTGGTTGCAAAAGGATTGTGGAACATTGTGCAGGGTGTTGAAAGACGTCCTGTTACACCTGCAACGACAGGTACTGCAAATACAGGTGCTGGAGCTGATGAAGATGGTGTCGAAGATGATATTCCACAGATTCCTGTTCGTGCTGCTGTTTCTGTTGCACCTACTCCAGAGCAAATTCGTTGGGATGGCAGAGATGCCCAGGCACATGCATTGAAGCTTTGTCTGTCAAACATGCCATTATTCCTCATATTCGCTCTTGCAGAACAGCTAGGGATGCTTGGGATACACTTACCACATTGTACCAAGCTAGGAATGAGGCTCGTGTTGCTTACCTCCGAAAACAGTTGGAGAGTGAGCATATGAATGAAGGTGATTCTATGGACAGTTTCCTAACGAAGATCAAAGATTTGAAGGAACAGTTGATTTTTGCTGATGAGGTTATTCCAGATAGCTCACTTGTGCAGACCGTTCTTAATGGTCTTCCTGATTCATATCAGAGTTTTGCTTCTACTCTTCGGTTGATGATGAAAGGCAATCCGAATGCCTTATCGTTTGAGGAGTTAGTCTCTGTTCTGTTGCAGGAAGATCAGTCTAGGCAGAACAGGTCCATTATGCGTGTTGTAGATCAAGCTTTCCTGGCTAGTCAGAAGGGCAAAGGAAAATGGAGCTCTTCTACTAGTAAGGAGAAATCTGCAAATGCTGCACATTCGAAGAATCAGGATAAAGATGAGAAGAAATCAGAAAAGCAGAAATTGTTTTGCAAGTACTGTAAAGGGAATGATCATATCATAAAGAACTGTCCAAAACTGGCTGCAAAAGAGGCAAAGAAAAAGGAGGCTGGAATGGTTGTTGCAGAAGCCTCTACGCCAAAAACAGAGTCTGCTAATCTTGTGCAGGAAGAAGAATGGGCATTTACTACTGTTTGCAGTTTTGACCCATCTTCTCATGAGCAGTGCATGTCTGTAGTGGACTCAGATGTTTGGTACTTTGACAGTGGGGCAACCAAACATATTACCTCGCAGCGCAGTTTCTTCTCTTCACTCGAGCCTGCCCCTACAGGGAATAATGTCACATGTGCCAACAACTCCTCTTATCCTATTATGGGAGTTGGTAAGATCATTCTGACTACTACTGATGGTAGTTCTTTCACCTTGTCAGATGCTTTATTTGTGCCAGGGATCAAGAAGAATCTGTTATCAGTTTCTGCATTAGCAAAGATTGGCTTGGTTGTGAAATTCGTTGATGATAAGTGTATAGTTCATGATCTATCAAATGGCGATGTGATTATTGCTTCTGGCATTTTATGTCGTGGGCTGTATAAGCTCATAGACTATGAAAGATCTGTGAATGATTCGGCATGTGCAGTTCATGATTCTCAGGCTATGTCAGATGCAAAGCTTTGGCATGCACGCTTTGGTCATCTGAATTTTGCTAGTTTGCTACGCCTGCAGAAATCTGATATGGTGTCTTCTTTGCCCAAGCTTGAGGCACCTGGAGAACATGTATGTGAAGGCTGTATTTTGGGCAAAATGCAGCATTCCTCCTTTCCAAAAGATGGTTCAGTTCGGGCTACATAGAAATTGCAGCTTGTACATAGTGATGTTTGTGGTCCTATGCAGACACCCTCTTTTGGGAATTACCTTTACTTCATGACTTTCATTGATGATTTTTCCAGGCATGCATGGTTATATCCACTCAAAGCAAAGTCCGAAGTGTTCATGTGCTTTAAACAGTTTTTGGTTTTGGCTGAAAATCTGTCAGCATGTAAAATGGGAACCCTCCGTTCTGATCGAGGGGGGGAATATATGTCTTCTGATTTTAATGCATTTCTAGCTGAACGTGGGATAAAACACCAGTGTACAGTGCTCTATACACCTCAAAAGAATGGAGTTGCTGAACGAAAGAACAGGTCACTCATGTAGATGGCGAGGTGCATGGTCAAGAGTCAAGCTTTACCACATAGTTTCTGGCTTGAGGCTGTCATGTGTGCAGCATATGTACTGAACAGATGTCCCACTAAGCGCTGTAGTCTATCACTCCATATGAGGCTTGGCATGACCGCAAGCCATCTGTTGTTCATCTGCGTGTTTTTGGTTGTTTGGCATATGCATTAGTGCCTGAACAACATCGCAAAAAATTGGATGATAAGGCAGTAAAATGTATTTTTGTTGGGTACAGTTCTGAAAGTAAAGGCTATCGTCTGTATCATCCACAGACTAAACGCATTTTGGTTAGCCGTGATGTTGTCTTTATGGAAGATGCTATTCAGCCATTGCTTTCATGTACTATGGAGACATCTGTTAGCTCCAAAGACATGTATGATACGTTGATGCCTCTTTTTACAGGTGGACAGTCTAGTGCTGGTCCTAATGAGGCAACTTCTCAGCCTTTGCAGGTTTCATATGATGGTGCAGATCATTCTATTTCTAATGCAGATTTACATGATGCACTTGTTGATGAGAGAGCTGATATTGAGCAAGCAAAAACTATGCCAAAATGGCTGGTGTAGACTTTGCGTGACAGCAAATTAGATGCACCTTTGTCATATCGTACTCGTTCAGGCCCTCATAGTGCCTCCTTTGCATCAAATTGCTATGCTATGGCTGCATCTAGTCTCTGTGATGAGAATGAGCCTGTTTCTTTTGATGAAGCACAAAATTCAGAAAATTGGATGGCTGCCATGCAATCTGAATATGATGCTATAATGAAGAATGGTACATGGTCTTTATGTGACTTGCCTCCTGGCAAGAAGGCCATTGGCACTAAGTGGGTATACAAGCTCAAGCGTAAACCTGATGGTACAGTTGACAGGTATAAGGCTAGGCTTGTTGCAAAGGGTTATGCGCAGGAAAGAGGCATTGATTTTGATGAGACCTTTGCACCTACATGCCGTATGACTACTGTTCGGAGCATTTGTGCACTTGCAGCCCATCAAAGGATCAATACTTAGTTTCCAATTTCTTGAACAAACTGTGAAGGAGATGACCACACAAAAAGTCTACTGCACATAACTCACTCATTGACTTATCAGTTGTGTAAAGTTTTTTATAAAACTTTGCACAAGGTGTTGCCTATAGTTTTCGCACCTCCTCCAAGTTAAATCATTCCAAAAGACTCAGTAGATCTTGAGAAATGATCTTAACAATTCACCTATGAGTAAAACTGTAGTTCTTTATAGTGGACTTTGACACCTGTAACTTCTTAAGCTTCGTTCTCTCAAAGTAGAACCCATTTATGAAAATTCTTCTAGCCATAGATGGCTTACCTTCCAACTTAGATTTTGACTCCTCATTTGTGCAAAAATTTACACTGTGTACAGAGAAATGATCAATTCTTTGACCATCGAGATTGCGCCTGTTTCAGAAGACACTCAACAATTTTTCACATATGAATGTTCCTACTCATAATTCTCACAGCCTGTTCACAATTAGGCTCTCAAACTTTAACCATAGACTCATTAACTATGGAATACGACATCTACGAAAGGATCCTTGAAATGATCAAGCACAGAAGGAGAACACTCAAAAAAATCCGGTGCAACTTTTCTTCATTACTAGAAATCTTTACATCTGGATGAGAGAGCTATTCTACACACTTCACAAGTGTCTAATGACTTCTAAGTCTCTTCAATTCTTGTTCTCACACACTCTCTCCTATTTTCCCTGACATTTTCTTTGTATATATAGGCAAATATTTACAAGCTCATGACCATACAAAAGTATAAAATGAACTGACTCTAAATTAATGTACATATGTATACACATCTTCATCCTCTGAATATATACTTTCTCCATGCTTCATAACTTGATCTTTCCTTCAGTACTTGACTTCAAAATCTTCATTAAAACTTCAATTGTTGATTGCCTTGCACCAACAGCTCCCCCTCAATAATCAATTGAGGTTTTCTCTATCTTCGTTATACCTGCCATGTCTTTGAATCTTTGTAGCTTTAGTCCATCCAAGCTTTTGGTTAGCATATCAGCTATTTGATCTTTTGTTGAAGTATGTATTACTTCAATCTCCTTATCCATCACCTTCTCTCTTAGAAAGTGATACTGAATCTCAATATGTTTAGTCCTGGCATGAAAAATAGGATTAGCAGCTAAATACAATGAACTCATGTTATCTCCATGAATAGTGGGTGTACTCTGAGTGATGTCAAAACTCTTCATAAGAGTCTTAAGCCATATCACTTCCTTTGCAGCTTCAACCATACCTTTGTACTCAGCCTTTGTAGATGATAAAGCAACTGTGTGTTGCTTCTTTGAACACCATGAAATTAACTTATCTCCCACATAACACAAGTATCCATAAGTTGATCTCCTATCATCAGGATTACCTGCCCAATCTGTATCACTATATATCTTGATGTTTGTATCTGATGTAAAACCATAATACAAACCTTCTTTGAGTGTACCCTTAATGTACCTCAACACTCTTTGTCCTGCAATCCAATGTTCTTTCCTAGGACAATGCATGAATTGAGATAATACTCCAACTGCATATGACAAATCATGCCTAGGTAATGTAGCATAGATCAGACTACCAACCAAACTTTGATATAGCTTCATGTCCTTGAACTCTTCTCCTCCATATCTGCGCAATTTGTGATTCACCTCCATTGGAGTAGGTGCTACTCTGCAATCATTCATTTTAAACTTGATCAACAAGTTTCTCAAATACCTTTCTTGAGTTACATACACTCCATGTTGAGTGTATGAGATCTCCATGCCCAAGAAATATGATAAGTCTCCCAAGTCACTAATCTTCAACTCTTTCTCCATTTGCTTCTTTAAGCTTTGAATGCCTTTCTCATCTCTACCTGTAAGAACTATATCATCAACATATATGCACATGTATATAAACCCATCATCACTTGCTTTAACAAGCAAGCTACTATCTACTTTAGATACGTGGAAACCAAGTTCTTTCAAGAACTTAACAACTCTATAATTCCATGCCCTTGGGGCCTGCTTCAAACCATACAAAGCTCTCTTGAGCTTGCATACATGATCTGGATACCTTTCATCTCTGAATCCTTGTGGTTGCTCCATGAAAACATCATCTAAAATATAACCATTCAGAAAAGCATTCTTCACATCTAATTGACATAATTTCCAACCTTTACATGTAGCAATGGCTATGAGTGTCCTGATAGTTGTCATCTTTGCCACAGGACTATAGGTCTCATCATAATCTATACCATATGTCTGAGCAAACCCTTTCACAAAAAGTCTAGCTTTATACCTAGACACACTTCCATCTGCAAACCTCTTTGTCTTGTAGACCCATTTGCATCCAATGATCTTCTGACTATTTGGTTTAGGAACCAAATCCCATGTCTGATTCTCCATCAATGCATCATACTCTTCCTGCATAGCTTTCTCCCAATTTTCCTTACCTTTTGCCTCTTCATATGTAGAAGGGTCTTCATCTGCCTTTATCATATAAGCATAATCTTTGGTAGCCAAAAACGAAGTATCATAGCTATACCTTGTAGGTTGCCATTTGTGTCTTGATGACCTTCTGAGTTCTCCACTTCTTGAGGTTTCTGGTTCATCACACTCTGGATCAAATCTTGGCACTTCTTCAACTTCAATATGTACTTCATTGTTCTCCTCTTCATCAAATATCTGTGTTGGAGAAACACTCACTAATTGGACATATATTTGAAGTTCAAATCTTAGGAAGAAAACCCCATGCCTATGTGAAGGGACAAATTCACAAATGTATCATATTTGTAAAGTTAGTTCACTTTAGTTCTAGAAGTTTTTTAAAATCACGAGAATACAAAAATCTATATAAGTTAGTTTGTATCAACTGACGCGGAGAGTGAGAGAGAGAGAGAGAAAGAAGAAGTAGAAGAAGAAGTTCATTTTATACGACTGTGTATAGTCGTGCTTCTCTGAGTGAGAAAGCATCTGTAAAACTTCTGAGTTTTCATAGCTGTGAGAAAGAACTGAGTAAAGTTCTGTGTATGAGTCTCTCTCCATCATCTCCATGCTTGCCTACTGTGTAATGAATTCAAAAGTTCATGTTTTCTGAGCAATTCGATGCCTGGCATCGAATCTTGGCTGATAAGTCATTTTTTCATTCTCTGTGTGTTAACTATTGTTGAATCTTCTAAAAATATGAAGTTTGTGGAGCAACTCGATGCCTGGCATCGAGTTCCAACATAAAATGGATGCCCGACATCGACTTCTATCATATAAGTCATCTTCTTCATGTGTGTGTAAAATAGAGTGTTTCTGGTGCAGAAAAATAGCCAAAAAAAGCCCAAAGTCGATGCCTGGCATCGACTTGGACTGAAATTCGATGCTAGGCATCGAATTTTTTATTTTTGGACATCAGGAATACTAAAACAGGCAAGATTTCCAATTTTGGAAGGTCATACAGGGTCATCTTGTGAGGGCCATAACTTGAGTTCTAGAGCTCCGTTTGATGGATATGATAGCTTGTTGGAAAGCTCTACTCTTCTAGTTTCAGCCTATAAAGTTTCATAGAGAAATAATATGTGAGCTAGGAGCAATTAGCAAAATACTGAAGGTATGTCATTTCAGTGACTAGGAATTTCTGTAGAAGCAAAGTTCTTGGTTTTGACTATCATTTCTCAAAGTTTGGAGTGGCAATGAGTTAATGGTGACCATAGAGGTGTTCTAGTGTCACATTAATTCATTTCTTGTGGTGTTTCATACATCAACAAGTGGTATCAGAGCAGAAAGATTCTCGAGAGCAGAAGACGACAAAGGTACGAGAAGTTTTGTAAAGTTTTCCATTAAAGTTTGAAAGGTGAAGCATTTGAAGACACAAGGCATCAAAAGATTACTTTCGAAGTATCCTCATACACAAAGAACTTCAAAAGGTATTATCCTTTATCCTTTAAGCTCACAGGTTGCAGCAGAAGGAAAGAAGTATGGTAGATCATATCTCCATTGACAAACTGAACAGAGATAATTACCCCGCATGGGTAATGAGAATGGAAGCCTTACTTATGAGTAAGGATCTCATGGTATATGTAACAGGTGAAGAAGAGAAGCCAGTATTTGAAGATGAAAGCCGACCAAAGAAAGAAGAACTTGATGCTTTAAAGCATTGGCAGAAGAAGGATGCAAGTGCAAAAGCCTACATCTACAATACAATCTCAGATCATTTGCTACCACACATCAGAGGATTGGAATCATCAGAAGATATATGGAATGCATTGGAATATCATTTCCAAAGCACTACTAAAGCACGGAAAGCAAGTCTATGGTCAGAGTTTACAACATTCAAGAAGAAGCCAAGTCAAACCATTAGTGATTATGTCACTAAGATGAAGGATCTTGCAGATAGTCTTGGATCCATAGATGAAGATGTTGAAGATCACAGATTGATTGCTCAACTACTTGCAGGTTTGAGAGGGGATGAAAGGTGGAAACCTTTTGTCTTATCAACAGAACTTTCATTAAATCATTATGTTCCAGATTTGAACCAGTTGCTTGGTTTGATGCTCACATATGAGCAAGACTTGAAGGGAGATGGAGATAAAGGACAAAGTTCTGCAATGTACATGAAGAATAAGAAGAAAGGAGATAAAGGTAAAGCAAAGGATGAAGAGGAGTCTAGTTCTCAAGCTTATTATGCAAGAGGTAAAGGCACTGGTAGAGGAAGAGCAAGAGGTTTTGGAAGAGGTAGAGGTAATCAAAATAACAACAAAAAGGCTTGCTGGATCTGTGGATTGAGTAATCATTTGGCTCATGACTGTTGGCACAACCAACAAGGATCAAACCAGAATCAAAACAACAATAGCAGAGGCCGAGGTGGAAGATATCAAAGTAATTTTCAAAGAGGTAGACAAAGTCAAAGAGGAGGCTATGGTAGAGGTGGAGGAAGAAGTTGGGGACAGAATCAATCCTACAACACCACCTACTACAACTATGCAATGACACACAGAATGAAAGTCATACATCATTGATGATGAATTCAATCAGCACATCAGACAAAGAAGATCTAAAGGTATTTTACATTGACTCTGGATGTTCTAATCATTTGTCAGGAAACATAGAATTGATGTCAGATTTGGAAAAAGGCATTTCTAGTCACACAGTTCAAACTGGTGATAATACAAGACATAGTGTACATTCAATTGGAAAAGTGAAATGCAAGAGTGGAGCAGATTTGCTAACCAATGTTTTGTATGTTCCTACAATACCTAAAAACTTGATTAGTGTGGGACAGATAGTTGAAAAAGGTTTTCAAGTCAGGTTTACAAATGAAGGAGTATTTGTGGAAGATCCAGAGAATGGATATAATCAGATTGTCTCTGGTAAGAAAGAAGGTAGACTCTTTACTTTAAGAGTGCAAGGGAACATTGGTCAAGCTTTGCTCACACATGGTGAAGCAGTGATTACAGAACTTGATCTCTGGCATAAGAGATTAGGTCATTTCAATGAAAGAGGAATTAAAGCTATGGTTGCTAATCAGTCTGTACTAGGATTACCAAATGTGCAAAGTCAACATATGGTTTATAAATGTGAAGCATGTCAAATGGGTAAAGCACACAGGTTACCATTTCAAAAGAAAGGATTCAAACATGATGGAGTACTTGAGCTCATTCATACAGATGTATGGGGACCCACAAAAGAAGGATCTATGAGTGGCTCAAGGTATTATGTTCTTTTCATTGATGATGCTACAAGATGGATAACATTATATGTTTTGAAGGAAAGATCAGAAGTGTTTGGAGCTTTCAAGCATTTTCATGCATATGCAGAGAGAGTAACAGGTCAAAAGCTTAAAAGACTGAGGTCTGATGGAGGGGGAGAATATTTCTCCCAAGAGTTCAATGATTATCTTTGGAATGCAGGTATTAAGAGAGAAATAACTTGCAGGTATACACCACAACAAAATGGTGTAGCAGAAAGAAGGAACAGGACTTTGGTTGAGTTTGCTAGAGCTATGCTAAAGGAGAAGAACTGTCCAAATTATCTTTGGGCTGAGGCTGTAAATACAGCTACATATCTTGTGAATAGATTACCATGTGCAGCTCTGAATGAAATGACTCCATATGAAGCTTGGTGGGGTAAGAAACCAACACTAGATCATTGTAGAGTGTTTGGATCAATTGCATATGCTTATGTGCCATCACAACTTAGGCATAAACTTGAACCAAAGGCAGAAAAATATGTGTTCATTGGTTATGATGAAAAGCAGATGGGTTACAGATTGTGGAATCCTCTAACCAAACAATTTATTGTTTCTAGAGATGTTACATTTGATGAACAGAAAAGTTGGTATGCAGATCAAAGTCATACAGCTGAAGAATTTGAAGAAGAGGTAAGAAGATGTGAGAAAGGAAAATCAATTGTGCAGGTGAATAGAGATGAAGACTATATGCAAGCAAGTACATCCAGAAGAGGATTAACAAGAAGAAATGAAGAAGCTCCTATATTTGATGAAGAAGTGTATCCAGACACATATGAAGAATGTGAACCAAGAAGGTCAAGCAGGACAAGGAGACAACCAGAAAGGTATTCTTATGATACTTCTTACATAACTCAGAAGAACTATGCATATATGGTCAAAGATGATGAAGAACCTCAGAACTATGATGAAGCTAAAGGTAAAAAGCAATGGGAAGAAGCAATGAAGGAAGAGTTCAATGCACTGGAGGAGAACAAGACATGGGAACTTGTTCCTAAACCAAATGGTAAGAAAGTAATTGGAAATAAATGGGTTTATAAAGTGAAGAAGCTTGCAGATGGAAGTATAGCCAGATACAAAGCTAGATTGGTGGTGAAAGGCTATGCCCAGACCTATGGCATAGATTATGATGAGACATTCAGTCCCGTAGCTAAGATGTCAACTATAAGGACAATCATTGCTATTGCAGCTTCAAAAGGATGGACCCTAAGTCAATTGGATATAAAAAATGCATTCTTGAATGGATACATATCAGATGAGGTATACATGGAACAACCTCAAGGGTTTATAGATTCCAGGTATCCAAATTTTGTTTGCTTCCAGGTATCCAAATTTTGTTTGCAGGTTGAGAAGAGCATTGTATGGATTGAAGCAAGCTCCAAGAGCTTGGAACTATAGACTGGTGAAGTATCTCAATGATCTTGGATATCAAAGTTCAAAAGCAGATTCAAGTCTACTTATCAAAAGAACAGAGGAAGGTACAATCTACATTTGTATTTATGTAGATGACATTATAATCACAGGTACTTCAGATGAAGGAATCAAGGAGGTAAAGAGATTACTTGAGAAAGAGTTCAAGATCAGTGACCTAGGAAAGTTGTCATACTTTCTTGGAATGGAAGTCACTTATACAGATCATGGCATATATGTGTCACAAGAAAGGTATCTTCTGAACTTGTTGAAGAAGTTTGATATGGAAAATTGCAGAGAAGCTTCAACTCCACTTGAAGTTAATCACAAGCTCAGTAAATATGATGGTGCAGACTACAAAGATATGAGGAAGTATCAATCTCTTGTGGGTAGTTTGATTTATGCTACACTAACAAGACCTGATCTTAGTTATGCAGTGGGAGTTTTGTCACAATTCATGCATTGTCCAAAGGACCCACATTGGATTGCAGGTCAAAGAGTTCTCAGATATATCAAAGGAACTATAAAGGAAGGATTATATTATCCTTTTACATCAGATTTGAAGTTGAGAGCCTATAGTGATTCAGATTGGGCAGGTAATCAAGATGACAGAAGATCAACTCATGGTTACATGATATATATTGGTGATAAGCTTGTAAGTTGGTGTTCAAAGAAACAACATACAGTAGCATTATCATCAACTGAAGCAGAGTACAAAGGACTTGTGGAAGCAGCTAAGGAAGTCATATGGATGCAGACATTGTTCAAGAGCTTAGGCATTGATCAAGGTATACCTACAATACATGGAGATAATATGAGTTCACTTTATCTTGCAGAGATACAATATCATTTTCTCAGAGAAAAGGTAATGGAGAAGGAGATTGAAGTGGAGTACATTTCTACTAAAGATCAGTTAGCAGACATAATGACAAAGAGCTTGGATGGTGTGAAGACCAGCAGATTCAAAAGCATGGCAGGAGTAAAAGAAAAGAAGATGATATGAAGAAACAGGGAATGTCAATTAGTGATTGAGGGGGAGCTGTTGGAGAAACACTCACTAATTGGACATATATTTGAAGTTCAAATCTTAGGAAGAAAACCCCATGCCTATGTGAAGGGACAAATTCACAAATGTATCATATTTGTAAAGTTAGTTCACTTTAGTTCTAGAAGTTTTTTAAAATCACGAGAATACAAAAATCTATATAAGTTAGTTTGTATCAACTGACGCGGAGAGTGAGAGAGAGAGAGAGAAAGAAGAAGTAGAAGAAGAAGTTCATTTTATACGACTGTGTATAGTCGTGCTTCTCTGAGTGAGAAAGCATCTGTAAAACTTCTGAGTTTTCATAGCTGTGAGAAAGAACTGAGTAAAGTTCTGTGTATGAGTCTCTCTCCATCATCTCCATGCTTGCCTACTGTGTGATGAATTCAAAAGTTCATGTTTTCTGAGCAATTTGATGCCTGGCATCGAATCTTGGCTGATAAGTCATTTTTTCATTCTCTGTGTGTTAACTATTGTTGAATCTTCTAAAAATATGAAGTTTGTGGAGCAACTCGATGCCTGGCATCGAGTTCCAACATAAAATGGATGCCCGACATCGACTTCTATCATATAAGTCATCTTCTTCATGTGTGTGTAAAATAGAGTGTTTCTGGTGCAGAAAAATAGCCAAAAAAAGCCCAAAGTCGATGCCTGGCATCGACTTGGACTGAAATTCGATGCTAGGCATCGAATTTTTTATTTTTTGGACATCAGGAATACTAAAACAGGCAAGATTTCCAGTTTTGGAAGGTCATACAGGGTCATCTTGTGAGGGCCATAACTTGAGTTCTAGAGCTCCGTTTGATGCATATGATAGCTTGTTGGAAAGCTCTACTCTTCTAGTTTCAGCCTATAAAGTTTCATAGAGAAATAATATGTGAGCTAGGAGCAATTAGCAAAATACTGAAGGTATGTCATTTCAGTGACTAGGAATTTCTGTAGAAGCAAAGTTCTTGGTTTTGACTATCATTTCTCAAAGTTTGGAGTGGCAATGAGTTAATGGTGACCATAGAGGTGTTCTAGTGTCACATTAATTCATTTCTTGTGGTGTTTCATACATCAACAATCTGAACCTTTGATTTACCTTTCTTTTGATTCACAATTTCTTCATCACCTGCATGAACATTAAGTGTACCTGCATACCAAGTACCTTGCTCATCAAATGTAACATCCTTTGATACAAGGAATTGTTTCCTAGATGGACTCCACAACCTATATCCCATCTGCTTATCATCATATCCAATGAACACATATTTTTCAGCTTTAGGTTCCAATTTATGCCTTAATTGAGATGGCACATATGCATATGCCAAACATCCAAATACTTTGCAATGATCTAGAGTACCCCACCATGCTTCATATGGTGTCATACCCTGCAAAGCTTTACATGGTAACCTATTAACCAAATATGTAGCTGTATTTACAGCCTCAACCCACAAGTAATTTGGGCAATTTTTCTCCTTCATCATGGATCTTGCAAACTCAACAAGAGTTCTATTTCTCCTTTCTGCTACACCATTTTGTTGAGGATAGTACGTGCAAGTAATTTCCCTTTTTATACCTGCATTCCACAAGTAATCACTAAACTCATTAGAGAAATACTCTCCCCCTCCATCTGACCTTAGTCTCTTCAATTTTTGACCTCTAATTCTCTCTGCATACAGATGATAATGTTTGAATGTATTGAATACCTCTGACTTATCTTTGACCACATAGATAGTGATCAATCTGGTAGCATCATCAACATAAATCACATAATACCTTGAACCTTTAATGGTGAAATCCTTTGATGGTCCCCACACATCTGTGTATACCAATTAAAGCTTCTCTGAATACATAAAACCATGCTTGGAATAAGATTGCTTATGAGCCTTACCTAATTGACATGCCTCACATCTGTATGTCATATG
Organism: Ceratopteris richardii; assembly: GCA_020310875.1. Lineage (NCBI taxonomy): Eukaryota > Viridiplantae > Streptophyta > Polypodiopsida > Polypodiales > Pteridaceae > Ceratopteris > Ceratopteris richardii. The sequence continues at coordinate 17,629,399 of CM035433.1, read as the reverse complement.
TTGACCTGCAACATTAGGCAATCCAAGCACTGAACCATTGTTAACCATATCTTTAATACCTCTTTCATTGAAATGTCCAAGTCTTTTGTGCCAAAGATCTAACTCAGAGATCTTATGTCCTCCATAGGTGAACAAGGCATGAACAACATTACCTTGAATCTTCAATGTGAAAAATCTTCCTTCTTTCTTTCCCGAAACAATTTGTTTATACCCCTTGCTAGGTTCTTCCACAAAAACTCCTTCATTAGTGAACCTAACTTCATAACCCTTTTCAACAATTTTTCCTACACTTATCAGATTCTTTGGAATTGTAGGAACATACAAAACCTTACTCAAGAGAGTACTTCCATCCTTGGCCTTCACTGATCCAATTGACTTCACATTATGCTTTGTATTGTCACCTGTTTGAACTCCATAATTAGTTACCTTATTCTCCAAATCAGTCATCAAAGCTATGTTGCCACTCAGGTGATTGCTACACCCTCAGTCAATGTAGAAGACTCTTTGGTCTTCACTTTGCCTTTCACAAGTTGCATTCATAATCAATGTTGAATCTTCCTTCTGATCTGAAGCATAATTGTAGTAGGTATTGTTGTATTGCTGACTTTGGAATCCTCTACCTGCATTTCTTCCAAAGTATCTCTACTACCTCTACGTCTGAAATTACCTCTTTGATTTCTGCCACCTCTTCCTCTTGAATTAAAATTCTGATTATATCCACCATTATTCTGAGTATTATTCCAACAATCATTAGCCAAATGATTTGTCTTACCACAAATCCAACATGCTTTGACTAAATCTTTATTACTCTTGCCTCTTCCTCTACCTTTGCCACCACCTCTTCCTCTTAGGAAGTTAGCCTGGCTAGTTGTTCTTTCATCTTCATTTATTTGTTGCTTCCCTCTACTATTCTTCTTCTTATCCTTTGAATACATTGCTTTACCTGCACTTTTATCACTTTCACCTTTGACATCCTGCTCAAAGGTTAACATGTCACCTCTCAAACCTGTGAGGATTTGCCTTACCAATTTATCCTCCTCAATATCTTCATCAACTGCTCCTAATGCATCTGCAATGTCCTTCATTCTTGTTACATAATCTAAGATGGATTGAGAGGCCTTCTTCTTGAATGTGGTAAACTCTGCTCACAACGATGCCTTCCTTGACTTTGTGGTGTTTTGGAAATGCTCCTCCAAAGCATTCCATATATCACTTGGACTTTCAAGACCTCTAATGTGAGGTAGCAAGTAGTCATTAACTGCCATGTAGATAATGCTCATGGCTTGAGCATCTCTCTTCATCCAAGTCTTCAAGTCTGATAATTCCTCCCTAGTTGGAACACTAGGATCTCTGAACTGAGGCTTTTCTTCTTCACCTGTAATATAACATATCAAGTCTTTGCTCATAAGATGAGCTTCCATCCTCATTGACCATGCTGGATAGTTCTCTCTATCCAATTTCTCTATCTGAAGAGAATCTCCCATCCTTTCTTCACCTGTGTATTGACATCTTCAAACTTTATGAGTAATAGATGTACCTTTACTTCGAATGAAGTTCCTTTTGATCTTCTTGATAACTTCTGGTCTCCTTCTCAAGCTTTGCTTTCAAGCTTTCACCTTTTGAACCTTCAGGTGTTGAATTCTTTGCAGCTGCAGTAGTCGAGGTCCTCCTTTCTTCAATTTTGATACTTCTTGCTCTGATACCACTGATGGAGAGTGTTAATCTCCAAAAGAACAAGCTACTCTTGAAGTTAGAGCACCTCTATATCAAGAATAACTCAAAAACCTTCACCAATTTAGAGGATCAATACTTAGTTTCCAAATTCTTGAACAAACTGTAAAGGAAATGACCACACAGAAAGTCTGCTGCACATAACTCACTCATTGACTTATCAGTTGTGTAAAGTTTTTTATAAAACTTTGCATAAAGTGTCGCCTATAGTATTTGCACCTCCTCCAAGTTAAATCATTCCAAAAGACTCAGTAGATCTTGAGAAATGATCTTAACAAGTCACCTATGTGTAAAACTATAAGTCTTTATAGTCGACTTTGACACCTATAACTTCTTAAGCTTGGTTCTCTCAAACTAGAACCCGTTTATGAAAATTCTTCTAGCCATAGATGGCTTACCTTCCAACTTATATTTTGACTCCTCTTTTGTGCAAAACTTTACACTGTGTACAGAGAAATGATCAATTCTTTAACCATCGAGATTGTGCCTGTTTCAGAAGACACTCAATAATTTTTCACATATGAATGTTCCTACTCATAATTCTCACAACCTGTTTACAATTAGGCTCTCAAACTTTAACCATAGACTCATTAACTGTGGAATAAGACATCTACAAAAGGATTCTTGAAATGATCAAGCACAGAAGGAGAACACTCAAAAAAATCGGGTGCAACTTTTCTTCATAACTGGAAATCTATACATCTGGATGAGAGAGCTATTCTACACACTTCACAAGTGTCTAATGGCTTCTAATTCTCTTCAATTCTTGTTCTCACACACTCTCTCCTATTTTCCCCAATATTTTCTTTGTATATATAGGCAAATATTTACAAGCTCATGACCATACAAAAGTATAAAATGAACTGACTCTAAATTAATGTACATATGTATATACATCTTCATCCTCTTAATATATACTTTCTCCATGCTTCATAACTTGATCTTTCCTTCAGTCCTTGACTTCCAAATCTTCATTAAAACTTCAATTGTTGATTGCCCTGCACCAACATCCCCACACATCTATGTGGACAAGTTCCAAATAATCCTCATGCATATAACCTTTCTTTGTAAAGGGTAACCTGTGTGATTTACCAAACTCACATGTAACACATTTATAGATCATGTGTTGTTTGGATACATTAGGTATCTCAAGTACACATTGATCTCTACATATCTACTTCAATGTTCTCTCACCAATGTGCCCTAATCTTTTGTGCCATATCTCTAACTCAGACAAAGTTTGATCCTTATGATTGTAAAGTGCAATGTTTCTAGTGTCCTCAAGCTCAAATGTAAACAATCTACATGTTTTCTCTCCCTTTGAAATTCTTCTGAATCCATGTTGGGGTCCTCCAGAAATGCTCCAAATTTATTCAACCTTAACTGCAAACCCTTCTCCACTATCTATCTAACACTCACCAAATTCTTTGTGATAGTAGGTATGTTGGTGCAGACCAATCACCAATTGAAGGCTTGGAAGATTAAAGGATGAAGGAAGGATCAACTATTGAAGCTTGGAAGAAAGACACATTCAGAGTATATGAGAAATGTACACATATGTACATAGTTCACTTAGATCTTTGCTTGAGTAAGAATCTTGTACAAATTATCTATAAATACTTTGAGAAAAGTCGGGGCATGTATGAGAGCATATGTGACAATAGTTAGAAGCCAAGATTGAGGAAGTTAGAAGTCATGAGATAGAGAAAAAGTTAGTTGAGTTAGCTCTCATCACTCAGTTGTAAACTTTTCTGAGTAATTGAAAATCTTGCGCCCGATGTTTCTGCGTGTTCTCCTTCTACAGTAGATCAATCATGAAATGTTTTTGTACAAGTCTAAGTTGGAAGGTGCTTGACCTCTGTACAAAATTTTAGCTTCTAATTGCAATCAGACTTAGAGAATTAAGTGTAGGAACATTCATATGTGAAGTGTGTTCACAGGTTCCTAAAACAGGCGCAGATTTTGAAGTTAATGTTTTGATCATTTCTCCCAGCACAGTTTAAAGTTTTGCATGAGTGAGGGCTTAATCTTTAAGTTGAAAGATAAGCTACTTATGGCTAGAAGCATTTTGTAAAACGGGTTCGACATTGTGAGAACCAAAGTTAAGAAGTTAGGGGTGTCAAATCGACTTCTCAGAAGTACAGATTTGGACATAGGTAACTTGTGAAGTTGATTTCTCAAGTTATACTGAAGCTTTTGAAGTAATTCAACTTGGAGGAGATGCGCAATCTCTAGGAGATGATTCGTACAAAGTTTCATAAAAAACTTTACACGTTTGATAGGTCAATGTGAAGAAATAGTGCAGCAGATTTTTCTGTGTTTTATCTTCTTCACAGATTTTCTCAATTTTGATAAGTTAGAGATTGATCTTCTAAATTAGTGGAAGTTTTGACTTACTCTTGGTATAGAGGTGCTCTAATCACAAGAGTAGGTTGTTCTTTTGGAGATTAACACTCTCCATCAGTGGTATCAGAGCAGGAGACATTAAATCAAGGAAAGGAGGATCCCGACTGCTGCAGATTCAAGAAATTCAACACTTGAAGAACTAAGAAGTGAAAGCTTGGAGTCAAAAGCCTGAGGACAAGACTACTCGACATCAAGAAAAGCAAAAGGAGTCTAATTCGAAGTAAAGGTACATACATTGTTTGTAAAGCTTGAAGATTTCAATACACAGGTGGATACAAGATGGGAGATGCTCTACAGATAGAGAAATTGGATAGGGAAAACTATCCTGCATGGTCAATGAGGATGGAAGCTCATCTTATGAGCAAAGATTTAATTGGTTACATCACAGGAGAAGAAGAGAAGCCAGAGTTCAGAGATCCTAGTGTTCCAACTAGGGAAGAGTTAGCAGATCTGAAAAATTGGATGAAGAAAGATGCTCAAGCTAGGAGCATTATCTATATGGGAGTCAATGATTACTTGTTACCTCATATTAGAGGTCTTGAAAGTGCAACTGACATATGGAATGCTTTGGAGGAGCATTTCCAGAACACTACAAAGTCAAGGAAGGCATCCTTATGGGCAGAGTTTACTACCTTCAAGAAGAAGGCCTCTCAATCTATTTCAGACTATGTGACAAGGATGAAAGATATTGCAGATGCTTTAGGAGCTGTTGATGAAGACATTGAGGAAGATAAATTGGTAAGGCAAATCCTTACAGGGTTGAGAGGTGATGACAAATGGAAGCCATTTATTTTGTCTACAGAGTTATCACTTGACCATTTCACTCCTGATTTAAATCAATTGTTAGGTCATATGCTAACATTTGAGCAGGATGTTAAAGGAGATGGTGACAAGAGTACAGGTCATGCAATGTACTCAAAGGACAAGAAGAAGAATAGCAAAGGAAAACAACAAGCAGGTGAAGATGAAGGAACAACTACTCAAGCCAACTTCCTAAGAGGAAGAGGAGGTGGCAAAGGTAGAGGAAGAGGCAGGAACAACAAAGATGGAGGCAAAGCTTGCTGGATTTGTGGTAAGACAAATCACTTAGCTAATGATTGTTGGCATAATAATCAGAATAATGGTGGATACAATCAAAATTATAATTCAAGAGGAAGAGGTGGCAGAAATCAAAGAGGTAATTACAGAGGTAGAGGTGGAAGGAATTACTTTGGAAGAAATGCAGGTAGAGGATTCCAAAGTCAACAATACAACAACACCTACTACAATTATGCTTCAGATCAAAAGGAAGATTCAACATTGATAATGAATGCAACTTGTGAAAGGCAGAATGAAGATGAAAGAGTCTTCTACATTGACTCAGGATGTAGCAATCACCTGAGTGGTAACATATCTTTGATGACTGATTTGGAGAGTAAAGTTTTTAATCATGTTGTTCAAACAGGTGACAACACAAAGCACAATGTGAAGTCAATTGGATCAGTGAAGGCCAAGGATGGAAGCACCTTATTGAGTAAGGTTTTGTATGTTCCTACAATCCCTAAGAATTTGATAAGTGTAGGACAAATTGTTGAAAAGGGATATGAAGTAAGGTTCACTAATGATGGAGTATATGTGGAAGACCCTAGCCAAGGGTATAAACAGATTGTTTCAGGAAAAAAGGAAGGAAGATTATTTACATTGAAGATTCAAGGCAATATTGGTCATGCTATGTTCACATATGGAGGACATAAGATCTCTGAGTTAGATCTTTGGCATAAGAGGCTTGGACATTTCAATGAAAGAGGTATTAAAGATATGGTTAACAATGGTTCAGTGCTTGGATTGCCTAATGTTGCAGGTCAACATATGACATACAAATGTGAGGCATGTCAATTAGGTAAGGCTCATAAACATTCCTATTCCAAGCATGGTTTTATGTACTCAGAGAAGCTTGAGTTGGTACACACAGATGTGTGGGGACCATCAAAAGATTTCAGTATAAATGGATCAAGGTATTATGTGATTTATGTTGATGATGCTACTAGATGGATCACTATCTATGTGATCAAAGATAAGTCAGAAGTGTTTAATACATTTAAGCACTATCATGCATATGCAGAAAGAATTACAGGTCATAAGTTGAAAAGACTAAGGTCAGATGGAGGGGGAGAGTATTTCTCTAATGAGTTCAGTGATTACTTATGGAATGCAGGTATAAAAAGGGAAGTTACTTGCAGGTACTCTCCTCAACAAAATGGTGTTGCAGAAAGGAGAAATAGAACTCTTGTTGAGTTTGCAAGATCCATGATGAAGGAGAAAAATTGCCCTAATTATTTGTGGGCTGAGGCTGTAAATACAGCCACTTATTTGGTCAATAGGTTACCATGTAAAGCCTTGCAGGGTATGACACCATATGAGGCTTGGTGGGGTAAAAGACCTACCTTGGATCATTGCAGAGTATTTGGGTGTGTGGCATATGCATATGTGCCATCACAATTAAGACACAAATTGGAACCCAAAGCTGAAAAGTATGTTTTCATTGGCTATGATGACAAGCAGATGGGCTATAGATTGTGGAGTCCATCAACAAAACAATTTATGGTTTCTAAAGATGTTACATTTGATGAACAAAGCACTTGGTATGCAGGTACAATCAACATCAATACAAGTGATGAAGAAGAAGTGAGTCAAAGAAAAGGTAAATCAAAAGTTCAGATATTTGATGAGCAAGAGAATAATGAAGTGCAGGTTGAAGTGGAAGAGACACCAAGATTTGATCCTGAATGTGAAGAGCCAGAAACCTCAAGGAGTGGAGAACTCAGAAGGTCATCAAGAAATAGGTGGCAACCTACAAGGTATAGTTATGATACTTCATTTCTAGCCACAAAAGATTATGCTTATATGGTGAATACAGATGAAGACCCTTTTACATATGAAGAGGCAAAAGGTAAGGAAAAATGGGAGAGTGCTATGCAGGAGGAATATGATGCACTATTGGAAAATCAAACTTGGGATTTGGTTCCAAAACCAAATAGTCAGAAGATTATTGGATGCAAGTGGGTCTACAAGACAAAAAGGTTTGCAGATGGAAGTGTGTCTAGATACAAAGCTAGACTTGTTGTCAAAGGCTTTGCTCAAACATATGGTATTGATTATGATGAGACCTATAGTCCTGTGGCAAAGATGACAACCATAAGGACACTCATTGCTATTGCTGCATGTAAAGGTTGGAAGCTATGTCAACTTGATGTGAAGAATGCTTTTTTGAATGGTTACATTTCAGATGATGTATTCATGGAGCAACCTCAAGGGTTCAGAGATAAAAGGTATCCAGATCATGTGTGCAAGCTCAAGAGAGCTTTGTATGGCTTGAAGCAGGCCCCAAGGGCATGGAACTATAGACTTGTGAAGTTCTTAAAAGAACTTGGTTTTCAGGTGTCTAAAGCAGATAGTAGCTTGCTTATCAAAGCAAGTGAAAATGGTTTCATATATATGTGCATATATGTTGATGATATAATTCTTACAGGTACAGATGAAGAAGGAATACAAAGACTCAAGAGGCAAATGGAAAAGGAGTTCAAGATAAGTGACTTGGGAGACTTGTCATATTTCTTGGGCATGGAGATTACATATACTCAACATGGAGTATTTGTGACCCAAGAAAGGTATTTGAAGAACTTGTTAATCAAGTTTAAAATGGATGATTGCAGGGTAGCACCTACACCAATGGAGGTGAATCACAAATTGAGTAAGTTTGGAGGTGAAGAATTCAAGGACATGAGACAATATCAGAGTTTGGTTGGTAGCCTTATCTATGCTACTCTAACTAGACCTGATTTATCATATGCAGTAGGAGTTTTGTCTCAATTTATGCATTGCCCAAGGAAAGAACATTGGATTGCAGGACAAAGGGTATTGAGGTACATTAAGGGTACACTCAATGAAGGTTTGTATTATGGGTTTACCTCAGATACAAATATCAAAATTTATAGTGATGCAGATTGGGCAGGTAATCCAGATGATAGAAGATCAACCTATGGATACATGTGTTATGTGGGAGATAAGTTAATCTCATGGTGTTCTAAGAAGCAACATACAGTTGCTTTGTCTTCTACAGAAGCTGAGTATAAAGGCATGGTTGAAGCTGCAAAAGAAGTGATTTGGCTCAAGACCTTGATGAAGAGTCTTGACATTATGCATGGGGTACCAATTATATATGGAGATAACATGAGTTCATTGTATTTAGCTGCTAATCCTGTTTTTCATGCCAGGACCAAACACATTGAGATTCAGTATCACTTTCTCAGAGAGAAAGTGATGGATAAAGAGATTGAAGTAATCCATACTTCAACAAAAGATCAGATAGCTGATATGCTTACAAAAGGCTTGGATGGACCAAAGTTACAAAGGTTCAAAGACATGGCAGGTGTAAAGAAGACAGAGAAAACCTCAATTGATGATTGAGGGGGAGCTGTTGGTGCAGACCAATCACCAATTGAAGGCTTGGAAGATTAAAGGATGAAGGAAGGATCAACTATTGAAGCTTGGAAGAAAGACACATTCAGAGTATATGAGAAATGTACACATATGTACATAGTTCACTTAGATCTTTGCTTGAGTAAGAATCTTGTACAAATTATCTATAAATACTTTGAGAAAAGTCGGGGCATGTATGAGAGCATATGTGACAATAGTTAGAAGCCAAGATTGAGGAAGTTAGAAGTCATGAGATAGAGAAAAAGTTAGTTGAGTTAGCTCTCATCACTCAGTTGTAAACTTTTCTGAGTAATTGAAAATCTTGCGCCCGATGTTTCTGCGTGTTCTCCTTCTACAGTAGATCAATCATGAAATGTTTTTGTACAAGTCTAAGTTGGAAGGTGCTTGACCTCTGTACAAAATTTTAGCTTCTAATTGCAATCAGACTTAGAGAATTAAGTGTAGGAACATTCATATGTGAAGTGTGTTCACAGGTTCCTAAAACAGGCGCAGATTTTGAAGTTAATGTTTTGATCATTTCTCCCAGCACAGTTTAAAGTTTTGCATGAGTGAGGGCTTAATCTTTAAGTTGAAAGATAAGCTACTTATGGCTAGAAGCATTTTGTAAAACGGGTTCGACATTGTGAGAACCAAAGTTAAGAAGTTAGGGGTGTCAAATCGACTTCTCAGAAGTACAGATTTGGACATAGGTAACTTGTGAAGTTGATTTCTCAAGTTATACTGAAGCTTTTGAAGTAATTCAACTTGGAGGAGATGCGCAATCTCTAGGAGATGATTCGTACAAAGTTTCATAAAAAACTTTACACGTTTGATAGGTCAATGTGAAGAAATAGTGCAGCAGACTTTTCTGTGTTTTATCTTCTTCACAGATTTTCTCAATTTTGATAAGTTAGAGATTGATCTTCTAAATTAGTGGAAGTTTTGACTTACTCTTGGTATAGAGGTGCTCTAATCACAAGAGTAGGTTGTTCTTTTGGAGATTAACACTCTCCATCAAGGTACATAAAGAACTTTGCTCAATAGATTCCTATTCCCATCAGAAGTTTTGACATTTCCTACCTTGACAACTAAATGCTTGGTATCATCACCTGTCTGCACTTGGTGCTTTCCCTTGGGCTCCTCAAGATCAGAAAGGAGAGCTACATTGTCTGCTACATGGTTTGAACAACCTGAGTCAATATTATAAGGTGCTCACCATTCATACCTTGTCTTGAAGTCATGTTCATAATGAGAAGAGAATCCTCTTGGTCCTCTGTATAATTGTTGAAGAATTTTCTTGATTTGTATCCTCCTTGATAATTGTTGTTGTAGCCATGGTTGTATCCTTATTATGGTTGAATCTTCCTCTTGATTGTGAGTAGTCGCCTCTTTGAAATCCTCTTCCTCTCTGATTCTTGAAGTTCTTATAGCGCTCATCTATTGTGTGATTAGACAATCCACATATATTGCATGGGGAAGAGTTGAAAAGTCTCCCCCTACCTTGCTTACCTCCTCTGCCCCTTCCTCTTGAATTTCTACCTCTCCCTGCATAGTTGGCTTGAGAAGTAGTACCTTTATCTTCAACTTTCTTGTTCTTGCCTCTATCCTTAGACTTTCCTTTATCTGTATAGAGGGCAGAAGAATTGTTACCTCTTGATGGTTCTCCATTTTTGTTGATCTTGGATTCATGGGTAAAGATTTGCCCCATGAGAGTGGTAAGATCAGGGATTTGCATGTCCATATAAAGATCCATCATACATATCTACAAGTGTATTTCCAATAAAAATATTTCCTTCCAAACTCTCCTGAGTGATCTTTGAATGTAGCCATAGGCCCTTATGCATAGATTCTAGATTGGTACATCCTTTCAAGCTGCAGACAAAAGTCATTGAATTAGGAGAGATTCCCTCTGCTTGCATCATCTAGTAATCATGGGATTTGAGGATTTGGATCAATCAAAGTTCAGAATACAAGAGCATAAGGTTAGTAGCATATGGTATTTTTTTCTTTTGTTTATACAAATTCTTACATTCAAATTTGTTCATTTAAAGTTTTCTATTTGTCTGCAGATTGGTAAGAGGTTGGAGGATAAAATTAAAGTCCTTCTTGAATGGAGTGTGGATGGAACTCAACTTTCATTGTCATAGCTCAAGAACTATTTGAGTGCTACAGTGTACACACAACCTATGTTCCATTTATAATCATTCGTCTGCAACAATGTATTTAACATGCAAGACATGTAGCATGTAAAATTTTTTGATCTCAATATGATGTACAATTTGCCAAATCTTTGGTTTTTCCAATGGCGATTTATTAAAATTTTAAAGTTCTGAGAATTTATTTTTTCTATTGTGTTGTGGTGTATCTTATTCTGGTTAATGATTCTGTTCAATCTTTTTTATGAGCAAAAGTTTTTTTTCTGAGAGTTTTGTGCATGATTGTTTTATTTGAAGGTATCAGTTTTAGTTTTAAAATGGGCCCCACTCACTTTAAAATTTTGAAACTACTATAAAAGCAACACTTATTCTCTCATTTCTCACTTTTGCAACCAAGAAGAGCTACAATCACTTGCAGAGCACGCACATAAGCTAGCATCATGCGCAATGGCTGTCGCATCCTCTAGTACCCTGCAACCCAAACGTCCACGTGAACTCTTCAATGAGTTCTTGGAATCAACTGAGTTCAAAGGTCAAAACCACTTGTATGACCTAATGTCTAGAGTCCCTGATCTAGACAAAACAATTCAACTGAACTCTGATGTGCTCAAGGAAATCATAGAGTTCCTTGAGTACTACATCTTGCATTTCTCTATAGAAATACCGCCTTATGAGGGTAAATGGGTCCCATGTGACCTTCTACTCTACATACACAGAGGCGATGAAGCCTTCATGAAGCGCCTTAAGCACTTCATAGCAATTGCTGAAACTGCAGTGCACTTACTAGATGACTCTGTGCCATTAGTAAAAAAACTTAACAAAAAGAAGAGGATGGGTAGAAAGTACCTGTCCTACATTGCAACAACATATTTTATCATTAATGAGGAGCCCAAACCTACACTTGTTGAGCTCCCCAACCTTGTCACTGGGGGTTTTGTTAAGGAGAAGAATGAGCCTCAAACAGAGGCCATAAATTTTGCCAAAGAAAGCATTAGAATCCACCAAGAATTTCCTGGTGGTGTTGAGGATAAACTACGGGTGCAATCAAGCATGGAGGAGCCCCCCCCCTTCAAATCTCAACCCCTCTGAGCCCACATTACCAGAGGTGGAACTTGAATATCTCTCCAGCATCGTTGTGGATGGAGAGGAATTTATTTTGCTTCATGACATTGAGAAGGCATTCGGTCTACGTCTAGATGAATGTTTGAGTATTTTCTCCACAACGTCAGATGTTCCACTTGACAACACATCTGACATACTTGAAAAGAAGTCAATCCCACTTGGGGATTCTGTGGCAGACACCATAGCAATGGTGTGTGCTGATATTTTAAATGATGACAACAATTCTACTACGGAGGAGGAGTTCAGTGCAACACGGGAGAGGATAATGAAGCAAAAAATTCCTACATCCCCTGTAGAAGAGCAAAGTGGCATGGCCCACTCTAGCATTGATCATGATGCCCGTGGAAGAGGGGAGGAAGAAGAAAAGCTTCATGATGTAAGTGGTAATTGAATTAAATAAATGGATAATTTAATTTAACATTGTAAGAGCTTGAATTCTCATTTTTTCTTAACAGGAAGCAATTGAGCTCGACAAGTTCGCAGCAAGATCTGGTGGGGATCGAGCTTCTCACGGGAGTGGTGCATCCTTGGCAAACTACATTGGAAAGCTGCCAAAGGTTGATTTTGTTATCATACACAAAAACTATAGACTGGATGGGCACTTCATGACTTGGTGCTTGAAGGCCCTTAGCAAGATTTTGTATTTATGTACAATTACCCAAGGTACTAATTGTGTCATTTTGGTTAGGAAATCCTTAGTTGTAACTACATTAGGACTTAATTTTAGAGGAAAAGTATTAGGGCAAATAGGTATCGCCATGGGTCTTGGAATGCAAGACCCCCATGTAATATCAAGATCTATATTGACTTACCAGCTGCCTCAATCTCTTCAAAGGAGAAAGAAAGTTGTAGAGAAATTGAAGGCAGCTGAGAAATGATGTAATGTCTTGATAATACAAACTTTTCTTTTCATCATTTGTCTAGTCATATATATGAATGTGCTAAAAAATTGAACTTATCTTCTCTCCACAAATTGTATCTAATTTGAAGTCTTTGTATTGTCCTTTGGTCCTTTGTATTATTATATGCATAAAAAAGGCCAAAAAAGCCCCAGCCACAAAAACGCGGGAAACAGCCCTGCAAAAAATTTGCAAGGCTGTTTCCCGCGTTTCTGTGGCTGGGGCTTTTTTGGCCTTATCTGATGTTTTTAGGTGCTACAAAACATAGGAAAGTATGTAATTCTAGATTTTCACTTGGTTTTGGTAGAATCAAGACCAAAGGTTACCAGTAGGGTATAACCTTAGCTTTAACTAGATCAAAGATCTCATCCATACCTTTTATGCATACAATGATTACCTATAGTGTATAACCTCTTAATTACTAGACCATTACATCTCTACCATACCTTTTATGCTTACACAAGACCAAATAATGCAAAAAAAACCCCAGCCACAGAAACGCGGGATTCAACCCTGCAAAATTTTTGCAAAATTTTTGCAGGGCTGAATCCCGTGTTTCTGTGGCTGGGGGTTTTTTGGTATGAAAAGGACATGTGGAGCATCAATAGGTAGAAAAGGAACATATCTAGTCACAAAACAATAGGCAAGTGCATGCATGTTTAACTGAATCCATATATAACTGACTGAAAGAGAGAGAGAATGAGAGAAAAAAAAGAGACAAAGAATATAGGTTAAAACAAAATTTTCTATTATCCATTGTATTACGTCGCAAAGTAGGCCTATCATAGGGTATAATATACACATCATGGGTTATTTCCTCTAATTCTTCTTGCTAGCTGAATGTCCTTCAGTTGTATGGTTACTCTCTTGGCATGGATAGCACAGAGGTTAGAGTCCTCAAGCATGGAGATGAGGTAGGCCTCAGCTGCCTCTTGAAGTGCTTCAAGTGCTATCCCTTGTATTCGTAGACCTGCTTGGTAGCTTTGTAGTTCCTCTTTCACTACCCTTGCAAAAGCTCTTTGTGGTATGAGTAGTTCAACGGACGTTTGGTAGTGTCGTATCTCTGCAAAAGCCCTGCAGTGCTTCCTTCGTCTTTGTGGAGCTCTTGTGTTGGGAGGTATGTTTGGCTGGCATTGAGGTAGACGTCGTGGTTGATAGTTTTTTTTCTCCGATGTACACGATGTGAGGGCCCAACTTCATCTTGCACATTTTGTTGTTGATGTGGTTGTTGACTTTGCTCTCTTTCCTCCTCTGTTGGTATTTGCCCTTGTCCTTGTGTAAGTGTCTTACCTCCATGTGTCACCCTATGGCTCGTTGGAATTTGCATATCATTCCATGGTGGTTGATTGCTGCTTTCCTCATTCGGGGATGACTCTTCTTCGCTCTCTGGTACACTCCTTCTGATCAACTTCTATTTGCGTCTTGACTTGATGGGTATCCTTGTTGGTGGCTCATCATGTGAAATGGACTCTGATCGTCCTGGAGTGAAATACTCTTGTCTATTGGACACTTCATTTTCGCGCATTGAATTGCTCCCAGGTGGTATGCCATCGTGTGACACAGGCACAGATGTGCTCTGGGAACCACTTCGAGGTCTTTGGGGGGCTTGCAACCATGGTGGGCGTTGTGTCCCTAGATGAGGGCTAGGAAAGAAGACGCGATCTTTCCTTGCAGTTTGCTTGGTGCGTGCCATTCTCTTGAGTTGCAAAAAGTGTGAAATGAAGTGAGTTCTCTCTATTTATAGAGTTTTTTAAAAAACTGTTTGTTCACACTAGAATGGATAAAACCTATATAAAAACATACAAAATATTATATATTAAATAATAACACATCGAAACCAAGATTACAATAATCATAGGTATTACCACATAATGGGAAATAACGAATTCACTTTACTTACAAGCTGAGCCTTCTCGTTGTCTCCTTGCACGCCACTGAGCATGATGAAGAGGACCTAGCGATGACTTCCATTTCTCACTGGCAATGTTGTGTTGCATCGTTCTTGCAAGTTTTGCCAATTTTGAATCCCTAAGTCGTTCCACAAAAAACTTTCTCGAGAATGTAGTGCGGTAAAACCAATTAAACATCTCCTCCATGTAGTTTGATTGCATTGGGCCACCACCATGTAGGGTGTTTTTGAAGTAGACACCCCTCGCTTTGTAGTGTGACTTTTCCATTCCTTGGGTACTAAAAATCTCTAATGACCCATGTTGATGCACGAAAAAAGCTCCATGTGCAAACAAAATATGCTAAAAATTGTTAAGTACATTGGAAAAAGGTAAGTGCAATGAACACTTGTAGAAGAAGATTACACTTACAATGTAGTGTGTTATATTGCTCTCTCCCCAAGATTGAATGAAACACTTGGTGAACTCCACTAATGTTTCTTGAAACATTTGACGTTGAATAGCACTAGACCTAGTCAGACCCATTAAGCCTACCAACTTATCAAAGCTCGACCAAACTTTCTTTCTCTTATTACAAAGATCAACTTGAGAGTCATTGTCTGTTGTGATCATGCATAGGTCTTTCCACAGCTCATAACGTTCATTATTTTGAGTGCTAGTACCTCTTCTAAAAAAATGTCTTGCTTTATTCCCTGGCATTGACACTTGTTGCAAGCTATCTTGAGATTCTCCAACTTTCTTAACAACTAGGGTTACATTTCCACCATGACAACCAATTGAATTAAGAAGTTCCTCCGATTTCTTTATAGCTTGAATAGATTTATCAACTGGCTTCATGGCAAATGCGTATTCTATATGGAGCTTTAATAGTCTATCAAAAATTCTCATGAAGGCATGCAAGGTGCAAAAGTGGACATTGACTAAAGGGAATGGAATAATGGGATTCCAATCCTTATTTGACATGTCATCATTAGGTGTACCTAACATGGGACACCTCATTAAAGGTATATCCCATTCAGCAGATGGAGTTGCATCTGTGTCATCAACTAAATCATCTATGTTGTTTTGTTTTCTCTTTGTTCGTTTATAACCTCGTGTGCAATATGGACAAGGATAGAGAGTAGATGCACCTTGTTTGCACCCTAACATGCATTTGATAGTCTTTAAGTCTCCACCTAAGTGCCACTCTACGTCAAAATCACCAAGGCTTTCTATAGTGATTTTGGCACCATGAATTTGAGAAGTTGTCACCTCTGTGATCCATGGGGTCCTACTGAAAATCCATGTAAGAACATCATTGGATTCTTTAGGTACTTCAATAGCACCTAACCACAATATATCTTTCTTGGATTGGACATTATATGTAAAGTGATGGGTAGATTCTTCACTATCATCAATAATAGCATGGGCCATAGCTTCGTTCATGAGTGTCACACTAAGTCTCTCCATACGGCGTCCCTTTATGATTTGACATTCGTCTAGCTTCAATACAAACTTGAGTTTGGAACCACAATCTACATCAAATAACAAACATTATATTATTAAAAATACTATGAATGTCATTATCAAAAAAATGGATATACCTTGAAGTGTGGATTTGTAAAATTTAACCATTTCCTTTTGAAGCCTCTCCAAATTGACAAATATGTTGTTGTACTTTGTGTAGATGAATCCCTTTCTAGATGTGTTTTTCAACTCTTTCTTTGATGTAAATGAATGATAAATGGATGCAGGCATAACATCTTCTATATGCAGGTAATTGCTAAGAGTATTGGCTACATCCTCATTGGTCATCTTCTTCTTCAGAGATACCTTGTAAGCGCATGGAAAAATGCTCTGGAAAATACCTTTGTTTTGTAGGGCCTGCTTCAAAAGATTGTACAATGCAGTGTACGCTCTAGTACTAACACCATCTTCATCACATACCATTTGTACCTCACTAGGAATAATAATATCTAAGGTGCCTGCAAAATCTTTAATCACTTGGGTTTTGATGTGATTTCCTATTGGTGAATCCAAAATCATAAGCACATGTTTGTTGCTAAGACAAGAATTCAGAAACTTAAATTGATCCTCCATTGTTGAGGAAGCACTCGCATCTTCAACAAATGACCTGCACAATAAGAATCTCAATCTAAAAGTCTTTTAATATAAATAAACAAAGGAAATACATACCTAAGTGCATAAACACGTCGCTTCCGTGCTCCACCACCAGTTGAAAGAGCTTGAAAGGATGATAATGGTCCTTTCCTATATCTCATCCCAAGTGGAGTCTCTTTTAGTTGTGTAAGATTGGCTTTTAACTTTGTAATTGTGCTCTCCTTTTCTTCCACATCTTGTTGGAGTCTATTATTGTGCTCATCCAAAGATTTGATAGCACTTTCTAAAGTGTGTATAGCACTCTCTAAACTGTGTATCTTGAAATGGTTGTGATGACATTGTTGCGTCCAATAATTTTCTATAGATGTAGAATGGTTAGACAATCGCTTGCAATAGCCTAGCAGTGCATCTTCACCGCAACCAAGTAATTGTAG
>CM035433.1:17584686-17607186 GCA_020310875.1 Ceratopteris richardii | reverse complement strand
ATCCTTGCATTAAGATTCGAAGACATTTTTACAAAAATCTCAGAGTCTATTTCAAAAAATCCCATGAAAAATGCTTCTTCAAAAGTCTCCATGTAAGTACTTGGCAAAAACATAAGTCGTGAGTATATGGCCCTAAGAGTTAATCGGGTCGGTATAGTTGATAGATAAAAAATGAGGGTGTCTGATCCCTCATTAATGTCGATGAAGTTCAAAAAAGTATAGTGAGCATGCTGAAACACTTTAATAACTGTAAGTAACATGCTCAAAATCTTATTAGTCATCTTAATGGCTAGATCTGGTACAGTGGCATAGCAAGCTATCCAAAATTTGATTGTCTTGATCATGTATTCCTTTGTCGGTAAATAATCTCGAGGTGGACTTGGTAGTAGTGGATAGTTGAGCCACTGATTATTGATGCTTCCCTGGCGCTGACCTTCCCAAAATTGCATCCAAGAGCGTCTTCTAGCTACTGGGCAAAAAGATGGATTTACCTGAAGTATGTATGGTGATGATTCCCAGTGTACCCTTAGGGTTGGATTTTTCTCCAAAAACTTCCTCCTCCATATGGGATCAGCTTTGTCGAATTCCTCTTGAGTGTAGATGAATGTTTGCATGCTAAACTGGAGGTTGCAATCTGGCTCTTTATTGGTTGTGTTCTTCATATATTGCCGTGTTTGCTCTTTAAGTAAACCATATGGTACATTGAATGGTCTTATTATGTGTTCTAGATTCTTGCTTTCGATCTTTGCTTCCTTCATGACCTTTACCACTTGATCTTCAAAATCTTCAGTAAGTTGGGACACCTGTAGTGCCCTCTCGTGTCGGCTCAATTCTGCAATATCTCGATGAGTTCTTTTAGAATGGATCTCTGTTTCCTCCCTTATCGACGAATGATTTAAGGGGGGAGAGAGAGGACGTACCTCAATCTCCTCAGTAGTCACTATGGAGTGTGGAACTACTGGTGTCCCCTCTATTATCTTCTGTGCTAGTTGATCTTGTAGTTGCTTGATCATTTCATCTTTGCTTTTGATTTCCTCGGTGGCCTTCAGAATGGTTTCTTTGTTTTTTGGATTTGAATGTTAGAAGCCTCACTCAATTTAATGACATGTTTCTTGGGAGGCCTCCTTTCCTACCTTGTCTTGGCTGGAGCTGATGGGCGTTTGATCCACCTTCATGTCCTCCTCTTCCACATTCTTGTTCACTTCATTTAATTCCTTCCATTGTCCATCATCCTTGGACTCACTTCCAATGTCCACATTCAGCAAGGAGGTGTCTGGTTCTTCTTGTGCATCTGATGATGAGCTTGAATTTACTAAACCCAATTCCTTGTATCTATGCACCTTGGTCAGCCTCTTTTTTTGTTCTATGTCTTGATGGGCTTGTTGATAATGGTGTCCTTGTACTGATAGATTGACTTGGTCTTTAGTGTATTGGTGTGTGGCTTCCATTGCTTTGGCCAATTCTTCTTCTATGATCGGTTGACGGTCTTCAAGTCTTGTTCTTGGAAGCACATGTGCCCTTTTGGTGGCTGGAACTTCTGCTTCTGCTTGCATCATTTCCCTTAGTCTCTTTGTAACTCTCATTCTAGGTTGGGAGCTAGTTTCTGCTTCCTCTACAATTGTTACTCCCTTCTTTTTCTGAGGAACTGTTGCAACCTTTGCATATTTGGACATGGCTTCTGATGATGGCATCTCCCTCAAATGCTCTCTAATGCCCAAGGCATGATATATCAATATAGTCAAGGCCATGCTTCCATTCAGAAATTTCTTGTGATTCCACTGCTTCTTTGCCTCGAACAACCTCTCTTGAATATAAGGAGTCATATTGACTTGATTTCCGATTTGCTTAATAGCATGTGACAGCATTTGTACTACAATATTTTGTGGAGCCGTGTACGTGTGCATGTTTGGAAAACAAAAGTGCTGATGGATGAGCCTCACTTCATCTTCAATATCAATGCGGTTGATGTCATTGAAGGTTCGGGTCTTTACTCCTCGACTTTCCTCCTTCAAGACTGTGGTCCCGTCCTTCTCCCATCCAAAAGCTTCCTTAATTAATTCATGTGTAAATTGGATTATGACCCATTCACCAATGGAGTCCATGAATGTAGCCTCCGACACAAATGGATCATGCAAGGCAGGCTGCAGAGTATTCATAACATGGGCACATCGCTAAAAATCGGGCTTGTAGATTGGTAACTCAAAGTATTTATGAATGCTCGCCTTCTTCATAACTTCCATGGTTGATGTGAGCTCATGTACTACCTTGAAGTCTTTTGACATCACAGGGAACTAGTGATCTGTATCCATGATTTTGATGGTTACTGTTGTATATTATTGAACAATGCATTGTTAAAGTATTATATTATTAATGTATTAATATGTTTTTGATGTTTTTGATATAGCAGCTGAAGGTTCGTGAGGAGCGTGCAAGGCTGAAAGGGCGAACATCAATAATCGGAATAATTATTATTTAGCTTGTAAATAAACCCGCGTAGAAGGTTCTATTGTTAGAAAAGTAATGGTCAGAATAAGGGTCATTGAAGACCATAGTTTCTGTTATTGAAAGCAATGGCTTTCCGTAAAAGTTATCAACTTTTAGTTTCACGCCTGCTTTTCGAAGCCGCCCTCTTGTAACCACTCTTTTCGACGTAATCAAAATTCCTATAAATACATGCACTCTGTGGACTGTCGAAACAGAGTGCATGGGAGGAGATTGCACCCAATACTGCGTTCTGTCTCGTCTCTTGTTGCGTCTATTCTCTGTGTGTTTTCTGTGCCCGTAATCTGTGTATGCGCATTAGCAAGATCCTGACAACAGTGGTATCAGAGCTCTGCACGCGTTAATACAGATCTGTTCTCTGTTCGCGATTCTGAATTCCGATTCCGATTCCGATTCCGGTTTCCGTTTCCGTTTCGGTTTCGGTTTCGTTTCGTTTCCGTTTCCGTCTTTGGTTTTGGTTTCGGCTTCTGCGAAGGCAAAGAACTTAGGCAATAACTTAGGCAATACGTTGGCAACATTGGCACCCAAGGCTCCCTTGGCAGCTGTTGGCTACGCGCGAGGCAATTTTAATTTTTGAGTGGTAATAGAGAGGTTTAGAGTCCCTAAGGTAGGAGGATTTGAACCCACAACCTCCTACTTTCAAGGGAAGTACTTTGACCACTCCACCATCTCTTGGAGTTGTTATTCAAGTTCTCTTTCTTTGGTACTTGTGCAAGGCGCTCGCGGCAATTTCAAGGATGGACCCAACAAAGAATCAAGTGTAACTTTCAATCCGTAGGTCGGATTGAGGCGTGTAATATACCGTTGGAAAGCTCTCAGAACGAACTTTCCAATGAGCTACCTTGGAAGTGTGAATTCCTTCAAAATCCTTGGGTGGCACTTGATTGAGTGTTCAAGATACCAAGCAAGGTTGAGAGCAAGGATCCAAGAGCACCATGGAGGATTACAGTGATTCACCTCTACCTGCGGCAACACTTGAACAACAACTAGAGCTCTTGCGGCATGAGCTTCAAGGAGCTCAGAACGAGATCCGACAACGTGATGAAATCCTCCAAAAGATGCAAGCTGAGAAAGACAACCTTACGAGAGTAGTAAAAGCTATTGTGTCTGCCCAATCTGATGTTACTCATTCAAAGATTGGTAATAGAAACTACCAGTTTCTACGATTTGATGGCCGAAAGGATGGGCCTTTAGTACTTTCTTGGTTGTCACAGTTTGATGATTTTTATACCGATGAAATGTATGCTGAAAGTGAAAAAGTTAAATTTGCCACTAACTATCTAGTAGGTAAAGCACAACTCTGGTGGAATGTCCTGCGGCACAGTACGGAGCGTCCAACAACTTGGAAGGCTTTTCAAGAAAACGTGAAGGATTCATTTCTTCCTCCTCAATACCATTTGCATGTTCGACGTGCATGGACGACCCTTACATGGAAGGAGGGTGATACGGTTACTACCTACACAGAGCGGTTCTGGCAAAATTTACTACTTGTACGAATGCTTGAAGATGTATCAGAGGATATCTTGCAGCAGAAATACGAAGATGGTTTGGAGGTCGGTATCCAAGCGAAGCTTCACACCCTACGACCTACAACCCTCAACGAGGCTATATCTTTTGCTTATGATGCAAAAAAAGAATTCCAGTCCATAACCAAGTCACTCCGTCTACAAGAACCACGTCCACGACCATTTCCTGTTAAACCTTCATTTCCTATGAAGCGTAATTTTAATGCCCCATCTTACCCCAGTTTTCCTCGTCCTCCGCAATCCAATTACTCAACTCCACCCGTTGCTTCATCTCTCCAACCAACCAAACCACCTACCCTTCAAACTTCAGTAGTGAATGCCCAACAGAAGCGACCACGAATCACTTGCTGGAATTGTGGTAAACCTGGACATACAAAAATAAGGTGCAGATTGCAACCTCTTCATGTGAAACAGGCTACAGCTCGATTGCATAACATGGAGGTCTATAATGAAGAAATTCCTCCTGTTTGGACAGAGGAATCACTGGAGAAGGACTTAAGTACCTTGGGTAACGATATCTCTCTACACTCTCTTCTTTGCATGCAGGGTACAATAAATAACAAAATGGTTAAAATTCTACATGACGATGGTAGTTCACATGACTTCATTTCACATTTATTAGTACAAGAACTTAAATTATAAATGTTTCCTTCTTTGTATAAAGTGAAAGTTGCATTTCAAGGTAGTCGTTATAATGTAACACGAGAAGTGCAAGATGTTACGACTAGCATAGGCCCTTATGTTGATTCACGAACATTTTTAATTGAACCTTTGCAATCGTATGATGTTATACTAGGTATGTCTTTTCGTCACCATTATAACCCACGTATTGACTACCATACTCATACCTTTAAGTTTGTTTTCAAAGGTCAAATCATTACTTTGTCTGCACGGCATGATTTCCAGCCATTTCCATTGATTAGTCACACTCAAGTAAAGCATGCATTTAGGAAAGGATTCAACTCATGCATTGTTTTTGTCAATGTCATCAATGATTATACTCATACACTTCCAGATGCATATAAACCTTTCATGAGTACTTATAAGGATTGTTTTATGTCTGAATATCCCTCTGAACTACCACCATCTCGAGGATCCTTTGACCATAGCATAGACTTAGTACCTGGTAGCTCTCCTCCTCATAAAGCACCTTATAGACATGGCCCACTACATCAAAAG
Organism: Ceratopteris richardii; assembly: GCA_020310875.1. NCBI lineage: Eukaryota > Viridiplantae > Streptophyta > Polypodiopsida > Polypodiales > Pteridaceae > Ceratopteris > Ceratopteris richardii. Next base: position 17,601,979 of record CM035433.1, on the reverse strand, counting down.
GAAATAGAAAATCAAGTAAAAGACCTACTACAAAAAGGACTTATAAGGCCTAGTTCTTCCCCATTTGGAGTACCAGTTCTCTTAGTAGAGAAGAAGAATAAAACTTATCGAATGTGCATTGATTATAGAGCCCTTAACAAGATCACGATCAAGAATAGATACCCTATTCCTCGAATAGATGATCTCTTAGATAAGTTACGAGGAGCTCGTGTCTTTAGTAAAATTGATCTTAAATCGGGTTACCATCAGATTCGTATGACACAAAGTGATATTTTTAAGACTGCATTTAGAACTCAAAATGGCCATTATGAATTTATGGTAATGCCCTTTGGACTTACTAATGCCCCTGCTACATTTGCGCGAATGATGAACAATATTTTTCTTGATTAACAAGCTTTTGTTCTTGTATTCTTTGATGACATTCTTGTTTACAGTAAGAATGATCGTGAACATGAAAAGCATCTTGAAACAGTTTTTCATTTGTTACGAGAGAACACACTTTATGCTAATCTTGAAAAGAGTTATTTCTTTCAGCGTAAGCTAGAATATTTAGGACATATTATTTCAAGTGAAGGTGTGCATGTGGATCCGAAAAAGATTAGAGTTATCATAGAATGGCCTACACCACAATCAGTCAATGATGTTCGTTCTTTTCTTGGGTTGGCTAGTTTCTATAGGAAGTTTGTTCGAAATTTTTCTTATTTAGCATTACCTCTTACCTTGTTGAAAAAGAAAATAAAATTTGCATGGGGAATTACCCAACAACAGTCCTTTGACAAACTTAAACATGCACTTTCACATGCACCTGTTTTATAATTACTTGATTTTTCACAACCCTTTCATGTTGTTACTGATGCTAGCGGTTTAGGAATAGGTACTGTTTTAATGCAAAATGACCATCCCATTGCATTTGAGAGTAGAAAGCTTAAGCCCTCAGAACAGAATTATAGTACGTATGATAAAGAACTGTTAGCAGTTGTGCATGCTTTGCGAATTTGGAAACACTATCTTATGGGCTCTGAAGTATTAATCAAAACCGATCAACAGGCTATTAAGCATTTATTAAGTCAGCCCTTAATCTCTGATAGGCATCTTAAATGGGCATCATTCATTCAAAATTTCCAACCCATGATACAATATCAGCCAGGTAAAGCTAATGTCGTAGCTGATGCTCTTAGTCGTTTTCCTTTGCATTCTGTTGTTTTGAATAATATTTCTGCCATCCAAATTCATTCTTTTCAAGAAATGGTTTCCACTTATGCATCTGATTTGTATTTTTCACGTGCATGGCATGACTTCAACAATGCTGTATCTTTATCTGATGAACATTATACATTTCATAATGGTTTTCTCTATTTTCAACATAGATTGTGCATAACCCAAGCTTTTAAAGATTTTGTCATTAAAGAAATGCATGAACCATCTTACATGGGTCATAGAGGCATACAGAGCACTATTTCTGTTTGCAAAGATTTCTTCTTTTGGCCACACATGGAAAAAGACATTGCACATTATGTTTCTCAGTGCATTGTATGTCAGCGTGTCAAACGTCATCATGGTAAACCATTTGGATTATTAATGCCACTTCCTATTCCAAATGAACCATGGGAACAAATCTCTATGGATTTTATCACAGGTCTTCCTATCACTTCATCACATAATGATATGATTTGGACAATAGTTGATAGGTTTAGTAAATATGCATATTTCATTCCATGTAGAAAAACTTTGACTACACCTCAAGCTGCAAAATTATTCATTAAATGCATTTTTCCACATCATGGATTTCCTAAAGTAATGTTATCTGATCGTGATGTTAGGTTTTGTAATCATTTTTGGGTTGCCTTATTTCAACATTTTGGTTCTAAAATAGATTTTAGCTCTGCATTTCATCCTGAAAGTAATGGACAAAGTGAAGCTACAAATAGTACTATTCTTGATTTATTGCGTTGTTATTCATTAGATAATCCTAATAACTGGGATGACAAGTTGCCATTGCTTCAATTTGCTTACAATAACACTTCACACACCACTACTGGTCGTGCACCTTTTGAAATAGTTTTTGGTAAAAAGCTTCCCACTCCCATGTCCCTCACCCAAACCGACATTCCAATGGCTGATTCTATTGCTCAAGATCACGTTTCTATACTTCATGACGTTCACGAGCACATTAGGAAAAGTCAAGAGTGATATACACGTACTATCAATACTAAACGATTAGCCAAAGAATTCAAGGAAAATGATTTTGTATGGTTGCGTATCATTAAAAGACGTCTCAAAAATATTTTGCAGCATCCTAAAATTAAACTTGCACCACGCTATTATGGACCGTTTCGCATTATAGAAAAAATTAATGATAATTCATTTCGATTAGATATTCCATCCCATTGGACCATTCATAATTCTTTTCATATTAGTTTACTTAAACCCTTTAAAGGAACTTTACCACTTGCTCCACTTCTTGATGACCCTCCTTTGATTGAAGAACAATCTGAAATCTTAGTTCCTGAGAAAATCATTGATCATGATGTCACTACTACACGCACAGGTACTCAATATCATCGCTATTTGGTTAAGTACAAAAATCACTCTATTGAAGAATGTCAATGGATACATAAAACACAATTAACACCTCATTATGACCATTTAATTTTTGCATATCATACACAAACACATTAATGTACCAGCTCCATGAACATTTCCATGCATGTATTTTTACATGGCACATGCCTATTTTCTTTATTCAGTGATGAAACATGTGACTGGCCATCCATGTTTATTATTTTATCACCTGAGGTCAGCTGCTTGTTCAACTGAGGGGCATGTTATACCTTATGGAATATGTTGAACAATGCATTGTTGGATTGAAATATGGAATAGCCAATGCATTGTTGGATTGTAACATAGAATATGTTAGCCAATGCATTGTTGGATTGTAACAGTAACATGGAATATGTTGAACAATGTATTGTAATTGTTAGAGTGTTAAATTATTTTATCAACTGAGGTCAGTTGCTTGTCAACTGAGAGGCATGTTGTATATTATTGAACAATGCATTGTTAAAGTATTATATTATTAATGTATTAATATGTTTTTGATGTTTTTGATATAGCAGCTGAAGGTTCGTGAGGAGCGTGCAAGGTGTGAAAGGGCGAACATCAATAATCGGAATAATTATTATTTAGCTTGTAAATAAACCCGCGTAGAAGGTTCTATTGTTAGAAAAGTAATGGTCAGAATAAGGGTCATTGAAGACCGTAGTTTCTGTTATTGAAAGCAATGGATTTCCGTAAAAGTTATCAACTTTTAGTTTCACGCCTGCTATTCAAAGCCGCCCTCTTGTAACCACTCTTTTCGACGTAATCAAAATTCCTATAAATACATGCACTCTGTGGACTGTCGAAACAGAGTGCATGGGGGGAGATTGCACCCAATATTGTGTTCTGTCTCGTCTCTTGTTGCGTCTATTCTCTATGTGTTTTCTGTGCCCGTAATCTCTGTATGCACGTTAGCAAATTCCTGACAATAGTTACTAGGAATAAGAAATCCCCTGCTGGTTGATCATCTCTAAACCAATGACCCTTTGCTTTAGTCACACTTTGTAGAGGAATTCTAGCACTTCCTCCTGAATGGTAGCTTCAGAGTCTTCACAAGCCATCTGCACTCGTAATGAAAAGAGCATTAGCTTCTATAGAACACATGTCTTTAGTGATGTGTGTTGTAGTGACATTTTTTTCCTTGTGTCACTCTGTTTCCCTTGTTTGCATAAGTGGGATCTCTTAACGCATATTTTTTTCATTTTCACTTCTGAAAGAAAACAAGAGTTAGGATAGCCGAGGCTTATTTATTTACATGGTAGGTCCATTCCTATGAAAGTATAAGCTATGACCTGTCCCCAAGTGGAGAATGTGCACAACTATTTTTCTATGTACTTCTTGTGCCGAATGTCTGGCCTCGTAATGTGGGCCTATTATGCATACTTTAGGTGCATTTGATGCTTCATGTGTGCAAAAGAATTCTTCTTGGTTCTGGTGTTCCATTCCTTGCTGTTGCTTTGGTTTCCATATCCATTTCGTAGTAGAGGTTTTAAGCCTTGTCTTCTCCTCATTTTGTCGTGTTGCAGGGCTTCTTTTGTCTTTTTTGTTGTTCGAGTCATTGGATTCCTACTTCTCTGATATCTGTGACTAGTCTTGCTTGGTTTCATGGTTTTACTGTGTAAATATAATGTTTTCTCGTGCTTGTCTATCTCTTGAATAGCCACTTGTTTGACCGTCTTTGGAATCCACATTTGTTGTCGTGTTTTTTGAGCTTCTATCAATGGCTTTGGAAGCCATACTCTCAAAAGTTGTTTTGGCTCTGATTTAGGTGAAGAAGAACCCTTGTCCACCCGTGTCTTCCTTTGAGGAATGACTTCTACTGGTGTTGCCTTCTCTAATTCCTTCACTCGATCCTTGCGAACCCACTTGAAGGTAGCCTTTCTTGTTTGCGAGAAGCTGATAGTAGATTTCTGTTCTACTACTCTCTCTTTTTGATAGAAGGCTGTAAGAGTATTGTCCTGCTTGGTTCCCTTCTGTTCACCAGTCAAGTAGGATGAATCTACTTTCTCCTTTGCTACATTGGAGTTTGAATTCCCTTCTTCTATTGAACCTGCATCTGATTGAGTTGTGCTGAACTCATTTGCTATGTGCTCTTGTACGATTTGTTCAACGCTTCTGATGACTCCCGGTCTATGAGAGGGTTTCTCTCCTAATAGAATAAAGATTTCCTTGTGCCCTATTTTGGCTGAAATGTATCCTTGAGCTAGGTGGATGCTCACTTCATTCTCAATGATCCAGTCTTGTCCTAAGATCAAGTTTTCTATTAGATCCTCATCTCTACACACTAGAACTCGTTGTTCCATAGCTGAATTTCCCAGGTGGAGGGATACTATGGCTTCTCCTATGCATGTTATAACTTGACCTCCCACACCTTTCAAGTGTGCTTTCATAGGTGTTATAATCATTCGAAGATCCGTGATGACAGAACTTCGTAAGTTGTCTCATGAAGGGTCGTCCTAATATCATCTCATAGTTATTTGCTTTTCCAAATTGACTGATGGCTAAAATATGCTCAAATTCAACTCCACAGGTGGTTAATTTGATCTTTTCTAGTATTCCCAATGGTTTTTCAACATGACCATCTGCTAACTAAAGCTTCATGCGAGTGGGTCATAAGGCAGGCTTTCCCCATTACTCCCAAATCTCTTTGGTAGCAATACCTACTCCTGCTCCTGTGTCTAGTATGGCTTTGGTCATATAGCCATTGTAAGTGACAGGTAGACACGTGTTACCTTCGTCTCCTTCACTAAATTCTCCAACCTTATCTACTGGAATTTGTACCTTGGGTGGGTTTTCATTTCCCTTGCTTTCCTTTTCGTTCTTCTCCTGCCCTAACTCCAGTTGTCCTGCTAATTGTTTCCATAATTGTGGTTTAACATGAAGTAGTTCTTCCACAATCAATTGGCATTGTACTTTTGTCTTTTTAAGTTCTGTTAGATTGTGTGAAATCTTATCTAAGTTTCCCTTTCCTTTTCCTCGTACTGTGGGTGCACAGAAGATCATGGATTCTTTTTCGTACTCTCCCATGTAATTTGGTAGGGTTGAAATGCTCTGAGCTTCTTCCCTATTTCAGTCTAGTCTCGATACTTCCTCATATATTTCTTCCATGTTGGGACTTGGTTGATAAACTTCCACATTTAATTCCTCAAAAGGAGGTTTAGCCACTCCATTCCTTTTCCATTGTTCTTCTCAGATTCTATTCCACAATTCTTTTGGCCAGCCAGCCTCTAAATCAGGAACTGTGGACATAGGTTCGTCCTAGGTTTTCAATAGCTCACGTTTATCATCCTTCTCTTTTGGCACCTTGTCCTTGGCTTTAATACAATCCTTGTATTGATCCTCCGATATCCTTATCTCGGGGAGGGCAGGGATAGTCTTTTCTAGGGTTGCTTGTGCTACCTCTATGAGTTTTCTACATATTGCAAGCCTCTCCTTTTCTAACTCTCCTTGTGGGTAAAGCTTTTCATGTTGCTCCACATTCGGTCCAGTCTTAATTCTAGCTTGGTATGCTTTCAACCACATGTCCAAATCATCCGGTTTTGGGTCAGTTAGAATTGATCCTGGCTTTTCTAACTCTCGGATAGGCGGTGGAATGGGAACTTCTTCTCGAACCTCTGGTTCTTTAGGTTTCTTATTGCTTCATGTATGTTTCTTGTCTTCCTGATTTTTGTTTTTCATCCATTTTTCCTTGAGCTTTTCTCTTCTTTCCTTCCACTTTTGGCTTTTTGTTGCTTGAGTACTCTCGCATGGGTCTTTTGAATCTTCCACTATTTGAATTTTGGGGTCTAAGGTTTTACAGTTTTCTTGCTCAAGGTCCGGTTGTTTTCCTTCTTGTTCCTTTGTTCGTGCTCGTGTAATGGCCTTTAATGGTATGGTGTATTCCTTGTCACTTCCCGGTGCTTCTATCACTTTGATTACATTAATAGGTGCAGTGTCTTGAGCCTTTGTTGGGATTTTTTGGGCAACCTCGGAAGAGATGTTCCTTTCCACAATCACTGCAATACCCTTCCCAAGTCCTAAGAGGTGGTGGGTTGTATGGCTGAGTGCATTCTCTGATAAAGTGGTCTCCTTCGCATCTATAACACGGTCCTCTTGGCACAGGTGGTCTGATGGGTGGTCTTATGGGGGCCTGAGCTTTAGGTGCGGTGTACATTAATGTTGCCACCTCTGGTCCACAGGTATTGTCATATCCTTCATATCCATAGTATTGCGGGTCATAAAATTGCTCATATTGCATTATAATAGCGTCATAGGAGTAGTACTCTCCTTGGAATTGCTCATATCCTAGGTTTGTCGATTCTATACTGGCCATTGGTGATGTTGGCACTATGGCTCTTTCTAAGTTTTCCTCTGGGTGAGCATACTTGACTAGCACTACATGCTGAGGAAGTGATAGTTGGGGCCCAAGTACAGGCTGAGTGCTTCCCATTTGTACTTGGTCATATGGTCTAGGTAATCCTCGTGGTGCTGGGTAAGGATTGTACCTGGGCATCTCTCTGCCTGGCTCTCTAGGTGGATATCCATATGGCCGATACTGAGGTGGTTGTAGAGGCCGTGTCTGCCTATTGAATGGGCAATTCTCCGTGGTATGGTTTGCGTATTTCTGTTCTATGTGGCAATACAAGGCCGTTCCTTGATGGGGCTGCCTATTATTAGGGTAAGCTTGAGGTACACCTGTTCCTCCTCATACACACATGTGAGTGGGGTGATCCCCTCCACATAGGTTGCATCTTCGCAACATGGGTACTCTTAGAGAAGGGTGTTGGTAGTTCCTTTTTCCTTGAACTCCTAACTTCTTCGCCACTAGCTCTGCTAATTCTTCTACATTACTAGAGTTGCATGTAACCGTACTCCGAGTGTCTTCTGACTTAGTAGGACTGGTCGCACTCTTGAGATCATCTGCTAGGTTGTCCTCTAGAGCAATACACTCTTGGAGACATTCACTCAATGTTTGTAGTCTCTTCACATAGACTAACATTCTTAGAGTTCCGTTCGTTAATCCGTCCAAAAATAATGATATCATTTTTTGCCTCGTAGGTCTTTCGGCTATAGGGCATCTATCAACATACTGATTGAATCTTCGTGCAGCTGTTTTTACAGTTTCATTGGGGTTCTGTTTAAAGCTATGGATTAAAGATGCAGAGTTGTATTTAATCCCTCTTTTAGTGAATTTCCCTATGAAATCTTGAAAGAATTATTCAATAGCTCCAAATTGATTGGGATCTAATGGCTGGAACCACATCAAAGCCGTTCCTGTGAGCGTGAGTCCAAAGGATTCATACTACACAAAGAAGTCATCCACTTGTTCAGCTCTTAGAACTTGTTTAAATTCAGCAATGTGGTCGTAAGGTTCTCCCAATCCATCATAACGATTTCTCATGCATTTGGCCACCTGAATAGGTCTTAATTTTCTCATGGGCTCTAGATGGGCTCTAGATGTGTGCTTGCATTCTAGGCATTGTAAGTTGTACATGTGTTTTGTTTGGAACACTCTGATGGCTTGTTTGTCCCGACATAGTATGTTTCGACTCATGCTACATCCCAAAAGGATTCTGAGAGGTAGTTGTCTACTCTCGCTGGGGAAATATAGGCAAGCCCATATACTTCAGTCGAGCTCTATCTAAGGCATCGACAAGCCAATACCTTCTTTGGTTTTTGTCTAGGTATGTTACTCTAGATTCATCTTCCGGATCTTTTAACTCGTAAAATGTCATTGTGCTTTCTTCCCATCCTTGTGTAGGTGAGTCAGTTTGTAGCAGTAAATCTGCTCCATGGATAAAGTATACTTCTAATAAGTAGTCATCTTGATCTTGTCCTTCCAATTCCCCTCTCTCATTGATCACTTCTGGGTGTTCTGTCACCACATAGATGTGACCCAACTTATCCATTCTGTACAAATTTTCAGCTTCTAATTGTGATCAGGCTGAGAGAATTGAGTGTAGGAACATTTACATGGGTAAATGTAAAGAAGAGAAGTTGCAGGAGGCGCAAAACTCGATGCTAATGTTTTGGTCAGTTCTCCTTCCATAGTGTAAAGTCTTGAGCAAGCAAGCACTCATTCTTTAAGTTGGAAGGTAAGCGACCTATGGCTAAAAGCATTTGATTAAATGTGTTCTAGTTTGGGAGAACCAAGCTTTAGAAGTTGTAGGTGTCAAAGTCGATTGTAAATAACTATAGTTTTAGACATAGGTGACTTGTTAAGATAATTTCTCAAGATCTACTGAGTCTTTTGGAATGATTTAACTTGGAGGAGATGTGCAAACTATAGGTGACACCTTCTGCAGAGTTTTATAAAAAACTTTACACATTTGATAAGTCAATGAGTAAGTTATGTGAAGCAGACTTTCTATGTAGTCACCTTCTTCACAGTTTGTTGAAGATTTTGGAAATTGAGTATTGATCCTCCAAATTGGTGAAGGTTTTAGGTTATTCTTGATATAGAGATGTTCTAACTTCAAGAATAACTTGTTATTTTGGAGATTAACACTCTCCATCAGTGGTATCAGAGCAAGAAGCATCAAAATTGAAGAAAGGTGGACCCCGACTGCTGCAGTTATAAAGAATTCAACATTTGAAGATACAAAAGGTGAAAGCTTGAAAGCAAAGCTTGAAAAGGAGGCTAGAAGATATCAAGGAAGGCAAAAGGAACTTTATTCAAAGCAAAGGTAGTCTTATTCCTCATAAAGCTTGAAGGATTTAATACACAGGTGAAGAAAGGATGGGAGATTCTCTTCAGATAGAGAAATTGGATAGAGAGAACTATCCAGCATGGTCAATGAGGATGGAAGCTCATCTTATGAGCAAAGACTTGATAGGTTATATTACAGGTGATGAAGAAAAGCCTCAGTTCAAAGATCCTAGTGTTCCAACTAGGGATGAATTGTCAGATTTGAAAACTTGGATGAAGAGAGATGCTCAAGCTAGGAGCATTATCTATATGGGAGTTAATGACTACTTGCTACCTCATATTAGAGGTCTTGAAAGTGCAAGTGATATATGGAATGCTTTGGAGGAGCATTTCCAAAACACCACAAAGTCAAGGAAGGCATCCTTGTGGGCAGAGTTTACCACATTCAAGAAGAAGGCCTCTCAAACCATCCCAGATTATGTAACAAGGATGAAGGACATTGCAGATGCATTAGGAGCAATTGATGAAGATATTGAGGAGGATAAATTGGTAAGGCAAATCCTCACAGGTTTGAGAGGTGATGAAAAATGGAAGCCATTCATTTTGTCTACTGAATTATCACTAGATCATTTTACTCCTGACTTAAATCAGTTGCTAGGACACATGCTAACCTTTGAGCAGGATGTCAAAGGTGAAGGTGATAAAAGTGCAGGTCAAGCAATGTATTCAAAGGATAAGAAGAAGAATAGCAGAGGGAAGCAACAAGCAAATGAAGATGAAGGAACAACTAGCCAGGCTTACTTCCTAAGAGGAAGAGGAGGTGGCAAAGGTAGAGGAAGAGGTAGAAGTAATAAAGATGGAGTCAAAGCTTGCTCGATTTGTGGTAAGACAAATCATTTAGCTAATGATTGTTGGCATAACACTCAGAGTAATGGTGGATATAATCAGAACTTTAATTCAAGAGGAAGAGGTGGCAGAAATCAAAGAGGTAATTTCAGAGGTAGAGGTAGTAGAGGTTACTTTGGAAGAAATGCAGGTAGAGGATTCCAAAGTCAACAATACAACAATACCTACTATAATTATGCTTCAGATCAAAAGGAGGATTCAACATTGATAATGAGTGCAACTTGTGAAAGGCAAAGTGAAGACCAAAGAGTCTTCTACATTGACTCAGGGTGTAGCAATCACCTGAGTGGCAACATAGCTTTGATGACTGATTTGGAGAATAAGGTAACTAATCATGTAGTTCAAACAGGTGACAATACAAAGCACAATGTGAAGTCAATTGGATCAGTGAAGGCCAAGGATGGAAGTACTCTCTTGAGTAAGGTTTTGTATGTTCCTACAATTCCAAAGAATCTGATAAGTGTAGGATAAATTGTTGAAAAGTATATGAAGTTAGGTTCACTAATGAAGGAGTTTTTGTGGAAGACCCTAGCAATGGGTATAAACAAATTGTTTCAGGGAAGAAAGAAGGAAGATTGTTCACATTAAAGATTCAAGGTAACATTGGTCATGCCTTGTTCACCTATGGAGGACATAAGATTTCTGAGTTAGATCTTTGGCACAAAAGGCTTGGACATTTCAATGAAAGAGGTATTAAAGACAACCGACGTACATGCACGATGAGACTCACATGTGGGACAAGAAGGTGCCTACGTGCTTAGACTAAAACACTATTTGTGCATGAAAAGAAGGAGCTAGATAGATAGATAGATAGATAGATAGATAGATAGATAGATAGATAGATAGATAGATAGATAGATAGATAGATAGATAGATAGATAGATAGATAGATAGATAGATAGATAGATAGACCGATGGATGGATGGATAGATAGATAGATAGATAGATAGATAGATAGATAGATAGATAGATAGATAGATAGATAGATAGATAGATAGATAGATAGATAGATAGATAGATAGATAGATAGATAGATGGATGGATGGATGGATGGATGGATGGATGGATGGATGGATGGATGGATGGATGGATGGATGGATGGATGGATGGATGGATGGATGGATGGATGGATGGATGGATGGATGGATGGATAGATAGATAGATAGATAGATAGATAGATAGATAGATAGATAGATAGATAGATAGATAGATAGATAGATAGATAGATAGATAGACAGATAGACAGATAGATAGATAGATAGATAGAAAGATAGATAGATAGATAGATAAATAGATAGACAGATAGACAGATAGATAGATAGATAGATAGATAGATAGATAGATAGATAGATAGATAGATAGATAGATAGATAGATAGATAGATAGATAGATAGATAGATAGATAGATAGATAGATAGATAGATAGATAGATAGATAGATAGATAGATAGACAGATAGATAGATAGATCGATAGATAGATAGATAGATATATTAACAAACAGATAGATAGATAGATAGACAAATAGATAAATAGATAGGTAGACAGATAGATAGATAGAATGTGCTGCCTAGAGGTTGCGCACCTCCTCCAAGTTAAAACACTTCAAAAGCTTCAATAGATTATGAGAAATGCTTCAAACAATCTACCTATGTCTGAAACTGCCTTCCTGTAAAGTCGATTTTGACACCTACAACTTCTAACACATAGTTCTCCCAATCTAGAACCGGTTTAAGCAAATGCTTTTAGCCATAGATGGCTTACCTTCCAACTTAGATTTTGACTCCTCGTTTGTGTAAATCTTTACACTGTGCACTGAGAACTGATCATTTCTTTGACCATCGAAACTGCGCCTGTTTCAGAAGACACTCAACACTTTCTCACATATAGATGTTCCTACACAAAATTCTCTCAGCTTGTTTGCAATTGAACTCTCAAACTTTAACCATAGATAGATAACTATGGACTGAGATGTGTACAAAAGGATTTCTGATAAAATCAAACACAGAAGGAGAACTAGAGAAAAGATCGATGTGCAATTCCCTGAACATTCTTTCTATTCAACTCTTCATACATCTGAGGGATGATACATCCAATACACATCATTTTTCATCTATGCTTCATCTCATTCTTCTAATACGACCTTCTACACGTATCTATATATACATATGAGTATTGATTCGTCATTACTTCAAGTATATTGAAGTATTTACAAAGCTAATGTACATATGTTTTAAAGAACTTTACTATCTGAATCTCCTCTTTACTCCATGACGTTGGACTTCAATCCTTTCTTCATTTCTTCACTTCTAGGCTTTATATAATCACCAATTGTTTATTATCCTGCCCCAACAACTCCCCCTCAATCATCAATTGTGATTACCTGCATCTTCTTTATTCCTGCCATATCTTTAAACCTCTGCAACTTTGGTCCATCCAAGCTTTTTGTCATCATAGCTGCAAGTTGATCTTTTGTAGGAGTATGCATAACTTCTATTTCTTTATCAACAACCTTCTCTCTCAAAAAATGATACTAAATCTCAATATGTTTAGTTCTAGCATGGAACACAGGATTCGCTGCCAAATATAAAGAACTCATATTGTCTCCACAAATGATAGGAGTACTCTGAACAATATCAAAACTCTTCATAAGAGTCTTTAACCATATTACTTCCTTTGCAGCTTCTACCATGCCTTTGTATTCTGCTTCTGTAGATGATAAAGCAACTGTATGTTGCTTCTTAGAGCACCATGAAATTAGCTTATCTCCCACATAACACAAGTATCCATGTATTGATCTTCTATCATCAGAATTACCTGCCCAATCTGCATCACTGTATATTTTGACTCTTGTATCTAAAGTAAATCCATAATACAGACCTTCTTTAAGTGTGTCCTTGATGTACCTAAGTACTCTTTGTCCTGCAATCCAATGTTCCTTTCTAGGACAATGCATGAATTGAGATAAAACTCCAACTGCATATGATAAGTTAGGTCTTGTTGTAAATCAAGCTACCCACCAAACTCCGATAGAGCTTCATATCTTTGAATTCCTCTCCTCCATATCTACTCAATCTATGATTCACTTCCATTGGAGTTGGTGCTATTCTGCAATCTTCCATTTTAAATTTGGTTAGCAAATTTTTCAGATACCTTTCTTGAGTTACATATACTCCATGTTGAGTATATGAAATCTCCATTCCTAAAAAGAATGACAAATTTCCCAAATCACTGATTTTGAATTCTTTCTCCATCTGCTTCTTAATCATGTGTATACCTTTGTCATCTGTTCCTGTAAGTATTATGACATCAACATAAATACAAACATAAATAAATCCATCCTCACTTGCTTTGACTAACAAGCTACTATCTGCCTTTGAAGCTTGAAATCCAAGTTCCTTCAAGAACTTTACAAGCCTATAACTCCATGCCCTTGGGGCCTGCTTCAACCCATACAAAGCTCTCTTGAGCTTACACACATGATTTGGATACACTTGATCTTTGAAACCATCTGGTTGTTCCATGTAGACTTCATCTGAAATAAAACCATTCAAAAATGCATTCTTCACATCTAATTGAGATAATTTCCAACCTTTGCAAGCAGCAATTGCTATGAGAGTCCTTATGGTTGTCATCTTTGCAACATGACTATAAGTTTCATCATAGTCCATACCATATGTCTGTGCATATCCCTTTACAACAAGCCTGGCTTTGTACCTAGATATACTTCCATCTGCAAACCTTTTTGTTTTGTAGACCCATTTACATCCAATAATCTTCTGGCTATTTGGTTTAGGAACCAAATCCCAAGTCTCATTTTCCATCAATGCATCATATTCCTCTTGCATAGCTTTTTCCCAATTCTTCTTCCCTTTGGCTTCATCATATGTGGATGGATCTTCATCTGCTTTTAACATGTAAGCATAATCTTTAGTAGTCAAGTATCATAGCTATACCTTGTAGGTTGCCATTTGTGCCTAGATGACCTTCTGAGTTCTCCATTTCTTGAAGTTTCTAGTTCATCACATTCTCGATCAAACCTTGGCACTTCTTCAACTTCAACCTGTACTTCATTGTTCTCTTCTTCATCAAATATCTGAACCTTTGATTTACCTTTCTTTTGATTCACAACTTCTTCAACATTTGCATGAACATTAAGTGTACCTGCATACCAAGTACCTTGCTCATCAAACGTAACATCCTTAGACACAAGGAATTGCTTTGTGGATGGACTCCACAACCTATAACCCATTTGCTTGTCATCATAATCAATAAATACATACTTCTCTGCTTTAGGTTCCAATTTATGCCTCAATTGTGACGGCACATATGCATATGCCAAGCATCCAAATATTTTACAATGATCCAAGGTAGGTCTCTTACCCCACCAAGCTTCATATGGTGTCATACCCTGCAAGGCTTTACATGGTAATTTATTGACCAATATGTGGCTGTGTTTACAGCCTCAACCCACAAATAATTAGGGCAATTTTTCTCCTTCATCGTGGATCTTGCAAACTCAACAAGAGTTCTGTTTCTTCTTTCTGCTACCCCATTTTGTTGAGGAGAGTACCTGCAAGTAACTTCTCTCTTTATACCTACATTCCACAAATAATCACTGAACTCATTAGAGAAATACTCTCCCCCTCCATCTGACCTTAACCTCTTCAATTTTTGACCTGTAATTCTTTTTGCATATGCATGATAGTGTTTGAATGTATTAAACACTTCTGACTTGTCTTTGATCACATAGATTGTAATCCACCTGGTAGCATCATCAACATATATGACATAATATCTTGAACCATTTATACTAAAGTCCTTTGAAGGACCCCACACATCTGTATGTACCAATTCAAGTCTTTTTGAATACATAAAACCATGCTTATTATATGATTGCTTATGAGCCTTACCTAACTGACATGCTTCATATCTGTATGTCATGTGTTGACCTGCAACATTAGGAAATCCAAGCACTGAACCATTGTTAACAATTTCTTTGATACCTCTTTCATCAAAATGTCCAAGTCTTTTATGCCAAAGATCCGATTCAGACACCTTTTGCTCTCCATATGTAAACATAGCATGTCCAATATTACCTTGTATCTTTAATGTGAAGAGCCTTCCTTCCTTCTTTCCTGTAACAATTTGTTTATACCCTTGACTAGGGTCTTCAACATAAACTCCATCATTAGTGAACCTTACCTCATATCCTTTTTCCACAATTTTTCCTACACTGATCAAGTTCTTTGGAATTGTAGGAACATACAGAACCTTACTCAAGAGAGTACTTCCATCTTTGGCTTTAACTAAACCAATTGACTTAACTTTGTGCTTTGTATTATCACCTGTTTGAACTATGTGATTAATTGCCTTATGATCTAGATCAGTCATCAAAGCAATGTTTCCACTCAGATGATTGCCACATCCTGAGTCAATATAAAATACTCTCATGTCTTCATGTGACGCTTCACATGTTGCATTCATAATAAGAGTTGAATCTTCTTTCTGATCTGATGCATAATTATAGTAGGTGTTATTATAGGATTGATTTTGGAAGCTTCTTCCTCCACTTCTTCCAAAAGAATTCCTACCACCTCTACCTCTAAAGTTTCCTCTCTGATATCTTCCACCTCTTCCTCTTTGACTAAAATTCTAATTAAAGTTACCATTGCTTTGATTATTATGCCAACAATCATGAGATAGATGATTGGTCTTACCACATATCCAACAAGATATGACATTATCTTTGTTATTTTTGCCTCTTCCTCTACTTCTGCCACTTCCTCTTCCTCTTAGGAAGTTTGCTTGACTTGGAGTACCTTCATCTTCAACTGATTGTTGCTTTCCTTTGCTAGCTTTCTTCTTGTCTTTAGAATACATTGCATGACCTGCACTCTTATCAACATCTCCTTTGATATCATTCTCAAAAGTTAGCATATGTCCTAACAATTGATTCAAATAAGGAGTGAAATGATCTAATGAAAGTTCTGTAGACAAAATAAAAGGCTTCCACTTCTCATCTCCTCTTAGCCCTATGAGAATTTGTCTTACCAACTTATCTTCTTCAATATCTTCATCAACTGCACCTAAAGAATCAACAATGTCTTTCATCTTTGTCACATAATCAGATATTGATTGTGAAGCCTTCTTCTTGAATGTAGTAAATTTTGCCCATAATGAAGCTTTCCTTGATTTGGTTGTATTTTGGAAATGCTCTTCCAAAGCATTCCAAATGTCACTTGCACTTTCAAGTCCTCTGATATGAGGAAGCAAATAATCATTCACTGCCATGTAGATTATGCTCCTTGCTTGAGCATCCTTCTTCATCCAAATCTTTATATCTGCAAGCTCTTCCCTAGTTGGAACACTAGGATCTTTAAACTTTGGCGTTTCTTCCTCTCCTGTGATGTATCCCATCAGATCTTTGCTCATAAGATGAGCTTCCATTCTCATACACCAAGCTGGATAGTTCTCTCTATCCAACTTCTCAATTTGGAGACTATCTCCCATCCTTGCTTCACCTGTACTATCAAATCTTTAATCCTTATAAGGAATGAATGTACCTTAGCTTCGAAGTTTACTCCTTCTGATCCTTTTGATTGCCTTTGTGTGTCTTCCTTCAGTCTTTCTTCCACACTTTATCCTTTTGAACCTTCAAGGTGTGAAATTTGTATATCTGCAGCACTCGGGGTCTTCCTTTCCTCAATTTTGATACTTCCTGCTCTGATACCATTGATGGAGAGTGTTAATCTCCAAAAGAACAAGCTATCCTTGATGTTAGACCACCTCTATATCAAGAATAACTTTAAACTCCAACCAATTTTGGAAGACAATCACCAAACTATCAAGAAATTAGCTAACTCTACAGAAAGTTATTTCACAGAAAAGACTGCTGCACATTAATCACTCATTGATTAATCATTTGTGTAAAGTTTCTGATGAAACTTTGTAGAATATGTTGCTTAGAGGTTGTGCACCTCCTCCAAGTTAAAACACTTAAAAAGCTTCAATAGATTATGAGAAATGCTTCAAACAATCTACCTATGTCTGAAACTACCTTCCTGTAAAGTGGATTTCCACACCTGCAACTTCTAACACATAGTTCTCCCAATCTAGAACCCCTTTAAGCAAATGCTTTTAGCCATAGATGGCTTACCTTC
>CM035433.1:17234686-17579686 GCA_020310875.1 Ceratopteris richardii | reverse complement strand
AACAACTTGGGATTATGCAACTAGAGGACTCCTCTAGTGCATTTACATGGCTTGAGGGAATTCTTGAAGACCTCGAAGAAGAAAAAATATGCCCATCATTTTGAAAATTTTGGGGCTTTACTCTTATGCTCTTTTGCTCTGCAACACCCTCCCCCTCTTTGTCTCTGCCGTCCCTTGACAGGATTTACTTCTTGTTTGTCTCGATCCGCACCCGCATCCTTTGGTCAGTTCTGCCTGATTCTTGATCTTGCATTACGTTTTAGAGGCGCTCTGATTACTTAAAGCCTGTTAATTCGGTTTGCCACGCACGCCATCAGTGCACATATGAGGATGTAGCTCGTAAGCCTTGATCTGAATCCTCTGTAACTCAAGAGGTGGAAGCACCCTCATATGGAATACTTGTTGGCCCTGGTTCCTCCTCTCAGCTGCGTGCTTTTCCTTGGTGTGTGTGCCCCTGCGGGGCTCTGTGCAGAGATGAGTGATGCGCCCGTGCGGGGCTTCTTGTAGGGACTTGTTCTTTTTACCCTTATCTCTATTGAGCCGTTCTAGACTTTGATTTTCTTCTTCTTTTCTTTTTGCTTGATTGTCCCTCTACACGTCCCTCCTCCTGAACTCTGTCGTCCTCGACAGGCTTTTTGTGGCGACGTGTGTATGTTTGTATGGCTTGTTGTTCTCTATGATTTAGCAGATTAGCGTGACAAAGCATAAATTCTTTCCATTGTTGTGACTTTACACCATCCTCTGGCGCCTGTCAATGATCCGCAAAGAAACTGGTTTCATAGGCTACCAGTCGCGCATTCAAGTTGGAAGTCATTTTGACAAAGATTTCTGAATCAAGGTCAAAGAAGCCGGTGAAAAATGCTTCTTTGAAAGTTTGCATATAAGTCGATGGCAAAAACATTAGGCGAGAATAATATGCCATGATAGTTAGTCAGCTGGGAATAGTAGATAAATAAAAAATAAGTGCTTCCGATCCTTGTGTGATGCCGATGAAATTCAAAAAGGTGTATTTGGCGTGTTGGAACACTTTGAGTACCGTCAGCATCATGCTGAATATTTTATTTGTCATTTTGACCGCTAAATCGGGTACTGTAGCATATCTGGCAGTCCAAAATTCCATAGTTTTTACCATGTATTCCTCTGTCGATAAGTAATTATGTGGCGGACTAGGTAACAAAGGGTAATTAAGCCACTGATTATTAATGCTACCCTGGCGCTGGCCTTCCCAAAATTGCGTCCAGGAGCGTCTGCGGGGTACAGGACAAAAAGATGGATTTACTTGAAGTTCATAAGGTGATGCCTCCCACTATACCCGCAGTGTAGGATTCTTTTCCAAAATTTTCCTCCTCCAGATGGGATCCGCCTTCTCAAATTCTTCCTGTGTATAGTTGAAGGTATCATGCCTGAATTGGAGGTTGTGATCCGGATCTTTATTTATCTTAGACCTTATATAATTTCGTGTTTGTTCTTTAAGTAGGCCGTATGGTACATTGAATGGCTTCAAAATTTGCTCTAATTGTTTATTGTCAATTTGAGCTTCCTTCATGATCTTTATGATCTGATCTTCAAACTCAGCAGTGAGTTGGGACACCAGTAGTGCCCTTTCTGGTCGGCTCAGTTCTGCAATTTCTCGAGTGTTAGGTTCATTGTGAACCTCCTTTTCCTCCCTTATCGGTGAATGATATGAGGGGGGAGAGAGAGGACGTACCTCATTCTCCACAGTAGCCTCCGTAGCTTGTGGAACTACTGGTGTCCCCTCGGTATCTTTTAGTGCTAATTGATCCTGGAGCTGTTTAATCATTTCCTTTTTCTGCTTAATCTCCTCTTGGGCCTGCAAAATTGTTGATTTATTTTTTTCAATTTCCTCAGCTACAATTGCTAGTTGATCGGCATCTTCTTTACAATGTAAGAGGTATCTATTTTCCACTTTTTTCCATTCGGCTCGTAGAGCTGCAGTGTCTTCCATGTATCTTCTTTCCCATTCAGTAACGGTAGCTCTTTCCTTTGTTAGTGTATCTTCATACCTAGCAACTTTGTCCTCCAATTCTTTGATATTCTGTTCTGGTTTGGCTGGCACCTCAACCGGTTGATCGCTTAGAAGTGCAGTCATAAGTTCCTTGTTGCGTTGTCTTAAGCTTTCTGCTTCCTCCATGTACACTTTGAGCTGAGATTCTAATACTTTGTATTTTGATGTTAGTCGTGCCTTCTCAACTTCATTGGCTTCTAATTTTCTTGTGACTTCCTGAAACTGTTCTTTCAATCTTCCATTCTCCGTCTCGAGCACGTGGTATTTCTTTTTGACTTCTTGAAGTTCGTTTTCTTTTTCCCAAACTTGTTCTTTTACTGTCTTCAACTCTGTGGAAAGACTCTTACCCAATTTTTGAAGTTCTTTTTTGTCTTGCATGGCCTGATCATAACCTTCATCAGCTTCTAGCATCAATTGTTGTGTATCTAGAGCAGTTCTAATCATGTCCTGCACCACGGGCTTGAGCTGAGCAATATCCACATTCAACCACGTCTTTGGTATGCTCGGGGTTTCTCCCGTTTGTATATCTTTGCCTTTTTCCACATGGATAGTTTCGTTGTGTGGTTGTCGAATTTGTAATTGTATGTTTTGTACATTGTTTTGTTCCTCCAGATTGCTAGCTTTGGTGGCACTTCCTTGGAAGGTGATATCCATTGGGGAGGGTTCTGCCACTACTCTGATAGGCGTGAAAGGTTCCTCTTCTTCTATTGTGTTTTCCTGAGTCCCCTTGACTTGGATATTTGAAGTTTCATTAACTATTATAGTATGCTTTCCTTCCTGTTCTTCCTTCTCACTTATGATGCTCTGATCAACACCGGTGGGTTGATCTTCCGCCTTAGGGTCTTCTGCTTCCTTGTTGTAGTCGACTTCATTGAGTTCCTCCCATTGTCCATCATCTTTCGATTCACTTTGAATATCGACATTTAGTAATGAAGTGTTTTGTTCTTCTTGGTCCTCCGATACAGAACTAGAGTTATCCAAGCCAATCTCCCTATATCTATGGACTTTGGTGAGTTTGCTCTTTGTTTCCATTGATTGCTTTGACTGTTGATAGTGGTGACCTTGTACTGGTAAATTAATTTTCCCTTCCGTATATTGATGGGTTTCTTCCAGGGCTTTAGCTAAATCTTCCTCCGTGATTTTTGTCTGACCTTTCATAGTTGTTTTGGGAAGCACATGGATTCTTTTCATCATTGGGGCTTCCTCTTCCACTAGCTTGACTTCCCGGAGTCTTTTTGTGCCTCTCATTTTGGGTTGAGAGCTAGTTTCCACCACTTCCACACTCTTACTTCCTTTTTTCTTTTTAGGGACAGTGGAGACTTTGGCGTATTGTGCAAGAACAGTTGAAGATGGCATTTCCTGTAAATGTTCTCTCATGCCCAAAGCATGGTAGATCAAAATTGTTAGGGCTGTGGTACCATTGAGGAACTTCTTATTATTCCATTGCTTCTTTGCCTCGAATAGTCGTTCTTGCACATAGGGAGTCAGATTAACTTGATTTCTGATTTGTTTGATGGCATGAGACAATAATTGAACTATGAGTTTTTTGGGAGCCGTGTAGCGATTCATGTTGGGGAAGCAGAAGTGTTGGTGAATCAGTCTGACTTCCTCTTCTATATCCACTCTGTTAATGTCAACAAAAGTCCGTGTCTTTGCTCCACGACTCTCTTCTTTTATCATCGTGACACCGTCCTTTTCCCATCCGAATGCTTCCTTAATCAATTCATGTGTGAATTGAATGATAACCCACTCTCCTCCTTTATCCATAACTCTGGCTTCTGGCACCAGTGGATCATGTAGTGCTGGCTGTAGGGTGTTCATGACTTGCATGCATCTTTGGAAATCAGGTTTATATATGGGTAATTCAAAATACTTGTGAATTCCTGCTTTCTTCATTATGGCAATTGTGGATGGTAACTCATGTAAGACTCTGAAATCTTGGGACATAATCGGAAAATGATGCTCTGTATCCATAATTCTTATGTTTGCCAAGAATAAATATTCTCCAACTGGTTGCTCATCTCTAAACCAATGTCCCTTTGCTTTTGTGAGACTTTGGGGAGGAAATTCTTGCACCTCCTCTTGTACTGTTGCTTCAGAGTCTTTAGAAGCCATCTGCACTTGTAACTAGAAGTGTGTTAGCTTCAAAGAAAAGTATGCAACTGTTCAATGCATTGTTGTGATTATTGTCATTTTTCACTCCGTTTCCCCATCATTGAGTGAGATCTCTTACCACCTCTTTTTATAACTTTTCCTGAAAGAAGAAAATCGTTAGTATAGCCGAAGCATTTATTTATGTACATAGTAAGTCCATTCCTATCAAAGTGAAGCTAAGATCTAATCTCTCTTGGAGAATGTGCACCACTAGTTTTATTATGTACATCATGTGCCAAATGCTTGGCCATGTAATGTGGCCCTATTATGCATACTTGAGGTGCATTAGAGACTTCATGAGTGCAATGGAAATCTTTGTTTCTTCGATCGTCCAATCCTTGCGGTTGCTTGGGTTTCCAGATCCATTTCGTGACCACTAAGAGAGGTCGTTTTGTGTCTTTGATCCTTCCTGCTTCATGTGTTCTCTTTGCTTTCTCCATTATTCGCGTGATCTTGGTCTTGCTTCTCCAGTTGCTTGGATGACTCTTATGTGGTTTTGTCATGCGCTTTGTCTGATGTACTGCTTCTTCCTGAGTCCTTATGGCCTGTTTAGCTGCTTGTGTTACCTTTTTGGGAATCCATATCTGCTGTCACGATCTTTGAGCTTCCATCAATGGTTTGGGTATCCATATCTGCAAAAGTCCTTGTGATGTGGATTCCGGCGTAGTTGTCTTTGTGATCTTTGCTTCCTTTTCAAGATTGGGTTCTGATTTTGCCTGGTTCTGCATCTGATCCTTGCGTACCCATTTGTATTTGTGTCGTCCTTCATATGAGTGTCTGCTTGTGGTTTTCCAATATTGCGGTTTTTTGGCTTGTTGAAGAGGTCCCTGAGCGTTGGTTTCCCTAGTGACTAGCCGTTCCTCAACTGAATGTGGTGAGTGCGACTCTCTTGTGGATTTCGCATGGTCGGGACTTCCTGTTTCTTCTATGTGTGTTTCTGAGATATTAAGATTGGGATCATTCTCCAACATCTTTTCCTGACAGGTCTCTGAACTCGCGATTATGTTGGGTGGGAGTAAAGGTTTTTCTCCTAATAAACTAAAAATTTCCTTATGCCCTATCTTGGCTGAAATGTAGCCTTGAGCTAGATGGATACACACCTCATTTTCAATGATCTAGTCCTGTCCTAGAATTAAGTCTTCTATTAGATCCTCATCTTTGCACACTAAGACTTTCTGTTCCATGGAGGAATTGCCTAGATGGAGGGATACATTTTTTGTTCCAATACATTCTAGGGTTTGACCTCCAATTCCGATCAATCGGGCTTTTGTGGGAGTTACATTCAATTGCAGATCTTTTACTATTCTATTTCGTATGCAACTAAGTCCTCCTCCTTAGTCTATCAATGCGTCTATCAACTTGTACTCTGTCTTGCCAATCCCTAGGTTTAGGTAAGGTTGCGTTTTACACACACCCGTGGTACCATGATTATCGACTTGATAATTAGCCATAGGGATAGGCTCTTCTCCTTGCAAATAGCGTTCATCTCGTTGCCTAATCCATTCTTTCCGTTTCCTAATGTGCTCCAGTGCTTCTTGTCGAGCTTCCTCTTTGATTCGTTCCTCTTCCTTCTTCCTATTTTGGGCACCTAGTAATCGTGCTAGCATTTGATCAGTCTAAGGCTCCATGAATCGTCTCACTCTACATCCGCTGATGTAGTTGGGAAGAATGTTGCCATCTAGGGTAGCTAGGTTGACTGCTCCACCAGTCGAGATTCGATTTATGATCAGCGGTCCATATCCTCGTTTTTGCAACTTCTTGGCGTGTTGTTTTAAGGTGTACACTAAGACTAAGTCACCTTCTTTAAGTCCCTTGTCTTTTATATGTGCATCATAATATGCTTTTTGTCTCCGTTTAGCTGCATAAATCCCTGCCACTGCTTGTAACCTAGTCTCATGTAATTTCTCGATTTGGTCTAGTTGTTGGGATAGTTCATGTCCGTTCCACTCATACTGTTGGGCCACCTTCAGCGTTGGTACTAAAAAGTCAATTGGCAAAATTGCATTTTGCCCATACACTAAGTTAAATGGGGTAGTTCCAATTGCCGTTTTATATGCAACTCGGAAGGCCCAAATTGCATGATGCAATTGTTTGTCCCAATCTGACCTTCCATTATTGACGATCTTTGTCAATACTGTACATAGTACCTTATTAGAACTCTCTGCTTGTCCATTTGCTTGGGGATGATATGGGGCTGATTTCTTATGAATCACTAAAAACTCATTCATTAGTGACTCGATTACGTCATTGAGGAAATGCGTTCCCCGATCACTCACGATCTCTATGGGTAATCCAAATCGAGTGAAAATATGCTCGAAAAGAAACTTAGCAGTAGTTTGAGCATCATTCTTTCTAGTGGCTTTTGCTTCTACCCATTTGGTCAAGTAATCAATTGCTACTATGATGTACTCCGCATGTGATCCTTTGGCAGGTGGATTGATAGGTCCTATGAAGTCAATACCCCATTTTGTGAATGCTCTCGCACAAATCATGGGTCTTAATGGCATGTGATCTCTCTGAATTCGGTATTTAGCTCTCTGATAGGTTTCACAGCTTCGTACATATGTTTCAGCATCCATACGTAGAGTTGGCCACCACAAGCCTGCAAAGAGAATCATTTTGACAGTTCTTTCTGCCGAAAAATGACCTCCTGCAGCACCTGCATGTGCCATTTCTAATATGGGTAAATATTCTCCTTCATGCACATATAATCTGAGTTGGTTGTCTTTACCTCGCCTAAACAATTGTCTTCCCATGAGAATGTAATCCTTGCTCATTTCCTCTAAGGATCGCTTTCTTGCTAAACTAGCTCCTACCTCAGGTTCTTTAGTTTTTAAGAGTTTCACTAATGTTTTACTCCAATTGGGCGCTATGGTCGAAAAAGGTAGAGACATATGATCTTCTGGGATCGTCTCTTGGCATTCTACACAGTTACTTATGTGGTCGTGAACATTCTTGGGCATGTCGGGCCAGTACACTCCTAACCTCTTTAGTTCTCGGATTGTTCCATGAATCCCTCGATGTGTTCTCCATTTGTTCACATGTGCTTGCTCAATTAGTTGCTTTTGTTCATCCTCTTCGACACATCTGAGTAACACTCCATTGGGTTCCTTGTAGTACACACTTCCTGCAATGATGTGTAAGTTCCTTGATTGAAGAATTTCTTTTTTGCTATCCCTATTGATTGAGTGTTGAGGGCCATGAGTGAGTATAGGGATCAATTTTTCTGCCCACTTTGGACATACTTCTAGATTAAACAAATATGTATCTGGCAGATCGTCAGGTACTCCATTTGGTGGCTCTCCGTGTGTCAGCCTAGAAAGGTGATCTGCTCTCACATGTGTGTTTCCTTTTTTCACTACTACAAAATCAAACTCCATTAGCAGTAAGAACCATCGTACCAACCTTCCCGTGTTACAAGGCTTATTGACTAAGTACAACAAAGCTTGATGGTCTATGAAGAATTTGAGCTTTTTGGCTAAGAGGTAGTGTCTGAATTTCTTCACTGCATAGACCATTCCTAAGCCTTCTCGTTCAGTAGTGGTATAATTTCTTTCCGCCTGATTCAGTTGTCTACTCGCATAGGCGATTGGATGATCAAGCTTACCTTCATCAGCGGGTTGGGCTAGGATACATCCAATGGCATAGTTAGAAGCATCAACATGAATATGAAATGGCTTGCTCCAGTTTGGTGATTTCAGAATTGGGGCTGTACTAAGCCTCTTTTTCAACTCGTTGAATGCCTTCTCGCACTCTTCTGTCCAAGTAAATTGAGTTAAGAGACCATACAAGGGTTTTGCTATTATGGCATACATGTGAATAAACCTACGGTAATATCCACAATGCCCCATAAAAGCTTGCACTTCCTTCGCATTCTTAGGTCTTGGTAGGTCTAAGATGACTTTAATTTTGTCCTCATCCGTAGATATTCCATTTCTTGAGACTATGTGTCCTAGGATTTTCCCTTGTCTTACCATGAAGACACATTTTTCCGGGTTTAAACAGACTCTATACTGTCTACAGTTGTTGAATATCTTCCTCAACTTGGGGATGTGATCGTTTCTTTGACTGGAATATGTGCAGAGGTCATCCACATATACTTCCATGCTTTTTTTCAAAAATTCCTTGAAAACATGACACATTAATCGTTGGAAAGTAGCCGGAGCATTAGTGAGTCCAGAAGGCATCACTCTGAAGGCATACACTCCCCATTCGGTAGGGAATGCTATCTTATGTTGATCCTCGGTCGCAATAGCTACTTGATTGTATCCGGAGAATCCATCCAGGAAACTATAGACCTCTTTTCCGGCCACCCTCTCCAACAGATGGTCCGTAATGGGTAATGGGTAGCTGTCACGTATGGTAGCCACATTCACCTTCTTCAAATTTATGCACACTCTCAATTTTCCATTTTTCTTAGGCACAACTACTAACAGTGATATCCACTCGGTGTGTTCTATCTCATATATGAATCCTGCCGCTAGTAGTTTGTCTATTTCTTCCTTAATTTTTGCTGCATAAACCTCATTATACGTATAAGGGCGTTGTTTGGATGGTTTTGCGTCGGCCGTCATTGGTATTCGATGGGAACAAATGGTGGGCTCTACGCCTTTGAGATCCTTATAGGTCCATGCGAACACGTCTCGGTACTCTCGGATAAGGTGTATGAGTTCCTGTTCCTCCTCTTCCGATACATCTTTTCCAATATATGTGCACCGCTCTTCTCCGTCTTCCACTGTTACAACAATTTTTTTGGTTTGTTCCTTGTTGTCGTATGCTTCTCCGTCTCAGGCCTCTCGTTTAGGCATTTGAATGGCTACTTTTCTTTCTTCTACCTCGTACTTTTTAAAGTGTGCAGGAACTTCAAAAAGATCTGGGTTCGTGTTTAGTTCTAACGCCCAAGGAAAAAGTGATTATACGAGACTTTATTTTTTTCAAATCCCTCGGAATCGGTCCAATTGGATTACCTGGAGCCCATAATTATCCCTCGAGGAGTCCTTCCTTTGTATATGTACTAGTTCAAATGCTTCCCGGCAAACGCACCAAAATGTTTAGTTCTAATGCCCAAGGAAAAAGTGATTATACGAGACTTTATTTTGTTCAAATCCCTCGGAATCGGTCCAATTGGATTACCTGGAGCCCATAATTATCCCTCGAGGAGTCCTTCCTTTGTATATGTACTAGTTCAAATGCTTCCCGGCAAATGCACCAAAATGTTCTCTCTCTTGCTCCAAAGGAAAGTGCCTATAGACAATGATGTTCTACCCAACTCTGTTGATACTAGGTCAAATTTGGTTTCCCCTAAGTCCACAATTTCACTCCAAAGTTTTGATGGAGGAGACAAGAAAACGCATGCGCAATTGGATATCCACCTCCAGTGGTCACTTCCTGTAACCTCCCTTTCTTCACTCAACCCCCTCCTTTCACGTCGGGTTCACCATGTGGTCGGGTTCTTGCATGCTTAGGGGTGCACACAGAGTGCCAAGAAAGTTAGACCTTCAATTAAGCTCAAGGTGTAGATATGAACATAGTTACCTAGTTTAACTATCACCTCAATTTATCCTCAGACTTTTAATACTTTTCTTGGATGGAAGAGGGTTCGTGGAAAGGAGAGTAACGATGTGGGATGATGGAAAATAACTTACGAATCCTTCCTTGCATCACTTGTTCATCGTGAATTTGGAGGAAGAACATCATGAAGCATTCAAATATGAATGAACATTCATTGGAAGTCAAGGCAAAAGATTTGCTGAGGGAACCGATGTGCACTATATTATTCAACACTCACGAAAGATCATTGAGATCGTTCAAAAACAAGTGAAGGAGTGAATATGTCATCTAGATCATTAAGATCTTTGACAATAGATGAAGCGCTATTGCTACACCAAGCGTTGGTACTCTTATTTATAAAGATCACATAGGAAACGTGACAAGAAATTTATTGATTAAGTATTTTCCACCACAAACTTTTACGAGTCTTAAATCTTGCAAAGGAATATTACAACATTATGGGGTCACTGGTAATTTCCCTACTTTGAACATCATATATTCTTAAATTTCTTCATAATAAACAAAGGATGTATTGGAGCCCAACTATTTCTGAGATTAGCGTAAGGAACAGTATGGTAGCATAAGAAATCACAGTCAAAAGATCTCAGATCGCATGCAAATTTAGCCCTTTCCAAGGATTATGTTTGAATATCAGTCTCAGAAAGGTATTACCATCTGAGATTTCATTTATAGAATTTTACAGCATCCCTCAGATGTCCACGTTTAAGGAAACTCCGAAATACAACATAGAAGCCTTAAATGATCGAGACTGTCAAGGACTTAACGTTCAGTAAAACCCAATGATAACTTTGGAAGTGAAATCATTTGCTGCAGGGAATAATTCAACATCAGTTTGCAAGTCTCTCAATGTGGAACCATGGTCACACACATTTTCATGGATTGATGGGGCAACACAGGAGGAGCAGTTTTGCTCACTCTCTCTCTTTCTATGCACATAACGCAAATCGGTCTCTTAGGGGAGAGGATGAAATCATTGGCATTAGAACATAATATTGTCGAATGCTAACAAGCTTCGACAACATAAATCACACAACACAAAACCAAATCTGAAAAGTAGTGTGTAAACGTTGATCCCTGTAGCACTTAATCATTCACAATTACATTTCAATAGATCTTAAGTGCCTAAGTTGCATCGTGAGCTGCACCTTTCACAGATTTCACTCATCATTTCCTTATACCTTCATCATCAATCAATTATCTTTAGGCTAAAATTTAACAAGCATTAAATCACACGATCTTTCCCTCGTTTATCTCTCTCTCTAGTACATAGACATTATATCAGATATAGTTATATGTAACTTTTGGTTTCACAGATCATTTTGGCCTTCTGCAGATAATATTCTCTCTCTCTCAGTATGATGCGCCTAGCCGTATAATTTTGCTTTAGCATTAAAACAAAAGTATGCAAAACCTACAGAAGCATTAACAAGTTTCTGCAAGTAACTAAATGCATTTTTCTAGTTTGCTTATATACATATCAGCCACATCTGAGTTGTTTCAGAATAGTTTAGTAGGAAACTGAAGAGCGCTTCAACTACTATCGTTGGAAAAGGACGTTAATTATCTTTCTTCTGAAATAAAGATCTATTACAAAGCATATCAAATTTTAACAGAATTCAAGAAGTGTTACCTCCCATTCTGCATGTGCTTCAAAGATGTACTCTTTGCTACTCATAATCAGCTGCAACCCACGTTTGATGAAAAGTCTGCAAAAGTATCCTCTTAAATAAATTTGTGCAGTGTAGCCTCTTTCACGAACTTTGTTTGCACAAGTGTATGAGCTTTATCCACAAAGATTTCGGCACTTAAAATCTCCAGCTTCGTCAATGCGCAAACATTTCTCTTCTTCCATCAATTCCTATCATTCTCCTCCTCTAACAAGCCGAGACTAGTTCTGCTCCCCACTGATAATTGATAAAGACAGTTGCATGGGTCTGACAAAATGATTTCTGCACTTCAAGATTTCTTTGCAGCTATTTTGTCATCCCACAACACTCGAACTGCTCCACCCTTTCCAAGACGCTTTTTATTTGTGTGAATTTCTCGGAGGTAACATTGATGTTCGGTCTCCTCCTATCAACTCATTCTCTTCATACAGGAAGCGAATTTAACGAAGATCTTCTTCCAATATAAATCTGCCTACGAGCTTCCCTGAGAAGCTTGTTGATGCGCATATATCCCTCTTCCATTCCTAGTAATCCTGCGAATGGGTCATCACACATCCTCTTTGTGCTTTTTCTGCCCAGTCCAGCCACATGATAGAATTCCCATGGGATTGAACTCGTGTCCTTCAAACCGAGAGCATCTCTTGACTGAGATGCACCCTTCTTCAGATGAACTCCCCAACACCTGCTGCTCCCCGTAAATTGTCAGAGTGACACCCCCTCCGCTATCAACAGCTCCTTTTTTATTACCTTCTCCAAGCATGAAGAAAAGACACACGAACCACGATCCCCCCTTCCTTCTGTAGCTGGCTGCTAAAAACGTGAGCCCCTCTCCTTCAGATGAGCCGTAAGATAGCAAATCGGCGCAGTTCCGCCAAGAAAACACCCAGCCGAAGAGAGTCTTTGATCGAGATCACCCCCTTTTTTATGTCCCTTCAGCACCTGTCTCTACCTTTGCTTTCGTCCCCCGTACTCAGAGGGCCCGTCAGAGCCATAAAAACCCCCATCTCTCTTTTTCCTGACAAAAAAACGGAAAGGAGGGGGAGAGTATTCTGACAGAAATAACCTCCCCAAGCTCTGAAAAAGTGACTCATGGGTTCCCATTCGATGACATGGCAACTAGAGATGCCTCCTTGTCCTGAACCCCCCCTCCAATTGCGCTGCCCAGCTCGTGAAAACAGATCAATAAGGCAATTAAAGTGCTCAAGATTGAAGCTAACTCCATGCTGCTTGAAATAATTACAATAGCTTTGCCCTTCAGTGATAAGCCCTTGGTCTAAGTCACGTATGGTAGTGCAAGCCTTTAAGCTCCAAACAAAAGTTTCATATTTTGGGCAGAGGCCCTCTTTTTGCATCTGTTGAAAACACCTCAAAGCTTCATCCCCATGCATCCACTGAAAACCATGCATAGCTTCACCCCTACTGCTCTTGATCCTTGTGTCCACATTTGAGTAGATCTTATCATCGCCGGCCACCTATTCTCATTGCAAAACACGTATGTCCAAACAAATATTCTCCAAAAATGGAAGCATGTTAGTGCACCAAAACCAACCATTTATTGAGCTAACAGTTCGGCTCTACCTTACTCATGTCTTCCTTCTGCCTGTGTATTGCCGGAGCAGCTTCAATTGCTAAGATTTTTGTTGGTTCCTGTTCCTTCTTGTTCTGAATAGTGTTTAAGTAGCTTTCTTTGAAGTCAAATTCTGGTTCCATTTCTATGCTTTCATATTCCTCTTTCCATTCTTTTTCCAGGATTTCCCCTTCTTCAACTTCTTGAAGAACAACCATATATAGATTTATATCATAACCTTCGTCGTCTATACACTCGTTCATCGTCAAAACTTCTTCGTTTAGGCACACATCTAAGGTTGCTAAGATTTCCATCCATCCATGCGGCTCGAATATCTCATCAGGAAAGACTTGAGGCATGTAGTCTGGGTCTTCTACTGATCGATACTTAGAGTGTCCTATCGGCCACAGTTGTTTTTTTCTCTCCTCTCTCTTCGCTTCTTTACACATCCATAACTGGGCATCTTCATGCATCCAAGATTGATCACTTGATCCCGCACTGTGAATGGATAGGTCATCTTCTTCCTTGTGTATGGGATTCCATTGTAGTGGAGGGACATCTCGATA
The DNA here is from genome assembly GCA_020310875.1 of Ceratopteris richardii. Lineage (NCBI taxonomy): Eukaryota > Viridiplantae > Streptophyta > Polypodiopsida > Polypodiales > Pteridaceae > Ceratopteris > Ceratopteris richardii. Next base: position 17,566,135 of record CM035433.1, on the reverse strand, counting down.
AGCAAACGTGTGCAAATTTATCTTGGTGGTGTTTCCTTGATGTTGCAGGTATAAAGAATCTCTTCCCCAATCTTGTAATACCCGCATTTGTCTCATAAAGGGTCGCCCTAATATCATTTCATAGTTGTTTGCTTTCTCGAACTTACAAATGGCTAGTGTGTGTTCAAATTCTACTCCACAGGTGGTTAATTTGATTCACTCCAATATTCCTAAGGGTCTTTCCACATGACCGTCTGCTAGTTGGAGTTTCATGCGTGTGGGACGCAAGGCAGGTTTTCCCCACTTTTCCCATATCTCCTTGGTGGCAATTCCTACCCCGGCTCCTGTATCTAGAATAGCCTTGGTCATGTATCCATTGTTGGTGACAGGTAAGCATGTATTACCTTCATCTCCTTCACTAACTTCTCCCACTTTATCAACTGGAATTTGTATTGTGGATTGGTTTTCCTTTTCCTTTCCTTTCGTTTCTCCTTTCTCTGGCTGTGTTTCTAATTGGTCTGCTAACTGCCTCCATAATTGTGGTTTAAGTTGAAGCAACTCTTCCACCATCAATTTGCATTGCACCTTTGTTTTCTTCAGTTCTGTTAGGTTGTGTGAACTCTCTTTTGAATTTCCTTTTCCTTTTCCATGTACTGTGGGTGCTCGTATTATTAGAGACTCTCTTTCGTATTCTCCCATGTAATTAGGCAATGTCGAAATGCTCAGGTTTTCCTCTCTACCTCTATCGATTCTTGATACTTCCTCGTATGCTTCCTCTAGGTTGGGATGGGGTTGACAATCTTCCACATCTATTTCATCAAAAGGAGGCAGACTAGCTCCATTCTTCCTCCATTGTTCTTCTCTGATTCTATTCCACAAATCTTCTGGCCAATCAGCCTCTAGGTCTGGTATCATGGACACCTGTTCATCTTGTGCTTTTCTTCGTTCATCTTGGTCATCTTCCTTTCTAGGTTCTTTATCCTTGGATTTGATGCATTCTTGGTATAGACCATGTGCAATCCTTGTCTCTGGTAAAATTGGGATAGTCTTTTCTAGCGTTGCTTGTGCTACCTCGATAAGTTTCCTGCATATCGCCAATCTTTCTTTTTCTAATTCTCCTTGAGGATAGAGTTTTTCATGTTGCTCTATATTTGGGCCCATTTTGATTCTAGCTTGGTAAGCTTTCAACCACATGTCTAAGTCGTCTGGCTTAGGGTAAGCTAGAATTGAACCTGGCTTCTCTTTTTCTGAGCTAATCCGTGGTGGCTCAGGGATCTCCTTATGCGTTTTTTGTTCTTTATGCTCCTTCAAGCCCGTAGTTTGTTTCTTACTGTCTTGACTCTTATTTCTTGCCCATTTATTTTTGAGCTTTTCTCGTCTTTCCTTCCATTTTTGTACTCTGGTGTTTTGGGAGTTCTCATGTGGGTTCTCAGAATCCTTGACTACCTGAATTTCAGAGCCTACAGTTTTATTGCTCTCTTGTTTCTCTTCTGGTTGTTTTCCTTTTTGTTGCTTTGCTTGGGCTCTAGTAATGGCCTTTAGTGGTACAGTGTACTCCTTATCACTCCCCGATCCTTCTATGATTTCAATCACATTAATGGGTGCAGTATCTTGAGCTTTTGCCGGATTCTTAGGGCAATCCCTAAAAAGATGTTCTTTTCCGCAATCACTCCAATATCCTTCCCAAATCCTAGGTGGTGGAGGGTTGTAAGGTCGAGGGCATTCTCTAATGAAATGGTCTCCTCCGCATCTATAGCATGGTCCTCTCTGCATAGGTGGCCTAATAGGTGGTCTCACAGTGGGTTGTGCTTTAGGAGCCGTATACATTAAGGTGGTCATCTCTGCTCCATAAGTCTGATCATAGCCCTCATATCCATAGTAAGCAGCATCATATGCCGTTTCGTATTCCATCATGTTGTCTTCGTATGAGTAGTACCCTCCTGGAGGAGGTTCATGTCCAGGGTTTGTTGATTCTACCTTGGTCATTGTCACTGCTGGAATTATAGCTCTTTCTAAGTTTTCTTCTAGTTGAGCATACTTCACGGATACTACCTGCTGAGGTTTTGATAGTTGGGGTCCTAGCACTGGTTGTGGTGGTGGATACGGTGCTTGCTCGTATGGCCGTGATGCTTTTGCTGGTGTGGGATACGGGTTGTATCTTGGTATCTCTCTACCCGGTTCCCTAGGCGGGTATCCATAAGGTCTATACTGTGGTGGTTGAAAAGGGCGTACTTGCCTACTGAATGGATAGTTCGCAGTAGTGTGGTTGGTATATTTTTGTTCTATGTGACAATACCAAGAAGTCCCTTGTTATTGCTGTCTGTGGTATGGATACATAGGTTGTGCACCAGCCCCTCCTCTGACACACAAGTGTGTGGGGTGCTCTCCTCCACATAAATTACATCTCCGTAGCATAGGCACTCTTTGAGGTGGGTTTTGGAAAGCTCTTTGCCCCTGGACTCCTAGTTTCTTTGCTAATAATTCTGCTAATTCTTCCATATTACTGGAGTTGGATGTAACAGTGCTCCTTAAATCTTCCGACTTAGTGAGGTCAGTTGTACCTTTGAGATCCTCGGCAAGGTTATCTTCCAAATCAATGCACTCTTGAAGACACTCACTCAATGTTTGTAGCCTCTTCACATACACTAGTGTTCTTAGGGTTCCGTTAGTGAGTCCATCTAAAAATAGTGAAATCATCTTTTGTTGAGTGGGTCTCTCAGCTACTGGGCATCTATCCACATACTGATTGAATCTTCGGGCAGCAATCTTCACCGTTTCATTATGGTTTTGTTTAAAGCTATGGATTAAAGCCGTAGAATTGTGTTTAATCCCTCTCTTTGTGAATTCTCCAATGAATTCTTGAAAGAATTGTTCCATGTTTCCAAATTAATTGGGATCTAAGGGCTGGAACCAAGTTAGAGCTGTCCCTGTAAGGGTGAGCCCAAAAGACTCATACTGCACAAAGAAGTCATCTACTTACTCTGCTCTTAGAACTTGTTTAAATTCAGCGATATGATCATAGGGTTCTCCCAATCCATCATAATGGTTTCTTACACATTTAGCCACTTGAATAGCTCTCAATCTTCTCATTGGTTCAGGCGGTCTGGGCATTACAGGGTAAACTATGGCAGCTGCCCGTAATGGAGGTATTCCAGGCTGTCCTCCTACCGGTGGTTGTGGTCTTACTGGTGGTCGGTACTGATTACCTATCCCTGCGTGGGTTTGATGGTGTGTTTGCACTCCTGGAGTTGCAAACTGTACATGAGTGCGGTTGGGCACACTTCGTTGGCTGGTCTGTCCTGATGTGGTCTGTTCCGTCTCGTGTTGATTCCCAAAAGGATTTTGTGAAGTAGTTGCCTGATCTCTCTGAGAAAATATAGGCACACCCATATATCTCAGTCGAGCCCTGTCTAAGGCACTCACAGGCCAATATCTCCTTTGATCCTTATCCAAGTAAGTGAGTCTAGTTTCATCACTGGGTCTTTCAACTCATAGAATGTCATGGGGCTTTCTTCTCTTCCTGGAGCAGGTAAGTCGGTTTGAAGCAATAAGTCTGATCCGTGGATCATATAGACTTCCAACAGGTAGTCGTCTTGAGGAATCAAATCTCCTCTCAAGACCCGTGATACTTGAGACCGGCCCCTAGGGGTAGTCACAAACTCTTCAAGGTGTGCTCTTTCGGAGTTGTCTGGATTCACAAACTCTCCCCTTTCGTTGATCCTCTCAGGAAATTCAGTCACAATGTAGATATGACCAATTTTGTCTACATATGCACCTCCCTCGTATTTGACAGTAGGTCGGGGTACAATTGTGGCATTCAGGGAAGTTACCATCCTAGCCACAGATCTATTTAAGCCATCCAGGTAGATAGGGATCTCCTGGGCATTAGTGGACACATACTGTAAGGAGGTACGGTAATCTCCTTCAATAGTTGACATGAAATTCCTATTCGGTGTTGGGCCCTGCATGTCTTCCGAAGCCATGGGTATTTCCTCCTCTGAATCACTAGAAGTCTCTGAGTAGATGGAGTGATGACTAACCTGGGCAGCACTTCCCACAGAAGATATGACGCTTCTTCGGCTGCTTAGCACTCTTCCTGACCTCAAGTTCATTCACTCACCTAAGTCTCTCTAGAAGTCCTAGGGCTTCTTCTTGAGTGGCTCTTCTAATGCCTCTGATTGTATACCAAGAAATACTAATGTCAATCTGGTCGATACCGTTTCCAGACGATACCACACTAGGCGATACTGCCTTGGCCGCGATACGATACCAGAAGTCCAAACGATACGTACTTGAATTCTACGCGATACGATACTGTCTGCAGCAGACGATACGATACTGGATAATGACTGCGATACGATACCAGACACAACGACGATACGATACCACTTTGGTGTCACGATACGATCTCTGGAAAGGGGACGATATGATACTGTGACAAGCGGCGATACGATACCACCGGCTTGCACAATGCGATATTGAAAGTCGAACGATACGATACCAATGGGCTCAAGCGATACGATACTGGAACTTATGCCGATACGATATCAGTGTGGTATGCGATACAATTCTCGAAGGGAAGGCGATACGATACCACGTGTACGATACGATACTTAAGATGCAAGACGATACGAGATCTCGATTCAAACGATACGATACCACAGAACCTAGATGATACGATACTTATGACAGTATCGCGATACTATTCAGGTGAGAGGGCGATACGATATCGAAGTGGTGTCGCAATACTTGATGCTAAGTGACACGATACGATACCAAAGAAGGTAACGATACGATACCGCTGGTAACGATACGATACCAACTTAGTAAGGTGAGATCGCGATACCAACTTGGTGACACGATACCACAATGGTATCGCGATACCAAGACTGATACCAGGCGATACGATACCTTAGCAATGAACGATCGCGATACCAACTCGGGGTCACGATACCAAAATGGTATCACGATACCAAGACAGGTATCAAGCGATACGATACTTCGGCGAGTATCGCGATACAAGGGAGTTTTGGTATCGCGATACCAAACCTCAACCGATCGTGATACTCAAGCCAAAATGCAAGATACTTCCAGAATTTTTGCACCCCCTTGCTCTCCTTACTCCCCTCTTCTCTCCTAGGCCTCTGTACCTCACAAAGAAACTGTAATGATATCAGTTTTCCCTTCCCGCGATACTGCGCACCTCTTTAATCACATGTTTATGCATGTTTAGAGAGTTTTTGGCAAATATTCTTTGTGAAATCTTACCAGTGTATTGCCTTGCTTGCACCTTGAGCACAAAACCTAGCTTTGACAGCTTGAGAGCCATGATACCAACTCCACGATACTGGTCGTTGCTCGCCCACGATACCAGTACACTGTGAAGTGTCAAATGAGCCAAATTTTTTTGGTTTTTATACTTTTCTGACAGAATTTGAATTTTGCAAATTTTCTTGGTGATTTTGGGGATTTTTTTTTTGGTGATTTTATCTACTCCTACCTCTCCTCTCCTCACTACTCCTCTTCTTCTAACCTAACCCTAACTCCTCCTTCTCTCTCTTCCTCCTAACCCTAAACCTAAAACTTATCACACACACCTCTGAGATGTGAAGTAACAAGTGCTAAAGTGATTGACTAAATTGCCACAGGACAAATTCACTTCTACAAGTACGATTCTATCACACTCGATCTATAACCATCACGAAGGCACCTTGGTTGAGTGTTCCCCGGCAACGGTGCCAAAAAACGTGTGTACCTAAGTCAAAATGACTCAAGGACTTGTGCCAATGAGACTGTACCTCGATTGCCACACAAGTGCATATAGTGGGAAATCAACACACATTCAAATGTCAATCCGATCAAACGACCTAACCAAGTGTATGAAGACATGTGCACACATGATGGAAAATGAAGTGGTTAAGCTAGCATGCATGAGAAAAGACTAATCCACTTCCCAAACTCACTGAAATCCTGAAAGTGTTTGCCGCGATACCTCTTACAGCAGTTTTCACAAAATCATGGATTTCTCCCAGCTCCAGACTCCAAATATAGGCAATAGGGTACTCGTTTCGAAGCTCTCGACGAGATGCATCTACTTGAAGTGCTTTCACTCGATTCTGAGAACTGTGCTCCAAGTTATGGCCAAATTAGTAAATGGTGGGAAACACCCACATTCACGCCACAACTCCTACTAGTTCGCACACACACTACAGCAGCTCAAAATCAATGGGGAGGGGTAGACAACAGTCCTACACACACATTTCAAGCAACACACACACATACAAGATCAAAGTGAAGATCAAAATTTGCAAGGAAGAGGCAAATTCGAAAATTCAGGAGTGCTCCTTCTTCACAATGGCAAAAAGTCTCTACAAAGAGTCACAAAGTGACTTATATACATGTGCCCTAAGTTTGGTCCTTCCACACAAGAGACTGGTACTTTATTCACAAAAAGACTAATCTCCTACTATTTTACAAGGGATATTTTACAACAACTTGGGATTATGCAACTAGAGGACTCCTCTAGTGCATTTACATGGCTTGAGGGAATTCTTGAAGACCTCAAAGAAGAAAAAATATGCCCATCATTTTGAAAATTTTGGGGCTTTACTCTTATGCTCTTTTGCTCTGCAACAGTATACATATCTTCATTCTTTGAACATATACTTTCTTCGTGCTTCATGACTTGATCTTTTCTTCAATCCTTGACTTCAAAACTTCATCAAAACTTCAATTGTTGATTGCCTTGCACAACCAGCTCCCCCTCAATCATCAATTGAGGTTTTCTCTTTCTTCTTTATACCTTCCATGTCTTTGAATCTTTGTAGCTTTGGTCCATCCAAGCTTTTGGTTAGCATAGCAGCTATCTGATCTTTTGTTGAAGTATGTATAACCTCAATCTCTTTATCCATCACCTTCTCTCTTAGAAAATGATACTGAATCTCAATGTGTTTAGTCCTGGTATGAAAAATAGGATTAGCAGCTAAATACAATGAACTCATGTTATCTCCATGAATAGTGGGTGTACTCTGGATGATGTCAAATCTCTTCATAAGAGTCTTAAGCCATATCACTTCCTTTGCAGCTTCAACCATACCTTTGTACTCAGCCTCTGTAGATGATAAAGCAACTATGTGTTGCTTCTTTGAACACCATGAAATTAACTTATCTCCCACATAACACAAGTATGCATAAGTTGATGTCCTATCATAAGGATTACCTGCCCAATCTGTATCACTATATATCTTGATGTTTGTATCTGATGTAAAAGCATAATAAAAACCTTCTTTGAGTGTACCCTTAATGTATCTCAACACTCTTTGTCCTGCAACCCAATGTTCTTTCCTAGGACAATGCATGAATTGAGACAGTACTCCAACTACATATGACAAATCAGGCCTAGTTAATGTAGCATAGATTAGATTACCAACCAAACTCTGATATAGGTTCATATCCTTGAACTCTTCACCACCATATCTGCTCAATTTGTGATTCACCTCCATTGGAGTAGGTGCTACCCTGCAATCATCCATTTTAAACTTGATCAATAAGTTTTTCAAATACCTTTCTTGAGTTACATACACTCCATGTTGAGTGTATGAGATCTCCATGCCCAAGAAATATGACAAGTCTCCCAAGTCACTAATCTTGAACTCTTTCTCCATTTGCTTCTTTAGGCTTTGAATGCCTTTCTTATCTGTACATGTAAGAATTATATTATCAACATATATGCACATGTAAATGAACCCATCATCACTTGCTTTGACAAGCAAGCTACTATCTGCTTTAGATACTTGAAAACCAAGTTCTTTCAAGAACTTCACAAGTCTATAATTCCATGCCCTTCGGGCCTTCTTCAAACCATACAAAGCTCTCTTGAGTTTACATACATGATCTCGATACCTTTCATTTCTGAATCCTTGTGGTTGCTCCATAAAAACATCATCTGAAATGTAACCATTTAGAAAAGCATTCTTCACATCTAATTGACATAATTTCCAACCTTTACATGTAGCAATAGCTATGAGTGTCCTGATGGTTGACATCTTTGCCACAAGACTATAGGTCTCATCATAATCTATACCATATGTCTGAGCAAAACCTTTCACAAGAAGTCTAGCTTTATATCTAGACACACTTCCATCTACAAACCTCTTTGTCTTGTAGACCCATTTGCATCCAATGATCTTTTGACTATCATAAAGTCCAGTTTGAGTAGTCATGTACTAAAGTATTCAGCTCACCCTACTTTTTTCCAGATGGGTTGAAGCTCTAGGGTGTTCTATAACTTTTCAAAATCTTGGGTGGAGAATTGATTCTTGCCCCATACATTACTGAACTCACACTGTGATTCCCAAATATAAGAGGCCTCACCTAGAGGTCTTGCCTTTTCGCTGAACCAATGGGAGTGAGATCTAACCTTAGTTGTGTATCTCGAAGGAGGGTCCTGGATGGGAATGGCTTGCAATTATTGAAGTGCTTCAGGTCTTTCCTTTGGTTTTTTAGAGACATGCAAAGTGCTAATATATATTGGTTGGGAGCTAGCACATTAGTATGATCTGCTAATCTGCTTTGTAACTAATCTGCTTTGTAGATCTGCTAGAAGAAGAACCACATTAGTATTGTATGAGAAGCCTGATGATGCCTTGTTCCCCCCATAGTGCCCAATATGACATAAAACTAAGAGTCTGCATCAATATGAAAAAATCCAATGCCACAATGATAGGAGATAGTTATCCACTTTGATCACCAATCATCTTTTGTAAAGGGTAGCTAGCAAGGAGGTTTGTACCTTTTTAGATGGGTTTATACCTTTTTAGATGGATAATTGCATCTAAAGACCAACACAGAATTTCATTTTCTATTAAGTGGGTTATATATGTGTTAATGGTTATGCTATTTGGCTTGGCAAACACCAATGCAAATTTCCAACAATTAATGTGTCATTTCTTCAAATTGTTTCTTAGGAAACCTTTAGAAATAAATGTGGATGACCTATGTGTGCACTCTGCACTTAGACGTGAGCATATTCCTATGGTAGAAAAGTTTTTTCCTATATGTAGACAATATAGAGTCTCATTGAACAGAAACATATGCCTTCATGGTAAGACAAGGATAGCTTTTGGGACATATTGTCTCAAAGAAGGAAATTTCTACAAATGAATACAATATCAATGCAACATTGAATCTGCCAAATCCTAGGACTTTTAATGAATTCTAGGCTTTCATAGGCCATTTTGGATACTACCGCACATTTATCCATATGCATATAATGATGCTAGAACACTAGATGCTTTGATTACAAAATTAGAGTGTACTCAAGAGTTGGATAAAGAATTAGATGAGTTGAAACACAAGCTTATCATATCTCTCATATTAAAAGTTCCATACTGGAACAAAATCTTCTATGTGACTATTGATGCATCCAATTATGCAATAGGTTGTATATTAGCATAGCTTGCTATGGAAAGTAGGCTTGATTTCCATATTGCCTATGATATTTGGCATCTAAATGGCATGGGGCATAATAATTCCATGAGTGAATGAGAGAGCTTTGGAATTCTATATGTGATGAAAAATTGAGACATGATTTCTTAGCAAATTATTTTAAGTTTTTTGTGGATCATGAGGCCCCTCTGTGCATTATTAATAATCCATGCAACATCAAAAGACTAATAAGATGGTTTCTTCTATAAAAGGAAATTGACTTTGAGGTCATTGTCAAGAAAGGTAACACGTGTATGAATCACTTTTCTAACCAAAAGAATGGTGGGCCACCCAATGGGGTACCATGTGAGCTACTAGATGCCTATTTGCTTGTTGGTGCAATTAAACTCAAGCCCACATACTTGGTTAACCAAATTATTCTTAATGCATTGGCATAACCTATGAAAGGCTTCATATGATCAACCTCATGTAAAAGTACTTCACATTTATCCTTGTAATAGTGGATTACACCCATGAGGAGTTAGTAAGCTCTAAATCACGTATCATTTGGTTGTTGAGCAATGAGAGAATCTATCCTATATGTTAGCATTCACCTTTTAGGTAGAAGTTTGAATTTGAATTCAAACTTTGGCTCCAAGTTCAACTATAAGAAGAGGATCTAAAAGACACACGTATATATCAAGGCTGAGAGATCATTTTGTAGCACGACCATTGTGAATTGAGAGCTCACCTCATAGCTCTTTCACCTCTCAAATATTGAGCAATGCTTGATTGCTAATGAAATTGTATTTGTACATGTTTAATACATATATGATCATTACATTCTCATCTTACTTCTCTTTCATAACTCCATGAGAACAATGATCTTCTTAGAGCTTGTTCTCAGTGTGTAGTTGATCATTTGCAATGATTTAAAGCACGATAGAATCAACACACTATCTATTACAATCCTTTAAAGTTTCATTAGCATTACTTCTCGAGATCGTCAGATATTAGCATATCTTTGCTCACTAGTCTGATGACTGTTGCAGCTCGTGAATGTCGAGATGGAGCTATGACTTGCTAAACTTCTTTCTCTGCATGTACTCCATCATTTTTTATGAAATCACTCTTGATTGTTAGCTTACTAAGTTAATTAGAGTTTCCAAAAGGGATTAAGTCAATTGCTGTTGTGCTCAAAGGATTGTTCAAAACATTGAACATGTGTAAGAACAAAAATGGCAAGGTTTTTGTTCTTGGATCAACTCCAACATATCTGTTTGATCCATCAATTAGTGGATCATCTTCCAAGCTACATATATGATTATTTGTGATAATTAGCAAGGTAAAAGGGCCCAATACATACCTTTGGAGTTCATTTGGCTGGTGTAGTGCAAAGATTTTGCAGCACCACTTCATCTTCATCAAGTGCAAATCCATCCTCACAGTGGTATCAGAGCAAGGTTGGACAACATGGTAGATGGATTTTCATCATCAATTGACAAATTGCATAGAGGTAACTACTCAGCTTGGTCATAAAGGATGGAAGCTTATCTTCAACGGAGGAATCTATATAGTTATATAGCTGGAGATGAAGTTATGCCAAGTTTCAAGAATAAAGGTCAACCTATACAAGAAGAGCAAGAAAGATTGAGCACATAGTGCTCCAAGGATGCACTTGCAACGTCGTATCTCCTCAACTCTATCTCATATTTTTTGTTGCCTCACATTAGAAGTTGTAAAACATCCCAAGAAGTGTGGAATGCACTTGAGGCCTTCTTCTCTTCAATCACAAAGGCCAAAAAGAACCAACTATGGTTGGACTTCACAACCCTCAAGAAATCTTCCAAACAAAATGTGACAGATTTTGTCACAAAGATTAAAGATATTGCTGATCAGCTAGGAAGCATTGGAGAAGTGATAGATGGAGAACAAATTGTAAGGAAAGTCAACAATGGCCTGAAGGCAGATGACAAGTGGGAAGCCTTTACAATAGCAATGGATCTATAAATGGATATGCACGTACCAGATTTCAATACACTCATGGGACAACTACTTACTCAAGAGGCCAAGCTCATGAAGAATGGAGAAGGTTCCAAAGATAACCAATCTTCTGCTTTGTGTACTGATAAAAATAAAGCCAAAGGCAACAAAGGGAAAGGAATGAAAATGGATGATGAAGCAGGTACACACCAAGCTAACTATGCAAGTAGAGGAAGATAGGGTAGAGGTAGAGGTAGAGGAGGAAGACAAGGTAGGGGGAGACCCCAAGACTCTAATCCTTGTTCTATTTGTGGATTAACTAATCATACAACTGAGAATCGATTTAGGAACTCCAAGAATAAAAGAGGCAAAGGCTACAACAAGGGAGGTCATGGCTACTCAAGAGGAAGGTTCAACAATTTCCATGGCAACCACAACAGCTACAACAATTCAACCTACCAAGGAGGACACAAAGGGAGAAAAGATTACAATAATTACATAGAAGACTCAAATCAAGAAGACTCCCTAATTCTCATGAATACGACAATGTCACAAGGTAAATCTGATGACCATGTTTTCTACATAGATTCAGGTTGCTCAAATCATGTGGCAGGAAATGTGGCCCTCCTATCAGATTTAGAAAATCCAAGGAACAAGCATGAAGTGCAAACAGGTGATGATACAAGGCATCTGGTGGAGAACATAGGAAATGTAAAAGAACCTGATGGAAACATCAACCTACTTAGCAAGGTACTCTATGTCCCTACCATCACAAAGAATCTGATAAGTGTAGGACAGATTGTGGAGAAAGGCCTACAAGTTTGGTTCACAAAAGGATGAGCATTTGTTGAAGATCCAAGTCAAGGATTCAGGAGCATTACAAAGGGTGAAAAGATAGGTAGATTATTCACATTTGAATTACAAGACACTAGGAACATTGCTCTCTTTAATTATGGTAGTCATACATCACAGAATTGGAAGTATGGCACAAAATCTTAGCACATATTGGTGAAAGATCATTAAAGAAAATCTATAGGGACCAAAGTGTACTTGGACTCCCTAATGTGTCAATGCAACTCATGATTTATAAGTGTAGTGCATGTCAATTTGGAAAGTCTCACAGGTTACCATTCATGAAGAAAGGATATATGCATGTAGATCTCTTGGACTTCGTTCATACAGATGTATGGGGACCTAGCAAGGATGCTTCAATATCTGGATCAAGGTATTTTGTTTCCTTCATTGATGATTGCAGTTGATGGACTATATTATACTTTATGAAACACAAAGATGAAGTCTTTTCATGTTGCAAAATATATTTAGCTCTTGTGGAGAACTAAACAGTTAAAACACTAAAAAAGCTAAGGTCAAATGGAGGGGGAGAGTAATTCTTCCATGAGTTTGACTTCTTTCTTCAAGAGAGGGGAATCAAAAGAGAGATTACTACAAGGTACACTCATGAGCAAAATGGAGTGGCAAAGAGAAGGAATAGGATAATTGTTGAAGCTGCAAGGTCTATGCTAAATGAAAAACACTTACCTAATTACTTATGGGCTGAGGCTATATCCACAGCCACTCTTACATGTATATTGGTGTAAAAATGATGACCTACTAATGTGATTTTGATGCAGGGAAGCAAAAAAAAAAATCCCCCCAATGAGGATGACTAAGTGTTTTGCATTGATAGATATATGTGCATATGTCAACATGGGTCTGGTGCCGAGTGCATGATTGCAGAAGATGTCTATGTGCTAAAGAGATTTGTAGGTGAGCAGGCATTAAACGTATGTATTTTCCACTAGGCATATGGGATCTGGTGCAAACCATCATATGGGTGTAAAATTTCTTAAGAATACACCTGTATATGTAAAGTAGGTACAACTTGCATGCTTTCTTTCGTCTACGCATCTCATTTCAAGGTTGATATGTTTTGAATTGGAAAAAAAAAGAGAAAAGAAATAAATGAAAAAAAAACCACCAAACAAAAAACCAAAAGGAAGAAAATATTAAATTTGAGAAAAAAATGCAGAAAAAGAAAAAAGTGCACGCGTGCGTGAGTGGGGAACGTGGGAGTGTGAGAGCTTGGGGGGAGTGGAGTGTCAGGGTGTCAGATGTTAGGGGAATGGGTGAGTAAAGAAGAAAAAAAAAAAGAAAATAAAAAGTTTTTTTTTTGTGCTCTTTTTTGCTTCCTCTCGATCGCGGTCATTCTTTTGTTTTTGCTCTTGGGGGGGAGAGGTGAGTAGAGGAGGTGTAGTCCTGTGTGTGTTCTTGGAAGTGGGGGGGGACATTGTGTGGCTCTCTGTTTTCTGTAGGTCTTACGGAGGACATCTCTTGGAAGTGGACTGGGGGATTGCCCATCACAGAGAGGAGGCAGATGGGATCGTGTTGGCTCTCCCTTGCTTTCAGACGACAATAGCCAAGGGTGTCCTTTCGATCTTGATGGGTGTCGAAGCCTATGAAGTACAGTCTGATTCGAGGAAGGAAAAAACAACAATGACAGGGATACTGATACCTCAACTGCATATTCAGTTTTCAGAGGTGTGGTTGTACAGTTGTGAAAAAGAAGAGGAGCTGCACTCTACATCAATTGAAAAAGGAAGGACAATGGGGAAGGAGATGACGGTCTGTTTTTTTTGGGTTTTGTTGTTTTGAGAGGTATCACCTAGCAGTAGAGGAGGTCCGATCAGCAGCGGGAGATCGAGGGCAACAGGGTTTGCATTGTTGTCTTCTACTTCACTTTTTGTGCAGGAACGAGGGGATTTTAGTGTCCCGAGGGAGTATTCTTGGCTATCATAACAGAGGTGGTCAAGAGAAAACGAGAGGGAGGATTCTGTCGAGGGATACTTGCAGAGAGTTGGTGAACGCAGCTATGGAGTGGCTTGATGTATAACCATTGGAGAGGAATTGAGTCGACTTATCTCTGCTGAATGAAAGGATAGAGGATTGAATCCACCTTCCTTTGAGAATCATGGATGGCATGCATTGGTGAATCAAGATTTAGTGGACTTCGTACCTGTTGTGAAGCGCTGCAGGCATTGAGAAATGGCTAGGGGTACACCTGCACAGCATAGCCATCGTGTCCCTGATCCTTTTGCTGATCAGGTTGTTGCGGTCATAGTAAATTCATCAAGTGGTTCTGATATATCAAGGAAAGGAGCGACTGTTGCAAAGGCAGCTCGTCTTGTAGGGAGAACATGGGACTTGGATGTTGAACTACAGAAACCTGTTGGGCCTACACAAAGCATTTCCTTACACCCAATGGTCACATCGACTCATGAAGATGCAGCGATTGCAAATGTCCTATTACACCACATGGAATATGGGTACTCAATGACATTGGAAGCGGAAGGAATAGCCAACGTGGACATAGATTATGTGGGATCGTGGTATTTAGCATGTCTTTTCTCCTAGGATTGGCCTCGAGCGATTCCCTTGTTAGGCTTCTCTTCAGACTCGTTGTTGGACCCTTGGAGGGAGAGATCTGAAGGGGAAGGTAAGACAGCAATACAGATTATAAGGGGAGCATTGCAGGGCTAAATAAGGGCAAAATGGAACATCTTGGATAAGGGGGGCTCGCTGCAGGAATAATGAAGAGTACCGAATCTCTATAGCCTCATACCATTATCCTCGAGAAAAAGAGGATATGAAGAATCGTCTCCATTTGTACAAGCCTCTGGATCGCCAAAGCAAGCAGCAACAAAAGGGGCTCATAAGGTGCAACTGCTTGTGTTTTTATTATGTTGAAGACGGGGGTTGTTATTCTTTAGGATTTCCTTTCATGCAATATATTCCCCAAAGGCAAAATTATCAATCCGATCTCATCTTTTAGGATCTGAATTTTAGGCAAATGTTGACACGCTTCCAACAAGAATGTGACGGTCATGCCATAGGTCTATTGATGTCATGCATGTAACTCTGGGAAAATTCATGACATGAACAGTGAATGATCGATGCATAGAAATCAGTTGTGCATATATTACTTGTCAATAGAAGCCCATGTGTAGTTACAATGTCTTACAAATATGAAAATGCATGTGGGTCTATTCATGTGCATTCCACAACTCTAATGTCTGCGAGCTTATGAGACTTGCTTATTCGTGTGTGGGATATTTAAACGCACGTACTTTTGATACATACATGCTCTGTTCATGGTGCCCCTCCATAGAGTTCATGTTTGTGAAAGTGTTCCTGTGGTTAGCAAAGGAAATCCCTGATGTTGAGGTGTGCATATGAACTATATTATTTGCATGTAAAAATTGCAGGAGTAAAAGCACGAACATACACCACACCACATTATGCAAATAGGAAACAAACAACTTATCTATCCTCGCATGAGGCTATTGAATCTCAGCCAAGAAAAATTGACGAGCTTTCCACAAATTGTCCCTAGGACATAAATACTCTATAATATAGGAAAGACCCCAAAAAGGGTCTGTCGAAGTATAATTCTTGCGATTCCATCTGAGGTGTTGAGCAAGTTTTCAAGATGAAAGGTGAACAAATGCTTGATACTTTAGCCCATTTTTCACTTCCCTGAATGGTTTGTGAATGTTATTGGAGATCTTGAGCTGCGTTGGTTTTGTCATTATCAATAGTAAAAAGAAAGGGCCATTGATCATAGGGAAGTGTGAGGTCTGGAAGAGTGAGGTTGAGAGTTAGTGAATGCATGTGTGTAAGCATAGGTGCAAGGGTGGGCATGCGAGTGCATAGGGAAATTGCTAGGCATGTGTAAACACATGCATGTGCTGATGGGTTTTGCAAGACTAAACGTGTGTGAATGTGTGCAGTAATGTTTGTGCAAATGTATATGTGAATGTAAGAGTGTGTGTGTGAGTCCGCTGATGCATGTGGGAGAGTGGGAAAGAGTGAGTGAGAGAAAGGGAAAGGTAGGTTGGGTGTGTGTAAGTGTGTGAGCTTGAGCAAGCAAAAAAGGAGAGAGAGAGAGAGAGAGAGAGAGGTTGTGAGAAGTAATCACTCGAGTTGGATATCTATTTGTGCATGTATTTTTTTGTCTCCTCCAGAGGTACAATGGAGTGAAATTGTGGACTTAGGGGCGATAAAAGTTGACCTAGCATTAGAAAGTTGGGATAAAAATACCATCGTTTGTATGCATTTCCCCTTGGGTTCAGGTCTCAACATTTTGGTGCATTTTTCGGGAATTGGCTTAGCACATCTCATAGAGAGTGCTACGAGTTTGCTTGGTGCCCCAATCGTGTGGCACAGCCAAGTCGACCCCAAATTTGCTCTGATCTTCATTAGAGAAATGGCCCGAAAAAGGCAAGCCTATGGTTTTGAACAGGCCAACATGAGGCAAATGAATGTTGGACAAAATAGGAGATGGATATATTCTGGTCTGACCATGAGACATCATGTGAACAGAGGTCGACAGTTTGGCCCCATATCAAACTATGTGAGATGCTAGTGTTGTGAGCAAATTGGGCATATAGCCAAATATTGCCCTTGCATATGCACCCCATTGGATTTTTCCCCCACATGTGTGAAATGCAGGAAAAAGAGGCTATGTGAGCACGTGTGTGCTCAAAAGAGGTGACTGACGTAAAGGTCGCAACGAATGAATCCGATAGGTGTTTATCCTCTTTGTATGTGGAAGTTGACAAGGGTGGAATTACTTCGTCGACAGAGACCGCGAGAGCAAGTGAAAGCAAGGACACTGGATCTCATGACCGAGACTTGGTTGAACTTGTGAAGAGCTTGGAATCTCAAGTCAATCGGTTGCATGTGGAGCGAGATAACGAGAGGATCAAAATAGAGAAATTAGAGGAAAATCAAGTGAAAATGGCTGAGGTCCTAGGAACTTGGGAAAAGCAAGTACGAGCGTTGAAAAGCGAAAACAAGGAGTTGAAAAGAGCAAACAAAAGTTTGAGGAAAGGCCTTGTGAGGCCTGAGACTGAAAACGTGGTCTTGGACTTGAGATCCGGCTTGATGGTATCCGACTGCTTTGGAGTTGGGATCGAAGAGGAGTCCGAGAGAGATGAGGAGGACTTGATAAAGAGACTTGAGCAAATAGAGCAAGAAATGGAAAGAGTGCAAAGTTTGATCCATAGATATAGTGATCAAGCGGGTAAGGCATGTGAGGAGTTCCACCTGGAGTTAGAAAGGATGCAGCGTGCCCAGGTAGAGAGTGATGAGAAAGTGAGATGGGTAGAGCAAGAAAATGCAAGACTCAGTAGCAAGCTTGATAGATACATGAGTCAGAAAGACGGCGAGACCAGAGAACGGGTAGAGGATCTGAAAGTGGGTAGAATAGAGGAAGAGCTGAAAGCCATGTTGGACAAGTTAGAGGCTATAGGAGTGGAGTTAGAAAAGGTGAAGGAGTTGTCAAAAAAAGTGGATGATGTGGATGTAGAAAATATGAGTAGGATTTGGGAGGAAAGGTCAATTCGAGAAGAGGTGGAGAAGCTGACTCTTCGAGTTGAGAAGAGGGAAGATGTTCCCATCGGATCTGAAAAAAGGATAAAAGAGTTGGACGAAGAAATGAAGCAAATATGGAATCGGTTCCGAAGCATTGACTGTGACCTGTTCCAATATCAAAGTGATATTGAGCAAAGTAAACAGGGATTAAGGGACTTAGCAGCGAGGCTTGAGGCATTGAAGGGTACAACGGCTAATGGTAGCTTTTCATGTCACCTATCAGGTCATGTGGAATCTCTGCAAGGCAAAGGTTGGAGGTGAGAAAGGAATCGATGAGGTGATGGATGTCGGTGAGGACAGCTTGAGTCTGACTAGGGTTTGCTTTGCGGATTGCAAGTCAGAGATGTGAGGACGGATGGACCAAGTCTGATGTACGCTTAGGACTGAAGTGGCATTTTTCGAGGGTTTCAGGTCGACAAGGTAGTTAGTGTGTGCGGGTTTTGAGAGGAAAAGTTGACCATGGCATTAGTGGTCGGATTTTGGCTTGAGTAGCAGAAGAGAGGAGAGGTGTCTCATCGGGATTTCCATAGGGAGTTTATATGTGTGTGCTTTGTCATTGGGATGGTTGTGAAAAAGGCCCTTTCTTTTGTCTCCTAATTCTCGAGATCTTGGAAAAAAAAAAGAAATCTATATGTTTGTGTAGTAGGTGTGAAGGAAACTCATAGATCAATTCAAGACCCAGCCTATGCACCTGTAGTATTTCCTGATGAAGAATTTGAACCTCATGGTTGGGCGGAAATTTTAGCAACAATGGATGTAGCCATCAATGAAGAACAATGGACACCCCACTGTGACAAGGATGGCTATGACATCTCAGTCTTCACAATAGAGCCAATTATGTATGATTCGGTTGTAGAAGAATGCAAACCTAGCACTGATGCATTCGAGGATGCAAGTGACTCCAATCTAGAGTCAATCATTATGGATCCACCGTTTGCATCAGATGAAGAATACTTCTATGAAGTAGAAGCTCACCCACAGAGACATGAAGAACTTACAAAAGAGGTGAGATTAGCCACACAAGTAACCCCTAAGAATGAAGACAAGAAGAGTTGCAAAATAAGCTTCTCCAATATGAATGTCAACCTTCTCCCTTGGTGGAGGCGGAGCCGGAGGAACTAGTTCCAATTGAAGTAGAGGAGACATTCGAGTACCCTTATGAACCCATGCCTACACCTGGCGGCAAACAAACAGAGGAAGGAATGGATATGTTTGAGATTGAAGCTCCAAAATGGATGCAAAGATTAGAAAAGGTAGGCCCAACTCATGATGACAGAGTAGCAATGCAGATATAGTCCATGTCCCGACTAGAAGAAGTTGTCATCAAATCAGATTACTTCAAAAACCTATCCCATCATCGATGGATTGGCACTTCAGATGATTTGTATGTCCCATTTTGTGTATTATTGGCAGATTATAATGTTGAGATAAAACATCATACCATGAAAGAGCCAACCTCTGCAACACAATTTGCCCCAGATGACATTCATGAAAGCGCGGCACAGGGCAACATATTTCAACCTACATGGAGAATATGCTTACTCGAAACCTACCCCGAAATGGTGCGCACATGGAACAATATGCCCTTATACATTAAGTATAACCCCTGCTATTGCCCTGTTTTTCGACGAAGATCATGGCCTGAGTACACCAAAACAGTGAAGACCATCAAAGGATGTGACAAATGGCTAAACTATGTATATTTGGCACCGCCTTGTGGCCCACTAAAGGTAGCATATATGATTTCAACAATTCCACATTGGGGCATTAGATTCAAGAATGTACTAGACATCATGGCACATATGTGCCTCAAAATATTTGAACTTATGTTGGTCACATTCCAGACCTTCAAAAATGTGAAAGAACCTCACCTTCCGGCCCTAGGTTTCAATGAAGGCAACCACGACCTAGTCTATGATATGAGCACCACCCCATTGTCAACGTTGTATATGTGTGGCATGCTCGTATCAAATATCTCCCAGGATGCTTCAAACAAACATTTGAAGAAATATTTATCACAGGGTTCAGGGAGTGTCACTCAGAAATATTCATACCCAGACTATCTCATCTATTACATTTATTTGCTATGGAACAAGCTCTACACTCAAATAAGCTACACATGCCACATCCGGAGGTACCTGGGCCAGTTGCTGGGATGCCTTACTCGCAAATTTGGCCAAAGGAATGAGGTTAGCAGAGCATCACTTGGCCACAGATGTCGTGGAATACTACGTCCAATGGTTTGCTCAACAAGGGTCTGTCAAAGACAACAGACGCGAGAGAGGGGGGAGTGTTGGTAGCAGTTAGGGCATTTCAAGACAAGTGAACCGACATAAGGAATCAGAGCAAAGAGAAGGGCCAAGTAGGCAAAGCAGTCAATGGAGATCCGACATATAGGCCCTATCATTTTTCACGAAGCAATATTTCCCAAATAGGGATCTTAGTCACTTCACACCACTGTAAATACCATTTTTTATTATTTCTACTCCATTTTGTGTAAGTTGAGGAGTCCTCGAGCTTGAGGAGTATTATTAGTATTTATGTACCAATTTTCATGATTTTCAGAGCTCGTTTGAGCCTCCAAAATAGCCTTAGAACCTGATTTTTAACTAGGCTGGACACTAGGTCTAGACAGGACCAAAGCTAGTCAAAAACTATAAAAAGAGCTAGAGAGCTCATTTTTGGGGTTAGCTTGTGGTAGATCTGAACTTCTATGAGAACTCTTTTGCAATAGAAGTTACTCCATTGTTTCTCTCTTTGTCCTTGCCTTGTGTGCATGTGTGTGTGCATGTTTGTGTGCTTCTCACTCACACACTTGTGCCATCACTTGTTCGAGGTCTTCATACCATCCTCATGTCTTCCCGAATCGACATTAAAAGAGGTGCTACTCATCACTGAGCTGCAGTCATCTAAGATGCGACCCATAGTTGCTCTCTCTTCTACTAAATCTCAATACAAAGGTCTTGCTATAGCTACTCAGGAGGCAATGTGGATGAAGACATTATGTACAGATCTTGGATAAGAAATTGGAACTCCAAGTATTTTTGGTGACAACATGAGTTCCATTCACTTGGCTGCCAATCCAATTTTCCATGCAAGGACTAAACACATTGAAGTACACTATCATTATGTAAGGGAGAAATTCATTAGCAATGATATTCAAATATCCTATGTCTCAACTCATCTACAATGTGCAAATATACTCACAAAGTCATTGGATGGAACAAAGGTGAACAGGTTCAAAATGATGATTGGTTTACAGGAAATCAAAGAGGAATGAAGAATAGGCATGTTAGGCTTGAGGGGAGCTTTTGGTGCAATTAAACCCAAGCCCACATACTTGGTTAACTAGCTTATGCTTAACTTATTGGCATAACCTATGAAAGGCTTCATATGATCAACCTCATGTAAAAGTACTTTACATTTATCCTTGTAATAGTGGATTACACCCACAAGGATTTAGGAAGCTCTAAATCACGTATCACTTGGTTGTTGAGCAATGAGAGAATCTATCCTATATGTTAGCATTCACCTTTTAGGTAGAAGTTTGAATTTGAAATCAAACTTTGGATCCAAGTTCAACTATGAGAAGAGGATCTAAAAGGCCCATGTATATATCGAGGTTGAGAGATCATTTTGTAGTACATCCGTTGTGAAGTGAGAGTTCACCTCATAGATCTTTCACCTCTCACACATTGTGCAATGCTTGATTGCCAATGACATTGTATTTGTACATGTTTAGTACATATATGATCATTACATTCTCATCTTACTTCTCTATCATAACTCCATCAGAACAGTGATCTTCTCAAAGCTTGTTCTCAGTGTGTAGTTGATCATTTGCAATGACTTAAAGCATGAGAGAATCCGCATGCTGTTCACTTCAATCCTATAAAGTCTCATTAGCATTGCTTCTCGAGATCGTCAGATATTAGCATATCTTTGCTCACTAGTCTGATGACTGTTGCAGCCCGTGAATGTCGGGATGGAGCTATGACTTTCTAAACTTCTTTCTCAGCATGTAGTCCATCCTTTTTTATAAAATTACTCATTAATGTTAGCTTACTAAGTTAATTAGAGTTCCACAAAAGGAATTAAGTCAATTGCTAGTGTGCTCAGAGAATTGTTCAAAACACTGAACATGTGTAAGAACAAAAATAGCAAGTTTTTTGTTCTTGGATCAACTCCAACATATCTGTTTGATCCATCAATTACTGGATCATCTCCCAAGTTACATATATGATTATTTGATAATTAGCAAGGTAAAAGGGCCCACTACATACCTTTGGAGTTCATTTTGCTGGTGTAGTGCAAAGATTTTGCAGCAACAAAGTGGATGGAACGCTATGTTTCTTCTATTACATATGGTCCACTTCATCACTACCTTCCTACACATAAAACTAAAGTTGGAGAAGCCAGCAATCTTCAAATCATTGTTTTAAATATTCATAATAAAGACAAAAAAAGCTATTTAGTCTTATTGGGTGAAAGAACATGAAAAGTGGGGTTTGATAGCTGCACAGACCACATTGCTAGTTTGGGTTGTCATTTTCCCCAAACTAAGTCTTTGTAGAACTTAAAGCAACTAGGAGCTTATGGACACAAATGGCTAAAAAATGTTTCGAATTATTGCTCTATTTGCTAGTTTTGCATTGAGAGACCAACTATAGAACATCCAATGCTATACTAGGTGATGATAGCACCATAATGGAGTAAATCAATAGATTATCTTCATGAAGGAATACTTCTGAAAGGTATTACTCCTACTATACGAAAATCACTTGAAGAAGAACGTAATGAATACTCTCTTATAGGAAATTAACTTTATAAGAGAGGGAAGGATAACTTCTTCCACTTGTGCATACATGAGAGCAAGTACTTTCCAGTTCTTATGATGTCTCACTTAGACACATCAAGTGGACATTTATCCCTTCAAATAGCCAAGAACGTTCTTTTTGTTGGCTTACGGTGGCTTATATTGCACATGGATGCAAGAAGCTATGTTGAAAGGTGTGATATATGTCAATGAACCAAACAACCTTTCCATAGAAATCAAATGCCACTCATACCAATGATGAGTGGGAGAGCATTTGCTAAGTCGAGAATTGACTTGTTGGACCTATTAGCGCTTAGACAAAAATTTCTCACACTTAATATATAATAGTTGAAATGGACTATTTGACAAAACAGGTTGAGGTTAGAGCGACAAGACATTGTGATGCTAAGGTCACAATGACGTTTTTGTTTGAAGAGATATTCACTAGGTATGGCTTACCTATCGAGATAGTTAGTGGTAAGGGGATGCATTTTATAAATGATGTTATTGAATGCCTATTAGATGATTTTCTAATAGTGCACAAGTCAGCCCCTATCATCCTTAAGAAAACATTCAAGTTGAGAGTACTAATACATTTCTATGCACAATACTCAAAAAATTAGTGAATAACAAGCACTCTTATTAGTACAAATAGTTTCATCATGTAGTTTGGGCCTATACAGTTGAATTTGATTTATGGAAAGAATGCTATGTTACCCATATAATTCTTGATTCCTATAGTGAGAGGAGAAAAAACATATGCATGGAGAGGTCGTGAGCTATCCAACCATGTGGAGCAAATACACGAAACGTGATTAAGAGACGCATTAGGCATTTGTGCTTTTAAAAGAAGATAGAAAGCTTACCATGATGTGCATAAGAAGATACGCAAAGCATCATTCAACGTAAATGATTGATGCAAGGGCTTTCTGACTCTCTTCCTTCCAAGCATAGTCAAATGTCCACCTTGAGAATTATAGATGAAAAACACATGGCTACAGGTAGGACCAATATTCAAGGGAAGAGTGATGGCCTATATAGACTCAAGGACATCAAAGAGTGTGATTTGAATTGACTCAACATGGGCTATGAAAGAAGTTATTTATTAGAAAAATGTTGAAATTGTTAGCCTACAATTAACAAAAGTAGCATGCATAGAAGAAACTATGAACTTCATAAACATTGAATGGCTAGTTTCTTTAGAAGAGTCCTTAATTGTTGATGAACGACATATGGAAGATCAAATAAGATTACAATAGGACTAGTTGAACAGGCATTTTGTGACTATAAATCTTTCTTTAGGATTTGTCCTAGTTGATAATGGACATATGCACATAATGTTGTCATCTTTTACTCCATGATGCTTTGCACCTAAAATTTAAGGCTTCATTGAACTCCACGACTCTCATTCCTCTGTGCTTCCAATAGACACATCATGTGATGATTTTTCCATCAAGAAGCAATGCTAGGACTGACCTCAATTGACCAAGAACCTTCAAGTGAGATCTTGGACATTAAAATAAAGGAAAATCCAGAGAAGGCTATTGTTGATCCTCCACCTCATGGGAGACAACTGACAAAGGAAGCTCATACATATCACCATTCTCCATCTACCAAGAGTCGACAAGTCTGGGTCCCCAAGGCTCTCCTTTAAACTTGACAAGGAAAATCACAGATTTGTATCCCAAAGAATGCATTGAGCTTAATGCAATCTATAAGTTCCTCCCATAAAGCAAGATTCTAGCATAGTACACCTCAACATTTCCCTATACAAATTGCCAAATCCAAGCACCATAGAATAAAAAAACAAGGCCATATTTATCCCTTCTACTAAATGGGTTGGGAAACCAAAGGAAACACCAAAATAAGTACTCATTGCTCCTAGGCAACCCTAGAATCCATACCCATGAAAAACAAGTGGGCAAAAAAGACAACTCCAATCCCTAAGCTTTTCAAGAGTTTGCATAATGAAAATAGATTTTTATTCATTAGATACACCCATCATAGGAGAATTTTTAGATTCTCTTAATAAATCCATAGATGAACCAGATGTTTATCTTTATGTGACCTAGACTATAGGAAAGGCTCTATGTCTCAAGCCCTACACTAAACTTCCCAACCTTATATTTTGCATCATGAGCTTTCGTTTTGCATTCCCCTACTTTGCGTGAGAAACCATTCTGTATCCTAGGCATGAGAGGCACATATACATTCATCATTGTATAGACTCTGTATTATATTCTAACATCTTGGAACCCACTTATTTAACTAAATTAACTTGGAAGAGATGTTGCTAACACTTTTTCAATAGGCACTATGGATGAGATGGAAGCGACTTCATCCAAGAGACCAAGAAAAGATCCACAATAGGAGACATGAGGAGTTAGGATACTAGAAAAGAGTTTCACTACAATAAAATCTTTTTGGTTCAACAAGATGGACAAAGAGCCCCTACACTATTGCAACAGATATCTATGTGTATCACCATGACATGTCGCAAGACCTTTTCAAAGTATACACCTCATCTCTAAGTTTCAAGAGATTAAAGGAGATCCAAGGTGGTAGCAGTCTATAAGAACTTACAAAAAATTGCATTTCTCACACTTCCCTTATTTCATGTAGATGCAAAGAGACTATGGATTTTCATTCCACATTTGTAGTTCATGAGGAGGTACTAGGGACCACCACTATCACCAATTTCTCAAACCAGGTAGAAGTGATCATTATAAATAGAAAATCCATAGCATGTGCCTTGATGTTTTGAGTACCAATGCAGATACCATGATCCAAGCCAAAAAACACTTGTTTCAACACATTTGAGAAGATGCAATATCCTAACTTAGAGTTGGTAATTATGTCATTTTACCTCTACTTTTTTATGAACCAATAATATAGTTATATACATCCCATCAAAAGCATTGCCAATCATTTCCTACATTTGTTGAAATACCCATTGCATTACATAGATATTAACCAAATAGTTCCTAAGAGGGAAAAGTTATTTTCATTCTTTCAAGTTCTTTCAACGAGGTAGAATGCTCACCAGGATCATTTATCACTATTTAAAATGTAAGGATAAATCCTACCAAAAATGCATAGGGCCTCCCTCAAATATAGCACTACACATGTATCTGTGATCCACACCAAATATCTAGCAATGAGTAGGAAAGGAGTAACTTAGGCGCAATAAGAGGCAATACTTGAGACTTTTCAACCTCTTGTAACACCTCCACCAAGAGCCAAGTCCATGAACAAGATGTAAGCCTTAGTATAGGAGATAGTCCAACTAGTTGAATTGTCAAACTCTCTTAGTGCAGGATGGGAGGAGGAGATGCTCGAGCCTTTTGTGAGCCAACTTCCACATGCAACCTTGCAGCCTATGCCCATACATTACAAGACTATTGCTTCCAAGAAAATAACCAAAACCTCCCAAGAACCCTTCTAAGGTCCAAAAGAAGCACAAGAAGTGGAGAAGGTGAGGAGTCCCATTCCAAGTATGTTTGGAAATTCCTGTTCCTCTTCCTCTTCCTCTAACACATTTGATTCACAAGTTTCATAATCCTCTAAGACTACACCATCAAGAAGAGTTTCAGAGTGACCTTTGATATAGCCTAGACAACACTTGAAGAGGTACCTTCACCCATACCACCACTTACCACCCAACCACGCCTAGATACTCCATCCACTATGCCCACTTCCAATATCTTTGACATACCATCCTCTTGCACATCCATTGTTGTGCCATCACCATCTGTTGAAACTATATCACCATTACTCCATACTGCCATACCTCCATCTTCTTCATCAAATGACAAAATTCAGATGTTATTGATGCTCTTACAAGAATATCAAATGGATTTTTCAAGGACGAAAGTAAGAGTAGAGAAGGCTATGGTATTGGCTTGTGATATGCATGAGTTAGCAATGTTGCAATAGGAATTACATGATGAAAGGATGCAACAAGAGGAAATCAATGCACACCTTGCAACAAGACAAGAAGATATGATGAGATTTACTACCCTAGTAAATACTCTCTCTACCAGGGAAACTTTGCTCAAGGTTCAACTTCAAATGAAGAAAGATGAAGCAAAGAAGATAAAAAAGGGTGATGAGTACATTTTAGAGAAATTCCTAGGCATGAAAAATCATGCATTTGTGGAGATATTGCCAAAGACTATCCTAGACACAGCTTCTCAAGTTTCCACAGTGCATTCATAGCTAAAAGAACAATTGCACTTACATCATGAAGAGTTTCAAGGTAAGGAACATGAACTAAGGAGATAACTACACAAGACAAGGGCACCCCATGATCCTACACTCCTTCAACAATCCGAGAATGGCGCATAAAATATCTCCCAATTCAAATACTAGTTGAAGAGCAATGGCATTCTTTGGAGCAATACAAGGATGAGAATGAGTCTCTCTAGAACCAAATGGACAATCTACAAAAAGCATAAGACCCTCAACCTTCATATATTCCTAAAGATGAAGCTACAAGACCACCTAAACCACCTCCATCTCCTCAATTCAATCTTTCTTCACCAACATTGTCTAATCCTGAGGAAGTGTTAAATGATGATTATCCATGTTTTGAGCTAGAATTTAGAGACTCCACCCTTCAAGAACTTCTAGGCATACAGAAATGAAATTTTGATACAAGGTATGAGTGAGAGTTTTGTGGAATTTGAAAAAGAGAAATTATCAAGTATTTTGACAAAGGTACTCACGGTGAGGAAAGCAATCCAGCTTTTGTACCCGATGCTAGCTCCATTCATCCTAACAAAAGAAAAAGAGAGGTAGTACCTCATTCACTAAATTAGCATGGTACCTAATGACAACTTGTTTTATGATGATGAAGAGCTTACACACTTGGCAAACCACGTGTACAATGTCTCCTAGAAGAAGGCATTTATAGCAAACAATCCCAACCATTGTGAGCATTTTTAGTCACTGCCATCCTTCTTGCAAAAACACCCAAGCTACCATCATATCCCTAGATGCAAGAGTCCATACGATTTGCTTACAGAACAACAAGATCGCACCATTGGGAAGCATTGGCTCAGTTATCCTCAGCTCCCAACACCATGCAAGAACAGATTGATACATGATTACATGCTCAAGGTAATTAGGTATGTTTATAAGATGGAGGATGTAGTAGACATTTGCACTCTGTATGATACACGAAATACTCAACATTCTTGAGGTGTGTCTTAGTGCATTTGAACACCTGTAGTTAGTGGAATCTGATACCACTAGCTTTCATAGAAACAATGATTGTTTATTGGTTGATCTATATATGGCACTGACTAAAGAATAAAGAATGCTTGTGGGCTTATTATTCATTACTAATGTTCCTTCCATCCCACTATATGAAAATCGTAAACCATGATTCTATGAGTGGGTTTTTTAGCATAGTTCTCAAATAAAACCATGAATCTCAAAAACATAAAATTTTTCATGCAATTCCATATTCAAAAATTAAATTTTGGTGCCCAAATAATGTACATTCGAACCATTGTGAGTTGCAAGTTCATAGATGCTATGAGTAGCATAGGAAACCAATGCTTTTTCTCTTGAGCATAAGATTTAGCTAGAATTATATATTTTAAATACCACCATCATGCTTGTGTTTCAACTTAAAGAACCATTCAGTGTTAATGGTCTTCAAGTCACATAAAGAGCAATTACCATTGTTCGAAATCGCACCAAATGTTTATTGGATAGCAACCATCCATTTTTTTGAACTCTATGCTTCACCAAAGTTTATAATCTCATTCTCATCAGAAATCTTAAGAAAAAACCATTGC
Organism: Ceratopteris richardii; assembly: GCA_020310875.1. Taxonomy (NCBI): domain Eukaryota; kingdom Viridiplantae; phylum Streptophyta; class Polypodiopsida; order Polypodiales; family Pteridaceae; genus Ceratopteris; species Ceratopteris richardii. Next base: position 17,537,692 of record CM035433.1, on the reverse strand, counting down.
ATGGAAATCTTACGATAAGGCAAAAGTTAATCTAGCTTGTGAGATTATGATAAGGCAAAAGTTAATCTAACTTGTGGTCTCCGGATGTTTGCCTCATCAATGTCTCCTCTCTGATCAATGAAAACATCACGAATGTCTCCATCTAAAATGGAATGATCTATGTCTAATTCTAATACCTACATAAACTAAGAAATTGCCTCACTAAGAGATACATTTGGATGCTCACAACTGAAAGATCCAACAAGGTATCATACATATCCTTTGAGATCATTGAAGTTTTTCTCATACATGAAAATAAAACTTGCAAAACATCTCCACAAAACTACATCTTCCTAACCTAGAATATGTTTCATTCATGGCTGGTATGGTACGAGTGATATATTTTGCTTTGAGAATTTCACCCAAATAAAATACATTTAACAACCTTGTCATCCAGTTTCTTGCATTGTTTCTCATGCAATAATGCATCTACCAAACAACCGAAAACACACAAATGAGAAAAAAAGATATTGCACCATGCCAAGCCTCACGAGGAATGACACACTATAATGCCTTATTAGGACACATGTTGTGTGTAATGCACATCACTACCTCAAGCGAGAAACTATGAGGTAATGCCTATCTTTTGACCAAAGATCTTGCCAATTCCATGACACATATATTTCAGTAATATTGTACTATAAATGGGATTGTACATTGTTGTTTTATCACATGCTTAAACAAAAATGCCTCGTTCATTGATTACTTCTGTGTAATAGTATTTGGGTACATATTCAATAATACACTATCAAGACACCAAAGAAACAACAATAGTGACTATATTATACTTCATTAAAGCAAATACATCAGCTCTTTCCATTATCTTTTTAAACTATTCAACACTCACCAAATTTCATAGAAACGAAGAAATGAGAAATGAGAACACCAAAATGTTAAAGGACAAAGTGCAAAGATGAAAGATGGGCCTAAAATTTTCATTTTTAGTACAATAAATCAGAGTAAAATAGAGAAAATGTTGCACATTCACCACACACTATTTCTTGAATCTTTCTCTAGCTTTCTTCTATCTACCCTCTAGGATGTTGAGCATTACGAATATAGAGAGATGATTATAGAATTGATGCTACCACAAATCTTTTCATAGATATAAAAAATATGTAAGTGTACAATCATATTAAAGAACACTCATAGCCAACACTAGAATGTGCGATTGACTCCTAACCTACTAATAATCTATAATAACTGCATAGAGTCTAGTTGCTCACAAGGTGCCTACATATTCTTCATAAATCCTTGAGATACTAGGTTGCATCATCCATTGCACTATGAAATCCTTCTTGTAATGTAGGGTATTCAACATCATCCCATCCAAAATACAAGGAAACGCATAGAGCCTTAGCTTCAATGAAGCCCTACATCGTAGTTAAAAAAATGCTTATTTACATTTTCTGACTTCCTAAATTCGATTCTTCAAGTTAAAAATGTGAGCATTATTTTATCGAGTTAGATGATCCTACATGTAAATTTGCTGACCTTGCAAAGCAAGAGTCTCCTTGGTCTTGCATAATTCATCGTAAAATTCTTGAGCTTCCTTGATTAATGCATGAACTTCATTAAGGAGCTTTTCTTGTTTCTCCAATTGGGTTTTGAGTTATTGGACCTCACTAGTCACGTCCTTTGATCTATTTTCTTACTAACCTAGCCTTATGTCTTTTTATGGTTCCATCAAAGTTCTTTTTACCTTGTAGATCCATCTACATCCACTAACCTTTATGGCTGATTTCTTAGTGTTGATTTCTTAAGAACTAAGTCCCAAGTGTTGTTTTCTTTCAATGCTTCAATCTTTTTGCTCACGGCATGCTTCCACTTCGGCTTCTCCTTGGCTTCCTCATATGATGAGGGTTCTTTAGAGTCCATGTCCTAAGCCATGTATATAGAGTGCTTAGTGATAATGAAGTATCATATCCATACCTTTCTTCCTTTCTCTTTTCCCTTGTAGACCTTCTAATTTTTACTTGAGATGATTTTACTACATCTCTTAATTCTTGCACTTTGGATTTACCTTTATAGTTCCAAGATTTGATCTCCCTTCCTAGGTGTCTTCTGGTCATCCTCAGATTCACTTGAATTTTCAAGTGTGTGTGGACTATTGCTTGATAGTGTTGGAAAATCACCCTTCAAGTCATAAGCGAATTCAATATTCTTCCTACAATCATCTTCAAACCAAGACTTATTGTCATCAAAGACTACACCTCAACTTATAGTGAATCCTTTACTGCTACAATTATAAAGACAATAACCCTTTTGGTTTAGGTCATAGCCTACGAGCACACATTTCTCTACCTTCGGATCAAGTTTCCCTCTGATTTTTCATGGTATGTGTGCATATGCAATCCATCCAAATATTCTCCAATGATTTTTCATGGTATGTGTGCTTGGTCTTCTTGCATTTCAAGCTTTAGAGGGTTGCATACCTTCTAAGGACTTTGACCCACAACAACGTGTTTATAAGGTACATGGTAGTGGATACTGATTCTGACCATAGATTATTTGACAACCTCTTCTCATTAAGCATTGACCTTGATGCTTCCACAGTGATATTATTTCTTCTTTCTACTATAACATTTTTCTTAGGTTTGTACATGGTTCTAATCACTCTTTTGATTCTTGTCTTTTGAAAGAAGGAATCAAAATCGTGGGAGAAATATCTTCCCCCTCCATCAAACCCTAGTCTCTTCAATGTCTTACCTATTGATTCTCTTCAGAAGCAAGATACTTTTTAAAAAATGAAAATACTTCATCTTTATGCTTCATGCAGTAGAGTATAGTTCATCTGCTACAATCAACATTGAAAGACACATAATACCTTGATTGTTCAAGTTGTAGCAAGAGAAAACTAAAACCCTCACCACCTTGCATGGAAGCAAGAAGGAAGGCTCAAGAGTGACTCTCCTCTCATCCACCCCTACCTCCAACATGTTAAAGCCATTGGCCATCAGCACCATGCTATGCCACATGCTTGAAAACATGGAGAATAGGGAGTGAAGGATCCTAGTCCATAAAGAAAATACAAGCAAAGCGACTACTCTACTCACACAAAGGAGAGACATGCATAGGCACACACACACCTCACTCTCACACACTCACAAAGACACAATACATAAATGTAAATAGTCTTGGAGTAAAAGAGAGCCTTCTTCCATTCATAAGAGATATTACATGAGAGCATGTCGACCAAAAGCTCCCCTCTTTACAAAAATGAGCCTCTATATATAGGCTAAGCACATTTCCCCATGTGCTTCTTTGAAAAGTCAAAAAGGGAGTATCTCTCTAACTAACATATCTTCTAGGATATTCCAAAATCAATTCTTATAACAACCAAATCCCAAGAAACTCCATGCATGGGATTTTTATGTGGGATTGTCCTAGAAGAGTCAAAAAGGTGAGATACTCAAGAGTCTCCTATACTATGGTATAAAGAAATATTAAAAAGTGCTTAAGGAGAGTGTTCACATGTGACACTCAAGTATATACAAGGAGGGTTATTCTCATAGTCTAGGGAGGGTTCCCATGCACAATTTAAGATGCGTGCATACTCCATAACCCAACACGCTCCTTTCCCTAGACTTTGTTCATCCTCGAGAAAGCTAGGATAAGAGGATCATACGTAGCTGAATTCTTCCAAGTTGGAGTCAAGTCTGGAAAGTCTTCAGATCTTCAAATGCACAATTCCTCAGTCTGTAAGTCTTCAGGCTACAGGCCTCCAGATCTTCAATGATTGTCAAATCTGTAGCACTAAGAATCTTCCAAGCTACAAGTCTTTAGTCTTTACTTCAATCTCCAATTCTTCAGACTTCAGGGTTGGGCGACACAATCCCCTTGGGGGGCAGTCAGCCTAGCATTCCTCCCACAGTGTAGTCCTATGTAGGACTGATAGAGCCTCACCTAAGAGCTCCCAAACCTGAAATTAGACACACACAAGTAGATTGTTTCTGAAAAGAAGTAGACAATACCATTTAGTGTAATTTTAGTTTCCACTTCAGGGAGCATCGAGTCCTTCAAGACTTGCTCATCTAGAGAGAAATCCTCTTGAAGATCTATCTTGCCATGGTGTGCATATCAGCTATAGCTACTTCTACATGGTAGTGACAGAAATTATCATGGCTTGACATGAAGATCTTCATATTCCTGCAAATCAATAAAAAGGAGCTCCAAAGAGCCCATCAACAAGAATAGCCTTCTAGCTCTTCATATCTCACCAATCTTAAATATGCCACAATCAAACATATTGTGTTAACAAATAGGTGAAGGTGTGACATGTTGTATTGCAAACATGAGATGAATGTTGCCCTTTTAGTGTCTTTAATAAATGTGCATTGGCCTATGAATTTTTTTATGTGAACATAAGTATAAAGAGTGATAGGAAGAACCAAATGAGTCAATTAAAATATCACCGTGTCATTATAGTCGATGAAGATGAAGTATCTAAACATAAAGGTTGTAGGAGTGACATAAGGAAAACAGAATCCTAGTCATTCAATAGTCTATATGGAGACTTGGAGATTATCTTCATATGGTAATCATAAAAGTTCAAATCCCATGTCAGTGTACCACATCATGCCAAACACTTACTTTATTTCTAAGAGAGCAACTTCTATATCAATAAGAAAAGGCATGAAAAAAGTTCCCTGCATCAGATAATGCTCAGTCCTACAAGTTAAACCAGGCATCGACAATCTTTGTGTCTATCACACAAATTTACTTCATCTTAGTGCCTTATAAAGTGATAGTGCCTGAGACCCTATGAAGGTATGGATGCAAGTCATCAACAGAATACGAAAGTAGTAAAACATGACATTCCTATGTCTCCACTCATATAGATATCTCGGATGTTGTTCATAATATAGTTCAATGTAGAGGCTTTTCTTATATAGTTGGAAGTTCCTAGCACTCCCTCATGGATCAATCAATCAAAACCAGTGTCAATGCACTAAGACCTGTAACTATCTGCAAAACACCTCCATCCGTATATCTACAAAGTATTTCAGAGAGCATAAACCAGGTTTCCTTTGTCACAATGGTCATACCTACAACTTATTGAGACAACAAGGGCATGGGCAGACATTGAGGTTTCCTTGAAGAAGATAAACTCCTTTTGACTTTCATGGTGCAAAAAGTTATCTAACATGAGAATAGAGTCAGGAGCATTGGAGAACCATGAGAATAGTGTAAGTAAGAATACCGACTAGCCTCCAAGTTATCAAGTAGTTGGCCTGGAAGGAATTTTATAGATCAAGCCCTGCAAGACATAGCCATAACCTCTTTTCATGATGATATCAATCTAACACATTGGTAAGTTGAAGAACATCATCCTAGTAGAGTTTAGTGGCAGACATAGATTTTAAGTGTGGTTATTAGACAACCCCCATCACTGTGTTGTTGTTTTTTTCGAGCAAGGATCAGTCTTCCACCTATGGTATATGTAGGCCTAACATGAACATAATCCTAAGGGATAGAAGTCACTAGAAGAGGGAGCATCCTAGTGCATCACTGCCTGACTAAGCCTCATGGGTCAACAAGTTTGAGTAATATAACCCCAAAATACTACAATCAAGACATCCACACTTTTCAGTACTACGACCCTGGATCCTTAACACATAACTGATAAGATATAATCAAAAAGCAAGAACAGGAATTCACAAGTAATTCCATGGGATTCCACTATAACGAGTTCTCATTGCAGCTTCATGCGAGAGGCATAGATAAAGTCTTTTCATAAGTCTCAAAAATGCATGTGCATCATAGCCAATTTGTTACTTTATATAGACACCACATCAGTAATTACACCAAGGCCACTGTCAAATTATACAAGCAGAATACTTCCTCACATGTCTATAGTAAAATCATTACATCCTTTAGTTCACACACCTACAACAGCAATTCATCAAATGCACAATACAATAAAGGGCACAAGGAGCAAAGAAAGTAGAAGCATAAATTTAAGTTCAAACATTTGTCCAGAATCTCCGTTGTCCTCTCTTTAGACCTCTTGCATCAAGCGGCAACACTAATTAGTGTCAAATCTTGGCAGCACATTCTGAATCCCTGTCGGCCATGGATAGCTTTTCACTAATGAGTTGAAGATGAGTGACATAGAGCAAGCATAAACATAAAATAGTAAGCAAAAATAGGCCCATGAAGGTGCGCATAGTGACTGATCAAACAAAGGTAGCACTCAACAGTAATAAAAAAAATTAGATCCTTACTCAAGGAACAAAGAACCTTCAATCAAGATCTTTTACATCGGGTACATGATCATCCATGTATGCCATCACCAAACAAAGCATACCTAACTTGAAACAATAAACCAACCTATGCCAAGGACCAGGCAACATACAAGTCTCACATCGAAGTACTTCAGGTTCCATACATACAACATTTCAGCCATTGAAAGCACAATATAACAAAAGCAAAATATAACCAATAGAGAGTGGAAGGATGATGTAGATGGTACAACCATCTATAATCGGAGATGTAGGAGAACTATTCCCCTTGAAATAGCAGGTGCCTTTGAGCCACATAGACACAATGCTCATGCCGACTTCTATGAATCCTTCAGCTCACAAACTTAGAGCATGAAGATATTGATGCCCAGACCTAAATGGTAGGGCATAAGTAATGCAACTGGTGCCCAATATCTGAAAAGGAACAACTTGACTCCACAATATTTCCTCCGAATGCATGAGCAAAAACACCACCCGCATCATGCACATGACCATCAATCTTCAGCAACAGAATCATGCACACGACCAATGGTCCCCCTCAATAGAATTTGGCCATGGAAGAACAAGGGCTGAGATAGGAGTAGAAGCCCTTGAGTGGACTGACACCACAGTCCCACCACAACACACAATCCCCCAACAGTGTGTAAGCTTAATGCAAGGAAGCTATTCAGAACTGGGTCTATGAAGAGACCAGCATACCGGGCAGGAGAGCAGCGAACCAACACATAGGAGAACTCTAGCAACCATCGAAAGGCTCTCAGTTTCCCAATGCAAGAACTCAAAGATGCACCACTACATCTTCAAGGAGTAGGAGGCAACAACCTTGGTTCCCAACAAAGATAGGTGTGGGAGGAGCCAGGCCTATTCCCTCAGCACCCAAAGCACAGGTGGAGACACAAGGTCCCAACCCCACAAGGGTTGGTGTTGCAGAGCAAAGAGGCACGAAAGGGGAGCCCCAAAATTTTCAAATTTTTGGGCATATTTTTTCTTCTTCAATGTCTTAGGAAATTCCCTCAAGCCATGTAAATGCACTAGAGGAGTCCTCTAGATGCATAATCCCAAGTCATTGTAATATATTCCTTGTAAACTAGTAGGAAATTCACCTATTAGTTAATAAAGTGCCGGTCTCTTGTGTGAAAGGACCATTTTTAGGGCACATGTATATAAGTCACTTTGTGACTCTTTGTAGACACTTTTTGCCATTGTGAAGAAGGAGAGCTCCTGATTTTCGAAATTGCTTCTTTCTTGCAGATTTTCATCTTCTCTTTTATCTTCCGTGTGTGTATAATGCTTAGAATGTGTGTGTAGGACTGTTGTCTACCCCTCCCCACTGTTTTTGAGCTACTGTAGTGTGTGTGTGTGAGCTAGTAGAAGTTGTGAAGTGAGTGTGGGTGTTTCCCGCCATTTAGTGTTTTGGTCATAACTTGAAGGACGGTTGTCAGACTCGATCACGTCGAATAGATGTGTCTCATTGAGAGCTTCGAAATGAACCCGCTATTGGCCATATTTGGAGTTCGGAGCTGAGAGAAATCCTCGATTTTGTGAAAACTGTTGTAAGTGGTATCGCGACAGACACTTTCAGTATTTAGGTGAGTTTGAGAGGTGGATTAGTCTTTTCTCATGCATATAAGCTGTACCACTTCATTTCCCATCACGTGTGCACATGTCCTCATACACTTGGTTAGGTCGTTTCATCGGATTGAAAAATAAGCGTGTGTCAATTCCCCACTATATGCACTTGTGTGGCAAATGAGATTTAGTCTCTTTGGCACAAGTCCTTAGGTCTTCTTGACTTAGGTACACACGTTTTTGGCACCGTTGCCAAGGAAAATCTCAACCAAGGTGCCTTCATGATGGTTATAGCTCGAGAGTGACGAAATCGTACTCGTAGAAGTGAATTCGTTCAGTGGCAAGTCGTCAATCACTTCGGCACTTGTCACTTCACATCCCGGAGGTGTGTGTAATGAGTTTTTAGGTTTAGGGTTAGTAGGAAGGGAGAGAAGGAAGAGTTAGGGTTAGGTTAGGAGAAGAGGAGTGAAGTAGGAGTAAGCCAAGATCACCAAGAAAAATCCCAAAAAATTGCCAAATTAGTGTAGTGAAGTTTCAGTCTCCAAAAAAGTATAAAAACGAAAAAGTTTTAGTTCATTTCTCAATTGTTCTGGAAGTGGTATCGTCTGAGCGCAGCGATCAATATCATCCGAATAGTATCGCGCTCTCCAGGCTTTCAAAGCTAGTTAGTGAGCTCAAGGCACAAGCAAGACACCTCAGAGGTAAGATTCCATAAGATTTCAATGGCAAAAACACATTAAAAGTGCACTAACACGTGATCACATGTGCATCTGGTATCGCGAGGTGGGACAGAGTGTTTTTTGGATTTCTTTGAGTGAGAAATTTTTGAAATTTGAGGTATTTTGGCTTGAGTATCGCGATCGGTTGAGTTTTCGGTATCGCGATACCAAAAATTCCCTTGTATCGTGATACTCGCCGAAGTATCGTATCGTCGACTACCAGCCGTGGTATCACAATACCACTTGTGGTATCGTACCACGAGGTTGGTATCGCGATCGCACTATACCAAAGTGGTATCGTATGGTGGTCCACTCTTGGTATCGTATTGTGTCTTGTTCCAGTATTGTATCGTGATACCATTTTAGTATCGTATCGTGCAAGTTGGTGGTATCGTATCACCACTTGCATTGGTATCGTATTGTGCAGTTGTGTGGTATCGTATCGCATGACTACTAGTATCGTATCGTGCCTTACTCTGGTATCGTATCACTAGAGCATCTAGTATCGTATCGTGCAAGTCGGTGGTATTGTATCGCCACCTGCAGTAGTATCGTATCATGTAAAACTCGGGTGTCATATCGTGCCAAATTTCAGTATCGTATCGCGGCTGAATTTGGTATCGTATCGTCCATAGAGTTGGTATCGTATCGTGCAACCAAGCCTAGTATCGCATCGTGCAGATTCACGTATCGTATCGTCCCAGTTTTAGTATCGTATCGCCAGAGTTCCTGGTATCGTATCGGCCAGTGCATAAGTATCGTATCGTCGGTTTTTTGGTATCGTATCGTGATTTGAATTGGTATCGTATCGTCCCGACGTGAGGTATCGTATCGCCTATTGGTCTAAGTATCGTATCGTCTAGTCTTCCAGTATCATATCGTGAGCTTGTGTGGTATCGTATCATGGACAACTTGGTATCACCTAAAGCAGTATCTCCAAAAGTGGTATCACCCAGAACATTTGGAGCATTTTTAAGGACAAATTGTAGGCATTTGAGAAGCCACTTAGGGAGAGTGTTATATCATCCGTGGGAAGTGTCACTCAGGTCAGTCACCACTCGGTCTATTCAGACACCTCTAGTGACTTAGAGGAAGAGATACCCATGGCTTCAGAAGACATGCAGGGCCCCACTTCGAGTAGAATCTTCATGAACACTGTAGAAGGAGAGTATCGCACTTCTTTATAGTATGTGTCTACTAATGCTCAGGAGATCCCCATCTACCTGGATGGCTTAAACAGATCTGTGGCTAGGATGGTGACTTCCAGGGATGCCAAAATTGTGCCCAGACCGACTGTTAAGTATGAAGGAGGATCATACATGGACAAGATGGGTCACATCTACTTAGTGACTGAATTTCCTGATTTGATCAATAATAGGGGAGAGCTAGTGGGACAAGAAAACTCAGGGAGACCAAACCCCGAGGAGTTAGTGACCACCCCTAGAGGCAAGTCCCAAGTGACGCGAGTCTTGAGCGGAGACTTGATACCTCAAGACGACTACCTATTCGAAGTCTATTTGATCCATGGTTTGGATTTGTTGCTTCAAACTGACTCACTAGCCCAAGGAAGAGAAAAAAGTCCTGTGACTTTTTATGAGTTGAAGGATCCGGAAGACGAGTCTAGAGTTACATATCTAGATAGGAACAAGAGAAGGTATTGGCTGGTAGATGCCATAGACAGGGCTCGACTGAAATACATGGGATTGCCTGTATTCCCTTAGAGAGAGCAGGCAACCACCTCTCAAAACCCCTTTGGAACCCAACAAGAGGTAGAGCACACCATGTCAGGGCAAACTAGCCAACGGAGCGTTCCAAACCGTGCTCATGTACAATTTGCGACTCCACGAGTGCAACCACACAATCAGACCCACCTTAGAGTAGGTAATCAATACCGACCACCGATAAGACCACGACCCCCAATAGGAGTACAGCCTGGAATACCCCTAGTTAGACCAGCGGTTCCTGCCTTCCCTGCAATGCCTAGACAGCCAGAACAATGAGAAGATTGAGACCTATTCAAGTGGCCAAATGTGTGAGGAACCACTACGATGGATTGGGAGAACCCTATGATCACATTACTGAATTTAAACAATTTTTAAGGGTGGAACAAGTAGACGACTTCTTCGTGTAGTATGAGTCTTTCGGACTCACCCTCACAGGAACAGCTCTGACTTGGCTCCAGCCATTAGATCCCAACCAATTTGGAAATATGGAGCAATTCTTTCAAGAATTCATTGGGGAATTCACTAAGAGAGGGATTAAACACAACTCTGCATCTTTAATTCATAGCTTTAAACAGAATCTTAATGAAACTGTGAAAACAACTGCGCAAAGGTTCAACTAGTATGTTGATAGATGTCCAACAGCAGAAAGACCCATTCAGCAAAAAATGATTTCATTATTCTTGGATGGATTAACAAACGGAACCTTAAGAATGCTAGTATACGTAAAGAGGTTGCAGACATTGAGCGAATGCCTACAAGAATGTATTGACTTAGAGGACAACCTAGTGGAGGATCTAAATGATGGAGAGTGTTAATCTCCAAAAGAATAACCTAATCTTATGATTAGAGCACCTCTATACCAAGAGTAAGTCAAAATCTTCACCAAATTAGAGGTTCAATCTCCAAATTATCAAAAGTTGAAAAATTATGTGAAGAAGATAAAACACAGAAAGTCTGCTGCACAATTTCTTCTCATTGACCTATCAAATATGTAAAGTTTTCTATGAAATTTTGTATGGAGTGTCGCCTAGACGTTGCGCATCTCCTCCAAGTTAAATTTCTTCAAAAGCTTTAGTATAACTTGAGAAATCAACTTCACAAGTTACCTATGTCTAAATCTGCACTTCTGAGAAGTCGATTTTGACACCCCTAACTTCTAACACATAGTTCTATCAATCTCGAACCCGTTTAAGCAAATGCTTGTAGATACAGACAGCTTACCTTCTAACTTAAAGATTAAGTGCTTGCTTGCACAAAACTTTAAACTGTGGAGTGAGAACTGACCAAAAAATCAAGATCGAAATTTGCGCCTGTTTCAGAGAACTGTGAACACTCATCACATATGAATGTTCCTATTAACAATTCTCCTAGCCTGTTTACAATTAGACTCTGAAACTCAAGTCATAGACTCATTAACTATGAACTTAGATATCCTCAAAAGGATTTCACAAATGATCTAACACAGACGGAGCAGACACAGAAACATCGGGCGCAATATTTCTTCGATTACTCAGAAAATTACAGTTGAGTGATGAGAGGAAAACTCAACTAACATTTCACATGTCTCATGACATCTAACTTCTCCTTTCTTGACTTCTATACTCACTCATCTATTCTTTCATATGCTCTCATATCACGCCTTGACATTTTCAAGGTATTTATAGAGAAATTTGTACAAGTCTATGACTAATCAAAGATCTAAGTGAACTATAACTTTACTAATGTACATATGTGTACATTCCTCATATCCTCTGAATGTATCCTTCTTCCAAGCTTCAAGAATTGAATCTTTCTTCATTCTTTAATCTTCCAAACATTCAATTGGTGATTGGTCTGCACCAACAGCTCCCCCTCAATCATCAATTGAGGTTTCTCTTATCTTCTTTATGCCTGCCATGTCTTTAAACTTCTGTAACTTTGGTCCATCCAAACTCTTTGTAAGCATATCAGCTATCTGATCTTTAGTTGAAGTATGTATGACTTCAATCTCCTTATCCATCACCTTCTCTCTTAGAAAGTGATACTGAATCTCAATGTGTTTGGTCCTGGCATGAAAAACAGGATTAGCAGCTAAATACAATGAACTCATGTTATCTCCATATATAATTGGTATCCCATGCACAATATCAAAACTTTTCATCAAGGTCTTGAGCCAAATCACTTCCTTTGCAGCTTCAACCATGCCTTTATATTCAGCTTCTGTAGAAGACAAAGCAACTGTATGTTGCTTCTTGGAACACCATGAGATAAGTTTAAATCCCACATAACACATGTATCCATAGGTTGATCTTCTATCATCTGGATTACCTGCCCAATCTGCATCACTATAGATCTTGATGTTTGTATCTGATGTAAACCCATAATACAAACCTTCATTGAGTGTACCCTTAATGTACCTCAACACTCTTTGTCCTGCAATCCAATGTTCTTTCCTAGAACAATGCATAAATTGAGACAAAACCCCTACTGCATATGATAAATCAGGTCTAGTTAAAGTAGCATAGATAAGACTACCAACCAAACTCTGATATTGTTTCATGTCCTTGAATTCTTCACCTCCAAATTTACTCAATTTGTGATTCACCTCCATTGGTGTAGGTGCTACCCTGCAATCTTCCATTTTAAACTTGATTAACATATTCTTCAAATACCTTTCTTGAGTCACAAATACTCCATGTTGGGTATATGTAATCTCCATGCCCAAGAAGTATGACAAGTCTCCCAAGTCACTTATTTTGAACTCCTTTTCCATTTGCTTCTTTAGTCTTTGTATTCCTTCCTCATCTGTACCTGTAAGGATTATATCATCAACATATATACACATGTATATGAAACCATTATCACTTGCTTTGACAAGCAAGCTACTATCTGCTTTAGACACCTGAAATCCAAGTTCTTTCAAGAACTTTACAAGTCTATAATTCCATGCCCTTGGGGCCTGCTTTAAGCCATACAAAGCTCTCTTGAGCTTGCACACATGATCAGGATACCTTTTATCTCTGAACCCTTGAGGTTGCTCCATGAACACATCATCTGAAATATAACCATTCAAAAAAGCATTTTTCACATCAAGTTGACATAACTTCCAACCTTTACATGCAGCAATAGCTATAAGTGTCCTGATAGTTGTCATCTTTGCCACAGGACTATAAGTCTCATCATAGTCAACACCATATGTCTGAGCAAACCCTTTGACAACAAGTCTAGCTTTGTACCTAGACACTGTTGGAACATCAAGCTTACACTATGCTTGAGGTGGATTTGATCTACATCAAAGGATATCGCATCGAAAGAATATCCGTTGGAGAGTTCTTTTTCATATGCTCATTTATTGTATTTTTTTGAGAGATTTTTGATGGCTCATTTACCATTGTAAAAGCCTTGAGCTTTACACATGTAAAGGTACAAATATAGAGCCCATATTCCACGAATTTGTGGTGGTTGAGGTTGCATTCAATCAAGCAATCAATCAAGCAATCAATCACCTAAAAATAGATCAATCAAGATCTTGACTTTTTTCCTTGATTGTAGGAAAGTGATTTGATTCCCTCCAACAACCATTCCTACCTTCATTGAATTCAAATGCAAGTTGTAAAAGTCGTGGAACACTCTTAGAGTCTATATAAAGACTTGGAATCACTTGTAAAATACATGGAAGCAATATACATACACTTGTGACCATCATTGTCTTGCTCCTTCAATTTTCTGCATCATCTTCTTCGCCAACAGTAATCTTGCAGAGGCTGCTGCTCTCTCCTCAGAGCTCCACATTGAGTGCAAGAGGACTCATTGGAAAGGTATCAGTGTCTAGTTTATGCCTGTAAATTTTCAAAGCATTTGGTTCAGCAGATTTGGAGAAATCTCAGTTTTTCTGCCTCGGGGTCAATCTCTGCGTATTCCTGAAAAATAGGAAGTACCACCGGTGAATGTCGCATTCATTCCTATAGCATATTTTGCTTATTCCTTATAATTTTGTGCATTCCATACACTCAACCCTATGTGTATCACTCCCATAAAAGGATTTTTTCTAATTGTAATCACGCTGGTCGCTATGGGCATTTGAAGTTCATTGTCTCTTCCAAAGATAGTAAGTTTTTTGAGCTAGTCGACCCGCGAACCTATCTGTTTTGTATCGACTCATTCTCCTTGATGCTCTAAGGTACATAGTGTGTTTCTTTGCACTTATAGCATGCCTATAAGGTCTATTTGAGTCTCCAAAAGCTCAAGGGCTGGTCTTGTGCCGGTTGGCTTGACCAAACTTCATCACTTCGAAACGCACTTTTCTACCTTCAACAAGCTTCTCCAAGTTCTTTCAGTGGTATCAGAGCTAGTTCAAGATGGGTGACGGCTTTCCCTCAATGATTGAGAAGCTTGATCGACACAACTACGCGGCTTGGCAAATCAGAATGGAGGCCTACTTGCAAGGTAGAAATCTTTATGGAATTGTAGCAGGTGATGAAGCTATGCCTATTCCAAGATCCAAAGGAGGACCTACACAAGAGGAGACAGATAAGCTCACACTTTGGTGCGCAAGGGATGCTCAAGCAAGGTCGTACATACTAAACTCTATATCTGACTTTCTATTACCACATATTAGAGGATGCAAGACATCTCAAGAGACTTGGGATGCCCTGGAGACTTTCTTTTCTGCTAGTACCAAAGCAAGAAAGAATCATCTTTGGAACGAGTTCAACCAAATGAAGAAGACACCTAAACAAACCATCACAGAGTTTGTTACCAAGGTCAAAGAGGTTGCGGATCAGTTAGCATCCATTGGAGAGCTGATTGAAGAAGAGGTCATCATGAGGCAAATTCTCAACGGCATTCGAAGTGATAAGCAATGGCAATCCTTCACGACGGCCTATGATCTCATCATGGATGTGCAGACTCCAGACTTCAACATCTTTCTTAGACAACTCTTCAATCAACAAGCCAACAATAACATAAAGGAAGGTAACTCTTATCATGGTAATTCAACGAGTGATCTATATGCAGATAAGAAGGATAAGAAGCAGAAAGGCAAGAAGAAGGAAGAAGACGAAGAAGAGACTTCCCAAGCCAACTTCGCAAGCAAGAGCAAGTGGAAAGGGAAGAAGAAAGGACCAAAGCAAGACAAAGCCAAAGGTCAGAATGTTCAACCTTGTGCCATATGCGATAAGACCAACCACACCACTCAGAATTGCTGGCTCAATGGGAAGACCCAGAAAGGAAGTGGAAGAGGTGGATATGGCGGCAATAGAGGCAGAGGTGGACACAACTTCAACAACAACAATAGAAGCTATAATAGAAGGGACTACAACAATTATTCAGAAGATCAACCACATGAAGACTCATTACTTCTTATGAACCTAAGCCACAAAGAAGGTAAAGAAGATGATCATTTGTTCTACATAGATTCAGGATGCTCGAATCATGTTGCAGGCAACATTGCTCTTCTATCTGACTTGGAAAGTCCAAAGCATAGACATGAAGTGCAAACAGGGGATGACACGAAGCACAATGTGGAGAAGATTGGTAATGTCAAAGCTTCCAATGGCAGCACAAACATTCTGAGTAAGGTTCTCTATGTACCCACTATCACTAAAAACCTAATAAGTGTAGGCCAAATAGTTGAAAAAGGCTTGCAAGTTAGGTTCACCCAACATGGAGCTTTTGTGGAAGATCCATGTCAAGGCTTCAAGAAGATAGCCCGAGGTGAGAAGCATGGAAGGCTCTTTACTTTTGAAGTAGGAGATACCAGGAACATAGCTCTATTCAACTTTGGGTCTCAAACCCTAAGTGAGCTTGAAGTGTGGCATAAGAGACTTGCTCATGTGAATGAAAGAACCTTGAAGGATATATGCAGGGATCAAAGTGTTCTAGGACTGCCGAACATATCAAAGCAACACATGATCAACAGGTGTGATGCATGTCAGATTGGGAAGGCACAAAGACAACCATTCAACCACAAAGGCTACATCCACAACAACTTATTGGACTTAGTACATACAGATGTATGGGGACCAAGTCAAGAACCTTCATTGGCAGGATCAAGGTACTATGTCTCATTTATTGACGACCATAGTAGGTGGACTATTCTGTACTTTATCAAGAGTAAGAATGAAGTGTTTGATTGCTTCAAGAAGTATCTTGCGCATGTGGAGAATCATACAGGTAGATCACTAAAGAGTATCTTGCGCATGTGGAGAATCATACAGGTAGATCACTAAAGAAGCTCAGATCTGATGGAGGGGGAGAATACTTCTCCAAAGATTTTGATGAGTTCTTGCAGGATAAAGGTATCAAAAGGGAAGTGACTACCAGGTACTCTCCTCAACTAAATGGAATTGCAGAGAGGAGAAACAAGACATTGGTTGGATCAGCCCGAACAATGCTTGAAGAGAAGAAGTTGCCACATTATCTATGGGCAGAAGCTATTTCAACTGCAGTGTACCTTGTCAATCGACTACCATCCAAATCACTTCAAGGTATGACTCCTTATGAAGCATGGCATGGAAGAAAACCTAGTCTTGGACATTGCAAGGTTTTTGGTTGTTTAGCTTATGTTCATGTACCATCACAAATAAGAGGTAAGCTAGATGAAAGGGCAACAAAGGCAGTGTTTATTGGATATGATTCAACTCAGATGGGTTACAGGTTCTTCAATCCTTCAACCAAGCAATTCACTACAAGTAGAGATGTTGTGTTTGAAGAACACAGGTCTTGGTATGATGAAGACAAACAAAAGGTAACACTACCATATGATCTTGATTCTGACTCTCATCAATTAGGAAGGAAGCATGATACACAGGTCCAGGATCCAAGAAGTGATACAGACGATGACCAAGATGAAAGAGAAAGGGATTACAAGCTATGGAAGTCAAGAGGCAAAGCAAAGATGCAAGAGGTTGGAGAATGCTCCAAACAAGCACCTAGAAGATCAGCAAGAGAGAAGAAACAACCAGAAAGGTATGGATATGATTCCACATTTGTTACAAAGCATTCAATCTACTTGGCAAAAGACTCTATTTCAGAGGAACCCTCAACCTATGAAGAGGCAAAGGGAAACCCTAATTGGGAAAAGGCCATGAACGAAGAGATAGATGCATTGAAGGAAATGGACACTTGGGATTTGGTTCCAATGTCGCCGAATCAAAAGGTAATTGGTTGCAGATGGGTATACAAAGTTAAAAGAAATTCAGATGGATCAGTTTGCAGGTACAAGGCAAGATTAGTTGCCAAAGGATGCTCACAAACTCATGGTATAGACTATGAGGAAACATTCTCACCAGTTGCAAAGATGACTACAATCAGGACATTGATAAGTGTAGCTGCTGCAAGGAATTGGAGACTCCTCCAACTTGATGTGAAAAATGCATTCTTAAATGGTTGGATAAGTGAAGAGGTATACATGTCACAACCACCAGGTTTTGAAAACCCTAATCATCCATCTTATGTTTGCAGACTTAAGAAAGCATTGTATGGATTGAAACAAGCTCCAAGAGCTTGGAATTACAGGTTGGTTACATATCTTCAAGACCAAGGGTTCAAAGCTAGCAGCTCCGATCCTTCTCTATTCATCAAAAGGGATCACAATGAGGTTATCTATCTATGTGTATATGTAGATGATATTATTGTGACAGGTGATGATCTAAATGGCATTCAAAGGATCAAGAGACACATGCAAGAGGAGTTCAAAATCAGTGACCTAGGTGAGCTCACATATTTCCTAGGTATGCAGGTGATATATACAGATGAAGGAATGTATTTGACTCAAAGAAGATACATTCAGGATCTTCTTCTCAAGTTCAAAATGGAGAACACTAAACCTGCAGGTACACCTTTGGAGATGAATCATAAACTTAGTGTTTATGAAGGTGAGAAAATTGAAGACATTAACGAGTATCAAAGCTTGGTAGGTAGCTTGATATATGCTACTCACACAAGGGTAGACATCTCATATAGTGTGGGAGTGCTTAGTCAGTTCATGCACTCACCAAGAAGACCACACATGGATGCGGCTAAGAGAGTACTTAAGTATCTCAAAGGTACAATCAACGAAGGTATATTCTATCCTTACTCTTCCGATTTGGATATCAAAATCTACTCAGATGCAGATTGGGCAGGAGCTAAGGATGATAGAAAAAGTACATCTGGTTACTTAGCATTTGCAGGTTCGAAGCTAGTGTCATGGAGTTCCAAGAAGCAACCAACAGTTGCTTTATCCTCAACTGAAGCAGAGTACAGAGGCTTGACCATAGCAACTCAAGAGGCAATATGGTTAAAAGCATTGTATACAGATTTGGGACTTGTGAGTTCCAAACCTCACATATTTCGAGATAATGTAAGTTCCATGCATCTAGCGGCAAATCCTATTTTTCATGCGAGAACCAAGCATATAGAAGTCCATTATCACTTCATCAGGGAGAAGCTCATGACAAAGGAGATTGACATTTCTTTTGTTCCGACTGAAAAGCAAGTAGCAGATATGATGACGAAGGCACTTGATGGAATAAAGCTTTGTAGATTCAAAGCTATGGCAGGTATTCAACCTATCAGAGAATGAAGACTCAAGCATATTTTAGCTTGAGGGGGAGCTGTTGGAACATCAAGCTTACACTATGCTTGAGGTGGATTTGATCTACATCAAAGGATATCGCATCGAAAGAATATCCGTTGGAGAGTTCTTTTTCATATGCTCATTTATTGTATTTTTTTGAGAGATTTTTGATGGCTCATTTACCATTGTAAAAGCCTTGAGCTTTACACATGTAAAGGTACAAATATAGAGCCCATATTCCACGAATTTGTGGTGGTTGAGGTTGCATTCAATCAAGCAATCAATCAAGCAATCAATCACCTAAAAATAGATCAATCAAGATCTTGACTTTTTTCCTTGATTGTAGGAAAGTGATTTGATTCCCTCCAACAACCATTCCTACCTTCATTGAATTCAAATGCAAGTTGTAAAAGTCGTGGAACACTCTTAGAGTCTATATAAAGACTTGGAATCACTTGTAAAATACATGGAAGCAATATACATACACTTGTGACCATCATTGTCTTGCTCCTTCAATTTTCTGCATCATCTTCTTCGCCAACAGTAATCTTGCAGAGGCTTCTGCTCTCTCCTCAGAGCTCCAAATTGAGTGCAAGAGGACTCATTGGAAAGGTATCAGTGTCTAGTTTATGCCTGTAAATTTTCAAAGCATTTGGTTCAGCAGATTTGGAGAAATCTCAGTGTTTCTGCCTCGGGGTCAAACTCTGTGTATTCCTGAAAAATAGGAAGTACCACCGGTGAATGTCGCATTCATTCCTATAGCATATTTTGCTTATTCCTTATACTTTTGTGCATTCCATACACTCAACCCTATGTGTATCACTCCCATAAAAGGATTTTTTCTAATTGTAATCACGCTGGTCGCTATGGGCATTTGAAGTTCATTGTCTCTTCCAAAGATAGTAAGTTTTTTGAGCTAGTCGACCCGCGAACCTATCTGTTTTGTATCGACTCATTCTCCTTGATGCTCCAAGGTACATAGTGTGTTTCTTTGCACTTATAGCATGCCTATAAGGTCTATTTGAGTCTCCAAAAGCTCAAGGGCTGGTCTTGTGCCGGTTGGCTTGACCAAACTTCATCACTTCGAAACGCACTTTTCTACCTTCGACAAGCTTCTCCAAGCTATTTTAGACACACTTCCATTTGCAAACCTCTTGGTCTTGTAAACCCACTTGCATCCAATAATTTTCTGACTATTTGGTTTAGGAACCAAATCCCAAGTTTGATTTTCCAATAGTGCATCATATTCTTCCTGCATAGCTTTCTCCCATTTTTCCTTACCTTTTGCCTCTTCATATGTAGAAGGGTCTTCATCTGTTTTAATCATGTAAGCATAATCTTTGGTAGCCAGAAATGAAGTATCATAGCTATACCTTGTAGGTTGCCATTTGTTCCTTGTAGACCTCCTAAGTTCTCCACTTCTTGAGGTTTCTGGTTCTTCATATTCAGGATCAAACCTAGGTGTTTCTTCCACTTCAACCTGCGCTTCATTATTCTCTTCTTCATCAATTATTTGAACCTTTGACTTACCTTTCCTTTGGCTCACAATCTCTTCATCATCTATATTGATATTGATTGTACCTGCATACCAAGTATTTTGTTCATCAAATGTAACATCCTTAGAAACCATGAATTGTTTTGTAGATGGACTCCACAATCTATAACCCATCTGCTTATCATCATAACCAATGAAAACATATTTTTCAGCTTTAGGTTCCAATTTGTGTCTTAATTGTGATGGCACATATGCATATGCCACACATCCAAAAACTCTGCAATGATCCAAGGTACGTCTCTTACCCCACCAAGCCTCATATGGTGTCATACCCTGCAAGGCTTTACATGGTAACCTATTGACCAAATAAGTGGCTGTATTTACAGCCTCAGCCCACAAATAATTAGGGCAATTTTTCTCCTTCATCATGGATCTTGCAAACTCAACAAGTGTTCTATTTCTCCTTTCTGTAACACCATTTTGTTGAGGAGAGTACCTGCAAGTAACTTCCCTTTTTATACCTGCATTCCACAAGTAATCACTAAATTCATTAGAGAAATACTCTCCCCCTCCATCTGACCTTAGTCTTTTCAACTTATGTCCTGTAATTCTTTCTGCATATGCATGATAGTGTTTAAAGGTATTAAACACTTCTGATTTATCTTTGATCACATAAATAGTGATCCATCTAGTAGCATCATCAACATAAATCACATAATACCTTGACCCATTTATACTGAAATCCTTTGATGGCCCCCACACATCTGTGTGTACCAACTCAAGCTTCTCTGAGTACATAAAACCATGCTTGGAGTAGGAAATCTTATGAGCCTTACCTAATTGACATGCCTCACATTTGTATGTCATATGTTGACATGCAACATTAGGCAATCCAAGCACTGAACCATTGTTAATCATGTCTTTAATACCTCTTTCATTGAAATGTCCAAGCCTCTTATGCCAAAGATCTAACTCAGAGATCTTATGTCCTCCATATGTGAACATAGCATGACCAATATTGCCTTGAATCTTTAATGTAAATAATCTTCCTTCTTTCTTCCCTGAAACAATCTGTTTATACCCTTGACTAGGGTCTTCCACATATACTCCATCATTAGTGAACCTTACTTCATAACCTTTTTCCACAATTTGTCCTACACTTATCAAATTCTTAGGAATTGTAGGAACATACAAGACCTTACTCAATAAGGTGCTACCATCCTTAGCCTTCACTGATCCAATTGACTTCACATTGTGCTTTGTGTTGTCACCTGTTTGAACAACATGATTAAAAACCTTATTCTCCAAATCAGTCATCAAGGCTATATTACCACTCAGGTGATTACTACACCCTGAATCAATGTAGAAGACTCTTTGATCTTCACTCTGCCTTTCACAAGTTGCATTCATTATCAATGTTGAATCCTCCTTTTGATCTGAAGCATAATTGTAGTAGGTATTGTTATATTGTTGACTTTGGAATCCTCTACTTGCATTTCTTCCAAAGTAACTCCTACTACCTCTACCTCTGAAATTACCTCTTTGATTTCTGCCACCTCTTCCTCTTGCATTATAGTTTTGACTATATCCATTATTACTCTGAGTATTGTGCCAACAATCATTAGCTAAGTGATTTGTCTTACCACAAATCCAGCAAGCTTTGCCTTCATCTTTGTTGTTCCTGCCTCTTCCTCTACCTTTGCCACCTCCTCTTCCTCTTAGGAAGTTGGCTTGACTAGTTGTTCCTTCATCTTCATTTGCTTGTTGCTTTCCTTTGCTTTGAGTACATTGCATGACGTGTACTTTTGTCACCATCTCCTTTAACATCCTGCTCAAATGTTAGCATATGACCTAACAACTGATTTAAATCAGGAGTGAAATGATCAAGTGATAACTCTGTAGACAAAATGAATGGCTTCCATTTGTCATCACCTCTTAAACCTGTAAGGATTTGCCTTACCAATTTATCCTCCTCAATGTCTTCATCCACAGCTCCTAAAGCATCTGCAATATCTTTCATTCTTGTCACATAGTCTGAAATGGATTGAGAAGCCTTCTTCTTTAAGGTGGTAAACTATGCCCATAAGGAAGCCTTTCTTGACTTAGTAGTATTCTGAAAATGCTCCTCCAAAGCATTCCAAATATCAGTTACACTTTCAAGACCTCGAATATGAGGTAACAAGTAATCATTGACAGCCATATAGATAATGCTCCTAGCTTGAGCATCTTTCTTCATCCAATTTTTCAAATCTGCTAACTCTTCCCTAGTTGGAACACTAGGATCTCTGAACTGTGGCTTCTCTTCTTCTCCTGTGATGTAAGCTATTAAATCTTTGCTCATAAGATGAGCTTCCATCCTCATTGACCATGCAGGATAGTTTTCCCTATCCAATTTCTCTATCTGTAGAGAATCTCCCATCTTGTGTCCACCTGTGTATTGAAATCTTCAGGCTTTATGAACAATATATATACCTTTACTTCAAATTAGAGTCCTTTTGTCTTTCTTGATGTCGTACGGTCTCCTCCTCAAGCTTTGCCTTCAAGCTTTCACCTTTTAGTACTTCAATTGTTGAATTTCTTGAATCTGCAGCAGTCGGGACCCTCCTTTCCTTGATTTTGATGTTTCCTGCTCTGATACCACTAATGGAGAGTGTTAATCTCCAAAAGAATAACCTACTCTTATGATTAGAGCACCTCTATACCAAGAGTAAGTCAAAATCTTCACCAAATTAGAGGTTCAATCTCCAAATTATCAAAAGTTGAAAAATTCTGTGAAGAAGATAAAACACAGAAAGTCTGCTGCACAATTTCTTCTCATTGACCTATCAAATATGTAAAGTTTTCTATGAAGTTTTGTATGGAGTGTCGCCTAGAAGTTGCGCATCTCCTCCAAGTTAAATTTCTTCAAAAGGTTTAGTATAACTTGAGAAATCAACTTCACAAGTCTAAATCTACACTTCTGAGAAGTCGATTTTGACACCCCTAACTTCTAACACATAGTTCTATCAATCTCGAACCCGTTTAAGCAAATGCTTGTAGATACAGATAGCTTACCTTCTAACTTAAAGATTAAGTGCTTGCTTGCACAAAACTTTAAACTGTGGAGTGAGAACTGACCAAAAAATCAAGATCGAAATTTGCGCCTGTTTCAGAGAACTGTGAACACTCATCACATATGAATGTTCCTATTAACAATTCTCCTAGCCTGTTTACAATTAGACTCTGAAACTCAAGTCATAGACTCATTAGCTATGAACTTAGATATCCTCAAAAGGATTTCACAAATGATCTAACACAGATGGAGCAGACACAGAAACATCGGGCGCAATATTTCTTCGATTACTCAGAAAATTACAGTTGAGTGATGAGAGGAAAACTCAACTAACATTTCACATGTCTCATGACATCTAACTTCTCCTTTCTTGACTTCTATACTCACTCATCTATTCTTTCATATGCTCTCATATCACGCGTCGACATTTTCAAGGTATTTATAGAGAAATTTGTACAAGTCTATGACTAATCAAAGATCTAAGTGAACTATAACTTTACTAATGTACATATGTGTACATTCCTCATATCCTCTGAATGTATCCTTCTTCCAAGCTTCAAGAATTGAATCTTTCTTCATTCTTTAATCTTCCAAACATTCAATTGGTGATTGGTCTGCACCAACACTAAAGAGTACGCCCAGCCCCACTAAATCAGAAGACCCTTGGAGTACAATTACGTCCAAGTCTAGTAATGTGGAGGAATTAGCGGAGCTGGTAGCAAAGAAATTGGGAGTCCAAGGACAAAGAAATTACCAACACCCAACCTTAAGAGTGCCTATGATATGAAGATGTAGTCTATGTGGAGGAGATCACCCCACGCACATGTGTGTACGAGGAGTGTTGAGCCCATAAAAGTCATGTTGGTCAAAGTCAACTACAGTCAAAGTCAACAGGTGCAAAGTCAAAGTGATAAAGTGCAGGTGTCAAAGTGCATAGGTAGTGCACAATTAATTGTCCACAAAGGGTAAATTGGAGAAAGTGGGTTGCAGGTTGCAAAGGTATTTTCTCTAATTTCCCTAAGGTTCAAAGTGTGTTTTAAAGTGTTTTGAAAGGTTCAGGTGAACCCCCTCTTATGTGCAAAAGTGAAGACTTAAAAGGAAATGTGAAGGTATGTGAAGCGGCAGCGTATGCACAGGGGAAAGTATGGCCCCCCAATTAAAATTTTGGGTTTTAGTCGAAAGTCACTACAGGACAAAACAATGAGTCGTTGGCTGCCACTTGTGAAGACAATCTTGGGACATCAAAGTGAGCACCAAGATACTATTGTAGTTAGGAGTGTACGTGATCGGCACACTCAAATCAAGGCAAGGACTATTCTTGGACCAATCTTAGAGTAAGAAGGAGAAGCATAGTCTAAGGGAGGCAAGAGAGAGAAGTGCGAGAGTCACCAGTGTGCGGCGCAGAGAAGTGGAGTTGAAGGAGTGCATAGAGAGTGACTAAGGGATTGTGCAGAGAGTGCTAAGCTAGTCCCCAAGGATCTCAAGGTCTCCTTGCAGTGTGCGCGTGCCGACAGAAGGTATTCATTCCTCCCCCTTAGTGGAAGCTTGGTGCAAGGTGTGCACAAGGATAAGCTTGAAGCAGGTGGAGGTCTGGTGCAGAGGAGGCCGGCGGCAAGAAGACTTTGGGATATTTGGTATTTTGTAATTGAGCACTCTGTGGGATTGTGCACAGAGGTATTGGCTTGTATTGTGCTTCAAACATTGTAATTGTCTTACTGTAACCAATCGGCAGAGGCTTCCAAGGTGTATTTTCTCTTCTTGTCTCTTCCCTTTTCTCCTACAAACCCTCAAACTCCTTCTTGTCCAAGAATCCCCCAACAAGGAGGAACTGGTGTACCTCAGACATATCCTTACAACAGACAGCCCCATCAAGGAGCTGCCTTGTATTGCCACATAGAACGAAAATACACGAATCACACTACGGAAAACTGCCCATTCAATAGGCAGGCATGACCCTTCCAACCACCTCAGTATCGACCATATGGATATCCACCTAGAGAGCCAGGTAGAGATATGCGAGGTATAATCCATACCCAACACCACCAGGAGCACCGAGACCATACGAGCAAGCACAACATCCACAACCCCAACCAGTGTTAGGACCACAATTATCACAGCCCCAACATATGGTACCTGTTGGAGCAAGTCTATGACAAGCCTAAGTATTGGCTTGATTCCCACAAAGTCTTAGAAGAAGCTTTAAAAAGAAGACTATGTAAAGTTCACTTGTGAACTACCTCTTGTAACTTTTGAAGAGTTTACTTAATGTAAAAGTGAAAGAATCTTAAGTGGTTGAGTCCACTTGATCAAGAATGGAAAGAGGAGCCACGAATTCGTGATTTGTGGTAGGTAGAGAATCAAATCAATCATTGATTGATTGGAGAGTGATTGAGGGAAGTTAGCCTCCCAAACTCAACTATAAATAGATGGTAGTTTTAGTCGTGGTTAGAGAGACCTATGTGAAGACCTCCAAGAGCTGAGCTTTATGCCATATCAAGGTGTGATTACAAGGCACACATATGTATCAGTAAGTCATTGTATTGTACAAGCAATATACTTTCATTTTCATGATTATTTGAGTTCATCTTTCCATGTTCTTGTGAAGTGTACTACTCACTTCCATTACTCTCAGTTTTCTCAGTCAGCTTGCAGAGATGTTTTCTCTGAGCTTGGTACATCCTTTTCAGTGATTTAACTTGGTAAAGTTAGCTCTATAAGTCTACTATATGCTCACAAATTTTCATGTCATTTTGATGTTGCAATCTTCAGTTATGTTCATTTGAAGTCAACAGGGTCTGTTCATCTTCACTTCTCTATCAGGTACCCGACTTTTTCACTCATCTTGTCAGAGGTGTTTCTCAGTGGTTACTTATTCAAATTCAGTGATTTAAAGTTTGTTGGATTCAGCTTACTGTCTAGTATAACCGTACAATTTTCATAATCATTGGATTCCTACATTTTGAGTTATGTTGATTTTTCTGCTCACTGGTCTCAAACTGTAGCAGCCCGTGAAAATCGGGATGATGTCATCAGTTGTTAAAACTCATTCTCAGTGTGTGGTTCATTATTTTCGATGAGATTACTCTTGAAAGTTAGCTCTTTAGGTTACCTAGACTTCCCCAAGAGGAATTAAGCTAATTTTTGCTGTGCTCAGAGAATTATGTAAAACACTGGACAGGTGTATGAACCAAGAATAGCAAGTTTTCACCTTTGAGCTAACTCCAACTTATCTGTTTTGATCTATCTTTTTGAGAGTGATCTTCCAAGGTACATAGGGTGTCTAATACATCCATTGGCAAGCTAAAAGGGCTCACCATATACTTCTGGAGTTCATTTGGCTGGTGTAGATCAAGGATTTTGCAACACCTCTTCATCTTCAAGCACATACCTATCCATCTCTTCACAGTGGTATCAGAGCAAGGTTGGACAACATGGCAGATGGATTTCCTTCATCAATTGACAAATTGGATAGAGGTAATTACTCAGCTTGGTCATTAAGAATGGAAGCTTATCTCCAAGGTAGAAGTTTATATGGTTATGTGGTTGGAGATGAAGTTATGCCAAGTTTCAGGAACAAAAGTCAACCAACACAAGAAGAGCAAGAAAGATTGAGCACATGGTGCTCCAAGGATGCACTTGCAAGGTCTTATCTCCTCAACTCTATCTCAGGTTTTTTGTTGCCTCACATTAGAAGTTGTAAGACATCTCAGGAAGTGTGGGATGCACTTGAAGCTTTCTTTTCTTTAAGTACTAAAGCTAGGAAGCATCAACTATGGCTGGATTTCACAACTCTCAAGAAGGCTCCCAAACAAAATGTGACTGATTTTGTCACAAAGCTCAAGGACATAGCGGATCAGTTGGGAAGCATTGGAGAGGTAATAGATGAAGAGCAAATTGTAAGGCAGGTCATCAATGGCTTGAAGGCAGATGACAAGTGGGAAGCATTCACCACAGCTATGGATTTGTACATGGACATGCATGTACCTGATTTCAATACACTCATTGGACAACTACTTACCCAAGAGGCAAAACTTATCAAAAATGGAGAAAGCTCTAAAGGTAATCAATCTTCAGCTTTATACACGGATAAAAGCAAGTCTAAAGATAACAAAGGAAAGGCAAAGAAAGTGGATGATGAAGCAGGTACATATCAAGCTAATTATGCAGGTAGAGGAAGACATGGCAGAGGTAGAGGAAGAGGAGGTAGACAAGGCAAGGGGAGATCCCAAGACTCCAACTCATGTTCTATTTGTGGATTAACTAATAATACAACTGAAATATGCTTTAGGAATTCCACGAATCAAAGAGGCAGAGGATACAATAGAGGAAGTTATGGCTACTCAAGAGGAAGGTTCAACAACTACCATGGCAACTACAACAACTACAATCATTCAAACTATCAAGGAGGCTACAAAGGAAGGAGAGACTACAATAACTACACAGAAGACTCAAACAAAGAGGATTCATTATTGATCATGAACATGGCTATGCCACAAGGTAAATCTGATGACCATGTTTTCTACATAGATTCAGGTTGTTCAAATCATGTGGCAGGAAATGTGGCACTCCTATCAGATTTAGAAGATCCAAGGAATAAGCATGAGGTACAAACAGGAGATGATACAAAACATCCTGTGGAGAAAATAGGCAATGTCGAAGCACCTCATGGAAACATCAACCTACTCAGTAAGGTACTCTATGTCCCTACCATTACAAAGAATTTGATAAGTGTTGGGCAGATAGTAGAGAAAGGGTTGCAAGTCAGGTTCACAAAAGCAGGAGCATTTGTTGAAGATCCAAGTCAAGGATTCAGAAGAATTGCAAAAGGTGAAAAGAGAGGTAGATTGTTCACATTTGAATTACAGGACACTAGAAACATTGCTCTCTTTAATTATGGTAGTCAGACACTCACAGAATTGGAAGTATGGCACAAAAGGTTAGCACATATTGGTGAAAGGTCATTAAAGCAAATCTGCAGGGACCAAAGTGTACTTGGACTTCCTAATTTGTCAAAACAACATATGATTTATAAGTGTAGTGCATGTCAATTTGGAAAGTCTCACAGGTTACCATTCATGAAGAAAGGTTATATGCATGGAGATCTCTTGGAGTTGGTTCATACAGATGTATGGGGACCTAGCAAGGAAGCTTCAATATCTGGATCAAGGTATTATGTTTCCTTTATTGATGATTGCAGCAGATGGACTATCCTATTCTTTATGAAACACAAAGATGAAGTTTTTTCATGTTTCAAAAGATATTTGGCTCTTGTGGAGAATCAAACAGGTAAATCACTAAAAAGGCTAAGGTCAGATGGAGGGGGAGAATACTTCTCCCATGAGTTTGATTCTTTTCTTCAAGAAAGAGGAATCAAAAGAGAGGTAACTACAAGGTACACTCCTGAGCAAAATGGAGTGGCAGAAAGGAGGAATAGGACAATTGTTGAAGCTGCAAGGTCTATGTTAAATGAAAAGCATTTACCTAATTACTTATGGGCTGAGGCTGTATCTACAGCCACTTACTTGATTAACAGGTTGCCTTCAAAATCCCTTGATGGAATGACTCCATATGAGGCTTGGAATGGAAGAAGACCAAGCTTAGATCATTGTAAAATTTTTGGATGTATTGCTTTTGCTCATGTTCCTTCACAGGTTAGAGGCAAGATGGATCCAAAGGCAGAAAGGTGTGTATTTATTGGATATGACAACAATCAAAAGGGCTACAGGTTATACAACCCTACCAACAAAGGATTCTTGGTAAGCAGAGATGTAGTTTTTGATGAGAACAATTCATGATATGAAGATTCATGCAGGAAGATCAATTTACCATATGATCTTGAAGAAGATTTTCCAAAGCTTGGTAGAGAACAATCAAAGATTGAAGAACAAGACACCTCAGAGGATGATGAAGAATCTCACATGGAAAAGATCAAAGCATGGAAGTCTAAAGGTAAAGCAAAATTGCAGGAACTTGGACATGAGGCAGAATCATCACATCATGGCCTGAGAAGATCTATGAGGGAAAAGAAAAAACCAGAAAGGTATGGGTTTGACACCTCATTAGTAACTAAACATTCTATCTACATAGCACATGATATAAACCAAGAGGAGCCATCATCATTTGAAGAGGCCAAAGCAAAATCAGAATGGAAGCATGCAATGAAGGAAGAGATTGAAGCACTTGAGGAAAACAACACTTGGGATTTGGTGCCCAAGACTTCATCCATGAAGGTAATAGGCTCAAGATGGGTCTATAAACTCAAGAAGAATTCTGATGGTTCCATTAACAGGTATAAGGCAAGGCTTGTAGCAAAAGGCTTTGCACAAACTTAGGGAATTGATAATGAAGAGACCTTCTCTCCTGTGGCAAAGATGCCTACTATTAGGGTTTTGCTTAGTATTGCCTCTTCCAAGAATTGGAAGATACTTCAACTAGATGTAAAGAATGCATTCTTGAATGGTTGGATAACAGAAGAGGTATATATGGCACAACCACCTGGTTTTGAGAACCAAGTTTATCCTGATTATGTGTGTAAACTTAACAAAGCATTGTATGGTCTCAAGCAAGCTCCAAGATGTTGAAGCTCAAGGTCAAGGACAAAGCATGGAAGCGCATCAAAGAAGTAGACACACAAGAAAGAGGAGCAAGTAGGGAGCTCCAAGAAGCACATGCCAAGGACAAAGCACTATTTGTACAGCTCCATTTTGTTCAAGCCAAGGAGTCCTTGAGCTTGAGGAGTATTAGATGTATCATACCACCAATTTTCATAATTTTTAGATTCCGTTTGAGCCCCCAAATAAGCCCTAGAACCTAATTTTTAACTAGGCCGGACACTAGGTCTGGACAGGGCCAAAACCACTCAAAAAACTATAAAAAGGGCTGGAAAGCTCATTTGAGGGGGCAGCTTGTTGTAGATTTCAGCTTTGTAAGAGATTTCTTTGGTAATCGATTATCTTCCATCGTTCCACTCTTTGCTCTTGCCTTGTGCGCGTGTGTGTGTATGTGTGTGCATGCTTGTGTGCTTTCACTCACGCACTAGTGCACTTCACTTGCTTTTGGTCGTCATACCGGTCCTCACGTCTCCACGGATTGACAATTATGAGGTGAAGCTCCTCACGTTGGTACTCACCATTGTGCTAGAGTGACACCAAATTTGGCGCCGTTGCCGGGGAGAGAGCTTGGAGGACGAGCGTGTGACGGTAAGACGTAGAGTAGTGACGTTGGAAGGTAAAAAAATCACCATTTTCAGTTCAGTTTCTGAGTTTTTCTTCTTCTTCATCTTCATCATCATCACCATCTTCTCCCCTCTTCACCTTCTCTGATCTTTCTCATTTTTGTCTGTACATTCACCTCATTTTTTACTTGCGACTGTGAGGAACATGAGCAGAGCGTGCGCAGAGAAGAAGCGCTGAAGAAACACGCGTGAAAACCCCTCAAAACTTCGGAGAAATTGATTCAGTATCGCGGCGTGACTAAACCTGCGATTGGTATCGTGTGGGTGGTATCGCGGGTTTGGAGCTATATTTTGCATCTACAGGCTGATAGGAGTGACAAGGAGAACACAAGGTACTCATATCTGCAAAAATTTTTGAATTTGGGTGTGAAAATCTCCAAGTATCGTGTCCGGTTGAGTTTTGGTATCGCGATACCAAAATTCCCGTGTATCGCGATACTTGTCGAGGTATCGTATCGTGCACGCCCACTTGAGGTATCGCGATACCATTTTGGCATCGTATCGTCAAGATTGGTATCGCGATCGCGCTTATCGCGGAGAGATCGTATCGCCTGTTGTCTCTGGTATCGTATCGTTGATTTTTGCCAGTATCGTATCGTGTCTTTAAAATTCTGATATCGCGACACCACCGTGGTATCGTATCGTTTGTTCATCAGGACGGTATCGCGATACTGTCATAAGTATCGTATCGCCTAGGTCCCATGGTATCGTGTCGTCATAGTTCCAGTATCGTATCGTCGAGACCTTTTGGTATCGTATCGTGGGCATAGTCTCGTATCGTATCGTGTGATTGTCCAGTATCGTATCGTTGAATGTTCTGGTATCGTATCGTCAGCAGACCAAGTATCGTATCGTCAAACTATTTTGGGTATCGTATCGTGGACTTGGTGGTATCGACTAGTGAGTGGTATCGTATCGCGGCCATTTTCAGTATCGTATCGTGTGGTTTGGTATCGTGATCTTGGTCCACTCAGTAGTATCGTATAGTGTAAAACACAAGTATCGTATCGTCTGTCCTGAGTTCCCAGAAAGATCCTGTTTCCCTGTTTTAACCCCCAAAACCCTGAACTGGCATAACTTTCTCATACGAAATCCGTTCGGAGTGATCTTGGGTTTGTTGGAAAGCTCGTGAGGAGTACAACAAAAACATCGACTGGTTATGTTAATATTAATACCAGGATTATTAGATAGGGTAATTTTAAGTTGACCCTCAGGTCGGACTGGGAAGTAAGGGGTTCCATAAGATTTTGAGCAATTCAAAGGACATTTGTGGACTGGTAGACAAGGCTTATGAACCTAAGATCAAGAGGATACCTAGGAAGAGATCGATAAAGTACCATATCACTTGCAACTAAGATCAACCACACAATCAAGTCAGGGACTCACAACTCAGGGGTTAACACTACGTGCTGAGTTCATAGACAAGTGAGTCAAACATGTCACTTAACTGGGAGAGGCTCTTGGTTTCTGAAGACATGCATAGTCCCACACCCAGGGAAGGTTTTATGTCTAGAGTGGAAGGCGAATATCGAATGTCTCTTCAATATATATCCACTAACTTGCAAGGAATACCCATCTACCTTGATGGTCTACAGAGGACAGTAGCAAGAACGATAAACACCATAGAATCTGAAATAATTCAAAGACCAGCTGTCAAGTATGAAAGTGGAGTTTATAGGGACAAGATGGGCCAGATATATGTAGTAACTGAAAGTCCTAATCAGATTAATGAAAGAGGAGAGTTAGCTCGAGATCAGGAAACTACCTCGCAAAACCCATTCGAAACCCAACAAAGAACAGAAAATGTGACGTTAGGACAAATGAGCCAAGGTAGCATAACCGATAGACCACATGAACAATTCAACATGCCAAGAATCAAACCTCACGGCCACTCTAGTCAGAGGATGGGAAATATGAATAGACCTACCTTTAGGACAGAACCGCCCCAAGGTGTCCCCATCATAATGCAATCTCCAGAGCCAGACAAAAGAGTGAGACCAATCCAATTGGCCAAATGTATGAGAAATCGTTACGATGGCACAGGAGAACCCTATGACCACATTGCAGAATTCAAGCAGGTGTTGCGAGCGGAGCAAGTGGGTGACTTTTTCATGCAATATGAATCCTTTGGGCTAACACTTACGGGAATAGCCTTAACTTGGTTTCAATCTCTGGATCCAAATTGCTTTGAACATATTGAACAATTCTTCCAAGAACTTATTTGGGAATTCACGAAGCGCGGGATCAAGCACAATTCGTCATCCTTACTACATAGTTTCAAACAAGCTCCCAATGAGACAGTAAAAAATGCAGCACGAAGATTTAAGCAATACGTAACTCGATGCCCTGTGACAGAGAGACCTTCTCAGCAAAAAATGATATCCCTATTTTTAGAGGGTCTAACAAATGGAACATTAAGAATGTTAGTATACGTAAAACGGTTGCAAACTCTGAGTGAGTGTCTTCAAGAATGTATAGATTTGGAAGACAACTTAGCTGAGGATCTCAAAATCACACAAGATCTTACCAAAACGGAGGACACAAGGAGCAATGGGACTTCTAGTTCCAGTTATGTGGAGGAAGTGACAGAGTTGGTGGCCAAGAAATTAGGGGTACAAGGACAAGGGAACTATCAAAACTCCTCCTTGAGAGTGCCAATGTTAGGAGGTTGCACACTTTGCGGTGGGGATCATCCATCTCATGTCTGCAACCAAGAAGCATTTGGATTATCACAACCTTACCCGTACGATAGACGACCAACTCAAGCGCCTAACATGTACTCTTATAGTGAGCAGAAGCACATCAACTACAATGCTGAAAACTATCCAATGAATAGACAACCACGACCAATTGTACCCCAATGTAGACCATATGGATACCCTCCTGCAGAACAAGGTGGAGGAGTTCCTAGGCATAATCCATATCCAGAACCACAAAGATTCCCTAGATTGTATGAACATGAAGGATATAGCCAACCTCAACCTATACCAAGACAAAAACCACCCCACACATTAGCTCCGATACAAGGGCAGAACATCACGATACAAGTCGTTTGTCTAGAGTGTGGCAAAGAACAGCTTTTGAGAGATTGTCCCGGACATCCCGCTAGTGCACCAAAGGTTACACCCATTAATGTAGTAGGCCTAGCGAGGGACTCAAGTTCCAGTAGTGATAATGTGGCTCCTATACACGCAGTTACTAGGGCACAAGCCTTACAACAAAATAAACCAGCTGAGCAATCAGAGCCAAGTGAATCAGGAGAGCCTAGTAAGAGAAGAACAAGAACATGGAAGGATACTAGAGAGAAGGCCAATCGTAAGTGGACCAAAAAGTTATCCGAACTAGAAGAAAGCCTAAAAGATGCAAAAACAAAAATAGAAGATATTGCCTCTCAAAACCCCTCACAAGTCCAAACTCCATCCACATCACCTCATCCCCACTCACCAACCACGGTAAATGAACCACCACAACCGGGGTCGGTTCTTGCAGATCCAACCCCAGAACACTTGGATATGATGTTCAAAGCATACCAGGCTCGACTTCAAGAAGGGCCAACACCTGCCAACCTAGATAAGAGCTACCCTAGAGCAGATTTAGAGATTGAACGGACAAAAATGTGCATAAAAATGGTGGAACTAGCTCAAGCTATGTTCGAGGCCAATCAATCATTCAATCAGACGAATGCTAATACGCCGGGGTTGCACTTCCAGGGCTTACTAGATAGATTAGAGCAGCTGGTAAATAAACCTCAAGTTTCTTTACCTCCGCAGGCTCAACCTACTATTGAAAGAGAAAGCTCATCACCACAGAAAGTCTATGTTCCTGACTCCATAGATGAGGGAGAGCCTCTTTCAATTCAACAACACTCTCAAACGTTCTTGCGGGAAATACAAGAAGAGAAATGGGCCAAGGAGAAGGATAATCCTCCTCCTATCCTTGAGATTGATGACCTTCATGATCAGTTTCCACAAGACATTCCATCTATTTATGGAGAAGAAATAGAGCAACAAGAAGATGAACGTTTGGATGTTGAATCTAATTGTTTACAAGAATTGCCACAGTTCACAGACCCAGGGGAAACTGAATCGGTCCAGATTAGAGCTCCCACAATAGTGGTAAGAAATGAAGACTCGGTGATTCCAAGAAACACTGACGTCGTGAAGAACACTAAAGTTCAGTGTCATCTCACGGTAGAGGAGCTGCTCAAAGCAAAACCTGAGCTATGGGATCATGTGAAGGATCAAGTTCCCGAACTTGATTCCAAAATGCCAAAAGCAGACTCTAAAGAGAAAGTTCCAGAGATACCTCTTGATAAAATAGGGGACATGTGTGAGGGTGACGAAGGTAATACTTATCTTCCAATCACCTACCAAGGTTACACAACCAAAGCAATCATAGATTCAGGTGCTGGTGCTGCTATTGCAACCACCTCCTTGTGGAAGCGATGGGGCAAGCCCACATTAAAACCAACTAGAATGAAGCTTCAGATGGCTGACGGCCATGTGGAAAGACCTCTAGGATTGCTCGAAGGGGTAACTCTAACCACCTGTGGTGTAGAGTTTGAACACACATTTGCTATATGTAACTTTGAGAAAAATAACATCTACGAGATGATCTTAGGAAGGCCCTTCCTACGACAACTGCAAGTGGTACAAGATTGGGGAACCAACTCCTTATACTTGCAACGCTTAGGGGTCACAACCAAGGTAAATTTGAAGGATTACACCTTCAGAGATGTTCCACCCCTACAGTGGAATCCTATCCACAAGGAGCAAGAAGATTCAGTCTCTGTGCATTCTAAAAGTTCATCTGATACATCTTGGATGCATGAGGATACTCATTTGTGGATGTGCAAGGTCGCAAAGGAAGAGGAAAAACGCTTAAAGGCTAGAGAAAAAGGAACTTCTCAAGGAGATAGACCAGTTAGAGACCCAGCCTATACGCCGATGATATTTCCAGACGAGGAATTTGAGCCTCATGGTTGGGCAGAAATCCTAGCCACCATGGACATTGCTGTCAATGAAGAACAATGGACACCTCATTGTGACGAGGAGGAATATGATATTTCAGTGTTCATGTGTCAGCCCTTGCGAGAAGAATGTGACCCTAGTGAATTCATAAAAGAAGAAGAGAACGATGATGATCTAGAGTCCATTGTGATGGATAGCTGCTTTATTTCAGAGGAGCACTATCTAGAAGACATAGGAGTATTCACACAGAAAGAAGAAGAACCTCTCACAAGCATCAAAACGGTAAATTCAAAGGATGGGAGTGAAGGTAATCAAACGAAAAAGAAAAGGAAAGTAGTGAAACAAGAAGAGGAGGAGAAATTGTTTGAAGTACCAGAAAATTTCAAGAAATACGAAGTTGAGGACAGAAAAATTTTGGTACGAATGCCTAAGAGAGAGGCCACAGCAGGAGAGGCTTATGATAACAAAGAAAAGACCAAAAAAGTCGTGGTCACCATGGAGGATAATGAAGAGAGATGTACATACATAGGAGATGACCTAAGTAAAGAAGAGGAAGCAGAGTTGGTAGCCTTGTTAAGGGAATATAGGGATGTGTTTGCGTGGCACTATAAAGACTTGAAGGGAGTAGATCCAAAAATTTGTTCTCATACGATTCCCACGATAGCAGATGCCAAGCCCACCAAACATAAGCCCTACACATATAATGACACTTATGCAGCCAAAATAAAAGAAGAAATTGATAGATTGATTGAAGCTGGAT
The DNA here is from genome assembly GCA_020310875.1 of Ceratopteris richardii. Classification (NCBI taxonomy): domain Eukaryota; kingdom Viridiplantae; phylum Streptophyta; class Polypodiopsida; order Polypodiales; family Pteridaceae; genus Ceratopteris; species Ceratopteris richardii. Next base: position 17,501,346 of record CM035433.1, on the reverse strand, counting down.
TCATCTATGAGATTGAGCATACTGAATGGGTGTCCCCCATTGTAGTGGTGCCCAAAAAGAATGGAAAATTGCGAGTGTGTATTAACCTTAAAAAAGTTAATGCTGCTACAATCAGAGATAGTTATCCACTTCCAATCACTGAACATTTATTGGAGCGTGTTGCAGGCAAGGAAGTTTATAGCTTCCTTGATGGATTTTCGGGTTACAACCAAGTAGCCATTGCCCCAGAAGATCAACACAAAACGGCTTTTGCCACGGAATGGGGGATCTTTGCATTTCGGGTGATGCCATTTGGGCTCACCAATGCACCTGCAACCTTTCAACGGCTCATGTGTCATGTCTTCAAAGAGTTCTTGCGAAAGAGCTTAGAAGTATATGTGGATGATTTATGTGCTCATTCCCAAGAAAGGAGATGTCACATTCCTGAGCTCAGACAAATCTTCAACAAGTGTAGACAATACCGAGTGTGTCTGAACCCAGAAAAGTGTGTGTTCATGGTACGTCAGGGTAAAATCTTAGGTCACATTGTCTCTAAAAACGGAATATCAACAGATGAGGACAAGGTAAAAGCCATAGCGGAGTTGCCGAGGCCAAGGAATGTTAAAGAGGTACAAGCCTTTATGGGTCATTGTGGATATTACCGTAGATTTATTCACATGTATGCAATCATAGCTAAACCTCTTTATGCCTTGTTGACAAATTTTGAGTGGAACGACGAATGCGAGAAGTCCTTCAATGAGCTGAAGAGACGCTTGTGCACAGCACCGATACTGACCACTCCTGATTGGAATAAGCCATTCCATGTACACGTGGATGCATCCAATTATGCAATAGGATGTGTGCTGTCACAACCAACTGGTGAAGGGAATTTAGATTTGCCTATAGCATATGCTAGCAGACAATTGAATGCTGCTGAACGAAACTACACCACAACCGAAAGAGAAGGTTTAGGCATGGTATACGCTGTGAAGAAATTTAGACACTATTTATTAGCCAACAAGTTTAAGTTCTTCACTGATCATCAAGCCTTATTATACTTGGTCAATAAACCTTGCAATACAGGACGCTTAGTAAGATGGTTCCTCTTACTAATGGAATATGACTTCGAAGTGGTTGTTAGGCAAGGTAAGACCCACCTTAGAGCGGATCACCTTTCTCGCATTACTTCAGGAGAGCCACCACAAGGAGTGCCTGATGAATTGCCCGACGCTTATCTGTTCAATTTAGAAGTTGTTCCTAAATGGGCAAATAAGTTAGTGCCTGTCCTAACCTTCGGACCCGCAAATAAGACCGTGAAAACAAATAAAGACGAAATTGTAAAATCCCAAAAATATCAAATATTAGCAGGAAGCATGTACAAACAAGACACAGAAGGAGTATTAGCTTGTTGCGTCGAGGACGATGAACATAGTAGTTGGTTGCAACAAGCCCATGAAGGGTTTCTAGGGAGTCACTATTCTAAACAACGAACATTGCAAAATCTAAAACGTTTAGGAGTGTATTGGCCTAGTATAGACAAAGAAATTCATGAGTGGATCAAGAATTGTCCAGTGTGCCAAAAGAGACCCCCGGTGGAGCATGCGACTCTTTATCACATATCATTAATTCCAGATTGGAGTGCTCCATTGGTAGAATTTATGAGAACGGGAACGTTACCCAGCGAGGCTAGTCTAGCAAGGAAACGAAGCATGGAGCAAGAGGCTAAAGACTATGCCTTAGTAGGAGACAATCTATATCGGAGAGGAAAAGATGGTTACTTAAGATTGTGTGTTCACGAATCAGACTATTTGAAAATCTTAGAAACTGTCCATAGCAGTGTTGCAGGTGGACATTTTGGTCCTGATAGAGTAATTAAGACTATTCTATTCTCAGGACTTTGGTGGCCCACTCTTCATATGGATGCACATACCTATGTGAAGAAATGTGACACATGTCAACGTGCCCAGTACCCGATTCGAAAGGATGAGATGCCTTTGAGGCCAATGATGGGGGGACGTGCATTCTCGAAGTGGGGCATAGACTTTGTAGGTCCTATCAACCCTCCAGCTAGAAGCTCCCATGCAGAATACATTATTGTAGCCACGGATTACCTCACAAAGTGGGTAGAAGTCAAAGCCACAACAAAGAACAATGCTCAAACTACAGCGAAGTTTTTATTCGAGAATGTGTTCACAAGATACGGATTACCAATAGAGTTAGTTAGTGATAGAGGCACACACTTCTTGAATGAAGTCATTGAAAATCTTCTCCAAGAATTCTTGGTGATACACAAGAAGTATGCCCCCTATCATCCACAAGCTAACGGACAAGCTGAGAGCACGAATAAGATCCTATGTAACGTATTGACAAAACTCGTAAATAACAAACGCTCCGATTGGGACAAACAACTTCATCATGCTGTTTGGGCCTACCGAGTTGCCTATAAAACGGTACTCAATGCCACCCCATTTCAGATGGTCTTTGGACAAAATGTTGTGCTACCATTGGATTTCCTAATCCCAACTTTAAAAGTAGCACAAGAACATGATTGGAACGGACACGAGTTATCCTCGAGGATCTTCGATTTAGAACGCTTAGGTGAGACAAGGCTACGTGCGGCTGCAGGCATCTATGCTGCAAAGAAAAGGCAAAAGGCATACTTTGACGCACATATCAAGGATAAAGGCTTGAAAGAGGGAGACCTAGTGTTGGTTTATACACTAAAGCAACATGCTCGTAAATTGGAAAAAAGAGGATATGGACCCATGATCGTGAATAGAATTTCCACTAGCGGTGCAGTTCAATTGGCCACACTAGAAGGTGACATCTTGCCCAACTATATCAGTGGTTGTCGAGTCAAGCTATATCAAGAACCTCTTACAGAGGATATGCTACAGAGACTCAACACTGCTAAGAAGCGAAAAGAAGAAGAGTTAAGGGTTAGAGCAGAAGCACAGGCAGAGGCTAGAGAGATCATTAGGAGAAATAAGTTAAGACGCCTAGGCATAGATATCAATCATGAGGCCTCAAAATACCACATGGCCATGTGTCAAACATCATGTGTATTTGCTTCTCAAATAATGGATCGACGTCCATTTGTGACCATAGCGGTAGGACAAGGAAAGAATGCACAGACCGTGAGAGCATTAATTGACTCAGGTGCAGCAACTAGTGCAGTTAGACTTTCATACTGCCAAGACCTGCAATTGGACATCAAGCCCATAGAAGCCTATCTCATAGGATTGGGAGGTGTGGAAACCCCTTGTTTAGGCGAGGTGCAACTTCCCATCTACCTTCAAGATGTTTCAATAAAAGTCAAAATGCTAGTGTGTCATGATGCGGACCTTACGGAGCCACTTGTCCTAGGTCAAGATTGGATCTATGACCATGCAGTCAACTTAAACCTAAGAAGTCAACTTCTTCAAGTTTGGGTACATGAACAATGCATTACATTAGAATTAGACAATTGCATGCTCACACATCCAGAGGTCACACATTCTCTTAGTTCTCATGAAACTAATCTTCGTAAAGAAAATGTTGTGTGCGTCAATAACCCTACGAAGCAGAAGGACTCAATCATGGAAGCACAAGCTCAGAGGCCAGCGAATCTCTCTTCTTCCTCACATACTAATGCAAGGGTAAATCGACCAAAGAGGCAAGCAAAAATGACATCTGCTATATCAACTAGACAGACTGAATTCAAGAAGAAAGAAGCTCAGGGCATGAAGCAGACTTGGGTACAAAAAAATGAACAACCACCAGCTTTGCCACAACCTTTCCCAGTGAGGCAAGCCAACCATGCTGAAAGAAGCATCAAGAAACAAGGACCACCTCAATCCTACGGTCTTCGACAACTTTGGGTACCAAAGCAATCAAGGGAGGCCGACCCTGATAACGTACAAATTTGGGTGCCAAAAAAGTTAGTTGCAGCTCAACACGGGCGATTACAAATGTGGGTACCCAAGACACTCTTACATGCACAAACACCACAAATCTCCCTCCCCAGCAAAACTTCCACAAAGACGCCAAGGAGAAGCAAGGGTCAACACCAGGCACAAAGAACCAAAGCAGATCAACCCACCTCTTTGACAATCATAAAAAGGCAACCAAAAAGGGTATGGGTTTGGAAGCCAAAAGTATCAACAGCTTCCATAAAATCAAAGAGCCAACCACGCTGGTTACCAACTTTTAAACACCATTCCACGATGAAAGGGCCAGAAGTGATCTCCACAAAGCCACATACCATTCTCAAATGGATTCCTATAAGGAGGTGTACATCATTGCAAGATTCAATCGACACCTCCAAACAAAGATTGCATCGAGTCTAGAATTTACATCAAAAAGCCTCGACCAACAACAACCATGTGCCTATGGCATAACCTTGCCTTTTGCACCATTCCGGTCATGCATTTCCAAAGTATGCATTAATCTAGGGCCACAATACACGGCCGTGCATAGGCACAATTGAGAATCCCAGGCACATGTGACACACATGACACATGTCAAATATTTTTGACACTAACACATTTATTCTTGTTTTGTGCCATTGTTCCCCAAAAAAAAAAAAAAAACAAAGAAGAAAGGGAGAAAAGCAAGAAAGACAAAGAGAGGAGACATGACTATACGCTTGAAGAAGCTCATCCAGCAGCAAGGCCATTCCTCAACAACACGACAAGCCAATAGTCAAACACAATGATGGAATACAACACGGAGAGATGAAGATCTACAGACCTTTCAACATGGTAAGATATGCCTGTTTCAACAACACTATAACCATGATAGATTAGGAAACCTCTTCATCGGCATACCCTTGAGCACTTCGCTCAAGACCCAATTTCTTGCACCACACTTCATCCCATGCATTTTCCAAGTACGCATGCATAGGGCTATATTACAAGGCCATGCACAAGGCACATATCTCGTCCAACCCATGCACGAATGCACTGACCCATCATCCATTATGGGTTGCAAGTACTTGGCAGGAAAACGATGAAAGCCATCTTTGGATGAATCAAAGGACATCAGGGTGACCACTACAAGAGCAAGGAAGCCATCCACCACCGAGAGTTGTTCATAATCAACATTGACTACCCCTTTGAGCAACTAGCAGTTTTGGAAAACTCACAAATGCACCATCAAGATGGAATAGAAGGAACAAGTACATACAAAGGGACTACAAACTACACGAGCGAGCAAACAAACGCTCAGGCTACAATGGGAAGATGGAGCGATCCTGTTGAACGTACAGGACACTACCTCTCAACATACTACATCGAACAACCACTACAGTAAGGGTCTGTCAGGGACGACAGACTCAAGAGGGGGGGGAGTGTTGAAGCTCAAGGTCAAGGACAAAGCATGGAAGCGCATCAAAGAAGTAGACACACAAGAAAGAGGAGCAAGTAGGGAGCTCCAAGAAGCACATGCCAAGGACAAAGCACTATTTGTACAGCTCCATTTTGTTCAAGCCAAGGAGTCCTTGAGCTTGAGGAGTATTAGATGTATCATACCACCAATTTTCATAATTTTTAGATTCCGTTTGAGCCCCCAAATAAGCCCTAGAACCTAATTTTTAACTAGGCCGGACACTAGGTCTGGACAGGGCCAAAACCACTCAAAAAACTATAAAAAGGGCTGGAAAGCTCATTTGAGGGGGCAGCTTGTTGTAGATTTCAGCTTTGTAAGAGATTTCTTTGGTAATCGATTATCTTCCATCGTTCCACTCTTTGCTCTTGCCTTGTGCGCGTGTGTGTGTATGTGTGTGCATGCTTGTGTGCTTTCACTCACGCACTAGTGCACTTCACTTGCTTTTGGTCGTCATACCGGTCCTCACGTCTCCACGGATTGACAATTATGAGGTGAAGCTCCTCACGTTGGTACTCACCATTGTGCTAGAGTGACACAAGAGCTTGGAATTTCGGGCTTGTTTCATTCTTGCAGGACAAAGGCTTTCAACCAAGCAAGGCAGATCCTTCACTCTTTATTAAAAAGAGTAATTCCGAGGTCATCTACCTATGTGTATATGTAGATGATATTATATTGACAGGAAATGATGCAGATGGTATGAAGAAGATCAAAGATCAGATGAGAGAAGAGTTCAAGATAAGTGATTTGGGTTCACTTACCTACTTCCTAGGTTTGGAAGTTTTCTACAAAGATCATGGTTTGTTTCTCACTCAAAGGAAGTACATTAAGGACATGTTGGCAAAATTCAAGATGCAAGATTGTAAGATTGCAGGTACTCCAATGGAGGTCAATCACAAATTGAGCTCACATGAAGGTGAACTCATAGAGGACATCACATCATATCAAAGTCTAGTGGGTAGTCTCAACTATGCCACATTGACAAGAGTAGATATATGTTATAGTGTGAGTGTGCTAAGTCAATTTATGCACACACCAAGGAAACCACATATGGATGCTGCCAAAAGGATTCTCAAGTATCTCAAAGGAACCATAAATGAAGGACTTTATTATCCTTATGTATCTGATTTAGGTTTGAAGCTATTTTCTGATGCAGATTGGGATGGCTCCAAGGAAGATAGAAGGAGCACTTCAGGTTATCTTACCTTTGCAGGTTCAAAGCTTATTTCATGGTCATCCAAGAAGCAACCCACAGTTTCTCTCTCTTCTACTGAAGCTAAATATAGAGGTCTTGCCATAGCTACACAAGAAGCTATGTGGATGAAGACATTATTCAAAGATCTTGGATTGGAGTTTGGAAGTCCAACTATTTTTGGTGACAATATGAGTTCTATTCATTTGGTTGCTAATCCTATTTTTCATGCAAGGACTAAACATATTGAAGTTCATTATCACTATGTACGAGAAAAGGTTCTAAGCAAAGAGATTCAAATATCATATGTGTCCACTCATCAACAATGTGCAGATATTCTAACCAAAGCATTGGATGGTACAAAGCTTTGCAAATTCAAGGCTATGATTGGTTTGCAGGTAATCTTCGAAGATTGAAGACCTCAAGCATACTTGGCTTGAGGGGGAGCTGTTGGAGCAAGTCTATGACAAGCCTAAGTATTGGCTTGAGTCCCACAAAGTCTTAGAAGAAGCTTTAAAAAGAAGACTATGTAAAGTTCACTTGTGAACTACCTCTTGTAACTTTTGAAGAGTTTACTTAATGTAAAAGTGAAAGAATCTTAAGTGGTTGAGTCCACTTGATCAAGAATGGAAAGAGGAGCCACGAATTCGTGATTTGTGGTAGGTAGAGAATCAAATCAATCATTGATTGATTGGAGAGTGATTGAGGGAAGTTAGCCTCCCAAACTCAACTATAAATAGATGGTAGTTTTAGTCGTGGTTAGAGAGACCTATGTGAAGACCTCCAAGAGCTGAGCTTTATGCCATATCAAGGTGTGATTACAAGGCACACATATGTATCAGTAAGTCATTGTATTGTACAAGCAATATACTTTCATTTTCATGTTTATTTGAGTTCATCTTTCCATGTTCTTGTGAAGTGTACTACTCACTTCCATTACTCTCAGTTTTCTCAGTCAGCTTGCAGAGATGTTTTCTCTGAGCTTGGTGCATCATTTTCAGTGATTTAACTTGGTAAAGTTAGCTCTATAAGTCTACTATATGCTCACAAATTTTCATGTCATTTTGATGTTGCAATCTTCAGTTATGTTCATTTGAAGTCAACAGGGTCTGTTCATCTTCACTTCTCTGTGAGGTACCCGACTTTTTCACTCATCTTGTCAGAGGTGTTTCTCAGTGGTTACTAATCCAAATTCCGTGATTTAAAGTTTGTTGGATTCAAATTACTGTCTAGTATAACCATACAAATTTTCATAATCATTGGATTCCTACATTTTGAGTTATGTTGATTTTTCTGCTCACTGGTCTCAAACTGTAGCAGCCCGTGAAAATCGGGATGATGTCATCAGTTGTTAAAACTCATTCTCAGTGTGTGGTTCATTATTTTTGATGAGATTACTCTTGAAGGTTAGCTCTTTAAGTTACCTAGAGCTCCCCAAGAGGAATTAGGCTAATTGCTGCTGTGCTCAGAGAATTATGTAAAACATTGGATAGGTGTATGAACCAAGAATAGCAAGTTTTCACCTTTGAGCTAACTCCAACTTATCTGTTTTGATCTATCTTTTTGAGAGTGATCTTCCAAGGTACATAGGGTGTCTAATACATCCATTGGCAAGCTAAAAGGGCCCACCATATACTTCTGGAGTTCATTTGGCTGGTGTAGATCAAGGATTTTGCAACACCTCTTCATCTTCAAGCACATACCTATCCATCTCTTCACAGTACCTGTGAAGTATGCCCAACCAGAAGAAACTTTGGAAGGAGCCATAGTGCCAGCCTCAACGATGACCAATATAGAATCAGCAAACCTTGGATACGGTCTATCCTCAGGAGATTACTATCCCTATGACACCAACATGTTGGAGTATGAAACAACATATGATTCGGCATACTATGGATATGAAGGCTATGATCAGGCTTATGGAACGGAGGTAGCAACTTTAATGCATACTGCACCTAAAGCACAACCACCCGTGAGACCACCCCCAGACCACATATGCCAAGAGGACCATGTTATAGATGCGGAGGAGACCATTTTATTAGAGAATGTCCTCGGCCTTACAATCCACAATCTCCTAGGACTTGGGAAGGATATTGCAATGATTGCGGGAAGGAACGTCTTTTCAGAGACTGCCCAAAGAATCCCACCAAAGTCTAAGACACTGCACCTATTAATGTAATTGAAGTGATAGAAGCACCTGGAGGTGAAAAGGAATACACCGTGCCTTTAAAGGCCATTACACGAGCTCAAACAAAGGAACGAAAAGAAAAACAACCAGAATGGGAACAAGAAAACAATAGAACAGTAAACCCCAAAAGCCAAATAGTAGAAGATTTAGAGGAATCACATGAGAATACACAGAACATGAAAGCACAAAGATGGAAGGAAAGAAGAGAGAAGCTCAAAGAGAAATGGATGAAAAAAAAAAGTCAAGACAATAAGAAACAAACAAGAAGTAGTAAGGAACATAAAGAACCGGAGAGTAGGGAAGCAGTTCCCATTTCACCGCTTATCCAAGAAGTAGAGAAACCAGGATCAATTCTAGCTGACCTAAAAACAGACGACTTAGACATGTGGTTGAAAGCTTACCAAGCTAGAATTAAGAAGGGACCAACTGTGGAACAACACGAAAAGCTTTACCCACAAGGAGAATTAGAGAAAGAGAGGCTTGCTATATGCATGAAACTTATAGAGGTGGCACAAGCAACCCTAGAAAAGACTATCCCAACCCTTCCAGAGACAAGGATAGCAGAGGAGCAATACAAGGAGTGTGTTAAAGCCAAGGGTAAAGAACCTAAAGAGAAGGATGAAAAATGTGAGTGAGTGAAAAACCAGGACGAACCCATGTCAACAATACTAGATTTAGAGGCTGACTAGCCAAAGGAGTTATGGAATAGAACCCGAGAAGAACAATGGAAGAGGAATGGATTGACTAAACCTCCCTTTGAGAAATTAGATGTGGAAGTTTATCAACCGAATCCCAACGTGAAAGAAGTATATTAGGAAGTATCAAGACTAGACCAAAACAGAGAAGAAGCTCAGAGCATTTCAACCTTACCGAATTACATGGGAGAAAACAAAAAGGAATCTATGATAATCCGAGCACCCACAATACATGGAAAAGGACAAGTAAACTCAGATAGGAATTCACACAATCTAACAGAACTTAAGAAGACGAAAGTACAATGCAAACTGACTGTGGAAGAATTACTCAGGGTTAAGCCGCAATTATGGAAGCAATTAGCAAGTCAAATGGAATTAGGACAGGAGAAGGACGAAAAGGAAAACAAGGGAAAAGAAAACTCATCTAAGATACAAATCCCAGTAGATAAGGTGGGAGAATTTAGTGAAGGAGATGAAGGTAATACATGTCTACCTGTCACTTACAATGGGTACATGACCAAGGCTATACTAGACACAAGAGCAAGAGTAGGAATTGCCACCAAGGAGATTTGGGAGAAATGGGGAGAACCTGCTTTACGGCCCACATGCATGAAGCTCCAATTAGCAGATGGTCATGTGGAGAAACCCTTAGGAATACTAGAAAAGATCAAATTAACCACCTGTGGAGTTGAATTTGAACACACATTAGCCATCTGTAAATTTGAGAAGGCTAACAATTACGAAATGATATTAGGCCTACCTTTCATGAGACAAATGCGGGTAGTGCAAAACTGGGGACGAGATTCGTTATACTTGCAACGTCGAGGAAATACCACCAAGATAAAATTGCATACATTTGCATATTGAGATGTCCCGCCACTACAGTGGAATCCCATACACAAGGAGGAAGATGACCTATCTATTCATAGTGCTGGATCAAGCGATCAATCATGGATGCACGAGGACGCCCAGTTATGGATGTGTAAAGAAGCCAAGAAAGAGGATAATAAAAGATAGTTGTGGCCAATAGGACATCCTAACTACCGACCTGTAGAGGACCCAAGGTACATGCCTCAAATCTTTCCTGATGAAACCTTTGAACCGCATGGATGGATGGAAATCTTAGCCACCTTGGACGTATGTGTGAATGAAGAAGTCCTAACTATGGACGAATGCATAGACGAAGAAGGCTATGATGTAAATTTGTACATGGTGGTCCTGCAAGAGGTGGAAGCAGGAGAACTCTTAGAAAAGGAGTGGAAAGAGGAATACGAGAGCATAGAGATGGAACCGGAGTTTGAATCTGAAGAATGTTACCTAGAAGCTATTCATACCAAAGACAAGTATGGCATACACTAAAATAGAGGTGATAGAGATGGAGAGTGATGTCATTGAGTGTGTGAGAGAAGTGTGATTAAGTGGAGAAGTAGAGAGAAAAAGTGGGGTTAGGGGGTGTTTTCGTGCAACAACCAAAATAAACTTAAACTACACTACTAAAAACTGGAAATGGGGAGCAAATGGTCCAATCTAAGGGTAAAAGTGCCATGCAAGAACTCAAATCCTATGCAATTGAGCAAAAACAAAATTGCAACACAATACTTTACTCCATTTTCTTGAGCTCTCCAAGTGATGAAAGGCCGATCTTCCACGGCAACGGTGCCAAATAATGTTGAAGTTGTAGCAAGAGAAGATCAAAACCCTCAGCACCTTGCATGGAAGCAAGAAGGAAGGCTCAAGAGCGACTCTCCTCTCATCCACCCCTACCTCCAACATGTTCAAGCCATTGTCCATCAGCCCCATGCTATGCCACATGCTTGAAAACATGGAGAATAGGGAGTCAAGGATCCTAGTCCATGAGGAAAATAAAAGCAAAGCAACTACTCTACTCACACAAAGGAGAGACATGCATAAGAACACACACACACACCTCACTCTCACACACTCACAAAGACACAATACATAAATGTAAATAGTCTTGGAGTAAAGAAGAGCCTTCTTTCATTCATAAGAGATATTACATGAGAGCACATCGACCAAAAGCTCCCCTCTTTACAAAAATGAGCCTCTATATATAGGCTAAGCACATTTCCCCATGTGCTTCTTTGAAAAGTCAAAAAGGGAGTATCTCTCTAGCTAACATATCTTTTAGGATATTCCAAAATCAATTCTAATAACAACCAAATCCCAAGAAACTCCATGCATGGGATTTTTATGTGGGATTGTCCTAGGAGAGCCAAAAAGGTGAGATATTCAAGAGTCTCCTATATTGTGGTGTAAAGAAATATTAAAAAGTGCTTTAGGAGAGTGTTCACATGTGACACTCAAGTATATACAAGGAGGGTTATTCTCATAGTCTAGGGAGGGTTCCCATGCACAGTTTAGGATGTGTGCATACTCCACAACCCAACACTCTCCTTCCCCTAGACTTTGTCATCCTCGAGAAAGTTAGAATAAGAGGATCATATGTAGCTGAATTCTTCCAAGTTGGAGTCAAGTGTGGAAAGTCTTCATATCTTCAAATGCACAATTTTTCAATCTGTAAGTCTTTAGGCTACAGGCCTCCAGGTCTTCAATGATTGTCAAATCTGCAGCACTGAGAATCTTCGAAGCTACAAGTCTTCAGTCTTTACTTCAATATGCAATTGTTCAGTCTTCAGGGCTGGGCGACACAATCCCCTTGGGGGGAAGTCAGCCCAAGATTCCTCCCACAGTGTAGTCCTATGTAGGACTGATAGAGCCTCACCCGAGAGCTCCCAAACCTGAAATTAAACACACACAACAACAAGACTGTTTCTGAAAAGAAGTAGACAATAACAATTAGTCTAATTTTAGTTTCCACTTCAGGGAGCATCGAGTCCTTCAAGACTTGCTCATCTAGAGAGAAATCCTCTTGAAGATCTATCTTGCCATGGTGTGCATATCAGTTATAGCTACTTCTACATGGTAGTGATAGAAATTATCATCACTTGACATTAATATCTTCATATTCCTGCAAATCAATAAAAAGTAGCTCCAAAGAGCCCATCAACAAGAATAGCCTTCTAGCTCTTCATATCTCACCAATTTTTAATATGCCACAATCAAAGATATTGTGTTAACAAACACGTGAAGGTGTGACATGTATTGCAAACATGAGATGAATGCCCTTTTAGTGTCTTTAATAAATGTGCATTGGCCTATGAATTTTTTTATGTGAACATAAGTATAAAGAGTGATATGAAGAACCAAATGAGTCAATTAGAATATCAACGTGTTATTATAATCGATGAAGATGAAGTATCTAAACATCAAGACTGTAGGAGTGACATAAGGAAAACAAAGTCCTAGTCATTCGATAGTCTATATGGAGACTTGGAGATTATCCTCATATGGTAATCATAAAAGTTCAAATCCCATGTTAGTGTACCACATCAAGCCAAACACCTACTTTAATTCTAAGAGAGCAACTGCTATATCAGTAAGAAAAGGCATGAACCAAGTTCCTTGCATTAGATAATGCTGAGTCCTGCAAGTTAAAGCCAGGCATCGACAATCTTTGTGTCCATCACACAAATTTACTTCTTCTTAGTGCCTTATCAAGTGATAGTGCCTGAGAGTGTAAGAAGGTATGGATGCAAGTCATCAACAGAGTAAGAAAGTAGTAAAACATGACATCCCTATGTCTCCACTCATATAGATATCTTGGATGTTTTTCATAATATAGCTCAATGTAGAGGCTTTTCTTATGTAGTTGGAAGTTCCTAGAACTCCCTCATGGATCAGTCAATCAAAACCAGTGTCAATGCACTAAGACTTGTAGCTATCTCCAAAACACATTCATCCGTATATCTACAAAGTTTTTCAGAGAGCATAAACTAGGTTTCCTTTGTCACAATGTTCATACCTACAACTTATTGAGACAATAAGGGCATGGGTAGGCATTGAGGTTTCCTTCAAGAAGATAAACTCCTTTTGACTTTCATGAAGTGCAAAAAGTTATCTAACATGAGAATAGAGTCAGGAGCATTGGAAAACCATGAGAATAGTGTAAGTAAGAATACCGAGTAGCCTCCAAGTTATCAGTTAGTTGGCCTGGAAGGAAGTTTATAGATCAAGCCCTGCAAGACATAGCCATAACCTCTTTTCATGGTGATATCTTTCTAACACATTGGTAATTTGAAGAACATCATCCTAGCAGAGTTTAGTGGCAGACATAGATTTTAAGTGTGGTTATTAGACAACCCCCCATCACTGTGTTGTTTCTTTTTTCGAGCAAGGATCAGTCTTCCACCTATGCTATATGTAGGCCTAACATGAACATAATCCCAAGGGATAGAAGTCACTAGAAGAGGGAGCATCCTAGTGCATCACTGCCCGACTAACCCTCATGGGTCAACAAGTTTGAGTAATATAACCCCAAAATACTACAATCAAGACATCCACACTTTTCAGTACTACGGCCCTGGATCCTTAACACATAACTGATAAGATATAATCAAAACGCAAGAACAAGAATTCTCAAGTAATTCCGTGGGATTCCACTATAACGAGTTCTCATTGCAGCTTCATGCGAGAGGCATAGACAAAGTCTTTTCATAAATCTCAAAAATGTATGTGCATCATAGCCAATTTGTTACTTTATATAGACACCACATCAGTAATTACACCAAGGCCAATGTCAAATTATACAAGCAGAATACTTCCTCACATGTCTGTAGTAAAATCATTATATCCTTCAGTTCACACACCTACAACAGCAATCCATCAAATGCACAATACAGTAAAGGGCACAAGCAGCAAAAGAAAGTAGAAGCATAAACTTAAGTTCAAACATTTGTCCAGAATCTCTGTTGTCCTCCATTTAGACCTCTTGCATCAGTCGGCAACACTAACTAGTGTCAAATCTTGGCAGCACATTCTGAATTCCTGTCGGCCATGGATAGCTTTTCACTAATGAGTGGAAGATGAGTGACATAGAGCAGGCATAAACATAAAACAGTAAGCAAAAATAGGCCCATGAAGGCGCACATAGTGACTGAACAAACAAAGGTAGCACCCAATAGTAATAAAAAAATTGGACCCTTACTCAAGGAACAAAGAGATGAAGAACCTTCAATCAAGATCTTTTACATCGGGTACATGAGCATCCATGTATGCCATCACCAAACAAAGCATACCTAATTTGAAACAATAAACCAGCCTATGCCAACGACCAGGCAACATACAAATCTCACATTGAAGTGCTTCAGGTTCCATGCATACAACATTTCAGCCATTGGAAGCACAATATAACAAAAGCAAAATATAACCAGTAGAGAGTGGAAGGATGGTGTAGATGGTACAGCCATCTGCAATCGGAGATGTAGGAGAACTGTACCCCTTGAAAGAGCAGGTGCCTTTGAGCCACATAGACACAGTGCTCCAGTCGACTTCTACGAATCCTTCAGCTCACAAACTTAGAGCATGAAGATATTGATGCCCAGACCTAAATGGTAGAGCATAAGTAATGCAACCGGTGACCAATATCTGACAAGGAACAACTTGCCTCCACAATATTTCCTCCGAATGCACGAGCAAAAACACCACCTGCATCATGCACATGACCATCAATCGTTAGCAACAGAATCATGCACACGACCAATGATCCCCCTCAATAGAATCTAGCCATGGAAGAACAAGGGCAGAGATAGGAGCAGAAGCCCTTGAGTGGACTGGCACCACAGTCCCACCACAACACACAATCCCCCAACAATGTGTTGGTTTAATGCAAGGAAGCTATTCAGAACTTGGTCTATGAAGATACTAGCATACCAGGCACGAGAGAAACGAGTGAACACTTAGGAGAACTCCAGCAGCCATCGAAAGGCTCTCAGTTTCCCGATGCAAGAACTCAAACATGCACCACTACGTCTTCAAGGAGTAGGAGGCAATGACCTTGGTGCCCAACAAAGATAGGTGTGGGAGGAGCCAAGCCCCAGCTTCCCTCAGCACCCAAAGCATAGGTGGAGACACAAGGTCCCAACACCACAAAGGTGGGGCGTAGAAATTTTGCCTCGACCCTCAGGTGACCTAAGGAGGAGGAAGAGTGGAGTGAGTCCCCCAAAATGCACCGTGAGTTCTAGAACGGAGGAGAGAGAGTGGACATAATTACACTCCCCACCAACCCCCTATTCATGTAGCCACACAACCCAAGTCCAAAAAAGAAGGCAGAAAAATAAAAGCCACTTGACAAATGACAACTTAAAAAGCCTTCAACTTCAATCTCACCGTGCGTAAATCCTAACTTTTAGAGGGGACTCCAAGGTTCCATGTTATTTCGTGTGAAGGGAGACAATTCATACGAATTGGATGTTTACCAACAAATTTGACTTCTTTTTGTGGTTTTCATAAAAATGAAGAGAGAGAAGGGAGCAGAGAGGGTAGCACCCATCCTCATTTTCACTGCATACACTAAAATAGAGGTGATAGAGATGGAGAGTGATGCCATTGAGTGTGTGAGAGAAGTGTGATTAAGTGGAGAAGTAGAGAGAAAAAGTGGGGTTAGGGGCTGTTTTCGTGCAACAACCAAAATAAACTTAAACTACACTACTAAAAACTGGAAATGGGGAGCAAATGGTCCAATGGAAGGGTAAAAGTGCCATGCAAGAACTCAAATCCTATGCAATTGAGCAAAAACAAAATTGCAACACAATACTTTACTCCATTTTCTTGAGCTCTCCAAGTGATGAAAGGCCGATATTCCTCGGCAATGGTGCCAAATAATGTTGAAGTTGTAGCAAGAGAAGATCAAAACCCTCACCACCTTGCATGGAAGCAAGAAGGAAGGCTCAAGAGTGACTCTCCTCTCATCCACCCCTACCTCCAACATGTTCAAGCCATTGTCTATCAGCCCCATGCTATGCCACATGTTTGAAAACATGGAGAATAGGGAGTCAAGGATCCTAGTCCATGAGGAAAATACAAGCAAAGCAACTACTTGACTCACACAAAGGAGAGACATGCATAGGCACAAACACACACACCTCACTCTCACACACTCACAAAGACAATACATAAATGTAAATAGTCTTGGAGTAAAAGAGAGCCTTCTTCCATTCATAAGAGATATTACATGATAGCACGTCGACCAAAAGCTCCCCTCTTTACAAAAATGAGCCTCTTTATATAGGCCAAGCACATTTCCCCATGTGCTTCTTTGAAAAGTCAAAAAGGGAGTATTTCTCTAACTAACATATCTTCTAGGATATTCCAAAATAAATTCTTATAACAACCAAATCCCAAGAAACTCCATGCGTGGGAATTTTACGTGGGATTGTCCTAGAAGAGCCAAAAGGGTGAGATATTCAAGAGTCTCCTATATTATGGTGTAAAGAAATATTAAAAAGTGCTTTAGGAGAGTGTTCACATGTGACACTCAAGAATATACAAGGAGGGTTATTCGCATATTCTAGGGAGGGTTCCCATGCACAATTGAGGAAGTGTGCATACCCCACAACCCAACACTCATGTGATACTCAAGTATATACAAGGAGGGTTATTCTCATAGTCTAGGGAGAGTTCCCATGCACAATTGAGGATGTGTGCATACCCCACAACCTGACATTGACCCTGAGATAGATGGTTCCTTTCTTTTTCCCCAAACATCAAGGTGGAAAATCTCCAAGATATCTTCATGTATATATCCTTTTCTATGAAAGGTTGTGTGTGAGACTTGCCAAATTTGCATGCACTACATTTGTAAATCATATGTTGCTTTGTGATATTTGGAAGTCCAAGTACACTTTGATCTCTACTAACTTTCTTCAAGTTGATCTCTCTAATTTGAGCCAACCTTTTGTGCCAAATCTCTAGTTCTAATAGAGTTTGTGTGCCATAATTGAACAATGATATGTTCCTTGTGCCTTGGAGTTTAAAGGTGAATAGTCTTCCTGGGTTTTCACCTTTGTCTATCTTCTTAAATCCTTGGTATGGATCTTCTACATAGGATCCATACCTTTTAAACCTCACCCACAATCCTTTCTGCATAATCTGACCTACACTTATTGGATTCTTGGTGAATTCATGTTACCATTTGATGTCTTATTTCCAATCTTGTCCATAGGGTGCCTTTTTTCATCTCATGTTTTAAATTCATGCTTGTTCTTGGGTTCTTCTAGATTTGAAAGTACTTATACATTCCTTGGTAAATGATTTGAACATCCAAAATCAATATAGAATACATGCTCATCTAATTTACCTTCTTCTGGAGAGTTTGTATGTGATTGAGCATCAATAAAATTTTTGTAGTCTATTTCCATTGTAGCCATAGTAGTTGTTGCATGTGCATATAGGTGCTTCATATCCTCCTCTATTGCAACCCTCTTCCTCTTTGGTTCCTTGGGCTCTTGAAATAGTGCTTGATGATATGATTGGTAAATCCACATATAGCACAAGGTGAGGATCTTTGAGATATCCCTCTGCCTTGTCCACCTCCTTTGCCTCTTCCTCTTGAACTACTCCCTCTATTTGCAAAGTTAGCTTGGAAGGTTCTTGCCTCTTCATCTGACTTCTTCCCTTTACCTTTCACATAATTGCTTCTACCTTCATGATATAGGGTATAGGATCAATTAACAATTTTTCTATCTCCATTCTTCATAATATTTGCTTCATGACTAAAGAGTTATCCCATGAGTGTGTTGAAATCTAGTACTTGCATGTCCATGTATAAGTCCATGGTATTAGTGAATGATTTCCACTTATCATTTTCTTTGATTCCATTGATGACATGTCTAATTACTTTCTCTTCATCTATCACCTCGCCATTGCTTCCTAATTGATCAGTTGTATCCTTAATCTTTGTGATAAATTCTGTGGCATTCTAATTAGGTTGTTTCTTAATGCACTCCATCTTTAGTTGAATCTTCTTGGCCTTGGTACTTCAAGAGAAGAATGCTTCCAATGCATTCAAGGTTTCTTTCAAAGTCTTTACAACCCCTAATTTTTGGAAGTAAGAAATCATAATATAATCTAGAATATATGAGCTTTCCAAATCATCCTTCGCAAACCATGTGTTCAACCTCTCATTCTCATGTTGTGGTGGTTGTCCTTTGGTCCTTCGCATAAACATCCACTCATCTCCAAAGATGTATCCATCCATATTTCTTCCTTACAAATATGCTTCCATCCTTAGAGACCATGTTGATTAGTTACCTCAATCCAATTTATCAATTGAAGAGGGAAAACCATCACCCATAATGTATATATTATGATGATGCTCTAATACGAGTGTGAGGAGGTGATGGTAGACTAGGAAGATGAGAGTATCTTTGCAAAATCTTGCTCTAAACTAGCCTATTTTTTTCTTCAACACTAAAATAAACTCTCTAATCTTGTAAACAAAACATAAATATGACCATATTGCTTTGTAGCATTGATCTCCAAAATTTGACTCCAGACTATTTTGAGATTTTGAACTAAAGAAGAAAACATTCTATTTATGGAAGAAGGCACTCAAAAAAATATTATGTGCTCCTAACTTTGTATGAATTGACCAAAATCCTTTGTAGAGCTTCAAATCAAAAGTTAATTGAGTTAAGCTAATCCAAGTTATTTTATGAAATTAAGGTGACTTATTAAACCTTCAAGAAGTGAAAGTGAGTAATTAAATCTAGTTCAGCTCATTGCTAGGGCACAAGCTAAATCCCAAGAAGAAGAGAAAAATGGAGGTCCCCATTCTAATAAGGATCATCAAGTACAGACATTCCAAGTCCAAATATCATGCAAACATAGAGACAAAGGAGGGATAAGTCTAAGAAGAAAATAACTAATGATCAAATGTCATAAACAAGTTCTTCTAAAGGTGACAAGAAGAAGAAGCCTACTTGCAAAGAAAAGATAGCTAAACATGTAAATTTGCAAGGAGGATCTTGACGTAATGATGAATTCACTATCACAATCTAAATCACAACTTTATGATAGGGAACTCGATCTTACGATTAGAGGGGAGGAGTGAGTGATCAAGCCTCCAACAAGAAAGGCAGAGCCTACAACAAGAATGCGAGCATGCAAGGTCAATATTGGAAATCCCCATGCTTGAGTACCTACAATTGCTCTTAAAAGCTTATCAAGATAGGATAGTTGTAGGACAATCTATTCAGAATCATGAAAAATGCTATCCAAGATCCAATTTAGAGTGAGAGGTATAAGATTTATGAAGGATCATCAAGATAGCTAAGTAGTTGTTAGAGAAGGTACCCAATCCTCTCTCCAATGCTATAATACATGAGACATGTTTTCATGACATATCCATTGAACTATCCTCACATCCATTTACTACATTGTCCACCAATGTTGATTGATCCAACACCAATTTATATACCAACATAACATATAAAGACACATCAACTCATGCAAGAGATGAGTCCTCCTAGGAAGTATACAATAGAGTCATATTAGAGAGATTCGATACACAAAGAGTCAACTAAACCCTCTCCAAAAGATATGAAACCACTTCAACTTGAGAGCAAGGGGATATTGTGATTCTTCCGTTCAATCCACCTTAACAAAACTTAGAACTAGTTCAACCTTATGTTCCAATTCAGGATGTTAAGCATGATGTTAAGCATCAAGAAGTGTAAAAAGATAAGAATATAATGCTAGAACAAGAAGAGGATTTTGACTCAAATATCTTGGATTTTATTCAATAATGGAAAAACTAGTTCTGAGATGAAGTTCAAGAGGATAAACAAAAGAAGTGACAGATATCCAAACCTTTCTTCAATGAGATCGATGCAAGAGCATTGAATACCATGAATGATCTAGATTTCAAAAACCTTGGGCCTGTTAGTGAGGAGATCTTCATGTGTGAAAATGATATTCTAAATCCCTACCTAGGTATCTAGGAGCACATGAAGAAACTTTAGAGTGCAAGAAGATAGTGCTTCTTCATTCGAAGAAGAGTAACCTCCCAAGGAACTCGAGAGGATCTAAAGAAGGCTAGAATGAAGTAAAATCTTAGTGTTGAGGAATTGATCAAACTAAAGCCTCACTAATGGGATGATATTTCTAGACAAGCAAGCCTAGATCCCAAGAGGGTGAAGATAAACTCTCAAGTCACACAAACACCTCCAGATAAAGTTATTGATTATAAACTTGTTGTGTTTACCAAGTCCTTATGGATCAAATGGAGTAAGTCAACATTAAGGCCAACTTAGATGAAGTTACATATACCATTAGTCTTGTTAGAAGGTGTTACATATAGTACATTTGGTGTAGAGTTTGAGCACACTCTCTCCATTTGTGATTTTGTAAAGGCAAGAAATTATGAATTGCTGTTAGGAAGACCTTTCTTGTGCCAACATCAAGTGGTGCATGATTGGGGTCGAATTGTTGTTTATTTATTGGGGTGCTTAAGTTGGAGGAGTGCAACTTTGATAGATCAATTGAAGATCCCTCCCACATGCTTATGAGATTTTTAGATAAGGATTTTGAACCATATGGTTGGGCTCAGGTCCTTGAAACCTTGAATGTGGAAGAGAATAAGCAAGCACCAACTCCATGTCAAGATGAAGAGGGCTATGATCTCTTCATGGTGCGAACGGTCTTGGATGATGAAGGAGGCAAGATAGGCTATGTACTATCTAAAGTCCCAAGTCTATGAGAGGGTGAAAGGGAACAAGAATCTTACTAAGTCAAAAATATATTAAAGCTTTCAAGAGCGGGAGTAGAGACTTCCATATGTAGTAGAAATTTCTTATACTTTTGACAAGGATCTTTTGAAAAAAGTTGGACTTCTCAATCCCATAGGGACACCTAAATTAGTCATTTATTATAAGGAAGCCTATAACCTAGAGAAATTCAAAGAAAAGCAATTATCACCAAAGGAGCAAGAGAAGGAATGAGTCTTTGAAGTGTTAGAGCACTTCAAGAGATATACATTCGAGGAAAGGAATCTCCAAGTTGAAATGCCAAAGAGAGAGGCTATAGTAGGCAAAGAAATTACTAAAAAAGTGCTCATTGCTTGCAATAATCATGAGGATATGTGCAGTTGAATTGCCAATAACCTAAATAAAAGAGGTTGCACTAATAATTCTATTAAGAGAATAAAAAGATGTATTTGCATGGTGCTATAGGTACTTGAAAGTTGTGGATCTAGAGATGTTCTCTAACAAGACTCCCACGATGATCACAACAAAGGTGTTCAACAAAAGACCATATACTTACAATGAAACGTACTCCAAGAAAATCAAAGAGGAGAAAGACAAAATTCTAGAAGTGGGCTTTATGAAGTTGCATACATTGAATGGGTATCCCGAATGGTAGTAGTGCCCAAAAGAATTGAAAAATTTGTGTATGTATCCATTTTAAAAAGGTCAATGATGCAACCATTAGAGATTTATCCTCTTCCGATAATTGATCGTCTTGAAACGGGTGGCAGGACAAGAAGTGTATAGCTTCTTAGATGGATTCTCAAGATACAACCAAGTATCCATTGCCCTTGAAGATCAACATAAAACTTTGTAACCGAATGGGGTATTGTTACATTTAGATTCATGCCATTTGGTTTGACTAATGCATCACCAACGTTTCAAAGACTTATGTGTCATATCTTCAAAGAATTCTTTAGGGAATGTTTAGAATTGTACGTTGATGACATATATGCACATTGTAAGTTGAATAGGAAACACATTCTTGATCTTGTATGGATCTTTGAAAAGTGTAAAATCTATAAAGTGTGTTATAATTTCAAAAAGTGTGTGTTCATGATGCACGCAAGTAAAATCCTTGGTCAAATCATCTCTAAGCCTTTATGGGTCAATGTGGTTATTATCGATGATTTATTCATATGTATGTAATAATCTCAAGACCTCTTTATGCTCTAATTAATCACTTTGAATGGACAAAAGATTATCAGAAGTCTTTTCAAGAATTAAAAAGTTTCTTATACTAAAAGTTCCTAACTAGAATAAGTCATTCCACATTCACATGTATGCTTAAATTGTGCTATGGGATGCACGTTAGCCCAAGTGATGGATGATGGTAAGATAGATTTCCCTATTGCATATACTAGTTGATGATTAAATGGTGCTAAGAGAACTTACACCATTATAGAACAAGAAGGCATAGGTATAGTCTATGTGGTGAGAAATTTCAGACATTATCTAATGTCTTAAAAAATCAAAATCTTTGTAGAACACCAAGCCATCTTGTACTTTGTAAAAAATCCATGTTCTACTAGAGGGCTTGTTAGATGCTTCCTACTTCGAGATAGTGGTTAAGAAAGAAAATATCAATCTTAGAGCGGAACATCTACCATGGTTTACCAATGGAGAAGCAGAAAGTGCAGTGATGATATTCTAGATGAATATCTATTCAAGATGGAGGTAGTTCCAAAGTGGGTTTTGGGTAGTGAAAGGGAGTATCTCTTCATCGCTTTCAAACTATAAGGATTATCAATGACGAAAACCAAAGGAATGAGAAAAAGAGGCTTTTCAATTATTCTTATTCCACAAGGAAGATTTGGATACCAAAAGCTTTAACAAAAGCATAGTAAATTCATACTTAGATTGGGTTCCCAAATCACTATTCTCCCTAATCCCATCAAGAAGTTCATGATAACAAACCATCTACAAGGAAAAGAAATTCAAATCAATCAACCTACCTAAGGGGCACTCAAAGAAGGGTACTTTTCCACAAGTTCCACCTTCATGGCCTACAAAGCTCATCTCGAGGAAGAAAGATCTACCAAAGTTGTCTTATATAGATGCATTAAGATAAGTACATGTTTTAGAGCCACCATCAACAGTGCCTCCTACGACTCGCACTATTCTCAAGTCTTCCACTAAGACTACTACCAAGGAAAATACCACTTTACTTATTGTGAAATGGATACGTCAATAATTTCTCATGTATCTCATAATCTACATGTAATATTGCTATATTTTTTGGATGATCACTAAGATATGGGCAATTAGTTGAATTTTTATAATAAGTCTTTATCTTTTGATAGTCACTAAGCAAAAACCAAATCCTTATAGCAAGACGGCTATGCTTGAGATATGGGATCTCTTGGGATATGGAAAATTTCTTTTTGCTATCATTAGTCAAACTCGATCTACCATAGTGTGAAAGACTCATGGATATTTTGAAATGGAAAAATGGATATGTATCTCCTAGAGTTTTGGATCTGGATGAATATCTAATACAATCCAAACTCACCCCTAAGATTTAAGAGAACTTGGAGAAGCTTGCAAGAGGTAGCAAAGTGAGTTGCCAAGTGATGAAGTTTTTTCCATCCAATAAGCATAAGACCAATGCTTGCACGCTTGGAGTGTCAATTAGACCTTATAGGCTTGTGATTAGTGTGCTAAATTCCACTATGTACTTTGGAACATCAATAAAAAATAGTTGATACAAAGCAGATAATTTTGCACTTTGACTAGCTCAAAAAACTTGCTATCTTTGAAATGAAACAATCAACTTCAAATGCTCTTCGCAGCAAAGCATGATTACAATTGGAAAAAATCCTTTTTTAAGGAATGTTACACATAGGGTTGAGTAGCTAAAATGCACAAGATTAGATTAATTAAGCAAGGTATGCTCCGGGAATAAACTTAGCATTGATCAAAGGTGCAACCAATTTTTAAGGGTTGTGCAAAGATAGACGCAGAGACCTTAAAATGAAGATTTCTCAGAATCTACTAAACGAAATGCTCTCAAAATTTGTATACATAAACTACATAGGCTACATTTCCAATTACTACTCGCTCATCCAATTTGGAGTTGTGTAGAGAGAAAACCAGCTCCTACATGATAACTGTTGTTCAAGATGGTGGTGTAGAGAAAAGAAGGAGCAACACAATGATGACATGTATATTGCTTCAATTTTAATTAACACATGATTGAGAGTCTTTATATAGACTCTTGAAGTGTTCCATGACTTTTACAAGTGGTTTTTGAATTCAAATCAAAGTGGGATAGTTTTCTGGGATGAAGAGAATCAATCTCCTCCAATCTAGGAAAAGTAAATCAACTTTGGTGACTTGATTGATTGACGAATCATCAAGTTCAACTACTTCAAAATTGTGAAATCTGAGTCTTTTCTTTTATCCTTTTACAAAGATAAAGCTCTAGGCTTTTACAAGGATAAGTGATCATACAAAATCCTTTGAAAGTACCAAAAAATGAATATTAATGAAGAACTTCAAGAGATATCTTTGACATAATCCAAATTATGTTTTTGATGTAGACCATATACACCTCAAGCATAATGTAGGCTTGATGATCCAATAGCTCCCCACAAGCAAAAGTATGCTTGATTCTACATTCTCTAATAGGTTGAATACCTACTATTGATTTAAATTAGCTAAGCTTTATTCCATCCAGTGCCTTTGTCATCATATTTGAAAGAACTTGGAGAAGTTTGTAGGAGGTAGAAAAGTGAGTTGTAAAGCGGCAAAGTTTGGTCTAGCAAACCTGCACAAGACCAGCCCTTGAGCTTATGGAGACTCAAGTAGACCTTATAGGCATGTGACATGTGCAATAAAATGCACCATGTACTTTGGAGCATCAAGGAGAAAGAATTGATACAAGGCAGATAGGTTTGCACATTGACGAGCTCAAAAAACGTACTATCTCTGGATGAGACAATCAACTTCAAATGCTCATAGAAGCCAGCATGAATACAATTGGAAAAAATCCTTTTGGAGGAGTGATACACATAGGTTTGAGTCTATAGAATGCACAAGAGTACAAGAAATAAGCAAAATATGCTTTTGGAATGATTTTAACAATCAACAGTGGTACCTCTTATTTTTCACAAATGCATAGAGATAGACCCCAAAATAGAAAAACTAACATTTCTCCCAATGAGTGCTGAGTCATTCAATTTGGTGCTTTGTAGAGAGAGCAGCCGCCTCTGCAAGCTTACTATTGTTGAAGAAGATGATGTAGAAGAATGAAGGAGGAAGACAATGATGGCCACAAGTGTATGTATATTGCTTCCATGTAATGTACAAGTGATTTGAAGTCTTGTATAAAGACTCCTGAAGTGCTCCATGACTTCTACAAGTGGATTTTGAATTCAAATGAAGGCGGTAAAGGTTGTTGAAGAGAATCAATTCACTTTCCTACAATCTAGGAAAAGTGAAGGTCTAGTTTGATCTACTTTTAGGTGATTGATTGATTCATTGATTGCAAGTAAACCACCTCAAATTCGTGGAAGTTTAGCTCTATGTTTCTCCTTTTACATGTGCAAAGCTCTAGGCTTTTACAATGGTAAAAGATCCATAAAATATCTTTTAAAAAAATACAATAAATCAGCATAGGTAAAAGAACACTTCAATGGATATTTTGGCATAGTCCAAACCATAGCTTTTTTTATGTGGATCAAATCCACCTCAAGCATAGTGTAAGCTTGATGTTCCAATAGATCCCCCTCAAGCTAAAGTATGCTTGACTCTTCATTCTCTAATAGGTTGAATACCTAACATTGATTTAAATCTGCAAAGCTTTATTCCATCAAGTGCCTTTGTCATCATATCTGCTACTTTGCTTTTCAGTTGAAAAAAAAGAAATGTCAATCTCCTTTGCCATGAGCTTCTCCCTAATTAAGTGGTAATGAACATCTATGTGTTTGGTTCTCGAATAGAAAATAGGGTTTGTTGCTAGATGCATGGAACTTGCATTGTCTTTAAATATGTGAGGTTTGGAACTCACGAATCCCAAATCTATATACAATGCTTTTAACCATATTGCCTCTTGCGTAGCTATGGTCAAACCTTTGTACTCTACTTCAGTTGAGGATAAAGCAATTGTTGGTTGCTTCTTGGAACTCCATGACACTAGCTTTGAACCTGCAAATGCTAAGCAACCAGAGATACTTCTTCTATCATTATTAGCTCCTGCCCAATCTACATTTGAATAGATTTTGATATCAAAATTTGAAGAGTAAGGATAGAATATACCTTCATTGATTTTACCTTTGAGATACTTAAGTACTCTCTTAGTTGCATCTATCTGTGGTCTTCTTAGAGAGTGCATGAGTTTCCTTAGCACTCCTACACTATATGAGATGTTGTGTACCTAAGTCATAAAGCCTTAGAGAATTGCGTCAACTCAGATTGTACCTCAATTGCTCCATAAGTGCATATAGTGTTGGGTTAATATACGTTTATTTATCAATCTGAGAATTTAGACATATCATGTATGAAGACATGTGCACACGTGATGGTAAGTGAAGTGTCTATGCATCTAGAGGACTCCTCTAGAGCATTTACATGGCTTCATGAGGTTTTCCTAGGAACTTAAAGAAAAAAAATTATGCCCATAATTTGAAAATTTTTGGGGCTCCCTTTTTTGTGCTCCTTTTCTCTGCAATACTCTCCCCCTCTTTGTCTCTATCATCCCTTGATAGGCTTTGCTTCATGTCTGAGGCTTGTTTATTTTTTTTTCAATACACGAACCCAACGGTCGAGGAAGCAGCTATGACCTTCAGACAATTTGTTATCTTATCCCATCCTAAGTCAAATGCTTTCGTCTTCCCCTTGGTATCCCTTACATTCATATATGAGGGTGGTTGTATTATCGTTGATGCCTACTAAGCTCTTTTCCACCACACGCACCTAGTGGCTAAGAATGTGACTATCTTAGTTACTCTTTTCTGCTTTTCAGCCTCTACCTCTTTCGAACTTTTGTCCTTCCAATAAATCTTTGTTCTCACACATCTGGCCCTATTGTATTGCTTAAGCTTGTTTACTTCTTTTCACTGCATACACCATTTGGTAAGCACTGCATCTATTTTTGGCTTTTGGTTGATACTTCAAAGGCCCTAGGTTTAATCTTTGATCACCAACCAAATTCCAAATGCATCCATAGAGTCAGATTCTTTTTCGAGAATTTTTGTCTCTAGATTGGATCTGCTTTGTCGGACTCTTCCTATGTATAAGAGAATGTATCTATTTTGAAGTGTAAGTCTAGATCTAGCTCTTTTTGTGTAGTCCTCTTGATGTATTGCCCGGTTTCTTCTTTTAATAGGCCATCTGGTACATTGAAGGGCTTCAAAATTTGCTCTAAATTTTTGCTTTTGATTTTAGCTTCTTTCATAACTTTCACTACTTGATCTTCAAATTGTCCCGTAATTTGGGACACAAGTAGTGCCCACTCGTCTCTACTTAATTCTGCGATAGGCTGTGTATTTTGTCTGCACTCACCTCTGCCTCTTCCACATGTATTGGTAAATTATGGATGCGGTGAGAAGGAGAACATACCTTACTCTCCATAGTACCCACTTGAGAGCTTTGAACTACTGGTGTCCACATTTGATTGCTCTGTAGTAATTGAGCATGCAGGCTTTCAATGATTGCATCTTTCTTAATTATTTCGTTATTAGCTATTGTGAGTGCTTCATTACTCTGCAAGAGTCATTCACCAAGTAAAGCTACTTGATCCGCATGTTCTTTATATTGCTCTACAATTTTGGCTTCTGCAACCTTCCACCTTTTTTTGAGCTCATTTGTATCATAGATATACTTTCTTTCCCATTTTCTCTTAACTCTTGCTCTTGCTTTAGATCATCCGCACACTTGGCTATCTGAGCTTCTAATTCTTGTGTATTGTTTTGGTTACCTTATGGCACTTCAATTGGTTGGTTGTGCAGGATTGCATTCATTAAGTCTTTATTCCTCTTTCTCAAGTTGTCTACCTCGTCCATGTATACTCTTATCTAAGTGTTGGCAGTAGTCAAGGAACTGAAGGACTCACAAGACAAGGAAACCTACGAAGGGAGTCGGAGCGAAGAGAAGGCACAAGCAGACACAATAGTCAAAGAAGATCTGGCAAGTAGGCCATCTAAATTTTTCATGCATCAAAGAGGTGGGCACACAAGAAGGAGGAGCAAGTAGGGAGCTCCAAGAAATGTATGTCACACTGTTAGAAGAAATCCCTACAAAAATAGTGATTTTCATCACTAAAAACCATTGTAAATACCATTTCATATTTTTGTAGCTCCATTTTGTGCAAGCCAAGGAGTCCTTGAGCTTGAGGAGTATTAGAAGTAGCATCGTACCAACTTTCATAATTTTTGGACTTCGTTTGAGCCTCCAAATAGGCCCTAGAACCTAATTTTTAACTAGGTCGGACACTAGGTCTAGACAGGGCCAAAAGCTACTATAAATAGAGCTAGAGAGCTCATTTTTAAGGTTAGCTTGTAATTGAGTTGAACTTGTATGAGCATTTTGAAAGTAATCTAAAAGAACTCCATTGTCTTCCTCTTTGTTCTTGTTGTGTGTGCGTGTGTGTGTGTATGTGTGTGCGTGTGTGTGTGTATGTGTGTGCATGTTTGTGTGCTTCTCACTCACGCACGTGTGCCTTCACTTGCTCGAGGTCATCATACCATCCTCACGTCTTCCCAGATTGACATTAAAGGAGGTGCTACTCATCACTGAGCTACACCAAATTTTGGTGCCGTTGCCGGGGAACGAGCTTTGAAGATGAGCGTGTGATGGTAAGACGTAGAGTTGAGGCGTTGGAGTCATAGGTATTTTCTTCACTTTTATCTATTTTCTTTTGTTTTGTTTTTTTCTCATCACCATCATCATCCTCACCATCTCCCACATCCATCTCCATCGTTGTGAAAAATTTCAGTTTTTGGTCATATCACCCCACCCATACCATTTCCCTCATTTCACTTGTGAGAGAGAGCGAGAGAGCGATTGTGTGCTTGTGCTTTTCTGTGTTTTTTGAGATTTTTTGCAGGAACCAGCATCCCGAGCAGCTGCACCAGCTTCAGCAGGTAAAAAATTTGACTGTGCAGGTCCCGAGGCATTGACCTCTGTCAATCGCGATCGACAGAAAAGTTGACTATTTTGCAAAACAAAGTGTATAACTGTGATGTATAGGCCTAGAGCTTCATGAATATGTGTTTGAAATTTTAAAATTCCTTAGATTTCTGTCAATCGCGATCAACCTGTCAATCATGATCGACAAACCACGACGGACAGTTGCCGACCGACCTGTCAATCGCGATCGACACGTCAATCGCAACCGACAGAGTCAACGACCGACTAACCACGACCGACAGAATCTACGCATGACACGTGTCAATCACGATCGAGCCATCAATCGCGATCGACCAGTCAATCGCGACTGACAGCCCCGACGGACCTGTCAATCGCGACCGACCTAGTCAACGATTGTTTGACCACGACCGACTGAACACTCGCGACGGACCTGTCAATCGCGATCGACCCATCAATCGCGACCGACAGAGTCAACGACCCTTTGACCATGATCGACTGAAAATCCGAGCCACGTGTCAATCGCGATTGACCCATCAATCGTGACTGATAGCCACGACGGACCTGTCAATCGCGACCGACACGTCGATTGCGACTGACATATCAATCGCGATTGACAGAGCTTTTGATCGCAATTGGCGGGCAAATTCGGCCAATTTTTTTAGGGCAAAAATAGTGGTCTAATTTTTGGCAATTTTTGGGGAGCTTTTAAGGGTTAGTAGAGCATTGTGAGGCCAATACCCAAAGCATTTCAAGAAGTCCTGTCTGACTGTTAACCTGTTTTAAATCCTGTTTTAGCCCCAAAACCCTGAATTGGCATAACTTTCTCATATGAAATCCGATTGCCGTGATTTTTGTTTTGCTGGAAAGCTCGTGGGGAGTACAATCGAAACTTCCACTGGTTATGGTAAAATTAATATCAAGATTATTAGATAGGGTAATTTGAAGTTGATCATATCCCGGGGCAGGAAAAAACTGAGGGTCCCTTGGGATTGTTTTTCATAAAGGCAAAATGCAAGTTGGTTAGTGAATTACATGCATGAAAGTGATCTGTCTGTCAATCTAATTTAAAGTCTTGAGCTAACTTTGGGACTTTTTCAGGTTCTTTGAGAGCATCAAAGGGTACTCGAAGCAAGAGTAAGTGCAAGCTTGGGAACACGCTTCTTGGGCACACAAGGGCAACCAAGGGAAGAAACTCAAGGTTGGAAATTCTCAACACCCTCTGTCAATCCCTAGCATAGGCTAAGTACGGACAGAGGTTTTGATTAATTAGGGATACGGTAAGAACGACCAAGTCCAAGAACTCTAATCACTCAAGTGCAAGTGTTAGGAGATTACAATTGTGAAACAACCTAAGGGAAAAGAATTTAAATCGAGCGACCACACTCAAAGTACGATAAAACTTAAGTGTTCCATGCGACGAAGATTAATTGGACAAAAAGTGACACCCTAAGGGCAATTAAAAAAGAACAAGTGACTAATACAAAAGAACTCAGCAACGCAAAGTGTACTTGGGAAAATTTGGGATTATTCAATTGGGCTTATGAACCTTAGATCAGGACGACACCTAGGGAGAGATAGACAAAGTCTTAGATCTTCAGAGGCTAGTGTCAATCATACTGCTAGGTCTTGGGCCCAGCAGTTGAGCCATCATTCGTACTACCCTAGCTCTGAGACTAGGGAGTCAGAGATGTCCCACGGTATGGAGAGACCTACAGGAAGCTCCGGAGTGCCATATTTACATAGGGTAGAAGGCCCTTACAAGATGCAACTCGAATACCTTAGGACCAACCGATTAGGTGCTAGCATCTATGAGGACGGCCTATGAAGATCTGTGGTCCAGATTAAAAACCCTGACCAATCCATTGGACTAGAACATCCAGCGGTCAAGTTTGAAAATGGAGCATACTTGGACAAAGAAGGGACAATATATGTAGTCACCAGTCATCCAGATAGGACAGATGAATTTGGGAATGTGATCCCAGAAACGGACTTAGGTGACCTAGAGTAAGGGAAACATGGGTGTAGAACCTAGAACCCCCCGAGGCAAATCTGTTCTCACTAGGATTATCACACCAGAGTGGATTCCTCAAGACAATAAGAGCATAGATCTACACCTGAGCCGAGAGACTGATGAAGCCTTTTGGAGGTATAGATCTGATCAGCCAAATGAGGTAGGAACAATCATGATATATGAGTTCAAAGATCCTGATAGCCCAAGCAGAATGACCTACTTAGATCACGCTTCAGAGAGGGTCTTTGTGGTTACAAAAAATGGTAGGCATGCTTACACTTGGAAAGGTGAACTTATTTTCCCCCAACCAAGATCGAATGTGTCCTTTGGTCACCCAGGAGCTGGAACGTCCCAAGCTCATGGAGCTCAAAGAGACAGACATAGAGATAGACCTGAGGTATGCTTTGCCAACCCAATGGGAAGAGAAAGAACGAGAACGGAAACAAATAGAGTGGAACCTGAGGGACTTAGAGCCCCAAGGAACCAAAGGAAGCGGATGAATTCCCTCTACCAAGACCTAAAGAGCACACAAGGATTTTGAGACCGATCAGCTAGTTAAGTCCATGAAGAACTACTGCGATGGCACAGGAGACCCATATGATCATGTGGCAGAGTTTAGGCAAGTCTTGAGAGCTGAACAAGTTGAGGACCTATTCACGCAATATAATGCCTTTGGTCTAACCCTTAGGAACATAGCCCTTACATGGTTTCAACCATTGAATGAGAGACAGTTTAGGAGCATAGACCAACTCTTAGAGGCTTTCATCACCGAGTTCTCTAAAAGTGGCATAAGGCATAATACTTCCTCATTGATACATAGCTTCAAGCAGACCCCCCAAGAGACCATGAGACTTGCAGGAAGAAGGTTTAGGCAATATCTAGAGAGATGCCCTGTTCCTGAGTTACCCACACCAGCCAAACAAGTGGCCTTATTCTTGGATGGATTGCTAAGTACAAAGTTGCGATCCTATGTGTACTTGAAGGACCCTAGGACCATAGAAGAGTGTGTACGCATGTGCATCGACATCGAGGATAACCTAGGGAAGGAGTTAGAGCTTTCCAAAATCTACAAAGATTCTGATAGTGCCTCTAGCCTCTCTTCCTCGCAATCTACATCAATTGAGGAACTCGCTGAGAAAGTAGCCCAAAAACTAGGTGTCTCTAGTAAACAAATTCCTAGGTTTGCCCCAGTAAAGAGGTGCTATACTTGCGGTGGTGACCATATGGCGAACGTATGTCCCATCATGGCTCAACCCCAAGTGAACCCTAGTAGCCAATATTGCACCATAGAACGAAGATACACAAATCACACAGCACAAGACTGCCCGTACAATAATCAAACAGTTAGGCAAACCTACCCTCAGCCCTATCCACAACAGGGAAGATACCAGAACCAGTACTCGCCACAGCAATATGGTAGACCACAGCAATCCTATCAACAACCCTACCAAAACCAACAAAGGCCTCAACCTGTGTTAGCTCAACAAAACTCCAACCCCAGCTAATGTGATTCCTATAAAGTATGCCGCTGCTGAGGAAAATTTGAATAGAACCATAGTCCCAGTGACTCCGTTGCTTTCAGAAAGTGACCCGAGTGATCATAGTTTTGATTCCACTCACATAAATAGTCCACAGGCTTACTATATGCAGTCTCCTGAACATGGTGAATCCTACTATAGTGAAGAACCGAGTGAACCTAGTTGGGAGCCAGAGTATGCAAATCTCATGTACACAAATCCCAACACTAGACCTCAACCTAGGCAGGTAAGACCCCCATTCCCTAGGGGACCATGCTATAGATCTCAAGGAGATCACCTCATTCGTGATTGCCCAATGCCTGCATCTACACAACCACAGTTAGTAACAATACATGGATTTTGTCAAGATTGCGGAAAGGAGCATCTCTTACGAGATTGCCCAAAGAATCCCAATAATATGCCAAAAATAACTCCAATTAACGTTATTGGCTTAGTTGTAGACTCAATAGGAAGTGTCACTTCCACTGCACCAGTGCAAGTGGTCACTAGAGCCCAGGCTTTGCAACAGAACCCAGGAATAGGTCAAGAGGAAGAGTGCAGAGGTTAGTGAAACCGAGAGCATAGCCAAGAAACGATCGAGAGCCTGGAGGGATAGCCGAGAGAGAATGAAAAGACAATGGTCTAAAAAGATGAGCGACTTAGAAGAAAGCATAAGAGAAACAAAAGCCAAAATTGTTGAACTCACCTCTCAAACAAACTCTCACATACCACTACCACCCTCATTTCCATCACTATCTAACCCACCATCTGTCCACCTACCTCATACCATCCCACCACCCCCTAGAGTAGGATCAGTATTAGCTGACCCCACTCTTGAAGACATAGACATGATGCTTAAGGCATATCAGGCCAGAATCCAAGAAGGGCCAAATGTGACAGATCATGACAAGTGCTACCCTAGAGCTGACCTAGAGATAGAAAGAACCAAGCTTTGCATGAAAATGGTCGCATTGGCTCATACCATGTTTGAAGCCAGTCGCCTCTTCAACTACTCTGGCTCAACTAAGACACAATTGCACTTGGATGGACTCCTAGAGAAGTTAGAGAGCATAATTGCAAGATCTACCAAGGAAGAAAAAAATCAAGGAAGAGATGATGCAAGTAAAAGAATAAGCCTTCCCCCACAGGAAGCTTTTGTGCCCAATTCCACTGAACCAGACACCTCCTCTTCTATGAATAGGTACACACCAGAATTCGTACGAGAGATTCAAGAAGACAAATGGGCTAAAGAAAGGGAAGTCCCTCCTCCCATTGAACTTGTGGATGACACGCATGATCAATTCCCACAAGATATTCCTTCCATTTATGGAGAGCAGGAGAGTGCACAAAGTCAAGAGAGGTTAGACTTCGAGTCTAACTCCCTACAGGAATTACCCCACTTCACAGGCCCATGGGAAGCCAAGTCTACTTGTATGAGAGCACCCACGGTCATGGTAAGGAACGAAGACTCAGTCATACCTAGGAGTACGGAGGTAGTGAAAAACACTAAAGTGCAGTGCAACCTCACTTTAGAAGAGCTACTCAAAGTTAGGCCAAAATTATGGAAACATGTAGCTAACCAAGTGCTAGAAGTAGTGAAACCCCGTTCCCAGGTAGATTCTCATAGAAGAGTGCCAGAAATTCCTTTGGACAAGATTGGAGATATGAGTGAAGGTGAAGAAGGAAACACCTATCTTCCCATTACCCATCAGGGGTACACAACCAAGGCAATTCTAGACTCAGGTGCAGGAGTTGCTATTGCCACCACTTCTCTATGGAAACGATGGGGCAAGCCAGCACTCAGGCCCACGAGGATGAAATTGCAGATGGCTGATGGTCACATAGAAAGACCCTTAGGCTTGCTGGAAGGAATAACTCTCACTACATGTGGTGTTGAGTTTGAGCATACTTTCGCCATATGCGATTTCAGCAAGAACCATGCCTATGAGATGATTTTGGGAAGACCATTTATGCGACAGTTGCAAGTGGTCCAGGATTGGGGAACCAATTCCTTGTATTTACAACACTTAGGTGTTACGACCAAAGTCAATCTCAAGGATTTCTCTCATAGAGATGTACCGCCTATTCAATGGAATCCCATCCATAGAGCCAAGGACGACACAGAGTCTGTGCACTCCATAGGATCAGGATCCTCATGGATGCATGAAGACACTCACTTATGGATGTGTAAAGTGGTAGTGGAAGAAGAGAAGAGAGAAAAGGCCAGAGAGATAGGTGCTAAGGAAACCCATAGGTCAATTCAAGACCCAGCCTACGCACCTATAGTGTTTCCTGATGAAGAGTTTGAACCTCACGGCTGGGCAGAAATTTTAGCAACAATGGACGTAGCCATCAATGAGGAACAATGGACACCCCACTGTGATGAGGATGGCTATGACATTTGAGTCTTCTCAATAGAGCCAATCATGGGAGATGCAGTTTTAGAAGAATGCGAACCTAGCCCTGATGCATTTGAGGATGCAAGTGACTCCGATCTAGAGTCAATCATTATGGACCCACCTTTTGCATCAGATGAAGAATACTTCTATGCAGTAGAATTTCAACCCCAGAGACACGGAGATCTTACAAATGATGTAAGGTTAGCCACACAAGTGACCCCTAAGGATGAAGGAAAGAAAAGAAAGAAGAGAGAAGTCACACCAGAAGAGGAAGAATCTTTGTTTGAGGTCCCGGAAAATTTTAAAAAGTATGAGATAGACGACAGGAGAGTCATGATAAGAATGCCTAAACTAGAGGCACAATCAGGAGAGGCCTATGATAACAAAGAAACCATCAAGAAAATAGTGGTAGCCCTAGAAGAAGGAGAGGAGAGATGCACTTACATAGGACATGACTTGATGGAAGAAGAAGAGCGTGAATTGATAGCCTTGCTAAGAGAATACAGAGATGTATTCGCTTGGAGCTACAAGGACCTGAAAGGGGTAGACCTTGACATATGCTCACACACCATCCCCATGACCGCAGATGCCAAACCATCCAAGCAGAAGCCATACACTTATAATGATAACTACGCTGCTAAGATCAAAGAGCAGATAGATAGACTGGTAGAAGCTGGATTCATCTATGAAATTGAGCACACTGAGTGGGTATCCCCCATTGTAGTGGTGCCCAAGAAGAATGGAAAGTTACAGGTGTGCATTAACTTGAAAAAGGTTAATGCAACCACAATTCGAGATAACTATCCACTTCCAATTACGGAGCATCTATTAGAAAGGGTAGCAGGCAAGGAAGTATACAGCTTCCTTGATGGATTTTCGAGCTACAATCAAGTAGCCATTGCTCCGGAAGATCAGCATAATACAGCTTTTTCCACTGATTGGGGCATATTTGCTTTTCGGGTAATGCCATTCGGGCTTACCAATGCTCCTGCAACCTTCCAAAGATTGATGTGCCATGTGTTTAAAGAATTCCTGAGGAAGAATTTGGAAGTCTATGTTGATGACCTCTGTGCACATTCCAACATTAGACAAACACATATACCAAAACTCAGGCAAATCTTTGACAAATGTCGAGAGTATCAAGTCTGCTTGAACCCAGAAAAGTGTGTTTTCATGGTCAGGCAAGGCAAGATTCTAGGACACATAGTGTCAAAGAATGGCATATCCACTGATGAAGAGAAAGTGAGAGCCATAGCAGAGTTACCTAGGCCAAAGAATGTCAAGGAAGTACAAGCTTTCATGGGGCATTGTGGCTATTACCGACGCTTTATACACATGTACGCCATCATTGCCAAGCCTCTGTATGGACTTTTGACTAACTTTGAGTGGACCGATGAATGTGAAAACTCTTTCAACGAACTCAAAAGAAGATTGTGTTCAGCACCAATCTTGACCACACCAGATTGGAATAACCCATTTCATGTTCACGTGGATGCATCCAATTATGCTATTGGATGTGTACTCACACAACCTACAAGTGAAGGTAATATGGATCTCCCAATTGCCTATGCTAGTAGACAGTTGAATGTAGTTGAACGAAACTATACGACCACTGAGCGAGAAGGATTAGGCATGGTATACGCTGTTAAAAAGTTTAGACACTATTTGCTTGCAAATAAGTTTAAATTTTTTACTGATCATCAAGCACTGTTGTACTTGGTAAACAAGCCATGCAATACGGGTAGATTAGTAAGATGGTTTCTATTACTACTGGAATACGACTTTGAAGTTGTGGTGAGGAAAGGGAAGACTCACTTGAGAGCAGACCATCTCTCTAGGTTCACATCTGGAGAAGCCCCACAAGGAGTATCAGATGACCTTCCTGATGCTTACTTGTTTAATTTGGAAGTTGTACCTCAGTGGGCTAAGCCATTAGTGCCAGTACTGACATACAGGCCTAATCACCCAGTCATAAACACTCAAGATAGAGAGGTAGTAAAAGCCCAGAAGTACCATATCATGGCAGGAAATATGTACAAACAGATAGATCAAGGGATATTGGCTTGTTGTGTGGAAGAGGACGAGTACGCAAAATGGTTGCAATTAGCACATGTAGGTGCATAAGAGCAACACTACTCAAAGCAAAGAACTTTACAGACACTTAGGAGATTCGGAGTGCATTGGCCTACTATGGAAGCTGATGCCCATAAGTTGTGCAAGGTATGCCCAATCTACTGCACTAAACCACCCGTGGAACATGCCACTCTCTATCGAGTGTCCATAGTGCCGGATTGGAGTGAACCACTAGTAGCCTTTCTAAGGACGAAAACACTCCCTCAAGATATTGTGAAGAGAGATGGTGGATGCAATCCAAAGATGAGTAGGTGCCGCTACAACCAGCTTCACACCAGCCAACTGAGACTTCAGAGTTGATTAGTAGACCCTTTGAGCTTCCTAAATCCACCAAAATATCAGCCAAGTACTTTGGAACATGTATCCCAAAAGTTTAAGTCAAGACCGACAAGTTGCGAAATGACTAGCTCCCAAAACTTGCTATTTTTGGACATACACCTGCTGGAAAAAATGAACAGTGCTCTCAACCTGGAAGGAATTAGAAAAATTCCTTTTGGGCATAGCAAATAGACTTAGCAAGCTTCCTATTCCAAGTTAAAACACTTCAAATGATGGACTGAGCACTGAGAACAAGTTTCATCAAGTTCTGGAACATTCCCACAATTCTCGGGATTCTGCAGAGATAGACCAGTAAGCAGTAAAATGCAGATATCTCCAAAAATATAAATCCAATGACCTTGAAAATTTATATGTAGAAACAAGACAGTGAGAGCTATCCAACGCACTTTAAAACACTGAAAAAGGTTCAGTAAAACTCGAGATATGACCTTCTGAAGTTACTGCTCTGAGTGAGTATAGCAGAGAACAAAACAGAGAGGTAGATGATAATAAATGTATAGATTCACATATGATTACAACCACATTGGCAATGAATCTTTGCACAATGGGAGTAGAATGATAGAGCTATGGAGTAAGCTCTTCAATCTCTACAAAATGACATGAAGTGGTCACGTACAAGGCTTGCTAATCGCCTCTTCCTTCTTGCTCCTTTTATAGCTATTCTTGGAGGGAGTTTTGAATTCGAATTCGAATGGCTCCACCTAAAAGTGATCCCCAAAGTTAGGAGAGATTCCCTCAGCTCAAAAATTCGTGATTTTGGTAGTTGGAGCCACGAATTTGCTTTTACATCATGGATGAGGTAAGCCATCCTTTTATTTTTTTCTTTTTCCATTTACAAGAGATAAAATGTACTCTTTTACAAGAGGTGTTCACATGACTACTCATGTGACTTACAAATGAGGATAATATCAAGCATATCAAGCATGTAGGCTTGGGCAAAATGCACCAACAGCTCCCCCTCAAGCCTAACATGCTTGGCCTCCAAATAAGTCTTCAATTGTCCTTGATTTCCTGCAAACCAATCATCAACTTGAATCTACTTAACTTCGTACCATCAAGAGCTTTCGTCAACATGTCTGCACATTGCATATCTGTAGAGACGTAGGATAGTTGAATATCCTTGCTCATTAGCTTCTCTCTTACATAATGGTAGTGGACTTCAATATGCTTGGTTCTAGCATGGTATACCGGATTAGCTGCTAGATGTAGTGAGCTTGTGTTGTCACCAAAAATGTGAGGTGTTGAAGAATGAAGTCCAAGATCTGTGTACAAAGATTTTAACCACATGATTTCTTGAGTTGCATTAGCCAAACCTCTATATTCAGCTTCAGTAGAAGATAATGCCACGGTTGGTTGCTTCTTCGATGACCAAGAAATGATTTTTGAACCTGCAAATGATATATACCCTGATGTGCTTCTTCTATCATCTTTAGATCCGGCCCAATCTGCATCTGAGTAGACCTTTAGCTCAATATCTGAAGTAAATGAATAAAACAAACCTTCATTCATGGTCCCCTTTAGATACTTGAGGACTCGCTTGGCCGCTTCCATATGTGGTCTTCTCGGCTTATGCATAAACTGACTCAATATGCTAACACTATAGCATATATCCACCCTTGTGAGTGTTGCATAGTTCAAACTTCCAACCAAGCTTTGATAGCTTGTGATGTCTTCAATTGGCTCTCCTTCATAAGCACTAAGCTTATGATTTTGTTCCATAGGTGTACCTGCACACTTTGTATTTTCCATCTTGAACTTGACGAGCATGTCATGGACATACTTCCTTTGTGTGATGTATATACCTGAATCTGTGTAGATCAACTCCAATCCAAGAAAATAAGTGAGTGGTCCGAGGTCACTTATTTTGAACTCCTCCTTCATTTGACTCTTTACCTGTTTGATTCCTTCAAGATCATTGCCTGTGATAATAATATCATCAACATACACACATAAATAGATCACTTCAGATCCATTCCTCTTTATGAACAAAGAGGTATCCGCCTTGCTAGCTTTGAATCCTTGGTCCTGCAAATAAGTAACCAATCTGAAATTCCAAGCTCTTGGAGCTTGCTTCAATCCATACAAAGCTTTCTTTAGTTTGCATACATAGTTAGGATGATGTGCATCCTCATATCCAGGAGGTTGTGCCATATACACTTCCTCAGAAATCCATCCATTCAAGAAAGCATTCTTTACATCAAGTTGATAAAGATTCCAATTTCTAGATGCAGCAAGACTTATGAGAACCCTAATTGTAGGCATTTTTGCAACAGGAGAGAAAGTCTCCTCATAATCAATACCATGGGTTTGAGCAAACCCTTTAGCAACTAACCTTGCTTTGTGTCTATTTATACTTCCATCTGGATTCCTCTTGATTTTGTATATCCATCGAGATCCGATTATCTTCATAGATGGCTTGTTAGGTACAAGCTCCCAAGTGTCATTCTCCTTCAAGGCTTCCATTTCTTCATCCATTGCATCTCTCCAAGCTTTCTTGCTTTGTGCTTCTTCGAATGTGGTAGGTTCTTCATTGGTTGAATCCTTTGCAATGTAGATTGAGTGCTTGGTGACCAAAGAAGTATCATAACCAAACCTCTCTGGTTTCTTCTTCTCCCTCGAAGACCTTCTAAGTGGTTGATGTGAGCTCTCGGGTCCATATGTAGCATCCTGCATCTTTGCTTTACCTTTGTTCTTCCATAGCTTTAGTCTTTCCAAGTCTTCTAGGTCAATCTCCGAATCACTTTCTTCAATCTGCTTTGGCTCCTTTGGTTGAAGTGATGGAAAATCTTCATCCAAGTCATATGGCAGCTTCACTTTCCTGTCATCATCAAACCATGATTTGTTTTCATCAAAAATTACATCTCTACTCACAGAAAATCCTTTATTGGTTGGATTGTACAATCTATATCCTTTTTGGTTTTGATCATAACCAATGAATACACACTTCTCTGCCTTGGGATCCAATTTCCCTCTTACTTGAGAAGGAATGTGAGCATAGGCTAAGCATCCAAAGATTTTACAATGCTCTAGACTAGGTCTTCTTCCATTCCACACTTCATATGGAGTGGTTCCATCTAGTGACTTAGATGGAAGTCTATTTATGAGATATGTGGCTGTCGACACAGCCTCTGCCCATAGGTAGTTCGGCAATCCCTTTTCGTTGAGCATGGACCTTGCAGCTTCGACGATAGCTCTGTTCCTCCTCTCTGCTACACCATTGAGTTCGGGTGTATACCTTGTAGTGACTTCCCTTTTAATGCCTCTTTCATGCAAGAAGGCATCAAATTCAGAAGAGAAGTATTCTCCTCCACCATCTGATCTGAGTCGTTTCAAAGTCCTACCTGTTTGGTTTTCAACAAGAGCAATATACTTCTTAAAGCAATTAAACACTTCATCCTTGTGCTTCATGAAAAACAGAATGGTCCACCTGCTACAATCATCTATGAAAGACACATAATATCTTGAGCCTGATATAGATGGCTCCTTACTCGGACCCCACACATCCGTGTGCACTAGATCCAAAGGATTTTGATACATATATCCTTTCTTATTGAAAGGTTGTCTATGAGCCTTGCCGAGTTGACAAGCTTCACACTTATAAATCATGTGTTGCCTTGTGATATTAGGCAAACCAAGTACACTTTGGTCCCTGCAAATCTGTTTGAGTGTCCTCTCACCAATATGAGCAAGCCTTTTGTGCCATATCTCCAACTCTGTTAGAGTTTGAGATCCATAGCTAAACAAAGCTATGTTCTTTGTATCTTCCACTTCAAAAGTGAAAAGCCTTCCTGTCTTTTCTCCTTTGGCAATCCTTCGAAAGCCTTGCCTTGGGTCTTCAACATATGCTCCAAATCGGTTGAATCTAACCTGCAATCCTTTTTCAACAATCTGTCCAACACTTATTAAATTTTTGGTAATTGTAGGGACATACAAGACTTTGCTTAAGAGGTTCATATTCCCATCTGATGTCTTCACATTACCTATCTTCTCCACTGAGTGCTTTGTGTCATCTCCTGTCTGCACTTCATGCTTGTTATGAGGATCTTCCAAATCAGAAAGTAAAGCCACATTTCCTGCTACATGGTTCGAGCATCCCGAATCAATGTAAAATATGTGATCATCATCCTTACCCTTCTTTGTTGATAGATTCATAATCAATAATGAATCTTCTTGACTTTGGTCCTCTGCATAGTTATTGTAATCTCTTCTTCCTCTATGGCCACTTTGATAGTTGTTGTTGTTGTTGTAATTGTTGTTGTAGTAGTTGTTGTTGTAGCCTCCATTGTACCTGCCTCTATTTGATCCATAGCCACCTCTATTGAATCCTCTTCCTCTTGAGTTCCTTGGATTCCTGAAACATTCTTCAGTAGTATGGTTAGATAAGCCACATATGTTACAAGGTTGAGATGATTGGAATCTCCCCCTGCCTTGCTTTCCACCTCTGCCTCTTCCTCTAGCTCTTCCTCTACCTGCAAAGTTTGCTTGGAAAGAGCTTCCTTCATCTTCATTCTTCCTATTCTTTGACTTGTCCTTGACCTTAGCTTTATCAGAATATAAGGCAGAAGTTTGATTACCTCTTGAGGACTCACCACCTTTGCTAATCTTTGCTTCATGAGTGAAGAGTTGGCCCATGAGTGTGTTGAGGTCGGGTACATGCATATCCATGTATAAATCCATGGCTGTTGTGAATGACTCCCACTTGTCGTCTGCTTTGATTCCATTCATGATTTGTCTTATGATTTGCTCCTCTTCAATTACCTCTCCAATGCTTCCAAGTTGGTCGGAAATCTCCTTCATCTTTGTGACATAATCAGTCACATTTTGCTTCGGGCTTTTCTTCATTGTTGTGAACTCCATCCACAATTGGTTCTTCCTTGCTCGAGTGTTGGAAGAGAAGAAAGAAGCAAGTGCATTCCAGGTTTCTCTTGATGTCTTGCATCCCTTGACATGAGGTAAAAGAAAATCAGAGATTGAGTTTAGAATATAGGACCTTGCAAGTGCATCCTTCGAACACCAATTCGAAAGTCCTTCCACTTCTTCATGTGATGGTTGCCCTTTGTTCCTCATGGTTGGCATTGCTTCATCTCCGGATATGAATCCATATAGATTCCTCCCTTGAAGGTAAGCCTCCATCCTTAGAGACCATGCCGGATAGTTGTTTCGATCCAATTTGTCAATTGTTGATGGAAATCCATCTCCCATGTTGCTTGACTATGCTCTGATACCACTGTGAAGAGAGATGGTGGATGCAATCCAAAGATGAGTAGGTGCCGCTACAACCAGCTTCACACCAGCCAACTGAGACTTCAGAGTTGATTAGTAGACCCTTTGAGCTTCCTAAATCCACCAAAATATCAGCCAAGTACTTTGGAACATGTATCCCAAAAG
This sequence comes from Ceratopteris richardii, assembly GCA_020310875.1. NCBI lineage: Eukaryota > Viridiplantae > Streptophyta > Polypodiopsida > Polypodiales > Pteridaceae > Ceratopteris > Ceratopteris richardii. The sequence continues at coordinate 17,458,387 of CM035433.1, read as the reverse complement.
TTTAAGTCAAGACCGACAAGTTGCGAAATGACTAGCTCCCAAAACTTGCTATTTTTGGACATACACCTGCTGGAAAAAATGAACAGTGCTCTCAACCTGGAAGGAATTAGAAAAATTCCTTTTGGGCATAGCAAATAGACTTAGCAAGCTTCCTATTCCAAGTTAAAACACTTCAAATGATGGACTGAGCACTGAGAACAAGTTTCATCAAGTTCTGGAACATTCCCACAATTCTCGGGATTCTGCAGAGATAGACCAGTAAGCAGTAAAATGCAGATATCTCCAAAAATATAAATCCAATGACCTTGAAAATTTATATGTAGAAACAAGACAGTGAGAGCTATCCAACGCACTTTAAAACACTGAAAAAGGTTCAGTAAAACTCGAGATATGACCTTCTGAAGTTACTGCTCTGAGTGAGTATAGCAGAGAACAAAACAGAGAGGTAGATGATAATAAATGTATAGATTCACATATGATTACAACCACATTGGCAATGAATCTTTGCACAATGGGAGTAGAATGATAGAGCTATGGAGTAAGCTCTTCAATCTCTACAAAATGACATGAAGTGGTCACGTACAAGGCTTGCTAATCGCCTCTTCCTTCTTGCTCCTTTTATAGCTATTCTTGGAGGGAGTTTTGAATTCGAATTCGAATGGCTCCACCTAAAAGTGATCCCCAAAGTTAGGAGAGATTCCCTCAGCTCAAAAATTCGTGATTTTGGTAGTTGGAGCCACGAATTTGCTTTTACATCATGGATGAGGTAAGCCATCCTTTTATTTTTTTCTTTTTCCATTTACAAGAGATAAAATGTACTCTTTTACAAGAGGTGTTCACATGACTACTCATGTGACTTACAAATGAGGATAATATCAAGCATATCAAGCATGTAGGCTTGGGCAAAATGCACCAACAGATATGACATTGGCCAGACAAAGAAGTCTAGAACAAGAAGCCCTAGATTACTCACTCATTGGTGATAATCTATACAAGCGTGGTAAAGATGGTTACCTGAGACTATGTGTCCATGAGAGTGAATATCTCAAGATCTTGGAAACTGCTCACGAAGGTGTAGCAGGAGGACACTTTGGACCAGATCGGGTGATCAAGGCAGTCCTATTTGCAGGGCTTTAGTGGTCGACCCTTCACATGGATGCACATACCTATGTGAAGAGGTGCGATGTTTTTCAGCAAACTCAGTATCCTATACGCAAAGATGAGATGCCTCTGAAACCTATGATGGGTGGACGTGCATTCTCTAAGTGGGGAATAGACTTTGTAGGTCCTATCAACCCCCCAGCTAAGGGTTCCCATGCTGAGTATATCATTGTGGCCACAGACTATCTAGCCAAGTGGGTAGAGGTAAAGGCTACGACAAAGAATGATGCTCAAACGACTGCTAAGTTTTTATTTGAGAATGTGTTCACTAGATACGGGCTACCTATAGAGCTAGTTAGTGATAGAGGGACTCACTTCTTGAATGAAGTTATAGAATATCTGCTCCAAGAATTCTTGGTAATACACAAGAAGTCTGCCCCTTATCACCCACAAGCTAATGGGCAAGCCAAAAGCACAAACAAGATTCTATGCAATGTGCTTACGAAATTACTGAATAATAAACGCTCTGATTGGGACAAACAGCTACACCATGCTGTTTGGGCATATCGAGTGGCCTATAAAACGGTACTCCAAGCCACACCCTTTCAGATGGTATTTGGCCAAAATGCGATGCTACCTCTGGACTTCTTGATTCCCACATTGAGAGTAGCACAGGAGCATGAGTGGATGGGCCATGAACCCTCTTCGAGAATTTTTGACCTCGAACGATTAGGTGAAACAAGACTAAGAGCTGCAGCAGGAATATATGCAGCTAAGAAAAGGCAGAAGGCATACTTTGATGCCCATGTGAAGGATAAAGGATTGAAAGCAGGGGACCTAGTGTTAGTCTACACTTTGAAGCAACATGCGAGGAAACTAGAGAAGAGAGGCTATGGACCTATGATCATAAATAGGATCTCGACTAGTGGAGCTGTCCAATTAGCCACACTCGAAGGCGACATTTTCCCTAGCTACATAAGCGGATGCAGAGTCAAGTTATATCAGGAACCTCTCACTGAGGAAATGCTCAATCGACTCAACACTGCCAAGAAACGTAAAGAAGAGGAAAAACGAGTTCGAGAAGAAGCACAGGCAAAAGCCTTGGAACGCATCCGAAAAATGAAGATGAGAAGACAAGGACGAGATCAGCCAAGGACAGATGACTATGCGAACCCAAGATATCATATGGATATGTGTGAAGTCTCAAGTGTAAGCCCCCATAGAATAGTTGACCGACGTCCTTTTGTAACCTTGGAGATAGGACAAGGAAAGAGTGCAAGGACTGTACGGGCCTTGATTGACTCAGGTGCAGCCACTAGTGCTATTAAACTTTATTACTGTCGAGAGTTGAAATTAAATGTCAATCCTATAGAAGCATATCTCATAGGATTGGGAGGCGTGGAAACCCCTTGCATGGGCGAGGTGGAGCTTCCCCTCCACATTCAAGATGTCTTAATGACAGTGAAAGTACTAGTGTGTCAAGATGAGGACCTCACTGAGCCTCTGGTCTTGGGTCAAGACTGGATCTATGACCATGCAGTCAACTCAAACCTAAGAAGTGGACTTCTTCAGGTATGGGTAAATCAGAGTCGAATTACAATTGAGTTAGATAATGGAGCACTCAAGGAACTAGGAAAGGCACAGACTCCTGGTCCTTCCAGGGGTACACATGAAGTTGACAATGCTATTCTTGTCCAAAGCTATGTGATGCAAAGGAAATGATGATCTCAATAAAGAAGTCAAGGACTCAACGGAACTCCCTTCTTTTCCAAAGGCCAGAGGGAGGCAGCAACCAAAGGCAGATCAATTACTGAAGACTAACTATGCTGGAGGCCAAAAGAACGTGCGAAGCAGGATGTCTCAACCATTGAAACAAGTGTGGGTGCGAAAAGGCGAGCGTCCTATTGCGGTCAAGCCACAACAACTATCTCAACTTCCTATTAGTAATCAACGACATGATACTAATAAGAAGACTCCCAGAAATTCTTTTGTGAAAGTGAAATCTATCTGGGTACCCAAGAAGTCGATGAAGGCTGGCCCATAATCAAGACAAATTTGGGTGCCTAAGGCTTGCTTACGGGCTCAACTAGTCACACACAAATCACACCATACAGGACAGGGTTCACTCACTCAAAGAGCCGATGCCCACTCTCATTCAACACACACAAACGCACATTTACACATGAGCACGGGTGGAATCACTTGCAAATGGGCCCCTATACAGCCTCATTTCCAAGCAGACACCCTCATAAAGCCCTCCAGAGTCTCCACAAAACCAAAACATAAAGTCATTCATTGTGTTTGGCAACCAAAAGCTTGTAATAAACCCCCCGATCCCATTTGTACATTCCTCTCCACCTACTAACTGCATCTTTTCACTTAGCTCATAGGATTAACAACACACACAATCATCGAGCACTCACTGATTGACTAACTCATCATTCACCTCATGTTAATGTTGTAATCAGGACAAAAATTGTTCTACCTTGTCCTTTACAATGTTAACGCATGCTTCTATATTCTCACAGAACAAGCAAGCAAGCTGTAACATGGCAGAAACCGGAGGCACCAGCTCCTAGGTAGGGTCTAGCGCCCAGATAGTGGACATCGAAACCCTTCTTCTGGAACCACAACTCACTGAGAGACCTCAAGAACTTAGAGCGGTGCATGTGCTCCCTATTCAGGACCCTCCTCAGGGACACACTTCTCAAGTGGGGAAACACGCTCATTGGTTTAGTGATGTAGCAGGGCCATTGGGTGATGGCACTTACTTTTGGGAAGCAGAAATTGAGTTCAATGGCAAATGGGGATGCTACCATTTCTTCACTCGCGAATTTGAGAAATATCAGAATGCAGAAGTAATGCGATCGGTATGGACCAAAGCAGGCTTGGATAGCTATTTCAGGGCACATTTACCTAAGCCAGATTTCCTACGCTGCTCCTATTTTATCAGTACCATCACTCCTAGCAGGGCTAAGGGAGGCGATAGTACTTTTGTGCTACCCTCACTGGTGCCAGGCCACGAACTCAAGAGATTCAAACTGACCCTCAATCTGGTACGGGAAGCATTGAACATGCAAGGTATGCATATTCCCACTGAGAAAGAAACAATGGTTCCAGGAAAGATGAAGCATAAGGATCTCAATAAATTGAAGGATATGGTAGCAATGACACCTACCATTGCTCTCCACCTACGAACGATCATGCAGCATTTTGCTTTTCCCGCCCAAGAACGCTTCACTATGCCACCAAAAAAGATATGGTTCAGCTTGTACTTGGCGGAGACAGAGAATCTCACCATTAATATACCACATTGGATCATAGATCAGATCCACCTCGCCCATCAACGATGAAATAAGAAACAGAAGAATGTACTTCATGGATGCTATGCTTTGACAAAAATAATTTACAAGTGCTTAGCGTACGACGTGCCCATTCAAAGAGCACTAGTATGGTCCAGGGCCCAAGAATTCCAAAGACGGCTGTCAACGGCGGGTCCTCCATCGAAGAAGATGAGAGGGGGAGTTCAATTACCATGTGCCCAAGCAAGGGGAGCCACCACCACACCAGAGGTGACCTCTCCACAAACGCGACGTGTCCGACCATTTACCATTCGCCTACCCAGACCAAGTGCAGAAGGACCCAATCTGGTGTTCCCTCCGATTCCATCGGACTTGGAGTTCCCACAAGGTTACACCCTAGAAATTGCCCGCTTGATCAATGAGTCTAACCTGGAGACAGAAGCAGAGCAGGCCCAAGGACCACAACCCACTACTACAACTTTAGCCCCGACCCAACCGGAAGTAGTAGAAGTAGAAGAGGATGATGAAGAGACAGAAGAAGAAGAAGCAAACGAGGAGTATGATCAAGAATATGACGAACTTTCAGAACTAGCAAGTGCCCCAGCATACTCGGCCCAAATAAAAAAAATTATATGAAACCATGAAGCGAGTCCAAGAACAACACAAAATGTCGCTCGAGACAGGAAAGGTGCTCATGAATGTTAGCCGAGGAAGGTGTGGATGACATGTTTATTGAATCAATGAACTTGCACGCAGATGCGATAGGCTTAGATGAGGCCGTTCATGCAGCCATGGCTTATATTCATCGATTTGAGAAACGAGTGCCTACTCGTCCCATGCGATCTGGCAAACAAATCCACATCAATTTATCAGAACCAGGAGGTAACACACAAATAGAAGAACATCAGGCGAAACCACTCTCACCACCCACCTCACCTCTCACTACACAAGTCACCTCACCACCTGGCACTAGCACGCCTATTTCTGCCATTACCACATTCGTCATGGGAATTCCTCTCTCTCTCGGCATCCAATTCGGAGGAATTACCATGCCCACTTTCACAACACTCTTCACAAATATCACATCCACCCCACCCACTGTCCCCATCTACACAATCACACACACGTTCGACACAATGGAAACATCACCAGCCACAGCACCACTCCCTCCCCCCACGCAGCCTCAATCTCCCATACCCCCTCCACCTACCTCACCACTTGACTCCACAGCATTCACAACTCCCTTCCCCCTCCCCATTCCCCCTGCATCCTCCCCTTTCCCTGCATTCTTTAATGTAAATAATATGTTTTCAATGTTACATCAGTGTGTGTATCAACTTCAGAGTGAGTATCAGGCTCTCGAAGACCGTCATCGTCAACTGACTACGAATCACCAACAACTACAGAGATGGCTTATAGCCATAGAAGATGAAAAAGCCGACCTCAATCAACGCTATACCACACTTGAGCAAGCCCATCAAACTCTCCTGGAGGCACCCCAACCATCACAAGCGCCAGGTGTCAAACAACTCGAAGCTTTACTAGAAGTCTACCAAACAGATAATCTAAGAGTCCAGCGTAATTTGACTCTACTCAGAAAACACATGGCTACCGCCCTTGAAGAAAACAAGTGTCTGCAGAAGCAAAACGAAGAAAACCTGGAAGCTGCCATGGAAGGCTCTCCCCACGAGATCGACCTAGAACAATTCAAAGAAGTCCCCTCAGAAACAATGAAGACAATCTTGGAAAGCTATGCCGATCTATTAGAAGCACATGACGATTTGGAAAAGGAATGGGATGCGCTACGCCGCCAGCTCAGGGAACAGGAGGCACAACCCAAAATCATAGAGACAACCACGACTTCAGAGGAAGTAAAGGCATTAACAGAGCAGGTGGTAGAATTGCAGAAGAAGTTACTGGAATATGAAAGACAGCCCTCTCCAGTTGTAGAACCAGAGCCAGACGAATTGGTACCCATTGAGGTGGATGAATCGTATGAGGAACCATATGTTCCTATGCCGATGCCAGGAGGTCAGCAAACCTCAGAAGGAATGGACACCTTGGAAGTCGAAGTACCCGAACGGCTTCAGACACTCGAAAAGACAGCAAAAACCCATGAAGATCGAGTGGCAATACAAATCCAATCAATGGCCAAATTAGAAGACACTATCATAAAGTCAAAGTATTTCCGCAGTATGTCCCATCACAGATGGATAGGCACCAACGACGATCAGTATGTGCCATATTGTGTACTCCTGGCAGATTACAACGCAGAGATTCAACGACGATGTGGCAAGGCTCCAACCTTTGCCACACAATTTGGGCCCGATGATATCCCTGAGAGTGCTAAAAAAGGATCCATTCATCAACCCACCTAGAGGATCCATCTTCTTGAGACCTATCCCGAGATGGTTCGTACTTGGACTAACATGCCACTCTTTATTAAATACAACCCCTGTTATGTTCCAGTCTTCCGTAGACGCACCTCGCCCGAATTTACCATTGCTGTAAAGAACGTCAAAGGTTGTGCAAAGTGGTTAAATTATGTCTATCTAGCACCTCCACAAGGACCTCTCACTGTTGCTTACATGATTTCTACAATCTGTCACTGGAGCATTTGCCTACGGAACACCCCTGATGTGATGGCACAGATGTGCATGAAGATCTTCGAATTAATGCTGATCACATTCAAGACATTCAAGAACATCAAGGACCCCCACTTTTCAGGAGTTGGCTTCACTGCAGGCAACCAAGACCTGGTATATGACATGAGCACTACCCCCTCAATAAAGGTAGTATATGCCTGGCACGCAAGAATAAAATACCTCCCAACATGCTTCAAACAGACCTTCGAGGAGATGTTCATCACAGGGTTCCGGGAATATCACTCAGAAATATTTGTACCCAAGCCCTCACAACTCCTCCAACTATTCGTTGTGGAGAGGACCATCCACTCAGAGCAATTGCGGGTGCCCCATCCAGACGTCCCAGGTCCAGTGGATTGGATCCCAGGTCCAATGTGGTTCAATATTACGTCCAACGCACAGCTAGACAAGGGTCTGTCAGAGACGACAGACGCGAGAGAGGGGGGGTGTTGGCAGTAGTCAAGGAACTGAAGGACTCACAAGACAAGGAAGCCTACGAAGGGAGTCAGAGCGAAGAGAAGGCACAAGCAGACACAGTAGTCAAAGAAGATCTGGCAAGTAGGCCATCTAAATTTTTCATGCATCAAAGAGGTGGGCACACAAGAAGGAGGAGCAAGTAGGGAGCTCCAGGAAATGTATGTCACACTGTTAGAAGAAATCCCTACAAAAATAGTGATTTTCATCACTAAAAACCATTGTAAATACCATTTCATATTTTTGTAGCTCCATTTTGTGCAAGCCAAGGAGTCCTTGAGCTTGAGGAGTATTAGAAGTAGCATCGTACCAACTTCCAAAATTTTTGGACTTCGTTTGAGCCTCCAAATAGGCCCTAGAACCTAATTTTTAACTAGGCCGGACACTAGGTCTGGACAGGGCCAAAAGCTAGTGAAAAACTATAAATAGAGCTAGAGAGCTCATTTTTGCGGTTAGCTTGTAATTGAGTTGAACTTGTATGAGCATTTTGAAAGTAATCTAAAAGAACTCCATTGTCTTCCTCTTTGTTCTTGTTGTGTGTGCGCGTGTGTGTGTATGTGTGTGCATGTTTGTGTGCTTCTCACTCACGCACTTGTGCCTTGACTTGCTCGAGGTCATCATACCATCCTCATGTCTTCGCGGATTGACATTAAAGGAGGTGCTACTCATCACTGAGCTACACTAAGCTTCTAAGATTTTGCTTCTATTGGATATATGTACCTTTTTAGCTTCATAGGCTACATATTTGTCTTGAAGTTCCTTAAGCTCATATTGCATCTTCTGATTTTCTTCGGTTAGTAATTTGCATCTTTCCATAGCTTCCTTTGTTTCTTGTTCTTTATTTGTAAGTGCCTATTGAGCATGAAATACTCTAGCAGATAGCTCTTCACTTAGCATCTTGAATTGATTTCTGTCTACTAATGCTTTGGCATAATCACTATCCGCTTCCACAATTTGTTATTGGGTGTCCATGGTTGTCTGGATCATTTGTTTTACTATAGGCTTTAGCGGCATCACGTCCACATTGAGCCATGTTTTGGGTATGCTTGGGTCTTCACCTATTTGTACGTCCTTTCCCTTATCAATATGTATTGTCTCGTTATGTGGTTGTCTGATTTGTAAGTGAATTTGATGCTCTTCTTCTTTGTAGGTAGCAGACTTTGTAGCACTTCCTTGAAAAGTTACATCCGGCCGTGAAGGTTCTACGACTACTACCTTTATAGGTGTGAATAGTTTTCGTTCTCCAATTTCATCTTGTGTTTGTTTTGCCTTTGGATTCTTCATTGTAGACGGACTTGCAAGGTGGATTTCTTTGACGTGAAGCTTTGTTGTGTCAATCATTCTTAATGTGTGTACATCTTCTTTTGTTGGCCTTCCTTCATGTCCCTCTTCAAATGTAGCATCCCGAACTTGTTCTTGCTTTTTGCTTTCTACTTGAAGTGAATCTTTGACTTGATTTATTTCATCCCAATTACCATCATCATTTGATTCACTCCGGATATCGACATTCATAGTTTATGGTTCATGTTCTTCCTAGATTTTAGACGAAGAGTTGGAATTGACTAACCCTAACTCTCAGTACGTGTGGAACTTGGTTAGCCTCTTTCCTGGCATAGATGCGGTATGAGCTTGATGGTAATGATGCCTTTGAACTGGCAGATTGATCTGTCCTTCCATGAACTTGTGAGTTTCCTCCATGGCCTCTTTCAACTTCGCTTCAATAATAGGAGTGGCATGTTCTATTATGGTTCTAGGGGGTACATGTGTCCTCTTTGATGTTGGGATTACTTCTTCTGCCTTTAGTACTTCCCTTAGAATTTTTGCTCCTCACATCACTCGTTGTGAGCTTGTGCCTGCTTTTGTTGTTATCTTCACTCCTTTTTTTTCTTTTTTGGTATCGTTGCTGGCTTCACATACTTAGCCATTTTAGTAGATGATGGCATTTTCGTGAGGTATTCGTGCTAAAAATGTGTGTACTCGACAATGGTGCCAAAAATGTGTGTAGCTAAGTTGTAAAGCCTTAGGGACTTGTGTCAAATGAGATTGTACCTTGATCACCCCACAAGTGCATATAATGGTGGATTAATACACATTTAATTATCAATCCAAGAATTGAGACATATCAAGTGTATGAAGACATGTGCACACGTGAGGATAAGTGAAGTGACTATGCTTCAATGTATGTGACTTGTATCAGCTACCTCTCCAACTCACTACTTCTTTGATAATGCACGTCGTGATACTTGTTACAACAATAAGCACAAACTTGAACTTTTCTCTCAGCTCGAGCACAAACTTGAACTTTTCTCTCAGCTCCAAACTCCAAATATGGTCAGTAGTGGATTCATTTCAAAGATCTCGACAAGGCACATCTAATATTGGGATTTTCAATCAAATATGACAAATGTGCTTCAAGTTATGAGAAAAATAGTGAATGGTGGGAAAAACCAACACCTACTCAACAACTCCTCAAGTCTCACATACGCACTATAGAAACTCAAACATGAAGGGAAGGGGTAGACAACAGTCCCACACACACATTTCAAGCATGAATTACACACACAAGCTCTTGGAGAAGAAGATAGTTAATAGAAAAGAGGCAAATTCCAAAAATAGCTTCAGTTCTCACAATGGCAAAAAGTTCTTTACAAGAGTCACCAAGTGACTTATATACATGTGCCCTAAAATTGGTCCCTTCGCACAAGAGACCAGCACTTTTATTGAAAAACTCTAATCTCCTACTATGTTACAATATTTGGGATTCATGCATCTAGAGGACTCCTCTAGAGCATTTACATGGCTTCATGAGGTTTTCATAGGAACTTGAAGAAGAAAATTTATGCCCATAATTTGAAAATTTTTGGGGATCCCTTTTCTATGCTCCCTTTCTCTGCAACTCTCTCTCCCTCTTTGTCTCTATCATCCCTTGATAGGCTTTGCTTCTTGTCCGAGGCTTGTTTATTTTTTTTTCAATACATGCACCTAGCGGTCGAGGAAAAAACCAGGACCTTCAAACAATTTGTTATCTTATCTGATCCTAAGTCCAATGCTTCCGTCTTCCCCTTGGTATTCCTTACATTCATATATGATGGTGGTTGCATTATCGTTGATGCATGTTAAGCTCTTTTCCACTGCACGCACCTAGTGGCTAAGAATGTGACTATCTTAGTCACTCTTTTCTGCTTTTTAGCCTCTACCCCTTTCTAACTTTTGGCCTTTGGATAATCTTTGTTCTCACACATCTGGCCCTATTGTATTGCTTAAGCGTGTTTACTTCTTTTCACCACATGCACCATTTGGTAAGCATTGCATCTATTTTTGCCTTTTGGTTGATGCTTCAAAGGCCCTGTATTTAATCTTTGTTCACACACTTCGGGACCTCCTTCTTTCACATTGCACCCTGATGCATGCCCCTGTGGGGCTTTGGGAAGAGGGTGAGTTATCTTTATTGAATAGTTTTTCTTTTTTATTTTCTTCTTCTTCATCTCTTGTTTGATTCTCCCTCCACACGTCCCTGCTCTTGAACTCTGTCATCCTTGACATGCTTTGAATGGTGATGTGAGTATGTGTGAATGGTTTTTTGCTCTCTTTGATTCAGCAGATTGGCTTCACATATCATCAGTTCCTTCCATTGTGCTGACTTGAAACCATCATTGGGTGCTTGTTGATGATCTGCAAAGAAACTTACCTTGTATGCTACCAATCGAGCATTTAGATTGGAAGTCATTTTTACAAAAATTTCCGAGTCCATTTCAAAAAAATCTTGTGAAAAAACTTTCTTCTAATGTTTGCATATAGAGACTCGGTAGAAACATTAAGCATGAGTATATGGCCATGATAGTAAGTCAACTACACGTGATAGAGAGATCAAAAATTTGTGCCTTGGTTAATGTCGATAAAGCTCAAAAACGTGTATTGAGCATGTTTGAAGACTTTCAACACTATAAGTAGCATGCTCAACACTTTATTCTTCATCTTTATTGCTAGATCTGGGACTATAGCATATCTTGATAGCCAAAATTCTATGGTGTGTACCATATATTCTTCGATCGGTAAATAGTTATGGGGCAGGCTTGGTAAAAGTGGATAGTTTAGCCACCAATTATTGAGTGTGCCTTGGCACTGTTCCTCCCAAAAATTGATTCTAGGATCTTCATCCAGGTACTGGGAAAAAGGATGGACTTACTTGTAATAAATATGGTGCAGATCCCCAATGCACCCGTAGAGTCGGGTTCTTTTCCTAACATTTTTTTCTTCAGATCGGATCTGCTTTGTCAAATTCTTCCTATGTATAAGAGAATGTATTTGTTTTGAACTGTAAGTCTAGATTTTTCTCGTTTTTTGTAGTCCTCTTGATGTATTGCCTGATCTCTTCTTTTAATAGGCCATATGGTACATTGAAGGGCTTCAAAATTTCCTCTAAATCTTTGCTTTTGATTTTAGCTTCTTTCATAACTTTCACTACTTGATCTTCGAATTGTCCCATAAGTTGGGACACCAGTAGTGCTCGCTCATCTTGGCTTAATTCTGCAATAGGCCATGTATTTCTGTTAGCACTTATCTGTGCCTCTTACACATGTATTGGTGAATTAAGGATGGGGGAAAAAGGAGGACATACCTCATTCTCCATAGTACCCGCTTGAGAGCTTTGAACTACTTGTGTCCCCATTTGATTGCTTTGTAGTAATTGAGCCCGCACGCTTTCAATGATTGCATCTTTCTTAATTATTTTGTTATTAGTTGTTGTGAGTGCTTCATTACTCTGTAGGAGTCTTCATCCGCATCTTCTTTACATTGCTCTACGATTTTGGTTTCTATAGCCTTCCACCTTTTTCTGAGCTCATTCGTATCATACATATACTTTCTTTCCCATTCTTCTCTTAACTCTTGCTCTTGCTTTAGCTGATCCACATACTTGGCTATCTGAGCTTCTAATTCTTGTGTATTGTTTTGGTTACCTTATGGCACTTCAAGTGGTTGGTTGAGCAGGATTGCATTCATTAGTTCTTTATTTCTGTTTCTCAAGTTTTGTGCCCCATCCATGTATACTTTTATTTGAGCTTCTAAGATTTTGTTGCTATTGGACATACGTCCCTTTTCAGCTTCATTGGCTGCATATTTGTCTTGAAGTTCCTTAAGCTATATTGCATCTTCTGATTTTGTTTGGTCAGTAATTTGCATCTTTCCATAGTTTCCTTTGTTTCTTGTTCTTTATTTGCAAGTGCCCATTGAGCATGCAATACTCTAGTAGATCGCTCTTCACTAGCATCTTAAGTTGATTTCTCTCTACTAATGCTTTTTCATAATCACTATCCACTTCCATGAGCTATTGTTGGGTGTCCATGGCTGTTTAGATCATTTGTTTCACTGCAAGCTTTAGCTGCACCATGCCCACATCGAGCCATGTTTTGGGTATGCTTGGGTCTTCACCTATTTTTACATCCTTTCCCTTGCCAATATGTTATGTCTCATTATGTGGTTGTGTGATTTGTAAGTGAATTTGATGCTTTTGTTCTTCGTAGGTAGCAGACTTTGTAGCACTTCCTTGAAAAGTTACTTTAAGTGGTGAAGTTTCTGCTACTACCTTTATAGGCGTGATAGTTCTAGTTCTCCGATTTCATCTTGTGTTTCTTCTACCTTTGGATTCTTCATTGTAGATGGACTTGCAAGGTGGATTTCTTTGACATGAAGCTTTGTTGTGTCATTCATTTTTAATGTGTGTACATCTTCTTTTGTTGGCCTTTCTTCGTGTCGCTCTTTAAATGTAGCATCCCAAATTTGTTCCTGTTTTTTTTTTCTACTTCACGTGAATCCCAAATTTGTTCCTCTTTTTTTAATGTGTGTACATCTTCTTTTGTTGGCCTTTCTTCGTGTCGCTCTTTAAATGTAGCATCCCAAATTTGTTCCTGTTTTTTTTTTCTACTTCATCCTAATTCCCATCATCATTTGATTCACTCCAGATATCGACATTCATAGTTGATGGTTCATGTTCTTCCTGGACTTCAAATGAAGAGGTGGAATTGACTAACCCTAATTCTTGATACCTATGGAACTTGGTTAGTCTCTTTCCTGGCATAGATGCGGTATAAGCTTGATGGTAATGATGCCCTTGAACTAGCAGATTGATCTATCCTTCCATGAACTTGTGAGTTTCTGCCATGGCCTCTTTCAACTCCGCTTCAGTAATAACTTCCCTTAGTTTTTTCTCTCCTTGCATCACTGGTTGTGAGCTTGTGCCTGCTTTTGCTATTATCTTCACTCCTTTTTTCTTTATTGGTACCATTGCTGGCTTCACATACATAGCCATTTTAGTAGATGATGGCATTTCTATGAGGTATTCACGAATGCCTAATGCATTGTATATAGAACTGTCATAGCCATACTTTGATTCAAAATTTTCTTACGACCCCATTGCTTTTTGGCTTCAAATATCATTCTTGAATGTAGGGCATCAAGTTTACTTGGTTGCCTATTTTCTTGGTGGCATGAGATAGTAATTGAACTATTATCTTTTGTGGTTTCATATATCTGTGCATATTAGGAAAACAAAAAGGTTGATGGACCAATCAGACTTCTTCTTCAATATCAACACGATTAATATCCACGAATGTTCTAGTTTTAGTGCCACGACTTTCTTCCTTGAGATCTGTGGTCCCATCGTTAATCCATACAAATGCTTCCTTAATGAGCTCCTGCATGATTTGTATGGTTACCCTGTCACCTTTTGCATCAAGAACTTTGGCTTCTAGCACTAATGGTTTGTCCAAGGTTGGATGAAGAGTGTTCATTACTTGAGTGCATCTTTGGAAATCTGGTTTGTAGATTGGCAACTCAAAATACTTATGGATTCTAGCTTTTTTCATCTCATCCATTGTTGATGGAAGCTCATGTAAGAACTTGAAGTCTTGCGACATCACTGGAAATTGATGGTCTGTATCCATGATCTTAATAGTTACCAAGAACAAATGGTCGCCCGCTGGTTGGTCTTTTTGGAACCAATGACCTTTGGCCTTTGTCACACTCTTCATTGGAAATTCAGGCACTTCCTCTTGAATCGTTGCTTCAGAGTCTTCGCACTCGTAATGTTGTGGAGAATCAGTAAATCAATTCCGCATGTTTATGTGTAGTTCATTAATACGTCATTCCCCTTGCATAATTAGAGACATCTAAGGTACCTTACCATTATTTTTCTTAAATTTCAACCCTAAAAGAAGAGAAGAGATTATTTGATAGCCAAAACATTTATTTATTTACAATGTATGGTCAATCCTATGATAGTAGAAGCTAAGTCCTATTCTAGTTATGGAAATGTGCACCACTAATTTTATTGAAGAAGTTGAATGTCGAATGTGTGGCCTTGTAATGTGGCCCTATCGTGCATACTCTCGATGCAATTGATACTTTATGAATGCAAGAAGAGATTCCTCGATCTTCTTGGTTGATTTCTTGTTGTTTCTTGGGTCTCCATATGAAGGTCATATTCTGTGTTAAGGGCAGTTGCCTCTAGTGTCTTTCCTTTCTTTTACTTCTAAATGTAGTCGTTGACCTAATCCCATATTTGGATTGAGATGTCTGAGTCGTGATATCTTGTAGTTTCCCTTTATCCTTCATAGTTTCCTTTGCGTGTTTCTATTAGTATGATATTTCCTTGAGTTTTTCTATCTTTGGAGTTGCTACGCTCCGGATTATTTTCGAAATCCATATGCATTGCTATGAATTCTGAGCCTCTAATGATTTTGGAAGCCATATGTGAAGAACTCTTGGGTTATTCAATTAAGATTTCAAATAGTGGTTATTTCACTGTGTTCCTACAGGACGGTCAATCTGTTCTTGTGTTGTAACTTGCATGCTGAGGTAGCTTATCCTTGCATACCTATTTTACTCACGTGTTTGTTTGATCTGGTGTTCCAACTATCGATATCCATATTGGTTTTTTTTATAGTGTTGATGGGTTGAGAAATGTCCTCACTTTTTCTCTCAAGTTCATGAACCTCCTCACTACTAGCAGGCAAGTCTTGCTTAGGATGCTCATGAGACACCTCCCTGCTTGAACCTTCTTCCTTATCTTCCTTTAAGTCTGATTCCCTGGTAAATATTGTGCTAAGGATTTGTGACGATCTAGCTTCCAACAGACTAAAGACTTCCTTATGCCCTACTTTGGCCGATATGTATCCCTCTATAAGGTGTATGCTGACTTCATTCGTAAAATCCAATCTTGTCCTAGGATAAGGTCTTCATCCTTACATACCAAGAATCTTTGCTCCATAGTGGAATTTCCTAGGTGTAGGGACATTAGGAGTTCTTCTATACACTCGATGATTTGTCCTCTGATTCCAATCATATATGCTTTAGTGGGACTCATGGTCGTTTTAAGGTGAGTGGCTAACAACACTTGCATGCAACCTAGTGCTTCTCTTGTGTCAATCAATGCATCCACTAATTGGTATTCCATGCTCCCAATTCTTAGGTTTAATTATGGTTAGGAAATACTATTGTTTGCATTGTTTGCATTACCTACTTAGTAGTTTTCCATGGGTATTGCTTCCTCTCTCTGTACATATCGTTCATCTCTTTGTCTCATCCACTCTTTTCATTTTGTGATTCGCTCTAGAGCTTCCATTTGAGGTTCTTCTCTAATCCTTTCTTCTTCTTTCTTTCGATTTTTCACTCCTACAAGTCGTGCTAACATTCTGTCCATTAATGGTTCCACATACCTTTTAACTCTACAGCCCCTAATGTAGTTTGGAAGTACATCTCCATCTAGTGTGGCTAAGTTTACTGCTCCACTAGTTGATATTTGATTTATCAATAATGGTCCATACCCTCACTGCTTCAATTTCTTTGCATGTTGTTTCAATGTGTATAATAACACCAAATCACCTTCCTTTAAGCCCTTATCTTTAATATGTGCATCGTAATAGGCTTTTTGTCTCCTTTTAGCTGCATAAATTCCTACCACAGCTTGTAATCTTGTTTCATGCAATTTTTCAATTTGGCCCACTTGTTGGGATAGTTCATGGCATGTCCAATCATTCTATTGAGCTACACATAGGGTAGGAACTAAAAAATCAATTGGTAAGATTGCATTTTGTCCATATAATAAATTGAATGGAGTGGTTCCAATGGCCATCTTGTAAGCCACTCGGAAGGCCCAAATTGCATGATGCAATTGCGTGTCCCAATTTGACCTTCCATTGTTGACTATTTTGGTCAACATCGTGCACAATACTTTATTGGAACTTTCAGTCTGACCATTGGCTTGGGGATGGTAGGGGGCTGATTTTTTGTGAATCACAAGGAATTCTTTCATCAATGATTCTATCAATTCATTGATGAAGTGTGTTCCCCTATCTCTCACTATTTCGATTGGCAATCCAAAGCCAGCAAAGATATTTTAAAAGAGAAATTTAGCTATGCTTTGCACATCATTTTTCCTTTTTGCTTTTGCTTCTACCCATTTTGTTAGATAATTGGTGGCCACTATTATATATTCAATGTGTGATCCTTTGGTTGGAGGGTTTATAGGTATTATGAAGTCAATGCTCCATTTGGAAAAGGCTCTTGCACAGATCATGGGTCTTAGAGGCATGTCATCTCTTCTTATGGGGTACTTGGCTCTTTGGCTCACCCCATAACTTCGTACATACGTATTGGCATCCATGTGTAGAGTTGGCCACCACAAGCCTACAAAAAGAATCATTTTTATAGTTTTTTCAGCCAAACAATGTCCTCTTGCTGCTCTTGTATGCGCCATCTCTAATATAGGTAAATATTCTCCTTCATGTACACATAACCGTAGCTAATTGTCCTTTCCCCTTTTGAATAATTTTTTCCCAATTATGGTGTATTCCTTACTCATTTCCTCTTGCTAGAATAGTTCCTTCCTCATGTGCTCGTGTTTTCAAAAACTGTACCAATGCTTTACTCCATGCTAGTGCTATTGTAGAGAACTATAAAGATGCATGTACAGGGGTATTCTCCTTGCAACTGTGAATGTGCTCATGTACATCCTTTGGCATGTCTAACCAGTATATTCCCAATATTTTCAATTCGCTTATTGTCCCATGAACTCCCTTATGAGTTTTCCATCGATTCACATGATTGCTCCATTAAGTTTTTCAGTTCTGCCTCTTCTACACTTCTCAATAATATGCCATTTGGTTCTTTGTAGTATAAACTACATGCCACAATATGTAAATTACGTGATTGCAAAAGTTCTTTCTTGTTGTCTTGATTGATCCTATGAAGTGATCCATGCGTGAGGATGGGTATCAGCTTTTCTATCCATTTTGGACAAACTTCTAAGTTGAATAAGTATATGTCAATAGATCATCAGCCACTCTGGTGGGTGGTTTTCCATATGTCATTCGTGATAAGTGATCTGCTCATACATGAGTATTTTCCTTTTTTACTATTACTTCGAATTCCATCAACAATAGGAACCATCTCACTAGCCTTCCCATATTACAGGGCTTATTGACTAGATACAATAATGCATGATGGCCGATAAAGAACTTGAATTTTTTGGCTAGGAGGCAATGTCAGAATTTCTTGACTGCATATACCTTTCCTAGGCCTTCTCTTTCCGTGGTGGTATAATTTCTTTCTACCTGGTTTAATTGTCTACTAGCGTATGCAATAGGATGATGTAATTTTCCTTCTTCTGTGGGTTGAGCTAGTATGCATCCTATTACAAAATTTGATACATCCATATGGATATGGAATGGTTTGTTCCAATTGGGTACCTTCAAGATAGGTGTTGAACTTAGTCATCATTTCAATTTATTAAATGCCTTTTTGCATTCCTCAGTTCAAGTGAATTGAATCAGTAACCCATATAAAGGTTTTGTGATTATAGCATACATGTGAATACACCAACGATAGTATCCACAACGACCCATAAAGGCTTGTATTTCCTTTGCATTTCTGGTCTAGGTAAGTCTAAGATCAGCTTAATATTATCCTCATGTGTGGAAATTCCATTCCTTGATACAATATGTCCCAAGATCTTTCCTTGCCTTACCATAAAGACACATTTTTCTAGATTTAAGCATACTTGGTACTGTCGGCATTTTTCGAATATCCTCCCTAGTTGTGGAATATATTCACTTCTTTGATTGGAGTAGGTGCATAAATCATCTACATATACTTCCATGCTTTTTCTTAAAAATTCCTTGAATACATGACACATCAGTCTTTGGAAAGTTGCGGGGCCATTAGTGAGCCCGAATGGCATCACTCGAAAAGCATATACTCCCCATTCAGTTGTGAAGGTTGTCTTATGTTGGTCTTCTGTAGCAATGGCTACCTAGTTAAAACCAGAGAATCCATCCAGGAAGCTATAGAATTCCTTGCTTGCAACTCTTTTCAATAGGTGATCGGTGATAGGTAAAGGATATCTATCATGTATAGTCGCTCCATTCACTTTTTTCAAATTGATGCAGACTCTAAGTTTACCATTCTGTTTGGGTACTACAACCAAAAGTGATACCCATTCCGTGTGCCCTACCTCATAAATGAATCATGTAGCTAACAACTTGTCAATATCTTCTCTAATCTTGGCTGAATAAACATCATTATATGTGTATGGTCATTGCTTCGAGGCTTTTGCTTCTGAAGTCATTTGGATTCTATGGGAGCAAATGGATGGATCTACTTGCTTGAGGTCTTTGTAGGACCATGCAAATACATCGTTGTGTTGTCTTATTAATTCTATCAGTTCTTGTTCTTCTTCACGAGATACATCTTTTCCAATGTAGGTACATCTCTCCTCTTCTTCTTCCATGGTTACTAGCAATTTCTTAGTTTGTTCCTTATTATCGTACGCTTGTCCTTCTGCTGCTTCTCTCTTGCGCATTTGAGTAGCTATATTTTGTTCCTCCACTTCGTATCTTTTGAAATGTTTAGGAACTTCAAAGAGATCTGGTGGTCGCTCTACTTTATCCAATATTTCCTCGTCATCCTTGTTGCGACCGCGTCTATCGTGAGCACTTTTGGTGTCTCCTCTCCATTGTTTCATTCATCCATGATTGGTCATTAGATCCTCTACTATGAATGGAAAAATCATCTTCTTCTCAGTGGACTAAGTTCCATTCTATTAGGGGTACATCCCTATATGAAAAGGTGTGTAGATTTATCTTTGTAGTTGTCCCTTGGTGTTGTAAATACAATGCATCTCTTCCCCAATCGTGTACTACTCTGAGTTCTCTCATGAATGGTCATCCTAAAATCATTTCATAATTATTGGCTTTTCCAAACTAACATATGGCTAGAGTGTGTTTGAACTCTACTCCGCAGATGGTTAGCTTAATTTTTCCAGTAGTCCTATGGCCTCTCCACATGTCCATGGGCTAGTTGAAGTTTCATGCATGTTGGTCACAGGGTTAGCTTTCCCCATTTTTTCCAAATCTCTTTGGTGGCTATGCCTACATCATCTCTGGTGTCTAAGATGGCTTTTGTCATATATCCGTTAAAGCTGATGGGTAGGCACATATTTCCTTCATCTCCCTCACTAAATTCTCCAACTTCATTGATTGGGATTTGAATGGTTGATGGAGCTTTAGCTCTTTCTTCTCATTCGTGGGTTCTCCAGTTTCTATTCTCAAGGGTCTCGCTAATTTCTTCCATAATTGTGGCTTAGCTCGTATTAATTCTTCTATTTTCAATAAGCAATGTATTTTAGTTTTCTTGAGCTCTAATAAGTTGTGTGATGTCTTATCTTGTGACTTCTCTTCCTTGTCGTGGATTGTAGCATCATGGAATACTATTGACCTTCTCTCATATTCTCCCATATAATTGGGTAGTGTGGAAATGATGTTTGATTCTTCCGTGTTTTGTTCTAAGATGGACGCTTCCTCATACACCTCTTCTAAGTTTGGTAGAGGTTGATTTTCCCAAGTGCCTAGTTCTTCAAAGGGTGGTGAAGAGTTCTCATTCTTTTTCCACCGTTCCTCTTGAATCCTGGCCCACAAGTCGTGGCGAATTGGCTTCGAGTTCTCAAATTACTAAAATCCATTCTTCCTTGTTGTTCTACTGGTCTTTTTCACTATTCTCCTCTTCTTGTGTCTTTACTAGATTTTGATTGTCATTTTCTAGGCATTCGTTGAACTTGCTTTCAGGTATTCTCATATCCAGAAGGATTGGGTTACGTTCCCAGTGTGGTTTGAGCTATTTCTATGAGTTTCTTACATATTGCCAATCTCTCCTTCTCTAACTCCCCTCGTGGATAGAGTTTCTCATGTTGATCTATGCTTGGTCCGGTTGGGATTCTAGAATAATAAGCCTTCAACCATATATCCAAGTCCTCTGGCACTGTATCTGCTAGAATCTTGCTTTGACTAATTTTGATGCTTGGATAGTTTGATGGGTGTTTCCTTGCATCTCTAATTCTTGAGGTAACTTTTCTTCTTCAACCATTTATTTGTGAGCTTTTCTCTTCTAGTCTTCCATCTTTGTGTCTTCTTTGTTTTGCTAGCTTCTCTTAGGTCTTCTGAATCCTCAACTCTCAGAATTTTAGGTCCTTAACTTTTATCCATCTCAAGCTCATAATCTATTTCTTTTACTGCTTGTCCCTTAGCTTGGGCTCTGGTAATGGCTTTTAGTGGCAGAGTGTATTCTTTGTCAGTTCTAGATGATTCAATGACTTCTATTACATTGATCTGGGTAGTGTTATGAACCTTATTGGGGTTTTTTTGGGTAGTCTCTAAACAAATGCTCCTTGCCACAATCATTGCAATATCCTTCCCATGTCCTAAGGGGTGGTGGGTTGTATGGCAAAGTACATTCCCTTATGAAGTTATCTCCACCGCATCTATAGCATGGTCCCCTTGGTGCAGGTGGTCTAGTAGGTGGTCTCATTGGGGTTTTGTTTTAGATGTGGTGTACATCAAGTTCACATATTCTGATCCATAAGAGTTTTCATACCCTTTATAATTGTAGTATTGTTGCTCATAGGTTTGGTCATATTCTATCAGACTAGCATCATAAGGATAATATTCTCCCTGGGCCTGCTCATATCCCTGATTTGTTATTTCCACATTAGCGAGTTTTGTGGCTGGTACTATAGCTCTTTCCCAATTTTCCTCCAATTGAGTGTATTTGATTGGAACTACATTCTATGGATGGGGTTGTTGTTGTCCAAGCATAGGTTGTGGTTGTGCATATCCTCCTTTTTCATATGGCCTAGGTGCTCCCTGTGGTCCTGGGTAAGAGTTGTACCTACGAACCTCTCTGCCTTATTCCCTCTGAGGATATCCATAAGGTCTATATTGGGGTTGAGTTATTGGTCTTGGTTGCCTGTTAAGTGGGCAATTTTTGGTGTTGTGGTTGGTATATTTTTGCTTGATATGATAGTACATGTTGGGTCCTTGATGTGGCTGCCTATTGTATGAGTAAGGTTGTGGTAATTCTGATCCTCCTCTTGTGCATGCATGGGACGAATGGTCTCCACCTCACAGGTGCATCTTCTCAACATTGGCATTCTCAATGGGGGGTCCTGATAGCTCCTTTGTCCATGAAATCCTAATTTTTTAGCTATCAATTTTGTTAATTCCTCCACATTACTTGAACTAGACATCGTATGCTCTGAGAGTCCTCTAATTTAGTCGAGCTTTGTGTATTTTTGAGATCATCCGCTAAGTTGTCTTCCAAGTCAATGCATTCTTGGAGACACTCGCTCAATGTCTGCAACCCTTTTATGTAGAATAAGGTTCTCAATGTCCCATTAGTCAATCTGTCTAGAAATAGTGATATCATCTTTTGCTGTGAGGGCCTCTCCATTACGAGACATGTGTCCATGTATTGGTTAAATCTTTGGGCAGTATTTTTTACTGTTTCATTTGGAGCTTGTTTGAAACTATGAATTAACGATGACGAATTGTGTTTAATCCCTTGCTTGGTGAATTCTCCAATAAATTCTTAGAAGAATTGTTCAATATTACCAAAGTGGTTTGGCTCTAAGGGTTAGAACCAAGTTAAGGATGTTCCTACGAGGGTCATCCCAAAGGATTCATATTGCACAAAAAAGTAATCTACTTGTTCTACTCGCAACACTTGCTTGAATTTGGCGATATGGTCATAGGGCTCTCCCATGCCATCATAATGATTTCTCATGCATTTGGCCACTTGGATTGGTCTCAACCTTCTCACTGGCTTTGGGGTTTTGATCATCACAAATACTGTGAATCTTAGTGGTTGCAGTCCTGGTCCTACAACTAGTTGTGGTCTTGCCCTCATGGGTGGTCTATTCATATTTCCTATCCCTAAATTAACTTGTTTGTGTGAATGCATTCATGGCATAGTGATTTGAACATGGGTCCTAGTGCAGACACTACATTGACTAGTTTGACCTGACATAGTGTTCTCCATTCCTTGATGGCATCCAAATCCGATTTGAGAAGTAGTTGCCTGTTCTCGAGGAGGGAATACATGCAACCCCATGTACCTTAGTCGAGACCTATCAACTTTGTCTACTCACCAGTATCTCTTTCAATTTTGGTCTAGGTATGTGACTCTAGATGCATCCTCTGGATCATTTAGCTCATATATAGTTACTGGCTTTAACCCTTCTCCCCGTGTAGGTGAATCGGTTTGTAAAAGTAGATCTGATCCAGGGATCAAGTACACATCCACTAGGTAATCATCTTGAGGTATTAGATCCCCTCTCAAGACTTAGGTTACTACGGACTTGCCCCATGGGGTAGTCACAGTGTCTCCATTGTTAGGTCTTCCAAAAGTTCCTTGCCCTTCTAATTCCCCTCTTTCATTGATCTGGTTTGGGTTTTTAGTCACTACATACATTTGACCCAACTTATCCATATAAAATCCTCCTTCATACTTGATGGTGGGTCTTGGGACTATTTCTGAATCCGTAGTGTTTGCCATTTGTGCTACTGACCTATTTATGCCATCAAGATAAATGGCTACTCCTTGTAGGTTGGTGGACACATACTGTCGGGACGTTCGATATTCTCCCTCTATGGTGGACATAAAGCTCTCCCTTGGAATTGAACCATGCATGTCTTCAGAGGCCATAGTTATTTCCTCCTCTGAGTCACTAGATTTGTGAAAGTAGATCAAATGATGGCTTGCTTGAGCAGCACCTCCTACAAACAAAATGACGCTTCTTCGACTTCTTAACTCTCATCCAGATCTCAAATTCATTCACTGTTTAGGTCCTATATTTTCTTTATTCTCTCCCCAATGTTTTTTTTCCTCTCACTTTTCACTTTCAGGCTGCTGGAGTTTTCCACGATACATGATACTACTCAGGCCGATATGCAATACACAATACTGATTGGGATGATACGATACCTTTTGGTTTCCCCGATACACGATATTGATATGGCAAATACCAATTCAAGGAAATACATGATACCATCGAGGGTGATACCTGATACCCAATGATATGATCTGGACATATATGATATGATACTAGAGTGGGGTCGCGATATGATACCACTGGACTAGTGATACACGATATTGCTCCTTTGGTGATATGATATCTACCAGCCCATGATATGATACCACAATACCTAAGACACGATACAATACCAAAGTTCCTCACGATACTATACCTCTAGACCGACAATACACGATATCGCCTAATCTCATGATATGATACCATAGGGTTCACGATACGATACCACTCAAACCACGATCCACGATACCTCAACTTGGTGATACACACCTTGATGGTATCATGATACCTCAAGGAAGCACTCATGATACGATATCTAGCGAGTATCGTGATACTAGAGAATTTTGGTATCATGATACCAAAACTCGATCGATCGCGATACTATAGCCAAATGTGATCTAAACTCAAAAAAGTTCTGACCAAAGTGTTTCCCCCTCACTCCTCTTCAATCTTGACCCACTATAGATGACAAAAACTCACTCAAATCCCTTTGTTCTACCCCACGATACCGCTATTATGCTATGTCACATCTGTGAGTGTTCTTTTGATTTTTTGAGATTACTGGGTTACAGTGCTCACCTTCAAGAGTATATCTTCTAAATTTTGCCCTTAACCAACTACGACACTCCAAATTCTCTATGATACCAGACTCACAATACTACACACTGCTCTCCCATGATACTTGCTTAGGACAAATGACTGAGAGCTCAAATGATTTTGGCTTTTATGGCCTTGGATGGCCAAGTGCCTAAACTGAAAGGAACTAATTGTTTCTTTCTTTTCAGATTTTTTTGGTGGAAACTTATCTATCCTAATCCTACCTCTCTCTCTTACCTAAAACCTAACTCTTCCTCACTCCCTCACTCCTAACCCTAGTAACTCATTACACACACTCTTAAAGTGTGAAGTAACAAGTCTTGAAGTATTTGGTGACTTACCACTAATTGAAACTACCTCTACACATACAATTCATTCACTCCGTGGCTATAACCATCATGAAGGCACCTTGATTGGGCTAATCCCCGGCAACCGTGCCAAAAACAGTGTACCTAAGTCGTAAAGCCTTAGGGACTTGTGTCAACTGAGACTGTACCTCAATCACCCCACAAGTGCATATAGTGGTGGATTAATACACATTTAATTATCAATCCAAGAATTTAGACATATCAAGTGTATGAAGACATGTGCACACTTGACGGTAAGTGAAGTGCCTATGCTACAAGCGAATGTGAGGAATAATGGCACGTTTGACAGACAAATCTATCAATGCATGTGTCTGGGCATCTCTGCCATCCCAACGAATCTGCTCTACAGTAGGTGCAGCAGAAACCGTAGCACGAACAGGAATATGCAGAATATCATCATCTTCGACACCTTCTACATCAGCTTCTGTACATGCAGTTGTAATAGTTGCAGGTGTGATAGGACATTTTTCAACACCCTGCACAATGTTCCACAGTCCTTTTGCAACCAATACATGTCGCATCATATAAGCCCACAACGGGTAGTTGGTACCATCCAACTTATCCTCAACAACCAACATACGAAATACATCACTGCTTTCAGCCATGGCTGGTCGCTAAAATACCTTGATGCAAAAAATTGATTGTATCTCAAAAAGTTGAACAAAAAACTACCCAGACAAATTTTGCTAGACATGTAGCAGACTTTGAGACGCTTAAATTGGCGAACAAAAATTGGTATATACCTTTGGCACAAAAAGACAAAATAGCCTGCATAAGCACTGTGATAGTGCGTTCGGAGGTCAAAACGAGCTCAGATTGTGATTTCGACACCACAGAACGAAGTGGTTTTGATCTCAAAAACACGTCAAGTATGCTCACCAAAATTCGTGTGATTCTGAGATTGCAACCGGAGAGGTGTCGACGACGCCCTAGATGAAGCGACGACCTACTCTGATACCAATTGTTGGAGTTAGACGTCTGCAGAAGCACGTGAACAACACAAGGAAGAAGAAGAAGCTTGGAGCCCCAACACACAATACTGAATGTATTACTAGAGAATGTACAAAGATAAGTATCCCATTAAGGCAATAGGCGTATATAGAATCCGGGGGGGAAAAAACCTCCTAAAGAGGGAAAAAAGTGCCCCGGCAGTCCTAGAGTGTTCACACACATCACTACCTAAATATATCAACAAATCCAAGATAGGTGTTGAGCTTAATCGTCACTTCAATTCATTGAATGCATTCTCACATTCATCCATCCATGTAAATTAGCAACTCATATAATGGTTTTGCAATTATAGCATATATGTGGATGAACCTTCGGTAGTATCCTCAATGTCCCATAAAATCTTGTACTTCCTTTGCATTTTTGGGTCTAGGCAAGTCAATATGACCTTTATTTTGTCCTCATCGATGGAGATACCATTCTTGGATACAATATGCCCTAAAATTTTTCCTTGCCTTACCATAAAGACACATTTTTCTAGATTCAGGCACACTCTATATTGTTTGCATTTCTGGAATATCTTCCATAGCTCAAGAGTGTGTTCAATTCCCTCATTATATGTGTAGGGTGGTTGTTTTGAGGGCTTTGCCTCAGGTGTCATTGGGATTCTATGAGAGAAAATAGAAGGTTCTACTCCTTTGAGGTCCTTGTAGGTCCAAGCAAATATGTCTCGGTATTCTCTGATTAAGTCTATCAATTCTTGCTCCTCGTCAGGTGATACATCCTTCCCTATGTAGGTACATCTCTACTCTTCCTCTTCCATGGTTACTATCACTTTCTTAGTTTGTTCCTTATTATCATAGGCCTCTCCTTCTTTGGATTCTCTTTTTGGCATTTGGATTGGTATGTTCCACTCTTCTATTTCATTCTCTCGAAATGTTCTGGAACTTCAAAAAGATCTCGTGGTTGTTCTGTTTGAACTTGCATTTTCTCATTTTCTGGTCTCTCTTGATGCTTTTCTATAGGGAATACTTTTGGTGCCTCTAGGTTCTCGGCAGGTTGGATCTCTTTTAAGTATAGTTCTTCAAAATTGAATTCTAGCTCCATTTCAATACTCTCATAATCCTCTCTCCATTCTTTTTCCAATAATTCACCCTCTTCCACTTCTTGGAGGATTACCATGTAGAGATTCGCATCACATCCTTTGTCTTCTATACATACATTCATGGTCAATGCTTTTCGTTAACACACATCTAGGGAGGCTAATATCTCCATCAATCCATGTGGCTCGAATGCTTCATCTAGAAAGATTTGAGGCATGTAAGCTAGGTGGTATATAATTCTATAATTCTAATGCCCTATTGACCATAATTTTGCCCTCTTTTCTTCTCTTTCTGCTTCTTCACACATCCATAGTTGAACATCTTCCTTCATCCATGGTTGGTCACTAGATCTTGTGCTATGAATGGATAGATCATCGTCTTCTTTGTGGACTGGGTTCCATTGTAATGGGGGATGTCCCTATATGAGAAAGTATGTAAATTTATCTTTGTCATTGTGCCCTGGTGTTGTAGATATAGATGTCTCTTCCCTAATCTTGCACAACTCTTAGTTGTCTCATGAAAGGTCGTCCCAAAATCATTTCATGATTACTAGCTTTTTTGAACTGACATATGGATAAAGTATGTTCAAATTCCACTCCACATGTGGTCAACCTAATCTTTTTGAGGATTCCTAAAGGTCTCTCCACATGGTCGTGTGTTGGCTAGAGTTTCATGCTAGTGGGTCGTAGGGCTGGCTTTCTCCATTTTTCCCAAATCTCCTTGGTGGCTATGCCTACACCTGGTCCTGTGTCTAAGATTGCTTTAGTCATGTATCCATTAAAGGTGATGGGTAGACACGTATTTCCTTCATCTCCCTCACTGAATTCTCTAAACTTTATCTATTGGGGTCTAGATGGTTGAAATAACTTCTATTGCTTTATTCTCATTGATAGATTCCTCCACTTCTATCTTCAATTGTTTAGCTATTTTTTCCACAATTGGGGTTTCACATGCAACAATTCCTTTATGGTTAATGAACATTGTATTTTTGTTTTCTTGAGTTCTGAAAAGTTTTGTGAGGTTCCATTTTGTGATCCTTTCTTTTTGCCCTTGATAGTGAGAACATGGAATATTTTCGATTTTCTCTGGTATTCTCCCATATAGTTGGGTAGCATGGATATGCTATTCACTGCTTCTCGATTTTGATCTAAGATATAAACTTCCTCATATACCTCCTCCAAGTTTGTTACATGTTGATTTTCCCATGCATCTAGTTCTTGGAAAGGTGGTAGAGAATCTCCAATCCTTTTCCAACATTCCTCTTGAATTCTAGCCCATAGGCCATGGGGACAATTTGTCTCTAATTTGGGAATCATTGAAACTCATTCTTCGTTGTTTCTCCAACTGTCTTCCTCCTTATTCTCTTCTTTTTGTTCCTTTATTGGTTTAAGGTTGCCCGTTTCCAAGCATTCATTGAAATCTTCTTCCGGTATTCTTATCTTGGAGATGGGTAGGATGGTATGTTCTAGTGTGGTTTGAGCTATTTCTATCAGTTTTCTACATAGTTCCAGTCTTTCCTTATCCAACTCTCCTTTGGGATAGAGTTTATCATCATGCTCTATACTAGCTCTCGTCTCGATTCTCGACTGATAAACTTTCAACCACATGTTCAAGTCTTCTGGCATTGGATCCACCAAAATTGATCATGCCACTATCGGTTTGGTTTTTTTTGTAGCCTGATGAGATGTCCTTTGCCCTACTTGTTCTTGACACTCCTTCCTTTCTTTTACCATTCTTTCTTCTTCTTCATCATCCACGTATCCTTTATTTTCTCGCTTCTTGCCTTCCAGCTTTGTGTCTTCTTAGGTTTGTCCATTTCCTCTAGATCTTCTGAATCCTTGACTGCTTGGATTTTAGGTTCTAATCTTTTATCCACCTTAGACTTGCATGGTGCTTCTTTTGCCATAGTCTCCTTTGCTTCAGCATGAGTAATGGCCTTTAGTGGTACGGTGTATTCCTTATCAATTCCTAATGATTCGATCACTTCAATCACATTGATCTAAGTGGTGATGGGACCCTTGTTTGGGTTCTTAGGGCAATCTCTAAATAGATGTTCCTTGCCACAGTCATTACAATAGCCTTCCCACACTCAAGAGGGGGGGGTGGGTTGTATGGCATGGTGCATTCTCTTATGAAGTGATCTCCTCCACACCTATAGTATGGTCCCCTAGGGGCAGGTGATCTACTGGGTGTTCTCATTGGAGCTTGGGCTTTCGGTGCTATGTACATTAGATTCACATACTCTCGTCCATAGGAGTTTTCATATCCCTCATATCCATAGTATTGCTAATCATAAGTCTATTCATATTCTATTAGGCTTGCATCATAAGAGTAATACTCTCCTTGGGACTAGTCAAATCCCTGATTAGTTGTTTCTACACTGGCAAAGGGTGCTACTGGTACTATAGCTCCTTCTACGTTTTCCTCATATTGAGTGTACTTAACAGGCACTACATTCTGTGGATGGGGTGGTTTTTGTCCTAGTATAGGTTGTGGTTGACCATATCCTCCATGTTCATACAGCCTAGGTGCTCCCTATGGTCCTAGGTAAGGTTTATAGCTAGGAGTTTCTCTTCCTTTTTCCCTACGCGTGTATCCATATGGTCTATATTGTGGTTGTACCACCAGTCTTGGCTACATGATAAAGGGCCAGTTCTCAGTGTTGTGGTTGGCATACTTTTTCTCAATGTGATAGTACATGGTAGGTCCCTGAGTTGGTTATCTATGGTAGGGATAAGGTTGTGACATCCCTAAACCTCCTTTTGTGCAGACATGGGATGGATGATCTCCTCCACACAACGTACATCTTTGTAGCATTGGTACTCTCAAAGGGGGAATCTGGTAGTTCTTTTGTCCTTGCACTCCCAATTTTTTTTCTACCAACTCTGCTAGTTCCTCCACATTACTTGAACTAGAAGTCACATTGCTCCTCTTGTCCTCTTATTTGGTTGAATTTTGTGGGGTTTTAATATTGTCTGCTAAATTATCTTCCAAATCTATACACTCTTGGAGACACTCACTCAATGTTTGCAATTGTTTTATGTATACTAGGGTTCTCAATGTTCCATAAGTTAGTTCGTCTAGAAATAAGGATATCATTTTTTGCTGGGAAGGTCTCTTCGTCACTAGACATCGGTCCACATACTCATTAAATCTTCTAGTTGCATTTTTCATTGTTTCATTGGAAGCTTGTTTGAAACTATGGATTAAGGATTCAAATTGTGCATTATCCCTCGCTTGGTGAATTCCCCAATGAATTCTTGGAAGAATTTTTTGATATTGCCAAAGCAATTTGGATCCAAGGGTTGGAACCAATTCAAGGTTGTTATTGTGAGGGTTAGCCCAAAGGATTCATATTGCACAAAAAATTCATCCACTTGCTCTTATCGCAATACTTCCTTGAATTCTGCTATGTGGTCATAAGGTTCTCCTGCTCTGTTGTAATGATTTCGCATGCATTTGACTACTTGGATTGTTCTTAGTCTTCTCCTTGGCTTTGGGGGTCTAATTACTATTGGAACTACTGGTCTTAATGGGTATATTCCTCATCCCACACCTAGTTATGGTCTTGTTCTCAAGGTTGGCCTATTCATATTTCGTGTCCCTAGACTAGTTTGGCTATGGGGATTTATTCTTGGCATAGCAAATTGCACATGAGGTCTGATGCGAACACTACATTGGCTAATTTGGCCTGAAGTCACATTTTCCATCCCTTGATGGGTTCCAAAGGGGTTTTGCAAGCTAGTTGCCTAATCTCAAGGAGGGAATATAGGCAACCCCATATACTTTAGCCGTGACCTATCCACTTCATCTACTAGTCAATACCTCCTTTGATTTTGGTCTAGATAAGTGACTCTAGACAAATCCTCTGGATCCCTTAACTCATGTATCGTGATTGGATTGTTGCCCTCTCCTTGTGTCAATGAATCAATTTGTAGGAGCAGGTCTAATTCTTGGATCAAATGCACATCCATCAAATATTCATCTTGAGGTATTAGATCCCCTTTCAATACTTGAGTCACTACCAATTTTCCCCTTGGGGTAGTCAGAGTGTCTCCATGATTGGTTCTCCCTAGAGTTCCTTGTTCCTCTAACTCTCCCCTATCATTAATGTGGTCAAGATTTTCAATTACTACGTATATAGGGCCCATCTTGTCCATGTGAACACCATCTTCATAATTAACTGCTATTCTGGGGGCTATCTCAGATTCCATAGTGTTTACCATTCTTGCCACTGACCTATTTAGACCATCGAGGTAAATGGGTACTCCTTGTAGGTTAGTAGACACATACTTTAGGGAAGTCTGATACTCTCCCTCTACAATCGACATAAATCCTTCCCTTGGTACTGAGTTGTGCATGTCTTCGGAGGCCATGTGTATTTCTTCCTTTGAGTCACTAGATGTGTCAGAGTAAATAGAGTGATGGATTGGGTGGACCGCACTTCCTATAGAAGATATGACACTTCTTCGACTACCTAACACTCATCCAGATCTCAAGTTCATTCACCACCTAGATGATAGATCTTCTCTAGGCTCTATTGGCTTCCCTGACTTCTCCCACCTTTTGTTTTTCTCTCACTTTTCACTTTCAAGTTAATTTGGTTCCCTGCAATACACGATACTGCTCGAGATGATATTACATCCAGACAATACATGATATTGACTTGGGTAATAGGAAACTAGTCTCAACACGATACAGGATACTATCCTAAGACAATACAATACCTCTGGATCAAACAATACATGATACCTTGCAGTGATGATACCACCATATTGTGATATGTGATACCACTTGAGTCATGATACATGATATTGCCCTAGCCGATACGATACAGTTTTGGCCCACGATACATGATACCACATTCCGTGATATGATGTCACTCAGGATGATATGACAGTTGGTTCTCTTCATGATGATGATACAATACTAGTCTTGTAGCGATATGATACTTGTCTTTAGACAATAGACAATACCATATGTAGGCTATATATTATACTACTATGCATGATACGATACCTCGTGACTCATGATATGGGACATCTTGACTTGATGATACACGATACTTTGTCAGTATCACGATACCTCAAAGAGGTGATACATTATACACAATACTTGACGAGTATCACGATTCTAGGGAGTTTTGGTATCGTGATACCAAAACTCAACGGACCGTGATACTCCAGCCAAAAGTGATCTAAATCTTAAAACTTTTTGTGTAGATTGTGCCTCACACTCTCCTCATCTCACGTGCTCCACTATGGATGAAAAATATCACTCCAAACCCCATTTTTGCTACCTCATGATACAAATACAGTGTCATGTCACATTTGTGAGTGTTTTCTTGATTTTCAAAGGGTTACACAATGTAAATACTCACCTTAAGGAATAGGTCTTCAAGTGCTTGCACTTGACCAACTACTAAACGCAAAATTCTCCATGATACCAAGCCCACGATACTGCACACTATTCTCTCATGATAGTTGCTTCAGAACAAGTGACTGGGAACTCAAATGACTTCGGGTTTTATGGCCTTGGGTGACCAAGGAGCTAAACTAAAAGGGATTGATTTTTTTCTCCTCTTTTTTTTATATTTTTTTATTTTTTGATGGTAACCTACATGCCCTAATCCTCCCTCTCTCTCTTTCCAAAACCCCAACTCTCTCTCGCTCCCTCACTTCTAACCCTGCAAATGCATTACACACACTCCTAAAGTGTGAAGTAACAAGTGTTGAAATATTTTGTGACTTGCCACTAACTGAAACTACCTCTACTCATAGGATTCATTCACTCCATAGCTATCTCCATCACAAAGGCACCTTGATTGGACTAGTTCCCCATCAACGATGCCAAAAACATTTGTACCTCAGTCATAAGGCCTTAGGGACTTGTCTCAACTCAGACTATGCCTCAATCGGCCCACAAGTGCATATAATGGTGGATTAATACACACTTAATTATCAATTTGTGAAATTAGACATTTCAGAGATTGATAATTAAGATGTGCACATATGATGGTAAGTGAAGTGACAATGCTACAATGCATGGAACTCAGTTCAGATACCTCTCCTACTCATTAATCCTTTGAAAATGCATGGTGTGATGCTTGCAATAGGACTAAGCACAAATTTGAACTTTTCTCTTAGCTCTGAACTCCGAATATGGTCAATAAGAGGTTCTTTTAGAAGCTCTTGGCATCTAATGGTCATATTTTTAGTTGAATCTGACAAATGTATTTCAAGTTATGAGCAAAATAGTGATCTGTGAGAAACCCTACTTCAGCTCAATGACTCACTAAGCTTCACACATGCATTACAACCATGAAAACAAGAGGGAAGGGGGTAGAGAATACTACTAGACACACATTTCAAGCATGAAACACACACACAAGCTCTTGGAGAAGAAGATATTCAGCAAAGAAGAGGCAAATTCGAAAATTAAGCTTGATTCCTCACAATGGCAAAAAGTCCTTACAAAGATTCATCAAGGGACGTATATACATGTGCCCTAAAAATGGTCCTTTCATACAAGAGACTAACATGTTTATTGACAAATGCTACATTCCCTCTATGTTATAAGGATTATGTTACAATATTTGGGGATATATGCATCTAGAGGACTCATCTAGTGCATTTAACATGGCTCATAAGGTATTTCATAGGAGCTTAAAGAAAATTTATGCCCATAATTTGAAAATTTTTGGGGCTTGCTTTTCTGTCCTTCTTTCCTCTGCAACATACATGAACATAAGCTAAACAACCAAACACCTTGCAATGTCCAAGACTAGGTTTTCTTCCATGCCATGCTTCATAAGGAGTCATACCTTGAAGTGATTTGCATGGTACTATCTATTGACAAGGTACACAACAATTGAAATTGCCTCTCCCCATAGATAATGTGGCAACCTCTTCTCTTCAAGCATTGTTTTGGCTCATCCAACCAATGTGTTTTTTCTTCTCTCTGTAATTCCATTTATATGAGCAGAGTATTGGGTAGTCACTTCCCTATTGATACCTTTGTCCTACAAGAACTCATCAAACTCTTTGGAGAAGTATTCTCCCCCTCCATTAGATCTGAGTGTCTTGAGTGATCTACCTATATGATTCTCCACATGTGCTAAATACTTTTTTAAGCAATAAAACACTTCATTCTTACTCTTGATAAAGTATAGAATATTCCATCTACTATGATCATCAATAAATGAGACATAATACCTTGATCCTGCTAATGAAGGTTTTTTACTTGGTCCCCATACATGTGTGTGTACTAATTACAATATGTTGTTGTGGATGTAGCCTTTGTGGTTGAATGGTTGAATTTGTGCCTTCCCAATCTGACATGCATCACATCTATTGATCATGTGTTGCTTTGATATGTTTGGCAATCCTAGAACACTTTGATTCCTTCATATATCCTTCAAGGTTCTTTCATTCACATGAGCAAGTCTCTTATGCCATACTTCAAGCTCACTTAGGGTTTGAGACCCAAAAGTGAATAGAGCCATGTTCTTGGTTTCTCCTACTTGAAAAGTAAAGAGCCTACCATGCTTCTCACCTATTGCTATCTTATTGAAGCCTTGACATGGATCTTCCATTGTTATATATGAGTAGTCCCTTAGAGAGGTGTGAACCACCTTTTAAGTCATTTAAATGGGCTCACACATGAGTGCCATGTGGCACCCATGTGTAGAGCCAAGAGGGTCATACTCATTATGGGAAAGAAAGAGAATGATATTGGAGAGTCGTGCGTGGCTGGGCGATCAGTTGAATGCTAGGAACTCCATGATCGGGCTCCGTGAAAGTAACCGGTGGGCATCCTCGAAATGCGTGAGGGAAGAGTGCAAAACAAGGGTCCTCATCGGGGGACTAACATTGGTATCTGAGCCAGTAAGTACAGGGATAGGGTAAGCAATGTGCAGATCATCAGGTCGTCAGGAAGACTCCCACGCACAGTATAGCAGACCGTCGGACCGTCGGGAAGACTCCCAGGTGCAGTACCTTCGCGAAAGAAGCCGACAGGCAGGCAGATGGTGATCTCCCCCTCCTCCCCTTCTCTGAGATGAGGAAATGAAGGGGCTATTCTTGCTTATATAGAGAATTTTGGGCCTTCTGAGCTCCCATGTGGGATTAGTAAACTCCATCGGCGGCCATTCTGAGCCATCTTTGAAGTCACCAACAAGACCAAGCTGAAATTGGGGATAATTTTGTATTTCCTTGAATTTTGAAGGACAAAATTGAGGTTATGGACCAAGATGTTGATAAAATTATGGTGCACCTATGTATTATGGGCTGTGGTTATGGGGTATGGGCTTTGGGTTGTTTCAAAAAGCTTTGGTTCCTCAATTTTGAGCTTCTCAAAGTCATCCATCCATGAAGATGAGTTTTTTCACTTTCCATCGGTGACATACCTGACTTCTTCGCACCATAGCTTTTTCATACGATATCGGATTTTAAAAATCTTGGTCACCTTTCGAAGCTACACTCCTAAACTTCACTTAGAAACCATTGATCTTGGATTTGGACGAGATTTGCTCCACCAAAATCTCTCTGCAAAGTTTCAGCAGGAACTAGGTGGCCACTCCCGAGCCTAGTTTTTCGTCATCCGGAGTCCAAATCCACTTTTTTCACTTGGGATAGTCTTAGATTCTTGAAGTACAGGTGCTGGGCTGAAATTTTTGGACTGGTGAGGATTGTCGAATCTCTGAGATTACTCAGTTTCACTCAGTTTGCCCAGTCGGGGCTATTCCCACATGCTTTTGGAGTTGTTTTGGATGGTTTATGGTATTTAGAACCTCCCCGGACCAACTGGACATTTCCAATTGTCGTTTGGCCCTGGCGAGGATTCAAAATCAGCAACCTAGAGCTTCGAGGACTACTCGGATTTCGCTTTCACAGCTTTACTTTGTAACAGGGAAGTGCTCTTGTGATATATTTCTCTTCTTCTTGCATATTTGAGCTTTACTTCCATTCATTTTCATACACTCTAGTTAGAAAACGGGGGAAGGGAACTTAAACATGGAATCTAAAGGCAAACAAGTATTTGAAAATACTTCTCCATCTAAAGAGCAACTAGAGGATCCTGATTCTAGAATGGAAGAAGTAGAATTAGGGCAAGAAGTAGAAGAGAACTTAGAAGAGAAAGAGCCTTCACAGGAAGAATATACATATGAGGAACTTATAGATGAATTTGTCACTTGTGACCAATTCATAGATTTGAAAGAGCAAACCCTTAAATTAGAGAAAGATCTTGGTAGCATCACATCTCTTATACAGCAGCTTAAGTCTCAAATGATCTCACTTGAGACTAGTGTCACCTCTTTCCTAGCCAGGAAGGAAAGAGAAACTCCTCCTATTCCTTTGGAGCTCACTAGGAAAGATACTTCTCTTCCTAGTAAGCATAAAGGAGAGAGCTCTAGGGAAGCTCCCCTCCTGAAAGACTTGAAGCCACCTACCTTTACGAGGGATAACCGAGACACGAACAAGGATGCAATCTACACTTTTTTACAAAAGTGGCATGATTTGCATCAATTAAAGGGCACCCCACCTAAGTATCGTGCGCTAGAGGCGAGTCTTTCCCTCGGACCCCGTGCTTATAGGTGGTGGATGAGTCTTAAGAAGGCGAACTCTATCCCTACTGACTAGACTCAGTTTGAGACTCTTTTTCTAAAAGAGTTTCTTCCTGAGAATGAGGAGGAGAGGAATTGGGATGAGTGGGATAGGATTACATAGAGAGGTAGGCCCCTTTCGGTCTACCTATCCCACTATAGAGAGATCATTTTGAAACTTAAGGGCTTAGATGATTTCCAGAAGACCAGAGGTTTTCTTAAGGGCTTGGACAAAGCCATAAAGAGGGAAGTCTGAAGGAATGCGCCTAAGACGTTTGAGGAGGCGATCAAATACGCACAGATATATGAGGACCATAACCATCCTCAGTATACTCCTATGGAGACGGATCAGCCCCTCAAGCCTCTTAGTACGACTAAATTTAAACAGAAGTTGCCTTTTGGGAAAAACAAATTTTTTATTAAAAAACAAAGATCACAAGGGCCTAGGTTATCCATAGACCAATTTGAGAGGGCCAAAAGAGAGAACTTGTGCTTTAGGTGTGTATCTCCTAGCCATTCATAGTGGAACTGTCCACTCAAGAAGGGGGAAGAAAAGAAAAAAGCACCAGAATCTAGTACAGCCCCTGAAAAGGGCAAAAAGGCGGTCCACCTAGTGTAGACCCTTCCTATTCATGGCAGCTCTAGCTGCAAGGGAGTGGAGGTGATGCACGAGGATATAGAGCACACATGTTGTTTGACTCAGTCATTGTGGTCACTGCAGTTTGGACCACATGACCTAGTTAAACTACATGGTAGTGTATACGGGACCAGGGTGCGGTTCATGATCGATGACTCGACTACTCATAATTTTATAAACTATGCTTTGGTCAAGAAATTAAAGATTCCCCAGGAGCCTAGCGCACATAAATACATTGTATCTATGATGCAAGGGCAAGATAAAAGAATATGGGATACTATGGTATCCAATTTGGAAGTCAAGATGCAGGATTATATAGATTACATGGACTTCCAAATTATGAATATGGAGAGGACAGATCTAGTCTTAGGAAGAGAGTGGCTATGGGGGTTGGGAGACACACTTAAACGCAGCTATCAAAACAACACACTCGAATTTGAAAAGAATGGAAGTAAAGTTTGTATTCAGGTAGAGAGAGATGTACCTAGTGCACCTCTCATTTCATCACTAGAGTTGTATAGTCTTTGTTATTCTCACCATGTACAGGACATCTTTTTATTGTATAGTCATGATATGGAGCATTGTACAGATAGCTCATCTGATGTATATTTTCATGCTAGGAATGTAAATATGAACAAGACCTTCTACTATTCTTTGTTGCAAGAGTGTGTGGTTAAAAGTTTTAAGGATCTTATGTTTGAGTACAGAGATATTTTTCCCACTGACTTACCTAGAGGGCTACCACCTGAGAGAGGGAACATTGACCATGCCATAGAGGTTGTTACTAACACTAACCCTATTTGCAGGCCACCTTATAGGCTTAGTGTTTCTCAGCATGAGGAGGTTG
Organism: Ceratopteris richardii; assembly: GCA_020310875.1. Classification (NCBI taxonomy): domain Eukaryota; kingdom Viridiplantae; phylum Streptophyta; class Polypodiopsida; order Polypodiales; family Pteridaceae; genus Ceratopteris; species Ceratopteris richardii. Next base: position 17,420,344 of record CM035433.1, on the reverse strand, counting down.
AGAAGCAATTGCATGATTATTTAGATAAGGGCTTCATTAAACCTAGTAACTCACCTTGGGCATCGCCAATGCTCCTAGTTAAAAAGAAAGATGGCTCTATGAGACTATGTATATATTATAGAGCACTTAATAAGGTAACTATCAAAAATAGATTTCCAATGCATAGATTGGAAGATCTATTTGATCAGTTACATCAAGCTAGGTATTTTACCAAGCTTGACCTTAGATTAGGATATCATCAGATCAGGATTAGGGCAGAGGATGTCCCTAAGACTGCATTTAGGACTAGATATGGGTACTATGAGTTTTTGGTGATGCCTTTTGGTCTCACCAATGCTCCTGCCACTTTCATGAAGCTCATGAATAGTGTTTTACGGCCTTATCTAGGACATTTTGTAGTAGACTTTCTGGATGACATTCTGATCTATAGTGCATCAGAAGAGGAGCACTTGGAACACTTGAGGAAGGTATTTCAAGTGCTAAGGGAAAATTCACTCTTTGCTAAGGAATCAAAGTTTGAATTTTTCAAGACAGAGGTTAAATACCTTGGGCACATAGTCTCCTAGGATGGAATCCAGATGGATCCTGAAAAAGTAAGGGCTATTTTGGAATGGCCACATCCAAGGAACCTAGAAGAGCTACAGATCTTCCTAGGTTTATCAGGTTTCTATCGAAGATTCATTAAGAACTATGCCAAGATTGTTGTCCCGATGATGGAACAACTTAAAGGGAAAGGGAAAGCCTTTCATTGGGGAGACGAACAGAAGCAAAGTATGGAGAAGTTGAAAATAGCAATTGCTACAGCTCCACTTTTACATATAGCAGATCCCAACAAACCATTTGTGGTTGAGACTAACATGAGTGACTTTGCCATAGGAGCGGTTTTAGTACAGGATGGTCGACTAGTAGCTTTTGAGAGCAAGAAACTAGAACCGGCTCAGAAGAATTACTCCATCTATGAGAAGGAGTTGTGTGCAATAGTCCATGCTTTGAAGAAGTGGCTTCATTATTTATATGGTGCCAAAGTCACGATAGTGTTTGATCAAGAGAGCATTAAGTGGCTCTCTAATCAAATAGACCTTAAAGTTCGTAAGGCCCGATGGGCAGAGACCCTTCAAGAGTTTGATTATGAGCTTAGGTATAGGAAGGGAAAGTTTAATGTGGTGGCTGATTCACTTAGCCGCATGTTGCTCTAGCACAATGGTAAGTACCACGTTAAGAAGCTTCACCTCCTTAATGTCAATCCGTGGGAGAGGTAGGAGTGATATGAAGATCGTGAACGTGAGATGATGTGAGAGTGAAGGTGAGAAGCACAAAGATGCACACACACATACACACACACAATGAAGAGACAAGCAAGACACAATGGAAGGTGGGAAATTAGTTCTATTGCTCAAGATCACTATTACAAGCTCAAACTAGCTCTAAGCTCACACTAACCAAAATGAACTAACCTCAAAAATGAGCTCTCTAGCTCTTTTTATAGTTTCTAGACTAGTTTTGACCGGTTTCACATCTAGTGACCGGCCTAGTTAAAAAATAGGTCCTAGAGGCTATTTGGAAGGGTAAACGATGTCTAAAAATAACGAAATTTGGTACGAGCATTCTACCTAAGCTCCTCAAGCTTGAGGACTCCTCGGCTTGCACAAAATGGAGCTATGAATTACAAAATGGGGTTTTGTCTATATTACATATGTTACAAGAGTGATGAAAATCACTGTTGGATGTTTGAAGAGGTAATAAAAACATAATTGTTTGAAAAAATGATCCCACTGGCTCCCTGCTCCGTCTTTACATGCTTCCATGTCGTCTGTGCCTCTGACTGTGCCTCTGACTGCTTCCAACACCCCCCTCCCTCTCGCTTCTGTCGTCCTCGACAGAACCTTGTTGTGCGGTCTGCCGGATGTAGTTTTGTAGGAGGTCGTGAGCGAGGGTGTGCTCAGATACTCGAATGCCTCGGGCCAGATCAGCCTCGAGCTTCTCCCAGTCGATCGGTTGCGGTTCGTCGGGTGGCGGGAGTTGATAGTGCGTGGAATAAACCATTCGCTCACAGGAAAAAAGTTGCAATAAATGTGTGGGCCTGCTGATGAATACCTCGGAATGGTATTCCCAAAACCCGGTGGTGAACATCTCTTCAAAGGTTTGTTTGTAGCATGCCGGGAGGTATTTTATTCTACAGTGCCAGGCATAACACACCAGGAGCGATGGCGTTGTGCTCATGTCATATACTAGATCAAAGTTACCATGCTCAAATCTCGGGGTGTTTACATGCGGTGCCTTCACGCGTCGGAAGACTTTAAATATCATTTGCATCATGTCAAAAATTTTGACAGTCATATGCGCGGCGATATCATTCATATGCTTCAGGCGAGGGAGCCAGTGACGGATCGTGGCCATCATATAGCCAACAGTGGGCAACTCGGTGGGTGGCTTGAAGTAGGGGTAATTCAGCCAATCCTGATACTGCCTATTGTTTTGTACTTTGATAGCGAATGCAGTCCAGGAGCGACGTCGTGGTACTGGTCCCCAACAAGGATTATACTTTAAATGTAAAGGCGCTTTCACCCATGTGCTCATCATTTCTGGGTACTTCTGGAGTAGGTCTTTGCGCCAATCAGGTTGATGGATCTCTCCTCTTTGCGCATTTGGTGGCAAGTCCGCCGGCTCGAATTGTGTAGCATGCGTGGGTTTCATGCCGGTTTCTTTCTCTATAGCTAGCTGATATTCAGCCATTAACATGAAGTATGGCTTATACTGCAGCTCATGCCCAGATATATAGCGTCGGGGGGCCAAATAAGCAAAGAAGGGGGATTGTAAGATTCTCTCTTCAATCATGGCCATGGCATGTAACTGTGCCTCTACTCTGGCCGAATGTGTCGTTCCAAGTTCTTCGATCGTTTTCATCCACGCGGGGGTAGGAAGTTCATAGGTCATCTGGCCTTCGGCCGTGACTTGTCCGCCTGGGATGGGTATTGGCTCGTATGCTTCTTCAAACGTTTCCTCCACCGGAATGGTTATGTTCTCGTCGTCAGCTGGGATCTCCGGTGGGGAATCAGGCTGTGGTGGTGCTTCGTATACATCTATGCGTGATTGGAGAGTGGTTACCTGGGCCCGTAATGCGTTTAGTTCCTCTATGAGTTCAGGAGAGGGGTCCATAGGTTCTGGTACTTCTGCTCCCACTGGTAGTTGTTGTGGTGCCGTTTCTCTGAGTTGTAGTAACTTGTGATCTTCTTTTAGCTTCTGATGCTCTTCGTTCATTCGATCGTAGTCCTCTAGCAGTCGAACGTGGTCATCTAGCAACATCCGCATCGATTCAGATGGGATTGCCTTGAATTTGCTCGGACTTAATGGTTGTTCAGGGTGGTCCAGTGCCGCTTCCAAATTTTCTCTATTCTGCGCTTGGAGTCTCATGTTCTCCTCCTGGGCTGCGGCTAGATGCCTCCTGAGTAGGCCCATATTTCTGGTCAGCGTCGCATTCCTAATTGTTTGGGCTCGAAGCAGGTTGTCCAGATCAGCAGTGGCTTCTTTTTTTTTCTCTTCACATTCTAGCTCTAGCTTATGATATACCTCTCTTAGTTCTTGGTGTCGCATATTTAACGAGGCATTCTCGATTGATAATGAATTGAGCTGCGACTGCAATTCATTGGTCGTCCTCTGCAGCTGTTGATAGTTGTTGCCAAGAGATGCAAACTCATCTCGTACTTGTGTCATGCATGTGAACATTTGTTGAAGTGCAGTGTCTATGGTGGGCGATAATAGCAATGAAGTGCTAAGTGAGGATGCAGTGGAAGTAGATGCAGCGGGAATGGGAAATGGGGTTGGGAAGGTGGATGCAGTGGTGATTGTGGGAAATTGTGACGTACCTAAATATGATGGTGCTGTGAGTGGAGTGGGTGCTGGTGCGGTGGGTGGTGATATGTCCATGTCATTGGACGTGTCAAGTGCGGTGACTATGAAAAGCGGTGTGTATGTGGGTGGTTGTGTAGGTGTGAAGACGGGATTTACAAATGTAGAGTAATTTACAGGGGGGGTGGCTGGAGTAGCTTGGTGAAAAGGGGATATAGGGGTTATGGTGGGTTGGGGAGGTGAAACTGGTGAGAAGGTTAGTGGGGTTAGAAAGGTGAAAGGGGGTCTTAAAGGTGGGGAAAAGGGTGGGAAGGATGAAGGGGTGAAGGGGTTAACATGTAGACGCGGAGGGTTGGGTGTGGGCATGGTGGCATGAATGGGCAGGGCAAAGGGTGTGGCTATGTTGCCGTGGACTGGTGTGGATGTGGGAGGAGCAGGTGGGTGTGCTGGGGATACAGGATGGGTTGGTGAAACTTGAGGTGAGAGAGGAGTAGATGGTGTGGATGTTATTTCAAGGATAGTGGTAGTATGTACAACGGTAGTATGTGGTGGGGAGTCGACTAGGATGGCTTCTTCGGTGAAGGATCTTTCCGGTCGTAGGCGTGCATCTTGCGCCTGGTGGGATGATTGAGCACCTACCGGAACTCGAATATATTCACCGGGCTTCGATAGCAGTCGAACTCTGCGAGGGTCGTATTGGGGGAGTGGCTTCCTTTGTAAATATCTCAATGCTTCGACCGGGCCGATGGATTGGACCAGTTCTCTAAACCCTCTGATGTAGACTTCTTCAAATCCTCCGGAGACTAGTTCTTGTTCGATTAGGGCCTGGCTCTCTTCTTCAGTCAATTTCTTCCGTGCCCATACTTTCTCCATCGTACGATATAATTTCTTGATTGCCAGCGTGTAAGCTACTGCTTCGAAAGTCTCCTCTTCGTGCGTGCTGGTGTCACCGTGTGCATCGGTTTGTTGGCCTTGGCCGTCTGTCTGTCCTTGTTCTTGGGAATCATGCGTGCCCTGGCTGGCTTCGTCATCACCTTCTTCGTCATCTGTGGCTGTTCGTTCATCATCAGAGCTTGACACAACTTGTCCCTGTGGCAGATCCCGCGGTGTGGTAGGGTAGCTGGGGCGTTCATATTCTTGAGAGAACATCTGTGCCTCTGAAAACTGGAATTCATTTGAGAATGCATCAGGCATTTCAAAATCGAATGTTGTGTTTATTGGCTCTGCCTCCATGTGTGGTACTGGGAAAGAAAAGGCGTCCGCACCAATAGTGGTGGGAGCTTCTGCTGTCGTGGTGGTGGGTTCTGTGGTTGTAGCTGCCTGAGGTGTAACGGTACTAGTAGTGCCCTCCGTGACCACTGGTCTAGACAACCTTATGCAAATAGGTTGCACTGTGGGAGCGGCTTCTGTCGGTGATCGCTCTGGAGAGGGTTGTGGTGATGGTGACTCTGGCACTTGAAGGCAAGGAATGGTGCCTCTCATGCGCTTGCCTGCCCGTGTTCTACTGGGCTTCCTGGCTTTCTTCGTCGTTCCTTTGAATGCCTTCAGCTCTTCTCCTGTTAATGCACGTTCAATTGGCAAATCATAGGCCAAGCACATATAAACAATTCTTGTGAGCGCACAACATCCATTAAGCACTTTCTTGCGTTCCCATCTGTGTTGTGCCAAATACATTTGATCAATGATCCAGCTTGCCAGATCAACCGTCTGAGGTCCCGTACATGCCAAATACAATCCAAACCATATTCTTTTATGTGGCATGGTAAATCTGTCCTGAGCGGGGAATGCGAAGTGTTGCATGCATATCCGTAGCGGCTTTGACAGCTCAGGTGTAATTGCTGAGATCTCCTCCCACTTAGTGACGTCCCCACGTTTCATAGGGTCTGGAATTAATCTTTCTCGATCTGTGGGTGTGTGGGTGCCATGAATTTTGATGGCAGCTCTGATTAAATCCTTTGAGAGGTAAAACCTTTTGTAAGGTGGATCATCCACTAAAGAAGGCAAAATAAAAGTTCCTGGGATATCCTTATTCTCTGAGGCCAGCAAAGTAGTGATTAAATAATAACACCTGTAAAAGTCAGGTTTGGGCAGAGGATCACTGAAATTCTCCGTGAAGCCGGCTCTGGCCCAAACATGAGTTAAATCCTGGGTGTTCTGTAGGGCTTCAAACTCTCTGGAGAAGAATTGGTATTTTCCCCAAGTGCGGTCATCAAATGTCAAAGTAGATTCAAATATGAAATCCGCGTCCGCTAAGGGTCCTGCAAGTCCCTGAAACCAGTGAGAGTTACGGTGTATCTTTTCTGTGTAGCCCATAGGTGGGTTGTCGATCGGCATGGGCCCTGGAAATCCTTGGAATTCTGGCGGTGGAGCAGTAGGGTGGGATTCTGCTCGTAACACGTTGAGGGGCACTGCAGCTACACTGGGGCCTACTCCTGATGGTCCTTCGTCGGTTTGCATGGTGACTGATGCGCTAATGAGAAAGATCTGCTACAAAAGATTAACACATTAGCATGGAAATTAATTATGATCCCATTAAAGTGAGACCGCAATCCCTTTCCATAACTGATGCGTAACCCGTGTAGCCAAGTGCTGTGATGTGATGGATGCAATGCTTCTTGCAGCACTAGTGCAGGTCTCTAGACACCTACACGTTTCCGAAGATGCATACATTTCTTGATGAGATGAGATTATGAGTGATGTGTTATGATGGTGGGTGAATTTATACAAGGTTTAAAGGTTAGTGATTTATTACAAGGTTGTATGTTAGTCGGGGAGTAGTTAGTCAATGGGTTAGGGGAAGACGGTTGGACACGCTTTGGTATCCATTTCCTAAGAGTCCTTGAGTGGGTGGTGGGTTTCTGCTGAGGGGTCAAAGGTAGTATCGGGTGTGGTGGTGTTGAGGGATGGAAAGATTTGTGAGGGGTATGTATTACATGGCGTAAGGATTGAGCTATGATACATGGTTTGGGTACCCAAATCTGCGTGGGTGTGGGTCTATGGGTAAGGTATTTCCTGGCGATCCAAATTTGTCGAATGCTCGAACCTGTAGAAGAAGGTCGAGGGGATGGTGGATACCGATTCTGTTTCTGTTCTGCCTTTTTCTTGTCGATCTCTGCTTGGTTGGAGTTCTTCGGTGCTTTTTGTCCTTTTGGCACCCATATTTGTCTGGTGCCGCTTCCTTTGGGTGGCCTAGATTGCTTCTCTTGTTGTGTCTTCTGATATTGCCGTCGGTCTGGGTTCCTTCGTCGTGGTTGACTCTGTCGTGGTTGAGGTTGAGAGGTCGGATGGACGCTCTGCTTTGGAAAAGAAGGGAGATCCAATACTTGCGTGACCTGCCCATTAGGAAGTGATTCGTTCTTTAACTTTATTCTAGGCCAGTCCGCAACAAGTTTGGAAGGATGAGCACCGCAGGGTGTCGTGCTCATTTGGCCGCTGATGCAACCCACCTGACTGCTGATTGTGTCCATCTGCCCTTGCAGTTGGGTAACTGTCTCTTCTAGTTTGCAGGAAGTCCCAGGGAAGATCTCCTGTCGTCCTTTTGATTGACAACTGTCCATAGCCAAGCCCGAGTGGGTTGGTGTAGACGTAACGTGACTGGTCTGATTAAAGATCTTCCGGTCTTCCGTCGCATGCGTTTCATAGGGTCTAGGGTTACAAGCCTCAATCGGAATGCCGTTAGGGAAGTCAAGCGGTATCACTCACTTCTGCTCTAAGGTTCCAATCTGTAAGGAGCCTTGTCTAAGATTTAGGTCCACTGAGTGATCGTATAGCCAATCTTGGCCAAGGATTAGAGGTTCTATCAGGTGGTCATCATGGCACACTAGTAGTTTTGCTGTCATGGTCACATCGTTAATGAGGATAGGAAGGTCCACCTCACCCATGCAAGGGGTTTCCATGCCTCCTAGGCCTATGAGGTATGCCTCAATTGGCCGCATTTCTATTCCTGAATCCTTATAGTGGGACCATCTAATCGCACTAGTCGCAGCACCTGAGTCAATTAAAGCCCTGAGTTCTTGGCAAGGGTTGCCGTACTCTAGCCTAACTGTAATGAATGGTCTCCTGTCCACTATGCTAGGATGAGTGGTTGACTTTACTTGACACATGGCCATGGGATATCTGGGTGATGTTTCCAGATGGTTATAATGTTCTCTCCCTAGTCCTTGTCTTCTTAGCTTCATGCGCTTAATGCGTTCTATTGCTTCTGCCTGAGCTTCCGCTCGTATTCTATTTTCTTCCTCCTTACGCTTCTTTGCCAATGTGAGTCGTCTAAGCATATCCTCAGTAAGAGGTTCCTGATATAGCTTGACTCTACAGCCACTAATGTAATTAGGCATTATATCTCCTTCTAAGGTGGCTAACTGTACTGCTCCACTTGTCGAAAGTCTGTTAATGATCATAGGTCCATAACCTCGCCTTTCTAACTTCCGTGCGTGCTGTTTCAGCGTATATACTAGAACTAAATCTCCTTCTTTTAGGCCTTTATCTTTCACATGTGCATCAAAATATGCTTTCTGTCGCTTCTTCGCTGCGTATATTCCCGCTGCTGCTTTCAGCCTGGTTTCTCCTAATCGTTCCAAGTCCATTATTCTCGCTGATAATTCATGGCCGGTCCACTGATGTTCCTGTGCAACCTTAAGTGTCGGTATCAAGAAGTCCAATGGAAGCACTGCATTCTGACCAAAAACCATCTGAAAGGGAGTTGCATTGAGTACGGTCTTGTAGGCCACTCGATATGCCCAAACAGCGTGGTGTAACTGTTTGTCCCAATCTGAACGTTTGTTGTTCACGAGTTTCGTCAGTACGGTACAAAGTATCTTGTTAGTGCTTTCAGCCTGACCATTGGCCTGAGGATGATATGGTGCAGATTTCTTGTGAATCACCATAAAATCCTGTAACAAATATTCAATGACTTGGTTTAGAAAGTGAGTGCCTCGATCGCTCACTAACTCTATAGGCAATCCATATCTTGTAAAGACATTTTCAAATAAGAATTTTGCATTCGTGTGAGCATCATTCTTTTTTGTGGCTTTTGCCTCTACCCATTTGGTTAGATAATCTGTGGCAACAATAATGTATTCCGCATGTGTACCTTTTGCAGGGGGGTTGATGGGTCCTACAAAGTCTATACCCCACTTAGAAAATGCACGTCCGCCCATCATGGGTTTCAATGGCATTTCATCTCTGCGAGTAGGAAACAGAGTTCTTTGGCACACGTCACATCTCTTGACATAGGTATGAGCATCCATGTGAAGAGTGGGCCACCATAATCCTGCAAAGAGAATGGCTTTGACTATCCTATCTGGTCCAAAGTGACCTCCTGCAACACCTTGGTGTGCAGTCTCTAGTATGCTCAGATAATCGCTTTCATGAACACATTGTCTTAAATATCCATCTCGTCCTCTTTTGTATAAATTATCGCCAATAAGTGAATAGTCTTGAGCTTCCTGCTCTAGACTGCGTTGTCGAGCTAAGGTCATGCCTTGAGGGAATGTGGTCGTCCTCAAGTATGTTACTAAAGGTTCACTCCAGTCTGGTGTGAGAGACACGTGATATAGTGTAGCATGTTCTACTGGTGGTTTTTCACAACAAACATGGCATTCCTTACACAACTTGTAGACATCTGCTTCCATCGTAGGCCAATATACTCCTAATCTATGCAGAGTCTATGATGTTCGATGTTTTGAATGATGTTGCTTTAGTGCACCCACGTGTGCTAATTGCAACCAATTCGCATGTTCTGATTCATCTACACAACAAGCAAGAATCTTTTGATTATCCTGTTTATATATGCTTCCTGCCATTATTTGGTACCTCTGAGACTTGGTAATCTCTCCTTCTTTGATCTTTATCCTAGGATTCTTGGGTCCGTATGTCAGAATAGGGACTATAGGTTTAGCCCATTCTGGTGCTATCTCAAGGTTAAACAAGTATGCATCTCGTAATTCATCCGCTACTCCTTGAGGAGCTTCTCCTGAGGTTAATCTTGAAAGGTGGTCAGCTCTAAGATGTGTCTTTCCTTTCCTGACTACTACTTCAAAATCATACTCCATGAGTAATAGAAACCAACGTATCAGTCGTCCTGTGTTACATGGTTTGTTGACTAGGTACAATAGGGCTTGATGATCTGTAAAGAACTTAAATTTGTTGGCCAACAAGTAGTGCCTAAACTTCTTTACTGCGTAGATCATCCCTAATCCTTCTCGTTCCGTCGTGGTGTAATTTCTTTCTGCTGCGTTCAATTGTCTGCTCGCGTAAGCTATGGGGAGATCTATATTACCTTCATTCGTGGGTTGTGCTAACACACATCCTATGGCATAATTGGATGCATCCACATGTACATGGAATGGCTTACTCCAATCTGGGGTTGTCAATATAGGTGCTGAGCACAAGCGTCGTTTAAGTTCATTGAATGAATTTTCACATTCATCTGTCCACTCAAAATTGGTTAAAAGAGAGTACAAAGGCTTGGCTATGATTGCATACATGTGTATGAATCTCCTATAATAACCGCAATGGCCCATAAATGCCTGTACCTCTTTCACATTGGTTGGTCTAGGTAATTCTGCAATTACCTTCACCTTTTCTTCGTCCGTAGAGATTCCATTTTTTGACACAATGTGTCCTAGAATTTTGCCTTGTCTGACCATGAAAACGCATTTTTCTGGGTTCAAACAAACCTGATATTCTCGACATTTGTCAAATATTTGTCTTAACTCTGGGATATGTGTCTGTCTTACATTTGAATGAGCACATAAGTCATCGACGTAAACTTCCAAGCTCTTGCGTAAGAATTCCTTGAAAACATGACACGAGTCGCTGGAAAGTGGCGGGTGCATTTGTTAAGCCAAATGGCATTACACGAAATGCAAATATGCCCCATTCTGTGGCAAAAGCCGTCTTGTGTTGATCTTCTGGAGCAATGGCTACTTGGTTATAGCCTGAGAATCCATCAAGAAAGCTGTAAACTTCCTTGCCCGCCACTCTTTCCAATAAGTGTTCCGTGATAGGAAGAGGATAACTGTCTCTAATCGTTGCGGCATTAACTTTTTTAAGGTTAATACACACACGCAATTTTCCATTCTTCTTGGGCACAACCACAATGGGGGATACCCATTCGGTGTGCTCAATTTCGTAAATGAATCCTGCTTCTATCAAGCGATCTATCTCCTCTTTAATCTTCGCAGCGTAGTTATCATTATACGTGTAAGGTTTCTGTTTTGTCGGTTTTGCATCTGGAGTCATAGGGATTCTATGAGAACATATATCTGGATCTACTCCTTTCAAATCTTTGTAACTCCAAGCAAAAACATCTCGATATTCGCGCAATAGGGCAACTAACTCTTCTTCTTCTTCAGTTGTCAAATCATGCCCTATGTATGTGCATTTTTCTTCTTCTCCTTCGATAGAAACTATTATTTTCTTGGTTTTTTCTCGGTTATCATATACTTGTCCATCATTCGCCTTTCTATTGGGCATTCGTACCATGATCCTTCTATCTTCGATTTCATATTTCTTGAAGTTCTCGGGTACTTCAAACAAAGATTCTTCTTTTTCCGACATGGTTTCTTTCTTCTTTCTTTTTTTGTCTTCACTTTTGTTAGTCACTTCCGTGGCTAACCTCACTTCATTCGTAATTTCCTCATGTCTCTGAGTGTGAGTCTCTACTTCGTAGAAATATTCTTCTTCTGATGCGAATGGAGAGTCCATAATAATTGATTCTAAATCAACATCGCTTGCATCCTCAAATGCATCAGTGCTAGCTTCACATTCTTCTAAAACTGTATCGCACATGATTGGCTCTATCGTGAAAACTGAAATGTCATAGCCATCCTCGTCACAGTGGGGTGTCCATTGTTCTTCATTGATGGCTACATCCATGGTTGCTAGTATTTCCGCCCAACCATGGGGTTCAAACTCTTCATCTGGGAATACTACAGGTGCGTAGGCTGGATCTTGAAGGGTTCGTGGATGTTGTTCTGCACCTAAGGTCCTTGCTTCTAATCGTTCTTCCTCTTGTTTGGCTACTTTACACATCCATAAATGGGTATCCTCATGCAACCAAGAAGGATCTGATTCTAATGAATGCACGGATTCCGTCTCTGCTGGTGTCTTATGGATGGTATTCCATTGTATTGGGGGTACATCTCTGTGTGAATAGTCTTTAAGATTGACTTTAGTGGTCACTCCTAAATGTTGCAAGTACAAAGAATTAGTTCCCCAATCTTGTACAATTTGCAACTGACGCATGAATGGTCGTCCCAATATCATCTCATACGCACGATTTTTCGCGAAGTCACAAATGGCGAAAGTATGCTCGAATTCCACACCACAAGTGGTGAGAGATATGCCTTCTAGTAAGCCTAATGGTTTTTCTATGTGTCCATCAGCCATTTGTAGTTTCATCCTGGTGGGTCTGAGTGCTGGCTTACCCCAACGTTTCCATAAAGCGGTGGTAGCGATGGCTTCCGTGGTGTAGCCCTGATGGGTTATTGGAAGATATGTGTTACCTTCCTCTCCTTCGCTTACGTCTCCAATCTTTTCCACGGGTATCTCTGGTACCTTCTTATGTGATCCTATCTGAGAGGGTGTGGTAGCTAGCTCAGGGAATTGATTTGCTACATGCTTCCACAATTCTGGTTTTACGTTTAACAATTCCTCCAGAGTGAGATTACACTGTACTTTCGTATTCTTGATCACTTCCGTGTTCCTAGGGATCACTGATTCTTCATTCCTCACTATTATCGTGGGTGCTCTCATACTAATAGACTTTGCTTCCCAAGGTCCTGTGAACTGAGGTAATTCTTGTAAAGAATTAGATTCAAATCCTGTGGGTTCACTCAGTTGTTCCACCTCTACATCATCATATATAGAGGGGATGTCTTGGGGAAATTGTTCCTGCAAGTCGTCTATTTCTTGAATAGGAGGATGAGTTCCTTGTTCTTTTCCCCATTTCTCTTCTTGGATTTCTCTTAAAAATTCATGTGAGTACCTATGTATGGAAGACAAATTGTCTTGACTTTCTGTATTGGGTACTTGAGACAGGGATGGTGCATTCCTTTCCTGTGTCTCTGGGACAATAGGGTTCCTATGCTGATCCTTTTTCTCTTTGCTTTCAATCAAGTATTCTAGCCTCTCCATTAGTCCTTGAAAGTGTAATTCCGGTTTTGCCATGTTATTCCAATTAAGATATCTAGAGGCTTCGAACAAAGCTTGTGCTAACTCTACCATTTTCATGCAAAGTTTAGTTCTCTCAATTTCTAGATCAGCTCGAGGGTAGTTTTTACTCATTTCCGTTACTTGAGGTCCCTCTTTTAATCTAGCCTGATATGCACGAAACATCATGTCTAAATCTTCGGGTATGGGTTCCGCTAAAACTGACCCTCATTTTTGAGCTGGGTCTTCTTGGTTTAATTCTTGTGAAGTCAATTCTTGTATTTTGGCTCTAGCTTCCTTTAAACTTCCTTCCAACTCCGTTATCTTTTTACTCCACTTTCTCTTTATTCTTTCTCTGGAATCTTTCCAAGATTTCGTCTTTTTACTACTCGATTCTGCAACTTCACTAGTTCCGGCTACTTTCTCTTGATTAAGTTGTTGGTTTTGTAAGAGCGCCTGGGCTCTGGTTATCGCTTGGATAGGCACGTATGTAGGGTTGGATCCATCTGCGTTGTTTACAATACCTATCACGTTGATCGGTGTCACATTCGAAACGTTAACTGGGTTCTTAGGACAATCTTTGATTATGTGCTCTTTGCCACAGTCGGCACAAAAGCCTTGTATGTTATAGTACTGTGATTGCCTTGCTATTGGGGGATGTGGACAATCCTTTATGAAGTGATCTCCTTGGCACCTAAAGCATGGTCCTCTAGGGCCCTGTGGTCTCTGTTGTCTCAATTGGGGCCGTGGGTTTGGGTTTGCGTACATCACATTAGCATAATCTGGCTCCCAACTAGGTTCCATTGGTGGACTATCATAATGATATGTCTCCACATGTTCTGGTGACTCCGTGTAATAAGCGGGTGGACTAGTTACATGAGTAGAGTCAAAACTGTTAGAGTTCGGGTCACTTTCTGTGATCAAGGGTGAAGAAGGCACTAAGGCCCTACTTAGGTTCTCTTCCGCAGCAGCGTATTTGACTGAGATGACATTCGCTGGTGGGGGTGGCTGCTGAGCTAAGACGGGTTGAGGTCTCTGTTGAGCCTGGTATGGGTAGTTCTGAGGAGGCCTATAGTAATAAGGTTGAGCATTGTATTGGCCTTGATACCTACCTGGCTGTTGGTATGTTTGCGGGTAGTTCTGTCTCACGGTTTGTTTGTTGTATGGGCAGTCCTGAGCCGTATGATTCGTGTATCTTCTCTCAATTGTGCAATATTGGCCACTAGGGTTGGCTTGAGGTTGAGGTGCATTGGGGCACACGTTTGCCAAATGATTTCCACCACAAGTGTAACAGCGTACATTCGTTGGTAGCTTGGGCACCTGTTTACTAGAAACTCCTAGTTTTTGGGCCACTTTTTCTACTAGGTCCTCTATCGAATTAGACAATTTTGTGGAGGCTAGAGAAGAAAAGTCTGAGTCCTTATAGACCTTTGAGAGTTCTAATTCATCTCCTAGGTTGTCCTCGATGTCTATACATATTCTTACACACTCCTCTAGCGTTCTGGGTTCTTTTAGGTACACATAAGAGCATAGTTTAGCGCTCAACAAGCCATCTAGGAACAGTGATACTTGTTTGGCTTGTGAGGGTAGCTCTTGCATTGGACATCGTTCAACATATTGTCTGAATCTACGACCTGCCAGTCTTACTGTTTCCTGAGGGGTCTGTTTAAAGCTATGAATCAACGAAGACGTGTCATGTCTAATCCCACTTTTAGAGAATTCAGTGATGAATGACTCTAAAAAGTGATGGATGTCTCTAAATTGCCTTTGTTGCAGTGGTTGGAACCAAGTTAAAGCTGTATTCTTTAATGTTAGCCCAAATGCGTTGTATTGCGTGAACATGTCCTCGACTTGTTCTGCTCTTAGTACTTGCTTGAATTCTGCGACATGGTCATAGGGATCTCCTGTCCCATCAAAGTAATTCTTCATTGATTTTACTAACTGTGTGGGTCTCAATACTCTTGCGTGTTCGCGTGGTCTAGGTAGAGGGAAATCATCTCTACCACCTAGTATTCCATGATCTCTTTGTCTCTCCGCTCTATTAGTGTTCGTGGTTGTTCTATCTCTCCCTATGGGGTGAGTGAAGCTTACTTCCGGTCTCTCTTTATTTCCTTCTCTTTGATTTCCATGGGCTGAGGATGTTCCTGCCCCTTGTTGACTTGTATTTATGTTCGTTCTAGATGGAGGGAATATCAATTCACCTCTCCATGTGTATGTGTTTTTAGCGCGCTCAAGCACCACAAAGACTCTTTCTGAAGTCTCATCCAGGTATACAACCTTTCCAGGTGTATCTGGGTCCTTGAATTCATAAATTGTAATGATGCCTATCTCACCAGGGTGTTCCTTTCTGTACCTCCAAAAGGCTTCATTTGTCTCTTTATTTACGAACAACTCGGTGCTCCTGTTATCTTGAGGAATCCACTCTGGGATGAGTACTCTTGTTAATACGGATTTCCCTCTAGGTGTTCTAGGTTCTTCTAACGGTTCTTTTCCTTGAAATTTTGCTTCCGTCTCTAATTGAATTGTGCCAAACTCATTAGTATCGTTTGGTTGCGTACTTAGGACGTACATGGTTCCTTCCTTGTCTATGTAAGCGTCTCTCTCAAATTTCACCACTGGTCTTTCCAATCCAATGGGTTGATCAGGGTTGTGCAGTTGCACCACTTGCCTTTGCAAACCATCCTCATAGATGCGAGCACCTAATCGGTTGGTTCGGAGAAACTCTAATTGTGTTCTATAAGGTCCTTCTGGTTTTTCTAAGTATGCTACATTCGACCCTCCGTCTGGTCTGTCTGCGCTAAATGCCATTTCTGATTCGCTAGACTCTGAGCTCTCGTAGGGGTAATTACTATTCAATTGCTGAGCCCACGATCGAGCAGTAGTTCTTACACTTGCCTCTAATGATCTAAGGCTTCGTCGATCCGACTTACCTATGTGTCTCCCTGATCTAAGGTTCATTAATTTTCTTCCTTGCACACTCCATTACACACTTAGATCGTCAATGGTTCTTTGTTATTACTTTCTTAATTCTTTTTTAATTTTTCTTTGGATTCTTGTCTTAATTTATGCGTCAGGAATTCGACTTTCCGTTATGATTTTGAGTTCTCGTTCCGTCAGACTTATGTTCTTTCCTTTAGGTTTTCGCGCCACACACACCTTTACTTGTAGTCTTAAACTTGAAAGAATTAAGTATCTTGAACTTGAGGCGTTCCTATTGTCGTTAATCCACAATGCTACCGTTTAGCCTAAGCTAAGAATTGACTGAGGGGGTTGAGTAATCTTCCAACCTTGAGTCGGCTTTTCTGGTTGCTCTGATGCCCAAGAAGCCGCGCTTCCCAAGCTTTGCTGTCTTCACTGCCTTGCTTGTTTGCCTTTGATTGCCTTTGCTAGACCTGGAAAATTCCAATATTAGACCAATTCACAAGATGATCAAACACTTGAGTATATACACCTTTTAAGTCCCTTCCCTTTTTGCCCAAATTTTCAATGTGTGCCCCCTGGCTTCCTAGTCCCAAACTGGGTGAACCTCAAAATAGATTATCCAAAAATAGATGTATTCTTTATGAAAAAAACAGTTGAGGTCACGTAGTACTCGTCACGAGCTTTCTAACGAGCTATTAAGCTCAAAAAACGGACTTCGGATGAAAAAGTTATGAGCATTCAGGCCCTGGGGGGTAAAAACTGACAATCAGGTTTTCCTTCAAATATGAGCTAAGGGGTCTCCTATGAGTCTAATGGTCCAAAAATTTTTCAAAAATACCCTCAAAATTGGTCAAAAATTGGAGCCCTAATTTTGCGATGGGGGTGCACAATCGCGATGGTCTGGGACCGTCGCGATGGTCCAAGCGAACCGTCGCGATGGCGCGGAATTTGGACAATCGCGATGGCGCGAAAAAGCGAACCGTCGCGATGGCCCGAAGTGAACGATCGCGATGGCGTGGAAATGGACCGTCGCGATGGTCCGAAGTGAACGATCGCGATGGCGTGGAAATGGACCGTCGCGATGGTTTGAAGTGCGTCTAGCAGGTAGAAGATTCAGACAGTATCTAGAAAGATGCCCTGCTCTAGAGTTACCCACTCCGGCCAAACAAGTGGCTTTGTTCTTAGATGGCTTACTGAGCACCAAGTTAAGATCATATGTGTACTTGAAAGATCCTAGATCCATAGAAGAGTGTGTGCGGACGTGCATAGACATAGAAGATAACTTGGGTGAGGAGTTAGGATTGTCCAAACTCTACAAAGATTCGGATAGTTCTACTAGTCATACTTCAAAGATCTCCACAGAAATAGAAGAGATAGCTGAGCAAGTTGCCAAGAAGCTGGGAGTCCAAAATAAACAAACACAGAGAGTCACTCCATTGAATCGGTGCTATACTTGCGGAGGTGACCACATGGCTAACGTATGCCCAACGCAAAACCAAAATATTAGAGAAAGGAATGCTCCCTATTGTACTATTGAAAGGAAGTACAAAACCATACGGCTCAAGAATGTCCCTACAATAGGCAGGCTGTTAGACAGAATTATCAGCAACCTTATCCACAAGGTAGGTATCAGAACCAATACCAACAGCCATATTATAGACCACAACAGCAATATCAGGTACCATATAGACCACAACCTGTCTTGGGAAACCAACCACCAGCTCCAGCCAACGTGATTCCAGTCAAGTATGTTGTAGGAGAGGAAAATCCAAATAGAGCTTTGGTGCCACTAACCCCATTGATACCAGATAATGACTCTCATGCTCATAGTTCAGACTACTCCCATGAAGGTAGTCCACATGCTTATTACACAGAGTCACCTGAACATAGTGAGATTTACTCGTATCAATATGAGGCACCGCCTATGGAGCAAAATTGGGAGCCAGAATACTCCAATGTCATGTACACAAATCCTAACCCTAGGCCCCAGTTGAGACAAATGAGACCACAAGCCCCTAGAGGATCTTGTTTCAGATGTCATGGTGACCATTTCATTCGTGACTGTCCCCACCCACCATCTCTGAGTCAAGGACAGGCTATCACAATATAGGCTTTTTGTCCTGATTGTGGCAAAGACCATCTCCCCAGAGATTGTCCAAGAAACCCCTCTAGTGCACCCAAGATTACACCCATTAATGTGGTAGGCTTAGTGGCAGATCCAAGTTCAAGTAGTAGCAATGTGGCTCCTATACAAGCTATCACTAGAGCACAAGCCTTAAAACAGGATAAACCAGTAGAACAATCAGAGTCGAGTGAATCGGGAGAGCCTAGTAAGAGGAAAACAAGAACATGGAAGGATACCAGAGAGAAGGCCAATCGCAAGTGGAATAAAAAGTTATCGGAACTAGAAGAAAGCTTAAAAGAAGCGAAAACAAAAATAGAAGACATTGCATCTCAAAGCCCCTCGCATGCCGAAACTCCATCCACTCCACCTCATCCCACCCCACCACCCATTGTAAATAGACCGCAACCAGGGTCTGTTCTTGCAGATCCAACCCCAGAAGGCTTGGACATGATGTTCAAGGCCTACCAAGCTCGACTTCAAGAAGGGCCTACAGCGGCAAACCTAGACAAGAGTTACCCTAGAGCAGATTTAGAGATTGAACGGATGAAAATGTGCATGAAAATGGTAGAACAAGCTCAAGCCATACTTGAGACTAGTCAAAAGTTCAATCAGACAAACTCTATCAAATCAGATTTGCATTTCCAGGGCTTACTAGAAAGATTAGAGCAATTGGTAAACAAACCACAAGTTTCTTTACCTCCACAGGCTCAACCACTTATTGAAAGAGGAAGCTCACCACCAATGGGAGCTTATGTTCCTAATTCCACAGATCCAGGAATACCTCCTTCAATTCAACAGTACTCTCAAGAATTCTTACGGGAAATACAAGAAGAGAAATGGGCCAAGGAGAAGGGTAATTCCCCTCCTATTCCTGAGATTGATGATCTTCATGATCAATTTCCCCAAGACATCCCATCTATTTACGAAGATGAAGCAGAACAACAAGAAGACGAAAGGTTAGATTTTGAATCTAATACCTTAGAAGAATTGCCTCAATTTCCAGGCCCATGGGAATCTGAATCTCTCCAGATTAGAGCTCCCACAATACTAGTAAGAAATGAAGACTCAGTGGTTCCAAGGAACACGGATCTCGTGAAGAACACTAAGGTTCAGTGTCATCTCACTGTAGAAGAGCTGCTCAAAGCAAAACCTGAGCTCTAGAATCATGTGAAGGATCAGGTTCCAGAACTTGATTCCAACATGCCAAAAGCAGGCTCCAAGCAAAGGGTACCAGAGATACCTCTAGACAAAATAGGGGACATGTGTGAGGGTGAAGAAGGTAATACTTATCTTCCAATCACCTACCAAGGTTACACAACCAAAGCAATCATAGATTCAGGTGTTGGTGTTGCTATTGCGACCACCTCCTTGTGGAAGCAATGGGGCAAGCCCACATTAAGACCAACTAGAATGAAGCTTCAAATGGCTGATGGTCATTTTGAAAGACCTCTAGGATTGCTAGAAGGGATCACTCTAACCACTTGTGGTGTAGAGTTTGAGCACACATTTGCTATATGTGACTTTGAGAAAAATAATGTCTATGAGATGATCCTAGGAAGACCCTTCCTACGACAATTGCAAATAGTACAGGATTGGGGAACTAACTCCTTGTACTTACAGCACTTAGGGGTTACCACCAAGGTCAATTTGAAGGATTACACCTTCAGAGATGTACCACCCCTACAGTGGAATTCTATCCACAAAGTGAAAGAAGATTCCATCTCTGTGCATTCTGAAAGTTCACTTGATCCATCATGGCTGCATGAAGACACTCATTTGTGGATGTGCAAAGTCGCAAAAGAAGAGGAAAAACGTTTAAAGGCAAGGGAAGAAGGAACTTCACTAGGAGATAGACCAGTTAGAGACCCAGCCTACACACCGATGATCTTTCCAGATGAGGAGTTTGAGCCTCATGGCTGGCCAGAAATCTTAGCCACCATGGACATTGCTGTCAATGAGGAACAGTGGACACCTCATTGTGATGAGGAGGGTTATGATATCTCAGTGTTCATGTGTCAACCCTTGCTAGAAGAATGTGACCCTAGTGATGTCATAGAAGAAGAAGAGAATGACGATGATCTGGAGTCTATTGTGATGGATAGTTGCTTTAACTCAGAGCAGCACTATCTAGAAGATATAGGAGTGTTCACCCAGAAAGAAGAAGAACCTCTCACAAGTATTAAAACAGTAAACTCAAAGGATGGAAGTGAGAGTAGTCAAAAGAAAAAGAAAAGAAAAGCAGTGAAACAAGAAAAGGAGGAATCATTGTTTGAAGTACCAGAAAACTTCAAGAAATATGAAGTTGACGACCGCAAAATTTTGGTACGAATGCCTAAGAGAGAGGCCATCATAGGAGAATCATATGATAATAAAGAAAAGACCAAGAAGATTGTAGTGACCATTGAAGATAACGAAGAGAGATGCACATATATAGGAGATGACCTAAGTGCAAGAGAAGAAATGGAGCTCATAGCTCTATTAAGGGAATATAGGGATGTGTTTGCATGGCACTATAGAGACTTGAAAGGGGTAGATCCAAGAATTTGCTCTCATACTATCCCCATGACTGCTGATGCTAAGCCCACCAAACAGAAGCCCTACACATATAATGATACCTATGCAGCCAAAATCAAAGAAGAAATTGATAGGTTGATTGAGGCTGGATTCATCTATGAGATTGAGCATACCGAATGGGTGTCCCCCATTGTTGTGGTACCCAAGAAGAAAGGGAAGTTGCGAGTGTGTATTAACCTTAAAAAAGTTAATGCCGCTACGATTAGAGATAGTTATCCACTTCCAATCACAGAACACCTATTGGAGCGTGTTGCAGGCAAGGAAGTTTATAGCTTCCTTGATGGATTTTCAGGTTACAATCAAGTAGCCATTGCCCCAGAAGATCAACACAAAACAGCTTTTGCTACAGAGTGGGGAATCTTTGCATTTCGGGTGATGCCATTTGGGCTCACCAATGCACCTGCAACATTCCAAAGGCTCATGTGTCATGTCTTCAAAGAGTTCTTGCGAAAGAGCTTAGAAGTGTATGTGGATGATTTATGTGCTCATTCCCAAGAAAGAAGGGTTCACATCCCTGAGCTCAGACAAATCTTCAACAAGTGTAGAGAATATCGAGTGTGTCTAAACCCAGAAAAGTGTGTGTTTATGGTGCGTCAAGGTAAAATCTTAGGTCATATTGTTTCTAAGAATGGAATCTCAACAGATGAAGATAAGGTACGAGCCATAGCGGAGCTACCAAGGCCAAGGAATATTAAAGAGGTACAAGCCTTTATGGGCCATTGTGGATACTACCGTAGGTTTATCCACATGTACGCGATCATAGCTAGACCCCTTTATGCCTTGTTGTCTAATTTTGAGTGGAACGACGAATGCGAGAATTCTTTCAACGAACTGAAGAAACGTTTGTGCACGGCACCAATACTCACCACTCCTGATTGGAATAAACCATTCCATGTCCATGTGGATGCATCCAATCATGCCATAGGATGTGTGCTAGCACAACCCACAAGTGAAGGAAACTTAGATTTGCCCATAGCATATGCTAGTAGACAGCTCACTGCAGCTGAACGGAACTATACCACAACTGAGCGAGAGGGCTTAGGCATGGTATATGCTGTGAAGAAGTTTAGACACTATTTATTGGCCAACAAGTTCAAGTTTTTCATTGATCATCAAGCTTTGTTATATTTGGTCAATAAACCTTGCAATACTGGACGCTTAGTAAGATGGTTCCTCTTACTAATGGAATATGACTTTGAAGTTGTTGTCAGGAAAGGTAGAACCCACCTTCGGGCAGATCACCTTTCTCGCATCACTTCAGGAGAGTCACCGCAAGGAGTGTCTGACGAATTACCCGATGCTTATCTGTTCAATTTAGAAGTTGTTCCTAAATGGGCAAATAAGTTGGTACCAGTCCTAACCTTTGGCCCTGCAAATAAGAATGTGAAAACATCACAAGAAGAAATTGTAAAATCACAAAAATATCACATATTAGCAGGAAGCATGTACAAACAAGATACTGAGGGTGTATTAGCTTGTTGTGTGGAGGATGATGAACATAGTAGTTGGTTGCAACAAGCCCATGAAGGAATGCTAGGAAATCACTATTCTAAACAACGAACATTGCAGAATCTAAAGCGTTTAGGAGTGTATTGGCCTAGCATGGACAAAGAAATACATGAGTGGATTAAGAATTGTCCAAGGTGCAAAGAGAGACCCCCAGTGGAGCATGCGACCCTTTATCAAGTGTCATTAATTCCAGATTGGAGTGCTCCATTGGTAGAGTTTATGAGATCGGGAAGATTACCCAAAGAGGCTAGTCTAGCAAGAAGAAGAAGCATGGAGCAAGAGGCTCAAGGCTATGCCCTAGTAGGAGACAACCTATACCGAAGAGGCAAAGATGGTTACTTACGACTGTGCGTTCACGAATCAGATTATTTGAAAGTCTTAGAAACTGCACACAGCGGTGTTGCAGGTGGACATTTTGGTCCTGACCGAGTGATCAAGACCATTCTATTCTCAAGACTTTGGTGGCCCACTCTTCATATGGATGCACATACCTATGTGAAGAAATGTGACACATGCCAAAGTGCACAATATCCAGTTAGAAAAGACGAGATGCCCTTGAGGCCAATGATGGGAGGACGTGCATTTTCGAAGTGGGGCATAGACTTCATAGGTCCTATTAACCCCCCAGCTAGAAACTCCCATGCAGAGTACATCATTGTAGCCACAGATTACCTTACAAAGTGGGTAGAAGTCAAAGCCACAACAAAGAATGATGCTCAGACTACGGCTAAGTTCTTATTCGAGAATGTGTTCACGAGATATGGACTACCAATAGAGTTGGTGAGCGATAGAGGCACACACTTCTTGAATGAAGTCATTGAAAATCTTCTCCAAGAATTCTTAGTGACACATAAGAAATCTGCCCCCTATCACCCACAAGCCAACGAACAAGCCGAGAGTACCAATAAGATCCTCTGTAACGTATTGACAAAACTGGTGAATAATAAACGCTCTGATTGGGACAAACAACTTCATCATGCTGTTTGGGCTTATCGAGTTGCCTACAAAACGGTACTCAACGCCACCCCATTTCAGATGGTCTTCGGACAGAACGCTGTGCTACCATTAGATTTCTTAATCCCTGCCTTAAAAGTAGCACAAGAGTATGAGTGGAATGGGCATGAATTGTCCTCTAGGATCTTTGATCTCGAACGCTTGGGTGAGACGAGGCTACGAGCGGCAGCAGGCATCTACGCTGCAAAGAAGCGGCAAAAGGCATACTTCGATGCACACATCAAGGATAAGGGATTGAAAGAGGGAGATCTAGTGTTGGTATACACACTAAAACAACATGCCCGCAAGTTGGAAAAAAGAGGATACGGACCCATGATCATTAATAGAATTTCCACTAGTGGTGCAGTTCAGTTGGCCACTCTAGAAGGAGATATCTTGCCAAACTATATTAGTGGCTGTAGAGTCAAGCTATATCAAGAACCTCTTACTGAGGATATGCTAATGAGACTCAACACTGCGAAGAAGCGAAAAGAAGAAGAGTTAAGAGTGAGAGAAGAAGCACAGGTAGAGGCCAGAGAGCGTATTAGGCGAAATAAGTTAAGGCGATTAGGCCTAGAAGTCAACTCAAAAGCCCCAAAATATCACATGGATATGTGTCAAAAGTCAGACATAGCGACTTCTCAGGTCATTGACCGAAGACCCTTTGTGACCATAGAGATAGGACAAGGGAAGGGTGCAAGGACGGTGAAAGCATTGATTGACTCAGGTGCAGCAAGTAGTGCAGTTAGACTTTCCTACTGCCAAGACTTGGGGTTGAACATCAATCCCATAGAAGCTTATCTCATAGGATTGGGAGGTGTGGAAACCCCTTGTTTGGGCGAGGTGGAACTTCCCATCTACCTTCAAGATGTTCCAATGAAAGTCAAAGTGCTAGTATGTGAAGATGAGAACCTTACAGAACCACTTGTCTTGGGTCAAGATTGGATCTATGACCATGCAGTTAACTTAAACCTAAGAAGTCAAATTCTTCAAGTTTGGGTACATGAACAATGCATCACATTAGAATTAGAGAACTGCATACTCCTAAATCATGGCACCACACACTCTCTTAGTTCTTCCAAGACTAATCATATGAAAGAAGATGTTGTATGTGTCAAAAGCTCTATGATGCAGAAGGAGTCAATCGTGGAAGACCAGGTTCGAAGGCGGGTGGATCTTTCTTCTTCTCCAAAGACTCAAGTAGCCACAGTAGTGAGCCCACCACACAAGCAAACACAACCGTTCACGACAACTGCTACATCAAATAGAAAGACACCATTCGATAAAAAAGCGGTTCCGGGCATGAAGCAGATCTGGGTACGCAAAGGAGAGCAACCACCAGCCTTACCCCCACAAATTCCATCCATGCACACTAACCAGGCTAGAAGATGAAGGAAGCAGCTCAGACAAGCTCAATCACAAGATATCCAACAAGTTTGGGTGCCTAAGAAGTTAGTTGCAGCTCAACAAGGGCAATTACAGATGTGGGTACCTAAGAAGATCCTACACCCACAACAACCTTTGTTCTCCCACATGCAAAAGGTTTCAACAAAGAAGCCAAAAAGAGAAAAGGGTAAAGAACCACGTACAGAGACCAAAGGAAGATCAAATCAGCTCTTCAACATTAGTAGGAAGACATGCAAAAAGGATATGGGTTTGGAAGCCAAAAGTGCAAGTAGCCTCCACCGAACCAAAGCATCAACCACACTGGATACCACAGTTCAGAAAGCATCCAAAGAGAAAGACGCCTGAAGTGACCTCTACAGTGCCAAATGATGTTCTAAAATGGACTCCAATAAGGAGGATTACATCAGTTCGAGACTCAATGGATACCTCCACCAAGGTCGGCATCAACCTCCACAAATAACATCGAAAGCCTCGAACGAGCAACAACCATGTGCTCCTTGCACAACCCTGTCTTTTGCACCATTTAGGTCATGCATTTCCAAAGTATGCATTAATATAGGGCCACATTACACGGCCGTGCATAGCCACACTTGAGAATCCCATGCACAAGAGCACAGTGACATATGTCGAACATTTCTATTGATACTAACTTTTGTGTTCTTGTTTTGTGATATCCTTTTCCTCAAAAAAAAAAAAAAAAAAAAAAGAGAAGTGGGAGAGAGCTTGTTCCCAGGTTTGGCTTATGAAACATGAATGAGTCATGCTTAGTTGAAGGTGGAACTGTTGATTACTAGGTATTTATCAATTTGGATCGCAGTGTGTCTCGACCAGCAGTGAGATTATTGCTGCCTTATCTGGTAGATGACAAGCATTTGGCATGAACATGGCATCTACAACTATGATTTTCTCTTACCATGGTAGGAATGAAGAGCTTGAAGGTCCGCAACTTGAGTGATGCTTAACTACTTCATGTACCAGAGCATCCAAGGAGATATCTGCAAAAGGTAGTTCTGGAGGAGAAGACTCCTGCATATGGTGAGCTAAAGAGAATATGTGAAACTCAGCTTGGTGTAGTTACCCGATGTTGCTTGCCAAGGAATATAAAGCAATTCAGTTCTCAGTATTTCCTGAACCAGTATGGAACAGTAGCACTGGTGAATGGTCTATGTCAATCAGCATGGTAATCTCTTAGAAACCGGCACGTGTCCAATATTCCTCTGAGTGTCAATATAGGGAAGTGAACGTGCATGAGCCCAAGCTCAGAAATGCACATTGTTAGTGACAAATGTTGCTTTGAAAAGAGGAGAGGGGATCCACCACTCAAAAGATCTCATCAGTGGACAATCAACATGGACATTCATCAACAAGGTTCCATCCCAAAGGCCGAGTGTACAACACGAAGAGGCAAACATCCATCAACCTTCGCCATGGTAAGTATCTTTACTCTGGAAACACCATAACCATGATAGTTTAGGAAACCTCTTCGTCAGCATACCCTTGAGCACTTAGCTCAAGACCCGCAATTTTTGCACCATACTTCTTCCAATGCATTTTCCAAGTAAGCATGCGTAGGGCTAAATTACAAGACCGTGCACAAGGCACATACTTTTTTCAACCCAGGCACGAACACACTTACCCATCATTCATTATGGGTTATGAGTAGTTGGCATGAATGCTCTCAACATTCATCTTTAAAAGAGCTAGCGGACATCATGGGAACAACATCCATATCTCGGAAGCAAATTGAAGCCAGTAGTTGCTCCAAATCACTCTTGAGAACCTCTTCTGAGCAACTTGCAGTTTTGAAAGCTCACAATGACACATTCTTGCTGGAATCCAAGGAACCAGCTCATACAACGGATGGACATCACCTCTCAAAGCACTACACAGAACAGCCCTTCCAACAAGGGTCTGTCAGGGACGACAGACTCGAGAGGGGGGGGAGTGTTGAAGCTCAAAGTCAAGGACAAAGCATGGAAGCACATCAAAAGGTGGACACACAAGGAAAGGGAGCAAGTAGGGAGCTCCAAGAAGTGTATGTCAAATTTTCAGAAGAATCCCCTACAAAAATAGTGATTTTCATCACTAGAAACCATTATAAATACCATTATCTATTTTTAGTAACTCCATTTTGTTCAAGCCGAGGAGTCCTCGAGCTTGAGGAGTATTAGAAGTACCATCGTACCAATTTTCATAAGTTTTAGACTTCGTTTGAGCCCTCAAATAAGCCCTGGAACCTAATTTTTAACTAGGCCGGACACTAGGTCTGGACAGGGCCAAAACTAGTCAAAAAACTATAAAAAGAGCTAGAGAGCTCATTTTTGGGGTTAGCTTGTTAGAGAATAGAACTTTTGTAAGAGAACTCTTTTGCAATCTAAGCTTTCCATTGTTCCTCTCTTTGATCTTACTCTGTGCGCGTGTGTGTGTATGTGTGTGCATGTTTGTGTGCTTTCACTCACGCACTTGTGCCTTCACTTGCTCGTGGTCTTCATACCGGTCCTCACGTCTCCGCGGATTGACAAGTAAAGGAGGTGGTGCTTACGCTTGAGCTACACATGTGTAGAGCCAAGAGGGTCATACTCATTATGGAAAAGAAAGAGAATGATCTTGGAGAGTCGTGCGTGGCTGGACGGTCAGTTGAATGCTAGGAACTCCGTGATCGGGCTCCGTGAAAGTAGTCGGTGGGCATCCTCGAAAGGCGTGAGGGAAGAGTGCAAAACAAGAGTCCTCATCGAGGAACTGACATCCACAAAAGCTCCATGTTGGGTAAACCTAACTTGCAAGCCTTTTTCAACTATGTGGCCTACAATTATTAGCTTTTTAGTGATAGTGGATGCATAGAGAACCTTACTCAAAATGTTTTTCCTACCATTGGAAGCTTTGACATTACCAATCTTCTCCACATTTTGCCTCGTATCATCCCTTGTTTTTAAATCATGTCTATGCTTTGGACTTTCCAAGTCAGATAGAAGAGTAATGTTGCCTACAACATGATTTGAACATCTTGAACCTATGTAGTATACTCTGTTGCAATTGAGGATAAAGCAATTGTTGGATGCTTCTTGGAAATCCATGATGCTAGATTTGAACCTGCAAATGCTAACTAACCAAAGACGCTTCTTCTATCATCATTAGTTCTTGCCCAATTTTCATCTGAATGTATCTTCATATTGAAATATGAAGAGTTAGGATAGAATATACTATCATTGATCATACATTTGAGGTACTTAAGTACTCTCTTAGTTTCCATGTGTGGTCTACTTGGAGAGTGCATGCATTGGATTAGCAACACTATATGAAGTATATTCTCTTATATGAGTAGCAAAATCAAGCTACCAACCAAGCTTTGATACTCTTTAATGACTTCAATTTTTTGGCCTTCATAAACAATAAGTTTATGATTCATCTCCAAAGGTGTACCTACAGGTTTAGTGTTTTCCATTTTAAACTTAAGGATTAGATCTTGAATGTATCTCCTTGGAGTCAAATACATCCCTTCATCTATGTATATGACCTACTTACCTAAGAAGAATGTGAGCCCATCTAAATCAATCCATTTTCTACACATTGAGGGTGGCCTCGTGAGCAATATAAGCCTTAGGATAGAAGGACTATAAAACATAGATAGTTCTCCTCCATTTCTCGTTTGTGGAAGTTTATCTTCTCTCAAAGGTGATCTTTGAATTCATGAAGCTTGAGGAATAAATGTGGCTTTTACATTTTCAACTTCAACAAGAAGTGGATGCTTATGTATGGATCACTTTCATGGAAAATATTTTGGATTATAAGTAGTGAATTCTTTTTTATTATTTTCTTTAGCATGCCATGCTACTTGTTTTCTAACATATAGAGAAATGATAAAAATCAATGCATATATCTTGAATGAGTATGGAATTTAATGAGAGATCCACATAGACTAGGCTGGAATCATCACATATGGGATTGGTACATAAAATAAGGCTTTGATTTTGAACTCCTCTTGCATATGCTTTTTTATTGTTTGTACATCATTCAAGTCATCTCTTGTCACAATTGTCATCCACATATATAGACAAACATATAATTTCATTGTGATCCTTCTTGATGAAAAAAGAAGGGTCTACAAACCTTGATCTTGTAGGTAGGTTACTAGTATGAAATTCCAAGCTCTAGGAGCTTGTTTCAATCCATATTATACCATGATTTTGAGCATATCCTTTGGAAACTAACCTAGCTTTGTACTTGCAAATTGATCCATCTGAATTTTTGTTCAACTTATAGAGCCATCTGGAACCTAATAACTTTTGATTAGATTGCATTGGCACCAACTCCCATGTGTCCATTTCTTTCAATGATTCTATCTCCTATTTCATAGCTTTGTCCCAAGTAGGGTTACCTTTAGCTTCTTCATATGTTGAAGGTTATTTTGACATTGAATCTTTTTCCAAGTAAATTGAATGCTTTGTAACAAATGTAGAATAATATCCATACTTTTTACGTTGCTTTTTTTCTCTTATTGGCCTTCTAAGAGTATGCTTGGAGCATTCTCCACATTCTTGCATTTTGGCCTTTCCTCTTGACTTCCAAAACTTATTGTCTCTTTCCTTCTCATCTTGATCATTATCAAATTCACTTCTTGGGTCATGGACCTCTGTATCATGTTTGCTACCTAATGGATGGAAATCAGAATCAAGATCATAAGGTAAGTTTACCTTTTGTTTGTCTTCATCATATCATGACCTGTTTTCTTCAAACACAACATCCCTGCTTGTGGTGAATTGTTCTGTGGATGGATTATAAAATGTGTAGCCCATTTGAGTTGAATCATAGCTAATGAATACTACCTTATTTGCCATTTCATCTAGTTTTCCTCTGATTTGTGAACATATATGTACAAAACCTAAACAACCAAATACCTTGTAGTGTCCTAAACTTGGTTTTCTACAATTCGATGCTTCATAAGGAGTCATATCTTCAAGATATTTGGATGGAAGTCTATTCAAAAGATATACAGCTATTGAGATTGCTTCTTCTCATTAATAGTGTGGAACCTTCTTTTCTTCAAGCATTGTTCTAGCTGATTCAACAAGGCTCTTGTCTCTTCTTTTTGCAATACCATTCAATTGACGAGAGTACCTAGTAGTCACTTCCCTTTTGATACCTTTATCCTACAAGAATTCACAAACTCTTTTGAGAAGTGTTCTCCCTCTCCATCATGTTTGAGTTTCTTCAATAATTTACATGTATGATTCTCCACATGTGCTAGATTCAGAGAAAAGTGCGTAGAGGTGATCACTTGTCAAACTCTACAGAGGTCCTAAAAAATCAGGGGGTAATGATTTGATTGCTAAATTGATTGCTTTGTGCATAGGGAATCATTTCAAGTGATTCCACTTGGAATCATTAGCTCATTAAGCTAATTTAATATCTCCAAAAGGAATTTTTCTAATTCCTAATGTACTAGAAGCATTGAGCTTAACAAGCAACAGGTGTGTGAACAAAATAGAAGGTTTTCATTGATTCTTGAACTTGGAAGTAGTCTATCTTGAATCAATCATTTCTCACATCATTTCCAAAGTACACCGACACTTGTTTAGTGTCATTGGAAAGCTAAGAGGGCCTACAACTCAACTCTGAAGAAAAAGAGGACTGGTGTAAAGCAGGGATTAGAAGCACCTACTCATTTCTTGGAGTGTCCATCAATAGTGGTATCTGTTGAGGAAACACTCACAAATTTGACAAACAAACATAAAGAAAAGAAAAGGAAATGAAATCAGCGTGCCGAATCAGTCCGTCTAATCAGAATCACAATTGTACAATATACGCTGTCAGGGCGCGGTGTGCGCATAACAGAGCAATTAACCGCGGCGGGCACGTAAGGCGCGCATAACGTAAATTGAAGAGTAACAGCGCAAAGGAGCGCCAAAGGAAAGTGTATATATATACAGCAAGATTAGAAGAGACACGCACAGAGAAGAGACACGCACGGAGAAGGCGAGAAGAGAAATGATGCGTGCGAGATGCGCGTATGAGTGAAGAGAAGATTTAGAAGTTCTCAGAAGACGCCATAGATCGCGTATGTACAGATGAATAACACAAGCCTGAAGTGTCGGGTTTTTTTTTTCATCTGAAGAGAGATGGTAATAAGAAACTACTCACTGTAGGAGAGTTTCTGTAACTTGAGCAAGAACAGGCCAAGTTTACTTGTACACATCTTCTCTAATCGAAAACACATGTTCATGTGGATGTCTGCGCGTAATCTTTACTTGTGAAGAATCTGAAGCTATTTCTTGTTACGATAGGAAGTTTCGTTTATCGTTAACTATCACGACTCGTTACTAAACATGCTTCAGCACCTTCTCTGTAAACGCATGTTTCAGTGAATAACAGTTTACTCAGTAAACATATTTCAGTAATTTCCGGTCAGTTACAGTTTCTCAGAAACAAGATTTTCCGGTAGAAACGAAGTATAACTCGTAGCAGAGTTCGAAGTTTTGTATGAGAGATAGCTCATCTTGTAGCTAGACGTCTCTACTTTAAGCTGGTCACAGTTTCCGGTGGAATGGAGATGTATACACAGTACAAAAGTTAACCGGAAAGTAGCACTTCAGAACTGTGAAGTTTTCCCTAAACTTCAGAAGAGTTCATTAAGTGGAGAAAGCTCACGAATCACTTTCTTAATTCTTGTATGTTCACTTGAAGTAATTATAACCAAAGTAGCAGTTCATTTCGGTGAAGTTCCGGTACGACTACGGTGTCAGTCCAGTGACAGTCTGGTGAAGTTCCGATGGAACTTGTGTCGCAGGATAACACAGTTAAGGCGACATTAATTAGGCTGAGCTACTGTTGATTACAGAGGTGTTCTGAATCACTCTAGTTTAGCATTCTATTGCGGTGGCGCGGCAATTTCCGCAGGCCTGACAGAGTTCAAGCTTTGTCGTGAAATCCACCTTCAGGGCGAAAGTATTTCCGCACCAGTGGTATTAGAGCTGAAGTTTTCGCCAACAATTGGTATCAGAGCAGGATAGTTTCCCAAGAATTGGTATAAAAGCCTAGAGTATTACATATCATGGCAGATCACGTCCAAATTGATAAACTGGACAGAGATAATTATCCCGCATGGGTAATGCGCATGGAAGCCTTACTTATGAGTAAGGAGTTAATGATGTACGTGACCGGAGAAGAAAAGAAACCGACCTTCGAAGATGATAGCCAACCAGAAAAGGAGGAGATAGAAGCTTTGAAGCTGTGGCAAAAGAAAGTTGCAACGGCAAGAGCCTACATCTACAACACTGTTTCAGATCATCTGCTACCGCACATTAGAGGTCTGGAGAAAGCAGAGGATATATGGAGTGCATTGGAAGATCGTTTCCAAAATACTACAAAAGCCAGGAAGGCTAGCTTATGGTCCGAATTTACGACATTCAAAAAGAAGTCGAGTCAAGGCATCAGTGACTACGTCACTAAAATGAAGGATCTAGCAGATAGTCTAGGATCCATAAATGAAGAAGTCGAAGATCATAGATTGATAGCGCAAGTGCTCACAGGGTTGAGAGGAGATGAAAGGTGGAAACCTTTCGTACTATCAACTGAACTCTCCTTAAATCATTTTGTACCAGATTTAAATCAGCTGCTTGGTTTGATGCTCACATATGAGCAAGACCTGAAAGGAGACGCAGACAAAGGACATAGCCCTGCAATGTATATGAAGAACAAGAAGAAAGACAAAGGCAAGTCAAAAGATGAAGAAGAGTCGAGCTCTCAGGCCTATTACGCAAGAGGTAAAGGCACTGGCAGAGGAAGAGCAAGAGGAAGAAGCCGCCAGAATACCATCAAGAAAGCTTGCTGGATTTGTGGACTAAGTAACCATCTGGCGCATGACTGTTGGCACAATCAACAAGGATCAAATCAAAACCAGAACAACAATAGCAGAGGCAGTAGCGGAAGAAATCAGAGTAATGCTCAAAGAGGAAGACAAAACCAAAGAGGAGGCTATGGTAGAGGTGGAGTAAGAAGTTGGGGACAGAGCCAATCCTACAACACCACCTACAACAACTACGCAAATGACACACAGAATGAAAGTCATACATCATTGATGATGAACTCAATCAGCACATCAGAAAACGAAGATCTAAAGGTATTTTACATTGACTCTGGATGTTCTAATCACTTGTCAGGAAATATAGAACTAATGTCAGAACTAGAGAAAGGTAGTTCTAGTCACACTGTTCAAATAGGTGACAATACAAGACACAAAGTGCAATCAATCGGAAAAGTGAAATGCAAGAGTGGAGCAGATTTGCTAACCAATGTTTTGTATGTTCCAACAATACCGAAAAATCTGATCAGTGTAGGACAGATAGTCGAAAAAGGTTTTCAGGTCAGATTTACAAATAAAGGAGTATTTGTAGAAGATCCCAAGAACGGATATTATCAGATCGTCTCTGGTAAGAAAGAAGGCAGACTCTTTACCTTAAGAGTACAAGGGAACATTGGCCAAGTGCTGCTCACACATGATGAAAAGGTAATTACAGAACTTGATCTCTGGCAGAAGAGATTAGGTCATTTTCACGAAAAAGGAATCAAAGCTATGATAGCGAATCAGTCTGTACTGGGATTACCGAATGTACAGAACCAACATATGATTCACAAATGCGAAGCCTGTCAGATGGGAAAAGCCCACAGGTTACCTTTCCAGAAGAAAGGATTCAAACATGACAGTGTGCTGGAACTCATACATACAGATGTATGGGGACCAACGAAAGAAGGATCAATCAGCGGATCAAGGTACTATGTTTTATTCATTGATGATGCAACAAGGTGGATAACTCTTTATGTTTTGAAAGAGAAATCAGAAGTATTTGGAGCTTTCAGGCATTTTCATGCATATGCTGAAAGACTCACCGGACGAAAAGTTAAAAGACTGAGGTCTGATGGAGGGGGAGAATACTTCTCCCGAGAATTCAATGACTATCTTTGGAATGCAGGTATTAAGAGAGAAATAACCTGCAGGTATACACCACAACAGAATGATGTAGCAGAAAGGAGAAACCGAACTCTAGTCGAGTTTGCACGAGCTATGCTAAAAGAAAAAAATTGCCCAGATTATCTTTGGGCTGAAGCCATGAACACAGCGACATACTTGGTAAACAGATTACCATGTACAGCCTTAGAAGGAATGACCCCTTATGAAGCTTGGTGGGGAAAGAGGCCAACACTTGATCACT
Organism: Ceratopteris richardii; assembly: GCA_020310875.1. Taxonomy (NCBI): domain Eukaryota; kingdom Viridiplantae; phylum Streptophyta; class Polypodiopsida; order Polypodiales; family Pteridaceae; genus Ceratopteris; species Ceratopteris richardii. The sequence goes on along the minus strand of CM035433.1, from coordinate 17,386,609 downwards.
GCAAAGTGTTTGGATCAGTAGCGCATGCTTATGTACCGTCTCAACTCAGACATAAGCTTGAACCGAAAGCAGAGAAATATGTATTTGTCGGATATGATGAAAAGCAGATGGGTTACAGGTTATGGAGTCCTCTAACCAAACATTTTACTGTCTCCAGAGATGTAACATTTGATGAACAGAAAAGCTGGTATGCAGATCAGAGTCATACAGCTGAAGAATTTGAAGAAGAGATAAAAAGAAGAGAGAAAGGAAAATCAATTGTACAGGTAAACAAAGATGAAGAGGCAAATACGTCTAGGACCGGAAGGAACGAAGATGAAGACGGGTACTCAGACACACACGAAGAATATGAGCTAAGAAGGTCAAATAGAGTAAGAAGACAACCGGAAAGGTACTCATATGATACATCGTATATAACTCAGAACGATTATGCATACATGGTCAAAGACGATGATGAACCTCAGAGCTATGATGAAGCCAAAAGCAAGAAGCAATGGCAAGAAGCAATGAAAGAAGAATTCACCGCACTGGAAGAGAACAAGACATGGGAGCTTGTTCCTAAACCGAATGGTAAGAAAGTAATTGGAAATAAATGGGTGTTCAAAATAAAGAAACTTGCAGATGGAAGGATAGCCAGACATAAACCGAGACTGGTTATCAAGGGCTATGCTCAGATGCATGGCATAGACTATGACGAGACGTTCAGTCCGGTGGCAAAGATGTCAACCATAAGGACAGTGATTGCTATAGCAGCATCAAAAGGATGGAAGCTAAGTCAGCTAGATATAAAGAATGCATTCCTGAATGGATATATATCAGATGAAGTTTATATGGAACAACCGGAAGGGTTTATAAGCTCCAGATACCCAAATTTTGTTTGCAGGTTAAGAAAAGCACTTTATGGACTAAAGCAAGCCCCAAGAGCTTGGAACTACAGACTTGTGAAATATCTCAATGAACTTGGATACCAAAGTTCGAAGGCAGATGCAAGTCTACTCATCAAAAGGACAGAAGAAGGAATGATCTACATTTGTATCTATGTAGATGACATAATAATTACAGGTACCTCAGATGCAGGAATCACAGAGGTAAAGAAACTGCTAGAAAAGGAATTCAAGATCAGTGACCTGGGAAAGTTATCATACTTTCTAGGTATGGAAATCACATATACAGATCATGGTGTATATGTCACACAAGAAAGGTATCTCTTGAACTTACTGAAGAAGTTCAATATGGAAGATTGCAGAGAAGCTTCAACACCGCTTGAAGTAAACCACAAACTTAGTAAATATGATGGAACAGAGTTTAAAGATATGAAGAAGTATCAATTGTTAGTAGGAAGCTTAATATATGCTACGCTAACAAGACCGGATCTCAGTTTTCCGGTGGGAGTTCTCTCACAATTTATGCATTGTCCGACAGAGCAACACTGGGTTGCAGGACAAAGAGTTCTCAGATATATCAAAAGAACTATAAAGGAAGGATTATATTATCCTTTTACGTCAGATATAAAGCTCAGAGCATATAGTGACTCAGATTGGGCAGGAAGTCAAGATGACCGGAGATCAACGCACGGGTATATGATATACCTAGGAGATAAGCTAGTAAGCTGGTGTTCGAAGAAGCAACACACAGTAGCTTTATCGTCAACAGAAGCAGAATACAAAGGACTGGTAGAAGCAGCAAAAGAAGTGATATGGATGCAAACTTTACTTAAAAGCATGGGTATAGATCAAAGTATACCGATCATACATGGAGATAATATGAGCTCGCTGTACCTTGCAGCGAATCCTGTGTTTCATGCAAGAACAAAACACATAGAGATTCAGTATCATTTCCTAAGGGAAAAAGTAATGGAGAAAGAGATAGAAATTGTCTACACTCCTACAAAAGATCAGATTGCAGACATTCTGACCAAGAGCTTGGATGGAACAAAGACAAACAGATTCAAAGAAATGGCAGGTATAAAAGAAAGGAAGATATATGAAAGACCGGAAGATGTCAAATTAGTGATTGAGGGGGAGTTGTTGAGGAAACACTCACAAATTTGACAAACAAACATAAAGAAAAGAAAAGGAAACAAAATCAGCGTGCGGAATCAGTCCGTCTAATCAAAATCACAATTGTACAATATACGCTGTCAGGGCGCGGTGTGCGCATAACAGAGCAATTAACCGCGGCGGGCGCGTAAGGGGCGCATAACGTAAATTGAAGAGTAACAGCGCAAAGGAGCGCCAAAGGAAAGTGTATATATATACAGCAAGATTAGAAGAGACACGCACAGAGAAGAGACACGCACGGAGAAGGCGAGAAGAGAAATGATGTGTGCGAGATGCGCGTATGAGTGAAGAGAAGATTTAAAAGTTCTCAGAAGACGCCATAGATCGCGTATGTACAGATGAATAACACAAGCCTGAAGTGTCGGGTTTTTTTTTTCATCTGAAGAGAGATGGTAATAAGAAACTACTCACTGTAGGAGAGTTTCTGTAACTTGAGCAAGAATAGGCCAAGTTTACTTGTACACATCTTCTCTAATCGAAAACACATGTTCATGTGGATGTCTGCGCGTAATCTTTACTTGTGAAGAATCTGAAGCTATTTCTTGTTACGGTAGGAAGTTTCATTTATCGTTAACTGTCACGACTCGTTACTAAACATGCTTCAGCACCTTCTCTGTAAACGCATGTTTCAGTGAATAACAGTTTACTCAGTAAACATATTTCAGTAATTTCCGGTCAGTTACAGTTTCTCAGAAACAAGATTTTCCGGTAGAACAACGAAGTATAACTCGTAGCAGAGATCGAAGTTTTGTATGAGAGATAGCTCATCTTGTAGCTAGACGTCTCTACTTTAAGCTGGTCACAGTTTCCGGTGGAATGGAGATGTACACACAGTACAAAAGTTAACCGGAAAGTAGCACTTCAGAACTGTGAAGTTTTCCCTAAACTTCAGAAGAGTTCATTAAGTGGAGAAAGCTCACGAATCACTTTCTTACTTCTTGTATGGTCACTTGAAGTAATTATAACCAAAGTAGCAGTTCATTTTGGTGAAGTTCCGGTACGACTATGGTGTCAGTCCAGTGACAGTCTGGTGAAGTTCCGGTGGAACTTGTGTCGCAGGATAACACAGTTAAGGCGACGTTAATTAGGCTGAGCTACTGTTGATTACAGAGGTGTTCTGAATCACTCTAGTTTAGCATTCTATTGCGGTGGCGCGGCAATTTCCGCAGGCCTGACAGAGTTCAAGCTTTGTCGCGAAATCCACCTTCAGGGCGAAAGTATTTCCGCACCAGTGGTATTATAGCTGAAGTTTTTGCCAACAGTATCAGAGCAAAGCCAAGGTAAAATGGGAGATGGTTTTCCTTCTTTCATTGATAAATTGGATAGGAATAACTACCAAGCATGATCCTTGAGGATGAAAACATACTTGCAAGGTAGGAGTCTTTATGGATACATCTCAAGAGATGAGGAGATGCTCATTTTTAGAAGCAAAGGACAACCTACAAGAGAGGAGCATGAAAGACTCAATTCATGGTGTGTCAAGGATGCATTAGCAAGGTCATACTTACTTAACTCAATCTCTGATTTTCTTCTTCCACACATTAGGAAACTGTAAGACATGCCAAGAAACTTGGGAAACATTGTCTTCCTATTTCTCTTCCAACACAAGGGCTACGAACAACCAATTGTGGATTGAGTTTACTACTCAAAGAAAGCAACCCAAGCAAGGAATCTTAGAGTATGTGACCAAAGTCAAGGATGTAGCTGATCAATTGGCAAGCATAGGAGAAGAAATTGAAGAGGAGTAGATTGTAAGACAGGTAATCAATGGTATTAAAGCAGATGGCAAATGGGAGAGCTTCACAACTACCATGGACTTGTACATGGACATGCAGATTCCAGATCTTACCACACTTATGGGGCAACTTTGTACCCATGAAGCCAAGCTCAACAAGAATGGAGATTCATCAAGAGGTAATAGCTCTTCTGCCCTATACACAGATAAAAGTAAGTCTAAAGAGAAAGGAAAAAGCAAGAAGATTGAGGATGAAGGAGCTACCTCCCAAGCCAACTATGTAGGGAGAGGTAGAAACTCAAGAGGAAGGGGCAGAGGAGGTAAGAAAGGTAGGGGGAGACCTTATAACTCCTCACCATGTAATATTTGTGGATTTTCAAATCATACTACAGATGAGTGTTATAAGAACTTCAAGAATCAGAGAGGTAGAGGATTTCAAAGAGGTGGGTATACACAATTGTTGGCAGCAGTCAAAGCACCCAAGGACTCACAAGACAAGGAAGCCAAAGAAAGGAGCCAGAGCAGAGAGAAGGCACAAGCAGACTAAGTAGTCAATGAAGATCTGGCAAGTAGGCCATTCAAATTTTTCCAAAACAACATCTTCATAACAGTGATTCTCATCACTAAAAATCATTGTAAATACCATTTCACATTTTTGTAACTCCATTTTGTGCAATCCAAGGAGTCCTCGAGCTTGAGGAGTATTAAAAGTATCATCGTACCAATTTTCATGATTTTTAGACTTCGTTTGAGCCCTCAAATAGGCCCTAGAACCTAATTTTTAACTAGGCCGGACACTAGGTCTGGACATGGCCAAAAGCTAGTCAAAAACTATAAATAGAGCTAGAAAGCTCATTTTTGAGGTTAGATTGTAATAGATTTGAACTTGTAAGAGCACTTTTGAGTAATCTAAAGGAACTCCATTGTCTCTCTCATTGTTCTTGCCTTGTGTGCGTGTGTGTGTGTATGTGTGTGCATGTTAGTGTGCTTCTCACTCACACACTTGTGCCATCACTTGTTCGAGGTCTTCATACCATCCTCACGTCTTCTCGGATTGACATTAAAGGAGGTGCTACTCATCACTGAGCTACACCAAATTTTGGCGCCATTGCCGGGGATCGAACTTTGAGGACCAGTGTGTGATGGTAAGACGTAGAGTTGAGGCATTGGAGTCATAGGTAATTTCTTTACTTTTATCTATTTTCTTTTGTTTTCTTCACCATCATCATCCTCACCATCTCCTACCTCCATCTCCATCATCGCGAAAAATTTCAGTTTTTGGTCATATCACCCTACCCATACCATTCCCCTCATTTCACTTGTGAGAGAGAGCGAGAGAGCGTATGTGTGTTTGTGCTATTCTGTGTTTTTTGAGATTTTGTGCAGGAATCAACATCCCCAGTAGCTGCACCAGCTCCAGTAGGTGAAAAATCCGACTGTGCAGGTCCCGAGGCCTTGACCTCTATCAATCGCGATCGACAGAAAAGTTGACTTTTTTGCAAAAAAAGTGCCATCACCATGATGTGTAGGCCTAGGGCATCCTAAATATGTGTTTGAAATTTTAATATGTCTCTGTTTTCTATCAATCGCGATTGACCTGTCAATCGCGATTGACAAACGACGATGGACATCAACCGACGGACTCGTCAATTGCGACCGACACCTCAATCACGATCGTCTGAGTCAACGACCGACTGACCAAGATCGATAGAATTTGCGCGCGCCATGTGTCAATCGCGATCGAGCCATCAATCGCGATCGACCCATCAATCTCGACTGACAGCCCCAACGGACCTGTCAATCGTGATCGACCCAGTCAACGACTGTTTGACCACGACCAATAGAACTCTCGCGATGGACCTGTCAATCACAATCGACCCATCAATCGCGACTGACAGAGTCAATGACCCTTTGACCATGATCGACTGAATTTCCGGGCCACGTGTCAATCGCGATTGACAACCACGACGGACTTGTCAATCGCGACCGACACGTCAATCGCGACTGACATATCAATCACGATTGACAGACCACTCGATCGCGATTGACGAGCAAATTCGGCCATTTTTTAGGGCAAAGATAGTTGGTCTATTTTGGGGTATTATTTGGGCAACATTAGAAATTTGTGAGAGCATTGTGAGGTCACTACACAAAGTATTTTGAGAAGTCATGTTTGCCTGTTAGCCTGTTTGAACCCTGTTTTAACCCTAGAACCTTGAACAGTCATAACTTTCTCATACGAAATCCGTTTGCAGTGATTTTTGTTTTGTTGGAAAGCTCGTGGGGAGTACAACCAAAACTTCCACTAGTTATGGTAAGATTAATATCAGGATTATTAGATAGAGTATTTTGAAGTGACCATACCTAGGGGGAAGAAAAAACTAAGGGATCCTTAGGATTGTTTTCCATAAAGCCAAAGCACAGTTTGATCTCTGAATTGCATGAATGAACTTGGTCTGTTGTATCAATGGAATTCAATTCTTGAGCTAACTTTGGGACTCTTACAGGTCCGTTGAGAGCATCAAAGGGTACTCGAAGCAAGAGTAAGTGCAAGCTTGGGAATACGCTTCCTGGGCACACAAGGGCAACCGAGGAGAGAAACTAAGGTTGGAAATTCTCAACACCCTCTGTCAATCCCTAGCTTAGGCTAAGTACGGTTGGGTTAGTAGTAGACTCTACAGGAAGTGTAACTTCCACTGCACCAGTGCAAGTGGTCACCAGAGCTCAGGCTTTGCAGCAAAACCAAGGTTTAGGCCAAGAAAAGGGTGCCGAGGTTAGTGAAACTGAGAGCATAGCCAAGAAACGGACGAGGGCATGGAAAGATAGCCGAGAGAGAATGAAAAGACAATGGTCTAAAAAGATGAGCCACTTAGAAGAAAGCATAAGAGAAACAAAAGACAAAATTGTTGAACTCACCTCTCAAACAAACTCTCACATACCACCACCACCTTCATCCCTATCACCATCTAATCCACCATCTTTCAACCCACCTCAGACCATCCCACCACCCCCTAGAGTAGGATCAGTATTAGCTGACCCCACTCCTGAAGACATAGACATGATGCTTAAGGCATATCAAGCCAGAATCCAAGAAGGGCCAAATGTGACGGATCATGACAAGTGCTACCCTAGAGCTGACTTAGAGATAGAAAGAACCAAGCTTTGTGCGAAAATGGTTGCATTGGCTCAGACCATGTTTGAAGCCAGTCGCCTCTTCAACTACTCTTGCTCAGCTAAGGCACAATTGCACTTGGATGGACTATTAGAGAAGTTAGAGAGCATAATTGCAAGATCTACCAAGGAAGAAAAAAACCAAGGAAGAGATGAGGCAAGTAAAAGAATAAGCATTCCCCCACAGGAAGCTTATGTGCCCAATTCCACTGAACCAGACACCTCTTCTTCTATGAATAGGTACACACCAAAATTCCTACGAGAGATTCAAGAAGAGAAATGGGCAAAAGAGAGTGAAGTCCCTCCTCCCATTGAACTTGTGGATGACGCGCATGATCAATTCCCACAAGATATTCCCTCCATTTATGGAGAGCAGGAGAGTGCACAATCTCAAGAGAGATTAGACTTTGAGTCTAACTCTTTACCTGAATTACCCCAATTCACAGGCCCATGGGAAGCTAAGTCCACTTGTATGAGAGCACCCACGGTCATGGTACGAAACGAAGACTCAGTCATACCTAGGAACATGGAGGTAGTAAAGAATACTAAAGTGCAGTGCAATCTCACTTTAGAAGAGTTACTCAAGGTTAGGCCGGAACTATGGAAACATGTAGCCAATCAAGTGCCCGAAGTAGTGAAACCACGTTCCCAGGTAGGATCCCATAGAACAGTGCGAGAGATACCCTTGGATAAGATAGGAGACATGAGTGAAGGAGAAGAAGGAAACACCTATCTTCCCATTACCCATCAAGGATACACAACCAAGGCAATTTTGGACTCAGGCGCAGGAGTTTCCATTGCTACCACTTCCCTATGGAAGCGTTGGGGCAAGCCAGCACTTCGGCCAACAAGAATGAAATTGCAGATGGCTGATGGTCACATAGAAAGACCCTTAGGCTTGCTAGAAGGAATAACTCTCACTACGTGTGGTGTTGAGTTCGAGCATACATTTGCTATCTGTGACTTTAGCAAGAACCAGGCCTATGAGATGATTTTGGGAAGACCCTTTATGCGGCAGTTGCAAGTGTTCCAGGATTGGGGAACCAATTCCTTGTATTTGCAACACTTAGGTGTCACGACCAAAGTTAATCTCAAGGATTACTCTCATCGAGATGTGCCTCCCATCCAAAGGAACCCCATCCATAGAGCCAAAGACGATACTGAGTCAGTGCATTCTATAGGATCAGGATCCTCATGGATGCATGAAGACACCCACTTATGGATGTGCAAAGTGGCAGTAGAAGAGGAGAAGAGAGAAAAAGCTAGAGAGGTAGGTGCAAAAGAGACACATAGATCAATTCAAGACCCAGCCTATGCACCTATAGTATTCCCTGATGAAAAATTTGAACCTCACGATTGGGCAGAAATTTTAGCAACAATGGATGTAGCCATCAATGAAGAACAATGGACACCCCACTGTGACGAAGATGGCTATGACATTTCAGTCTTCTCAAGAGAGCTAATCATGGGAGACTCAATTCTAGAAGAATGCAAACCTAGCCCTGATGCATTTGAGGATGCAAGTGACTCCGATCTAGAGTCAATCATTATGGACCCACCATTTGCATCAGATGAAGAATACTTCTATGAAGTAGAAGCTCATCCTCAGAGACACGAGGAGCTTATAAAAGAAGTGAGGTTAACCACACAAATGACCGCTAAGAGCAAAGGCAAGAAAAGAAAGAAGAGAGAAGTCACACCAGAAGAGGAAGAATCTTTGTTTGAGGTCCCTGAAAACTTTAAGAAGTATGAAGTAGATGATAGGAGAGTAATAATAAGAATGCCTAAACGTGAAGCGCAATCAGGGGAGGCCTATGATAACAAAGAAACCACCAAGAAAATAGTTTTAGCCATAGAAGAAGGAGAGGAGAAATGCACTTACATAGGGCATGACCTGACGGAAGAAGAAGAGCAAGAGTTGATTGCCTTTCTAAGAGAATACAGAGATGTATTCGCTTGGAGCTACAAGGACTTGAAGGGTATAGACCTTGACATATGCTCACACACTATTCCCATGACCTCATATGCCAAACCCTCTAAACAAAAGCCATACACATTAATGATAACTATGCTGCTAAGATCAAGGAGGAGATAGATAGATTGGTAGAAGCCGGATTTATCTATGAAATTGAGCACACTGAGTGGGTATCCCCCATTGTAGTTGTGCCCAAGAACAATGGAAAGCTATGTGTGTGCATTAACTTGAAGAAGGTTAATGCAGCCACTATTCGAGATAACTATCCGCTTCCTATCACTGAGCATCTACTAGAAAGAGTAGCAGGCAAGGAAGTATACAGTTTCCTTGATGGATTTTCTGGCTACAATCAGGTAGCCATTGCCCTAGAAGATCAGCATAAGACGACTTTTGCCACAGAGTGGGACATATTTGCTTTTCGAGTAATGCCATTTGGGATTACCAATGCTCCTGCAACCTTTCAGAGACTGATGTGCCATGTATTTAAAGAATTCTTGAGGAAGAATTTAGAGATCTATGTTGATGATCTTTGTGCTCATTCCAACATTAGACAAACACATATACCTGAGCTCAGGCAAATCTTTGACAAATGTAGAGAATATCAAGTCTGCTTGAACCCAGAAAAGTGAGTTTTCATGGTCAGGCAGGGCAAGATTCCAGCACCAATCTTGACCACACCAGATTGGAATAAGCCCTTTCATGCTCATGTGGACGCATCCAATTATGCTATTGGATGTGTACTCGCACAACCTACAGGCGAAGGTAATATGGATCTTCCAATTGCCTATGCTAGTACACAGTTAAATGCAGCTGAACAGAATTATACCACTACTGAGAGAGAAGGATTAGGCATGGTGTACGCGGTTAAAAAGTTTAGACACTATTTGCTTGCAAATAAGTTTAAATTTTTTACTGACCATCAAGAATTGTTATATCTCGTGAACAAGCCATGCAATACAGGTAGATTGGTGAGATGGTTTCTCTTGCTAATGGAATACGACTTTGAGGTTGTGGTGAGGAAAGGAAAGACTCTGAGAGTAGACCATCTCTCTAGGCTTACGTCTGGAGAAGCCCCACAAGGAGTATCAGATGATCTTCCTGATGCTTACCTGTTTAATTTGGAAGTTGTACCTCAGTGGGCTAAGCTACTAGTGCCAGTATTGACGTACGGGCCTAATCACCCAGTCATAAACACTCAAGATAGAGAGGTAGTAAAGGACCAAAAGTACCACATCATGGCAGGGAGTATGTACAAGCATACAGATCAAGGGATATTAGCCTGTTGTGTGGAAGAGGATGAGTACGCAAAATGGTTGCAATTAGCACATGTAGGTGCATTAGAGCAACATTACTCAAGGCAACGAACCATATAGACACTAAGGAGACTAGGAGTGCATTGGCCAACTATGGAAGCAGATGTTCATAGGTTGTGCAAGGAATGCCCAGTCTGTCGTATTAGACCACCTGTGGAGCATGCAACATTGTACCAAGTGTCTCTAGTACCAGATTGGAGTGAACCATTAGTAGCCTTTCTAAGGATGAAAACATTCCCTCTTTTGGCTAGGAAAAGAAGTTTAGAACAAGAAGCCCTAGACTACTCACTCATTGGAGATAGCTTATACAAGCATGGTAAGGATGGTTACCTAAGATTGTGTGTTCATGAGAGTGAATACCTTAAGATCCTCGAAGCTGCTCACCAAGGTGTAGCAGGAGGACACTTTGGACCAGATCGGGTGATTAAGGCAATTCTATTTGCAGGATTATGGTGGCCAACCCTTCACATGGATGCACATACCTATGTGAAATGGTGTGATGTTTGTCAGCGAACTCAGTATCCTATACGCAAAGATGAGATGCCTCTGAAACCTATGATGGGTGGACGTGCATTCTCTAAGTGGGGAATAGAATTTGTTGGTCCTATTAATCCCCCAGCTAAGGGTTCACATGCTGAATATATCATTATGGCCACAGACTATCTAACCAAGTGGGTAGAGGTAAAAGCGACCTCAAAGAATGATGCCCAGATGACAGCCAAGTTCTTATTTGAGAATGCGTTCACAAGGTACGGGCTACCTATCGAGCTAGTAAGTGATAGAGGGTCTCACTTCTTGAATGAAGTTATTGAAAATCTGCTCCAAGAATTCTTGGTAGTACACAAGAAGTCTGCCCCCTATCACCCACAAGTTAATGGCCAGGCTGAGAGCACAAATAAGATTCTATGCAATGTGTCGACAAAACTAGTGAATAATAAATGCTCTGATTGGGACAAACAGCTACACCATGCTGTTTGGGCATATAGAGTTGCCTATAAAACGGTACTCCAAGCCACTCCCTTTCAGATGGTATTCGGTCAAAATGCAGTGCTACCATTGGACTTCTTGATACCTACACTGAAAGTAGCACAAGAGCATGATTGGACAGGCCATGAGCTCTCCTCTAGAATCTTTGATCTTGAACGATTGGGTGAAACACGATTGAGAGCGGCAGCAGGAATATACACAGCCAAGAAGAGGCAAAAAGCATATTTCAACGCACATGTGAAGGATAAAGGCTTAAAAGCAGGAGACCTAGTTTTGGTCTACACCTTGAAGCAACATGCACGGAAATTAGAGAAGAGAGGCTATGGACCTATGATCATAAATAGGATCTCAACGAGTGGAGCAGTTCAGCTAGCTACACTAGAAGGTGATGTCCTCCAGTTACATCAGTGGATGCAGAGTCAAGTTATATCAAGAACCCCTGACTGAAGAGATGCTAAATCGACTCAACACTGCCAAGAAATGCAAGGCAGAAGAGAAATGAATTCGAGGAGAGGCACAGGCAGAAGCATTGGAATGCATCCGAAGGATGAAATTGAGAAGACAGTGCAGAGAGTGGCCTAGGACAGAGGCCTGTGCAGCTCAAGGATATCATATGGCTATGTGTGAAGTTTCAAGTATTAACTCTCATAGAATAGTTGATCGACGTCCTTTTGTAACCTTAGAGATAGGACGAGGAAAGAGTGCACGGACTGTACGGGCCTTGATTGACTCAGGTGCAGCCACTAGTGTTGTCAAACTTTCTTACTGTCGAGAATTGAACTTAAATGTCAATCCTGTGGAAGCATATCCCATAGGATTGGGAGGTGTGGAAACCCCTTGCATGGGCGAGGTGGAACTTCCCCTCTACATTCAAGATGTTTTAATGATAGTTAAGTACTAGTGTGTCAAGATGAGGATCTCACTGAGCCTCTTGTCTTGGGTCAAGACTGGATCTATGATCATGCAATCAACCTAAACCTAAGAAGTGGACTTCTTCAGGTCTAGGCAAATCAGAACCGTATTACGCTTGAATTAGAGAATGAAGCACTCAAGAAACTAGGTCAGGCACAAACTCCAAGTCCTTCCAGGAGTACACATGAAGATGACCATGCTATTCTTGTCCAAAACTATGTGATGCAGAGGGATGATTATCTCAACAAAGAAGTCAAGGATACGACAGAACTCCCTTCTTTTCCAAAGGCCATTGGGATGCAGCAACCAAAGGCAGATCAAATAGAGAAGGAGCAGAGTACTACCTATGCTGGAGGCCAAAAGAAAGTATGAAGCAAGATGTCTCAGCCATTGAAACAAGTGTGGGTGCAGAAAGGCGAGCATCCTGTTGCAATCAAGCCACCAACACGGTCTAGACTTCTTATTAGTAATCAACAACACGACACTAATAAGAAGTCTTTCAAAAATTCTTCTGTGAAAGTGAAGTCTATTTGGGTACCCAAGAAGTCGATGAAGGCGGGCCCACAATCAAGACAAATTTGGGTGCCTAAGGCTTGCTTGTGGGCTCAAATAGTCACACCCAAACCACACCATGTACAACATGGTTCACTCACTCGAACAACTGATACCCACTCTTATTCAACATGCACAAACACATATTTGCCCATGAGCACGAGCAGAATCACTTGTAAATGGGTCCCTAAAAAGCCTCATTTCCAAGCAGACACTCTTCTAAAGCCCTCCAGAGTTTCCACAAAATCAAAACCAAAACCCATCCACTATGTTTGGCAACCCAAATCTTGTAATAAACCCCCTGACCCCCATTTGTAAATCCATCTCCACTTACTAACTCCATCATTCTCACACTGCATCTTTTCACTTAGCTCATAAGACTACTTGTTCACTAACAACACACACAATCATCGAGCACTCACTGACCCACTAACCCCTTACTTACCTCATGTTAATGTTGTAACGGGGACAAAAATTGTTATATCTTGTCCATTACAATGTTAACGCATGCTTCTATATTCTCATAGAACCAGCAAGCACGTAGTAACATGGCAGAAGCAGGAGGCACTAGTTCCCAGGCAGGGTCTAGCGCCCAGATTGTGGACATTGAAACCCTCCTTCTTGAACCACAACTCACCGAGAGGCCTCAAGACCTTAGAGTTGTGCATGTGCTTCCTATTTAGGACCCTCCTCAGGGACACACTTCTCAAGTGGGGAAACACGCACATTGGTTCAGTGATGTCGTAGGGCCATTGAGAGACGGCACCTACTTTGGGAGGCAAAACTTGAGTTTAATGGCAAATGGGGATGATATCATTTCTTCACCCGTGAGTTCAAGCAATACCAAAATGCAGAAGTAATGCGATCGGTATGGACCAAAGCGGGCTTGGATGGCTATTTCCGGGCACATTTACCTAAGCCAGATTTCTTACAGTGCTCCTACCTTATCAGTACCATCACCCCTAGTAGGGCTAAGGGAGGCGATAGTACTTTCGTGCTACCTTCACTGACCCCAGGCCACGAGCTCAAAAGATTCAAAGTGACCCTCAACTTAGTAAGAGAAGCATTGAACATGCAAGGTATGCATATTCCCACGGAGAAGGAAACAATGATCCCAGGCAGGATGAAGCACAAGGATCTCAACAAATTGAAGGACATGGTAGCAATGACACCAACCATCGCTCTCCACCTATGAACGATCATGCAAAATTCGCTTTCCTCGCCCAAGAACGCTTCCCTATGCCACCAAAAAAGATCTGGTTCAGCTTGTGCTTTGCGGAGACAGAGGATCTCACAATCAATCTACCGCACTAGATCATAGATCAAATCCACCTAGCCCATCAGCGATGGAATAAGAAACAGAAGAACGTGCTTCATGGGTGCTGTGCACTAACAAAAATAATTTATATATGCTTAGCTTATGACGTGCCCATTCAAAGAGCACTAGTGTGGTCCAGAGCTCAGGAGTCCCAGAGACGACTATCCACAACGGGTCCTCCATCGAAGAAAATGAGAGGTACAGTCCAGTTACCGTGTGCCCAAGCAAGGGGAGCCACCACCACACCAAAAGTGACCCCTCCACAAACGCGACGTGTCCATACGTTGTCGGAAAGTTTTCAACTTTCTAGTTGATGACCAGATAAAATACAATTAACTTAATTGGTGAATTCTAACCTTGTATATCACTGTTAAACAATTATGTTGATTGGAATTAACTATTTTTGAAGTGTTTGCAGATACAGGAAATGATCAAGAATACATGTTCATATTAGGGTTTACTCTAATTTCATATTTAATGAGTATTTCATATTTATACATGCTTGATTCATGGGTATTTAACCCTAGGGTTGTCTAAGTTCACATGATTTTATGTTCATTAGGTTCATCTGAAGGGTCTCAAAAGATTTAATGGATTCATGTTAGAGTTTAATTAAGAGTTAGTGGGTTAATGATAGGTTCAGAAGGATTTTAATGGGTTATCAATGATTTCCAAAGGGTTTCAATAGGGTTTTGATGGGCTTTAAGTAGGTTTTTTAGAGTTTTAGAATGGTTCAAGGGTTAAAATAATTAATATTGAAGGAAATTAATCTATATCTAAACATTGGTTCATTAACAAAAATTAAAATATGGTTTAATTAATTATTTAATCATGTATGTGCATTTAATACTAAGGTTCTAATTAATTAAAAGCTTAACCTAAGCTTAATTTAATGGATTTATTTAATTGAGAAATTTAGGGTAAATAGAATTAGAATGATTAATAAATGGATAATTAACTAGTGATCTATATGGATGCTAGAAAAAAGAATGGTATGTGAGTAATGTGGAATTAAAGTGAATTAAGGAGTGGTCTGAAAGGAAGATGCACTTAAAGTGAAAAAGTTGGTTAAGAGAAAGAGTGGAGAGAATTAGTAAAGATGAAAAGAGAGGTGAAAGTAAGTAGTGTGAATAAAGCTAATTTAAAGTGTGGTGAATGTTAATGGGAAAAAATGTGGATGAGAAATAAAGTGGAAATCAAAAGAGTGGTAAAACTCATGACTTCTCTGTATATATATATGTGTGATATGCTCTAAGTTTCTTCTAATGTTTCTTGCAGAAACATTGAAGATTACAAAGCAATTGAAGTAAAGTGAAGAGAAGCAACAAGATTGAAGATTCATTTAAATCTTATTTTCCAATTAAAACCATTGCGAAGTAAAGAAACAAGCATACAAGATTTCACGATTTCAAACTTACTAAGTTGTATAGGATTAGAAGATTATATGAGCACTGAATATATGCCTTTGTATAGACTGAAATAGTTTGATATTGACATTCTTCACATTGTTTTTCTGCAACTTTATTGAGATCTTAATTTTTCATTCGTATGTCGAAAGGAATAGGACCTACCAGTAATTCTAAAAATGAGTCTAATATTAAGCACAAATTAGATCACTTAATTATAGAAACATTGCTACCATCTCCAATTGAGAATTCATATAATAACGAAATTATAGAACCTGAAATTATTAAAGATAAAATAGTGAATGAGTCTTTACGCCCGATAGAATATGATCATCTCGTTTCTCGACTGTTACCGTTATTTACTATAGTTTTGCCAGAACCGGAGGAAAACGAAGACTTATTCCCACCCCAATTAGTTCGAAAACCGAGCTCAGATCAACTTGAAACTGAAGAAAATGATATGATTAAAGATCAAATTACCCGTGAGAACTTAGTTTCACCTTATCAAATAGAAGCTATAGAAAGATACAGGGCTAGCCATCCTTACGGTCCATAGCTAGGTAAAACTATTTACTTTTGGTAAGAAAACTTTAGTTTTAGTCATAGAATTAGATAATTTATATTGTTGAGTCATTCCAACCCTTATTTTCTTAAACCTACGATTGTCTCATACACCCTACGTGTGCCGAGTGATTTAGTGGCTGACTGATCCACCAGCCTTATGTCCGCAACTTCCCGACAATTTGGTGAACCCGACGTGAAAGTTCAGCTGACACCGTAGGTATAAAGGTATATTTACCTTCTCTTTTGCATATGCATATATAGGCAACTTGGCGATTGAAGAAGAAGTATCGACATCCTTTGTAGCTACAGCTGATTGTTCCTCGTCACGTCACCTTTATCCATCAACTTTCATGAAAGTGACGATTGCACATGCATGAAAAGATTTTGCACTGAGCACATTCACAACGAACCTCTTCATCAAGCTGGTTGATCAGGTATATTTATTTCTATTCTGTTGCATAATAGTAGGAAAAGTTTCTTTCTAGTTGCAAAGAAGTAAGAAAATTTTCTTTATTGCACAATTGTAGGAAAGTTTTCTTTATTTCTATTTCTAAAGCAGTAGGAAATTTTTCTTTATTGCATAGTAGTAGGAAAGTTTCTTCATTGCAAATAGTAGGAAAGTGTTCTTTATTTCTATTTACCACATAGTAAGAAAAATTTCTTTATTGCCAAAGCATAGGGAAATTTTCTTTTTTTTTGTTTGCAAAATAGTAGGCAAATTTTCTTTATTTTTGTTGGCAAAGGAGTTGGAATATTTTCTCTATTTCTGTTTCTTTTACCACGGAGTCGTATCACGATCAAGATATAGACGGACTATTACGAGAATTATATATGTATATTTCATATTTATCTATAAAGTTAGACTTATCCACTATGGCTGACCACTTTGAAGAGCAGCGAATTTGGAAGATCATAGATGCAATTAAAACAGATAGGGGGGAATTTACTGGAATAAATGTAACAGCTTATCTTAAATATTATGAACAATTGACAGAACAATATGGATTACCGGAAGACAATAAAAAAGATACATTTATACGAATTGCTCATGGGTTCACTAGAGAGAGAATCCAATTGCGAGTAGTCCAACCAAACATGAGTTGGGTGGATTTCAAGACTCGGCTTCTTACTGAATTTTCGCATGAAGATTACAGTAAGAATAATAGAACCACATTCATGCGATGGGTAGGAACTACGAAGTTAGACCAACACATAACTCAGGGATTAACTGAGTTTGATATCAAATTTAACCAAATGCCTCAAGCAGACAGAACAGCTCTTGAACCAGATAAATTGAGAAATTTTCTAAACATGCTAGATCCATCTCTTAGACGAGAGCTAGAACCAATGCTTGAGGATGGAACGACTGCGAGTGGGCTTACTGGAAATTGGGATAATGTAAGAGCAGTTGTCCATAGGTTAGCCCAAAGGCAGGAGCAAAATCAGATGCAAACTCCAAGAATATATGAAAGAGATGTGCCAGGAAAGATTGATAATGACCCCACTTCTCATAACCCTAGAAAAGATGACTCTGAACTTATAATGTTAAAAACATCAGTAGAATCACTTGTAATACATGTTGAGACTTTGGCGACTGAAATAGCTACTATAAAGAGTATGCAAGAGCTTAAATTGAGAGATCAGGAGAAACCAAAAGAATTAGAACAAAATCCTAGAAATCAGATGCCAGCTAGAAGACCATTTAACCAAGCACGTAGATGTCTCTGGTGTGATGATTTGGAGCATCCACACTGGACATGCAACTTATTCAAAGAGGCCAAGGATAAGAATTGGGTCACAGAAGTAGATCGAAAGATCTGTGACTATGTAACAAAAATGCCCTTGGCATCAAACTATGGCAAAGGGGGAATGAAAACCTTCTTTGAAGCCTCCACAAGCCAAAATACATATGCTTGTAGGCTGGATAGTGAAGATTCTAATTGTGATTTCTGGGAGCAGGTTTATGATACTGCTAGTAGAGGAAAGTTATCAGTTGCGAACTTATATGCTACGAGCTCAGATATTAGATCAAAGACATGTTGGAATGAGCCAGTCGATATGTTCTCAGTTTATGCCCATGAAATTAATGTAGACGAGAAAAGAAAACGGGATGAAGAGGGACAGTCTAAACGAACAACTAGGGCTAGAAAAGAGGGTGAAACGACTGATACAATTAAAGAACCGCCTATGATGGAGCCTAGTCAGGAACCAAAACAACAGGAACATGAAAAGAAGTCGCAAAATAAGGGTAAAGGAAAGAAAGTAGGAGAAAATTTAGAAAAGAAAACTACAAGTGAAGATAGAAGTCAAGATAAACCAAATGAAACACAACTCATACGAGAAGAAGGTAGTAAGGAAGAAAAACCGAAAAAGAAACCTCCGACTTTTCGATTGATCTCGCAAATTGAGAAACAAATAGACATTCGGAAGGTTATGGATGAAAAAATTATGAAGGCAGAAGTAGCCATGACATTAGAGGAATGGTTAGCATTTTCAAGAACAGATGTGAAGGAAGATTTCATGAGTATCATTAAACGAAGAAGAGAACCTATAGAGTATAGAACGGAAGATATAGAAATGGAGGAAAGGAAAGATCAGGATGAACCGAAAGTGAGTGTTGTACAAATAAATGAATCTGAGTATAGAGAATCTTCTGATCGTAGAAATTATTTGGGACCTGTTATTGGACATTTGGAAAAAGGAAATGATGACCCAAATAGCCATTATACTCAAAAACATTGGGCTAGGGGTACCACTGAAACTATGGTTAAGATAGGTAATAATAATAAACCGCAAGTAGCATTAATCGATTCAGGATCAGAAATCAATGTAGTCTCACGGGAGATTTATAATGAGGGAAAATGGCCCATAGATAGGGACCATGGATGGAAAATGAAGGCAGCCAATAATGCTTCTGGCTATTTACTAGGAGCGTGTGCAAATGTTCCTATAACTATTGGAGATGTTAAAGAGGAACATAATTTCTTCGATCATAATGACTGCTCGTGTTACCGTTAGTGTCCATGTGAAAGGCCAAATGGCCACCGGACACTTCTTTGTATATGTTCTTTAATAAAACATATAGTGGCCTGGTCAATCACAGACTGTAAGTTCGACCGCATTTGTAAGACCTAAGAAGTCTGTCTTCGTGCTCCCTGTGTACTGCGTTTTCTGCGTATTCAACAACCTCTGTGCGAAGTACTGTGCGTGGCGTCACGAGCTTGGTTTTCTACTTCGAGCATATCGTCGTGGAGCTCTCAAGAAGGAGAGTGCAGTGTGGTGCATCGCCATCGAAATACTTCACTGGTATCAGAGCAGTTCGAGGCAAAAAAGCTTTGTTTCCTTTTGTGCGAGCGAAGCGAGAACCCCCCCCTAGGCTTTTGACTAAGGCGGCGACCAAGGCATACCTTGTCATCCGAGTCACCGAAGTCACCGTTGGCACCGTTGGCTGCGCGCGAGGGAGGACCTCAACGATCAAGGAATATAGAGGTTCCCGGTACTTCCCGGGAGGTCACCCATCCCAATACTGTTCCCCCCAGAGCTCGCTTAACCGTGGCAATCTCTTGCCACTAAGCTACACTCTTGTGGTGTTTGAAGAAGGGGAAAGACTAAGGTTGACATTACCTTGAACAAGTTTTGGTCCCTCAAAGCTTCATTTTTGCTTTTAAAGCCTATTTTTTAAGCAATTTTGGGGTGTTTTTGGAGCCATTTCGGAGTACTTTCGCACGTAGTTCTCTTCACACAGGTCCAAGAATATCAAGAAGAGTGTTCCTTGTACTTCTCAGACAATAAATATCAACCTTTGGGGCTGTATTTTCAGCCACACTCGTAAAACTACAGGTTTCTCGAGGGGTTTTCAGTTTTGGTGGGAGCAGTCGCTGCAAATTTATGCAGGTTTTTAAAGCCTAAAACATCAGAGTTGACAGACACTTGCAGGTGTTATTGGCTAGTTTTTGGGCTGTGTATTCAGCCATTTTAGTGTCATTTTACTGCATATATTGAGCACATACACACCATGTACGCTTCTGTGGACACCGCTTATGTACGTCCATGTGGGCATTGATATAGCGGTTACGTTCTTTGCATAAAGCCTTTTACGTTTGATAAAGAGGGTCGTGGTGAGGTTTTCTTAACTGGGAGACACCCAGATGTCGGGGTCTCTTCGGTGATGCAGGTGGAAGACTTACCCAGCCTCGCCATAGGAGATGTATGATAGTTGTTCATAGGTGCTCGATAAGCCTAGTTGGCTTCTATTGGGTAACTGATTATATGCAGTGGAGTCAGTGATTCACTATGCAGGTAGACTTGTCAGTACTTGCAGTTTTATGATACTTTGACACTGGTCATATGCTAATTTTGCAGAGGATACTCTGGCAAAATTTTTCCAGATTTCTGGTTTGGTCAACTATATAGTGGTCGATTTACTCCTTGATACACTTATTTGTTGGTGTTTGGACTCTTCTAGCGCCATTATCATTCTACTCAGTTCTCTACGATCATGGCATCAAAGGTCTCAGGCACATCCGGTGGATCAGGGTCTAGTGCTAGCGTTCCGAGGAGGAGCTATAACTTGCAGGGCAAAGACCATTTTGAGATCCGAAAATTTGATGGCACAAACTTTGCTCTATGGAAGAATCAGATTAAAGATGTGCTGATTCAAAGAAGGCAATGGAAGCCAGTAAATGGGATTTCAAAGAAGCCTGCTGACATGGATGAAGATGATTGGGATGAGTTAGATGAAATGGCCAGGTCTACCATTCGCTTGCACCTGGCAGATAATGTTTACTTTACAGTATTAGACTGTGAAAGTGCAGAGGAGCTTTGGAAGAAGTTATGCAATACATATGAAAAAGAGACGGCATCAAATAAAGTATATCTGATGAGAAAATTATACGACCTTCGCATGGACACAGATAGTGTTGCTGCTCATCTAAATGAGTTTGATGCCATATTCTCCCAGTTACAGGCTCAAAAAATGGATATGGACAATGAAATGAAAGCAGTATTGTTGTTATGCACCTTGCCATCATCATGGGATACATTTTGCACAGCTATTAGCAATAGTGCACCAGGTGGTAAACTCGTCTATGATGACATATGTGGAGCACTCTTGAGTGAGGAGATTCGTAGAAAATCTATGGTTGGCACTCAGAGTGGAGATGCATATAATGTTCGTGATTCTTACCAAGGAAAGAATCAACAGCGTGGCAGGAGCAAGAACAAGGAAAAGAATGGTCAACGGAATAAGAGCAGAAGTAAATCAAGGAAGAGGGATATTGAATGCCATTATTGTCATAAGAAAGGACACATGAAGAAAGACTGTTATGCATTAAAGAATGCTAAAGGTAAAGGACAGAATGTTGATGGGCATGTTAAACAGTTACCTGCACCATCTACTTCGACTGTGAAGATTGAAGAAATTAATGCTATTTCTGATGATGCTGATGTGTTGACACTTGATAGTACTGTGCCATCTGAGGCACTTATGGCTGATTCTTTTTCCCACACTTGGCTGCTAGATTCTGGTGCTTCTTTCCATGTGACACCACATAGAGAATGGTTCTCTAATTATGCAGCAAAGTCTTTTGGTACCGTGAGACTTGGTGACTCTTACCAGTGTGATGTTGTGGGGATTGGAGATGTGGTTGTGCAGTTCATTGACGGTTCAAAATTTACTATGCATAATGTACGCCATGTACCTCAGTTATCACGCAGTTTGATGTCAGTTGGTCAACTTGATGACCTTGGTTACAAGCTGGTCTTCTATGCTCAGTCCTTTCGTATATCAAAGGGCAATATGGTTATTGCAAAAGGAAGGAAAGTTGGCTCACTTTACCCTTTATTTGTATCATAGAAAGAACACTTGTTAGCTGTTACTGAACAGCCTATGGCTTGTATTTGGCATGGTCGTTTGGGCCATATATCTCGTAGTGGAATGGAAAATCTTTCTCGTTCTGGCTACTTACCTGTGTTATCTTTCTCTGATTTTTCATTTTGTGAGCATTGTCAATATGGAAAGCAAACCAGAAATGTGCATAAAACGCACATTGACTCTTCAATTCAGCCTTTAGATCTTGTTCATACAGATGTGTGTGGTCCTATGCCCACTAGGTCCTTAGGTGGTTCTCTTTACTTTGTCACTTTCATAGATGATGCTACTAGAAAAGTCTGGGTATATCCTATCAAATCGAAGGATGATGTATTCCCTACTTTCAGAAAATGGCTTGCTTCATTTGAGACTGAAAAAGGAACTAAGCTTAAGGCTTTACGTTCAGATAATGGGGGTGAGTATACCTCACATGAATTCAGCCTTTTCTGTCAATGTAGAGGGATTCGTAGAGAGTTTACAGCTCCTTATACCCCAGTACAGAATGGTGTAGCTGAGAGGATGAATAGAACTATTCAAGATAGAGTAGTCTCTATGTTGCATCATGCAAACCTCTCACAAGGTTTTTGGGCAGAAGCAGTATTGACTGCAGTTCATGTGATTAACCTTTCACCTAGTACTGCCAAAGGTCTGAAAGTGGCACAAGAGTTATGGACAGGGAAACCACCATATTATGATCATCTTCGAGTTTTTGGGTGTGAAGCATATGTTCATATACCCAAGAATCTTAGACAGAAGTTAGACCATAAGTCAAAGAAATGCATTTTTCTTGGATATGGTCGAGAAGGACAATTTGGATATCGCTTATGGGATCCTGAAACACGGTCAGTGATCAGAAGTAGTGATGTCAATTTTAATGAGTCTAAGATGCACAAACAACCGATTAAGGAGGTTGAAGTGAGAAGAGTGGTGTTTGAGGATACTAGTCCTCCGGTTAGCATGCATAAAAATGCTGCACATAGGGATGTTCAAGAGAATGTCCATTCAGATCAGTCTGCACATGTTCCTGTTCAGCAACCATTGAGACATTCTGCACGTGTCTCATATCCACCTGATAGATATGTTCCAGGTTTAGATTCTGTTATGCTAACAGATGCTGGTGAGCCCTCTTGCTACAAAGAGGCTATGCAGACAGAGGATCATGTCAAGTGGGAGCGTGCCATGAAGAGTGAGTTGGATTCTATTCACAAGAATGGTACTTGGGACTTAGTACCTTTGCCAAAGGGCAGGAAAGCTTTACCATGTAAATGGGTATATAAGCTAAAATTCACATCAGATAGTGCTTCTCCAAAATATAAAGCACGACTTGTTGCAAAGGGTTTTAAGCAACAACATGGTGTTGATTTTGAGGAAATCTTCTCTCCACTGGTCAAGATGACTACTTTGCGCATGTTGCTTGGATTCGTTGCAATGGAGGACTTAGAGCTAGTCCAAATGGATGTGAAAACAGCTTTCTTGCATGGAGATCTTACAGATGAGATCTATATGGAACAACCAGAGGGTTATGTATTTCCTGGCAAGGAAAGTCTAGTTTGTAAGCTCAAGAAGAGCTTGTATGGACTTAAACAGTCTCCTAGACAATGGTACCAAAAGTTTGATGCTTTTATGAAGTCCCCAGGCTATTCTCGGAGCAATGAGGATCATTGTCTCTACACACAGAGATGTTCTGATGGCAGCTTGATATACTTGATACTTTACGTTGATGATATGTTGATTGCTGGGAAGTCCTCTTATGATTTGTCAATTCTCAAAAAGAAGTTGAGTCAGACATTTGATATGAAGGATTTGGGGGATGCCAAACATATTCTTGGCATGCGCATTACTCGTGATAGGAGTAAAAGATGCATATACTTGTCTCAAAGTGAGTACATATCCAAAGTACTTCATCGATTCAATATGCAGGGTGGAAAGGCATTGAGTACACCTTTACCCACATATGTGAAATTGAGCAAGGATGACTGCCCCAAATCAGATGAGGAAAAGGAATTCATGACCAAAATTCCCTATCAGTCTGCTGTTGGTAGTCTCATGTATGCTATGGTAGCTACGAGACCAGACATTGCATTTGCAGTGGGAGTTGTGAGCAGATATATGTCTAATCCTGGCAAGAAACATTGGGAAGCGGTCAAAATGATTTTGAGATATCTAAGTGGCACTAAGGACAAGTGTATATGCTTAGGTAGAGGGAAAGCATCCATTATTGGTTACACAGATTCTGACTATGCTGGTTGTGTAGACAATCGTAAGTCTACATCAGGGTACATTTTTCATTTTGCTGGAGGTGCTATCTCTTGGAGATCTCGTCTTCAAGAATGTACAGCTGTTTCCACCACAGAAGCAGAGTATGTTGCAGCAAGTGAGGCATGTAAGGAAGCATTGTGGCTTTCTCGTCTTGCTTGTGATATGGGTTTGCCTCAGCATGTACCTCACTTGCTCAGTGATAGTCAGAGTGCCATTGCTTTGGCTAAGAATCCGGTCTATCATGCAAAGACCAAGCACATTGAGGTGAGGTATCACTTCATTAGAGATTGCTTAGCCACTGAGAGCATTATTCTTGAGAAGGTTCACACTCGAGATAATGCTGCAGATGCTTTGACTAAAGCTCTACCGCAGGATAGCTTTCGACACTGTTGTCACTTGATGGGGGTTACTTGATTCTTGATCTTACGCAGTCACTTGTATACTGTGTAACATGCCCATCAAGTGGGAGGTATAGTTTGTATACTTACACTCAGGTATTCTTTATCATTCTTTCTTTTTTCTCCCATAGTTACTCTAGCCATATTGGCCTTTAGTGGGATATTGTTACCGTTAGTGTCCATGTGAAAGGCCAAATGGCCACCGGACACTTCTTTGTATATGTTCTTTAATAAAACATATAGTGGCCTGGTCAGTCACAGATTGTAAGTTCGACCGCATTTGTAAGACCTAAGAAGTCTGTCTTCGTGCTCCCTGTGTACTGCGTTTTCTGCGTATTCAACAACCTCTGTGCGGAGTACTGTGCGTGGCGTCACGAGCTTGGTTTTCTACTTCGAGCATATCGTCGTGGAGCTCTCGAGAAGGAGAGTGCAGTGTGGTGCATCGCCATCGAAATACTTCAGCTCGTACCCAATTATTTTGGGACAGCCATTCATTTGTGAACAAAGAATGGAGACAAAAGTTCTAGACGATGGAAGTGCTTTCGCAAGAATTCGTTCTCGTGATGGCCTTAAATCTGTCCAATTCATGACGCTTTGTATAAATCATCCTCGTAATCGTAAGTCTTTAAGAAAAACTCCTTTAAGACACATTGAACAAGATTTCAAGTAAATGCCACTGTTGAGCGAGATGACAGTGGACTTTGGTTCGAAATCTCGCAAAATCTTGTACAGAATTTAGATAAAATGACTGTTTATTTTCCATCTACTACATTAAATATTTCTCATTTTAAACAAATTCCAAGAAAACTTATAAAAAAATACGAAAAACATTTGAAAAACAAAGGAGATCTATTAATGGATGAAAGTATTGAATATATTATTGAAACTATACATTGCTTTTCAACATTAGAAGAATTAGAACTTTGTTATCAGAGTAATTCTAATTCCCATATGCTTATCTCTTCACTTGATATGTATGCATTAATTTTGGAATATGCCTCTAGTATTAATCATGAGTATGATGCCTTAGTGGAGACCAAATATAAAACTGTTAGTAAGAAGGTTAAACCCGTAGCACAACCACTACCAAAATTTAGTAATGATATTATAAAGAATGTAAGTCATGAGCCAATCCTCAAAAATCCAACAAATATTGGCCATGTATTTACTAAAGCATCCTTAAATCAAATTAAATTAGATGCTAGTGGTTTCCTTCTTCCAGCAGAAAAAGAGTATTTTTTGAAGATTATTGAGCAACATGGAAGAGCATTTTCTCTTGAGCCTTCAGAGATAGGATGTGCAAATCCTCGCATAGTTGCACCAATGATAATTTTCACTACTCCCCATATTCCTTGGAATTTGCGCCCTATTCCTGTACCTAAAGCTCATCTTCCAGAGCTGATTAGATTACTTAAAGAAAAAATTCATATGCATATTTTAGAATCCTCTTCAGCTCCCTATTCAAACCGTTGGTTTACTGTGCCCAAGAAGAGTGGAAAACTTCGGTTTATCCAAGATCTTCAACCAGTTAATAAAGTAACTATTAGAAATGTGGGTATAGGTCCAATTGTGGATGAATTTGCGGAAGCATTTTCAGGCAATTCTATATATTCAATGGGTGATCTCTGCTCTGGGTATGATCAATTTCAATTGGCATTAGAAAGTAGAGACATTACTACCATGAAAACACCTTTGGGATTAGTTAGGATGTGTACATTACCTCAAGGTGCGACCAATTCAGTAGCACACATGATGAGTGCAATGAATTTGGTTTTGCACAATTTTATTCCTCACATTACTATGCCCTTTATCGATGACATTCCCATTAAAGGTTGCTTGGAAGAAGAGAAAGATAGCACTCTGGATGAAGATGGTTGTCGTAGATTTGTAAAGGCTCATATCCTTGATTGCCAAAGAATCTTTCAGCGATTTATTCAAGTTGGCTTAACGTTATCTATAGAAAAATCTACTTTTGGTGTTAATGAGGTCCTCATTGTAGGTCATCTTTGTGGCCATTATGGACGGAAGCCATACCCTCAAAAAATTGATGCCATTAGTAAGATTTCGGAGATATGTCAAAATGTGAGTGAAGTTCGTCGATTTTTAGGAGCTTGTATCTTCTATGTTATATGGATACCACATTTTGCACATATAGCTGACTGTCTTTATGATTTATTAAGGAAGAAAAGAAAATTTTTATGGACAGAAAAACATACTCAAGCAATGCGTAGATTAAAGAAGTTGTTACAAGAAGCTCCAATCCTTAAACGAGTAGATTCTTCGAATAATAAGCCTATTATTTTGACTGTTGATACTAGCCCTATTGGAATTGGCTGGGTCATAAGTCAAGATGATGAAGAAGGTAGAAGATATGCTATTAGATTTGGAGCTAAGGTTTTACATAATACTCAAAGAAATTATCCTCAAATTAAAAGAGAACTTTGGGGTTTAGTCACAGCTCTAAAGTCTGATAAAGAATATTTCATAGGAGCAAATGTGATTGTGGAGACAGATTGTTTACCGCTAATTGGAATGATCACAAACTGTTCTTCACCGGATATTGCAATGCTTCGTTGGATTTCTTATATTAAATTTATAAATCCAGTTTTAATTCATATTTTAGGAAAATCTAACTCTGTTGCTGATATGCTCTCAAGAGCTAGGTATGATGAGAATGATGAAGCCAAAGTAGATACTAATATGATAAATTATGATTCCCAAGTTTATGTATATGAAAAATTTAATTCAGATGAATATGAAGGAGAGTGGCTAGAGATTGGAAAGTATCTTAGTACTTTAGTTAGATCACCTTCATGGTCTTCAAATAGATTTAGAAATATTAGAAAAAGAGCATTTAACTTTTTCTTAAGAAATGGATTACTTTGGATACATGCAAGGGGGAAGATCAAAATGCCACAAAGAGTACTAGGTACTAAGAATCTTCAGATGCAAGTCATGAAGAGCATGCATGATACTTTATGGGCCGGGCATAAAGGTTTTGTTGCCACTTATGAAAAAATTAGAGAGTGTTACTGGTGGCTAGGTATTTATGTTAATATAAAGAAATATGTGGATTCTTGCGATGTATGTCAAGTTTATTCATCGGTTAAGCATAGGGATCCACTGCATCCTACGTATCCACCATGCATACACTATAAGTGGGTAGTAGACTTAGTAACCATGCCCAAAGGTATCGATAGAATGAGATACATAGTTCTTGCTCGAGAAGATCTTACTAATCATGTGGAAGGCGAGCTCTAAGATCAAAAACTACTTTCAATGTATGCAAATTTCTTCTAGAAGATGTGATTTCAAGATTTGGGTATATTGAAAAAATAGTAGCCGATAGGGGCGAATTAGATGCGCAAGAGGCTAGGGAATTCTTGCTAGGCATGGAATTCGTTTAGCTCTTACGACTGCATATAACCCTGAGGCTAACGGAAAGATTGAAAGAGGGCATTCCCCTATCATAAAAGCGATTTCTAAAGCTTGCAAAGGAGAACTGAAGAATTGGCCGAAATTTTTGCCATTCGCTTTGTGGGTTGATAGAATGACCTGTACTAGAACGACGGGGTTTATGCCGGCAGAGCTAATGTACTGCCAAAAGCCAATTTTTCCAATAAATACCCAAATTCTTACTTGGACTACGCTTCCTTGGAAAGATAATTTATCTATTGCAGACTTATTAGCTTTAAGGATTCAGCAGCTTGAGCAAGGGAATGAAAGACTAGATGAAGCTATAGCTAAATTAAAAACTTCTCGACTTAAAAATAAAAAGTATTTTGATAAATCACATAGGTTAAGGCCAAAGACAATAAAAATTAATGATTGGGTATTGATATATGATAGCACATTCGATATACAGTATGATGCCCGTAGAAAATTAAAAAAGCGTTGGTTTGGACCTTATGTGGTGGTCAAAATCTATGAAAATGGAACGTATGCCTTAAGAGAGTTAGATGGAACTCCGCTTAAAAATTTAATTGCAGGTAAAAGAGTTAAAATATTTAAACAAAGAAATGAAGAATATTATGAATTATTATCTGATGAAGAAAATGATGAATGAATGTTTTAATAAAAATAATGTTTAAATTTTTTGTTAAATATGTTTTTTCTTTTCTATGTATGAAAATAAAAATTTTATTTAAACTAATTTTCTTGTGAGTTTATATGTTGTTGCTTGATAGCAGGAATTGAAAATGTTTTTAAAGACTGATTTATGATAAAGATGAAGCGCAGGAGATTGAAGATAGTACATGCAGTTTAAAATTTAAGCAATCAAAGCGATATTTGGATGAAAGGCAATGCTAAAGATGGAATCAATATAGATCAGGTGAAAAAGTTCTAAACCGGATTTATGTTTTAATTTATTATGAAAGTTCATGCATTATCATAATTACAAATGTACATTCTTCAGCTAGGTTAAGAAACTTCTTATAAAATTATGAAAAGTAGAATTTACACTGAAGTAGGAATGTGCTTGAAGAAAAGATAGGGATTAGAGACCTATGGCTGTCATATGAATAGTTGAAGGAACCCTTAACTTGCAACTCCTAGTAGAAGTAGGCTTGTTTTATATAGGTAAGCTTCCTTAAATCTGACCCATTTAGCAAAAGAGATCCTAGTTCCTGCTTTAGCTTACCTCTAGATCCTTTGCTCTGATTAGGGGTTAAGCCTTTCCCCTTCATCAAAAAAAGTTGCAAAGAAAAATTAAAAGCAGTACATTAATAGTTGCTGCATATGAAAAGAGGAAAAATGACAAAAAGAAAAATTATGAAAAAAAAAAGAGATGAAAGAAAAATCAAATGATTTCAATAAATCAGTTGTGGTCTCGAAATCACTTCTGATTTGAAAAGCGGGCTATATAAGGCGGATGTATGCTAGAGGGGAGTTAGTTTTTTGTATCTTAATGGCAAATGGTTAGGAAATGAGGATAGAGGGCTTATATAACATATGCTTTACTTATGAACAGAGTTAATAGAAGAGTTAGTACGAACACTATTTGAATGACTTCTATAGTTTCCTTCTAAAACCTGTTTCCAATTCATGCATTGAACGAAAAGGTTAAATTCAAGTTGACATAATTTTATAAGTTTTTTTGCTATTTGAAGATGTACTAATGATAGAAGCATTTTTATATACAGACAATTTGCATTTGAGTCATGAATAAGTTTCAAAAGAATTTGATATTGCTTTCTATGATCTGCAGGTTGGCGCATCCGGAGGATGCACAGGTTTGGCCGGGGCGAATGTCGGAAAGTTTTCAACTTTCCAGTTGATGACCAGATAAAATACAATTAACTTAATTGGTGAATTCTAACATTTTATATCACTGTTAAACAATTATGTTGATTGGAATTAACTATTTTTGAAGTGTTTGCAGATACAGGAAATGATAAAGAATACATGTTCATATTAGGGTTTACTCTAATTTCATATTTAATGAGTATTTCATATTTATACATGCTTGATTCATGGGTATTTAACCCTAGGGTTGTCTAAGTTCACATGATTTTATGTTCATTAGGTTCATCTGAAGGGTCTCAAAAGATTTAATGGATTCATGTGAGAGTTTAATTAAGAGTTAGTGGGTTAATGATAGGTTCAGAAGGATTTTAATGGGTTATCAATGATTTCCAAAGGGTTTCAATAGGGTTTTGATGGGTTTTAAGTAGGTTTTTTAGAGTTTTAGAATGGTTCAAGGGTTAAAATAATTAATATTGAAGGAAATTAATCTATATCTAAACATTGGTTCATTAACAAAAATTAAAATATGGTTTAATTAATTATTTAATCATGTATGTGCATTTAATACTAAGGTTCTAATTAATTAAAAGCTTAACCTAAGCTTAATTTAATGGATTTATTTAATTGAGAAATTTAGGGTAAATAGAATTAGAATGATTAATAAATGGAAAATTAACTAGTGGTCTATATGGATGCTAGAAAAAAGAATGATATGTGAGTAATGTGGAATTAAAGTGAATTAAGGAGTGGTCTGAAAGGAAGATGCACTTAAAGTGAAAAAGTTGGTTAAGAGAAAGAGTGGAGAGAATTAGTAAAGATGAAAAGAGAGGTGAAAGTAAGTTGTGTGAATAAAGCTAATAAAGTGTGGTGAATGTTAATGGGAAAAAATGTGGATGAGAAATAAAGTGGAAATCAAAAGAGTGGTAAAACTCATGACTTCTCTGTATATATATATGTGTGATATGCTCTAAGTTTCTTCTAATGTTTCTTGCAGAAACATTGAAGATTACAAAGCAATTGAAGTAAAGTGAAGAGAAGCAGCAAGATTGAAGATTCATTTAAATCTTATTTTCCAATTAAAACCATTGCGAAGTGTCAAGCAGTGCTGATAAAGAAACAAGCATACAAGATTTCACGATTTCAAACTTACTAAGTTGTATAGGATTAGAAGATTATATGAGCACTGAATATATGCCTTTGTATAGACTGAAATAGTTTGATATTGACATTCTTCACATTGTTTTTCTACAACTTTATTGAGATCTTAATTTTTCATTCGTATGTCGAAAGGAATAGGACCTACCAGTAATTCTAAAAATGAGTCTAATATTAAGCAGAAATTAGATCACTTAATTATAGAAACATTGCTACCATCTCCAATTGAGAATTCATATAATAACGAAATTATAGAACCTGAAATTATTAAAGATAAAATAGTGAACGAGTCTTTACGCCCGATAGAATACGATCGTCTCGTTTCTCGACTGTTACCGTTATTTACTATAGTTTTGCCAGAACAGGAGGAAAACGAAGACTTATTCCCACCCCAATTAGTTCGAAAACCGAGCTCAGATCAACTTGAAACTGAAGAAAATGATATGATTAAAGATCAAATTACCCGTGAGAACTTAGTTTCACCTTATCAAATAGAAGCTATAGAAAGATACAGGGCTAGCCATCCTTACGGTCCATAGCTAGGTAAAACTATTTACTTTAGGTAAGAAAACTTTAGTTTCAGTCACAGAATTAGATAATTTATATTGTTGAGTCATTCGAACCCTTATTTTCTTAAACCTACGATTGTCTCATACACCCTGCGTGTGCCGAGGGATTTAGTGGCTGACTGATCCACCAGCCTTATGTCTGCAACTTCCCGACAACGTTTACAATTTGCTTACCCAGATAGAGTGCAGAAGGACCTAATCTAGTTTTCCCTCCAATCCCTTCTGACCTGGAGTTTCCACAGGGCTACACCCTGAATGATCTCACTGATGAAGAAATTGCTAGGCTGATCAATGAATCTAACCTCGAGACGGAAGCAGAGCAGACCCAAGTACCACAACCCACTACAACAACTTCAACCCCAACCCAACCGGAAGTAGTAGAAGTAGAAGAGGATGAAGAAGAGACAGAAGAAGAAGAAGATGAGGAACATGATCAATTCAGAACTAGCAAGTGCCCCAGCCTATTCGGCACAAATAAAAAGATTGTATGAAACCATGAAGCGAGTCCAGGAACATCACAAACTGTCGCTCGAAACAGGAAAGGTGCTAATGAGCCAAATGTTAGGAGAGGAAGGCGTGGATGAAATGTTTATTGAATCCATGAACTTGCACGCGGACGCGGTAGGCTTGGATGAAGCCATTCATTTAGATGTGGCTTATATTCATCGCTTTGAGAAACGGGTGCCAACCCGTCCCATGCGATCCGGCAAGCAAATTCACATCAATGTATCAGCACCAGGAGATACTACACAAACAGAAGAACATCAGGCGGCACCACTCTCACCACACTCCTCACCTTTCACTACACAATTCACTTCACCACATGGCACTACCACCCCCACTTCCACCATTACCACATATGTAATGGGAATTCCTCTCTCTCCCGGCATCCAATTCGGAGGAGTTAACATGACCACTTTCACAACACTATTCACGAACATCACATCCACCCCACCCACTGTCCCCATCTACACGGTCACACACACGTTTGACACCATGGAAACATCACCAGCCACAGCACCACTCCCTCCCCCACACAGTCCCAATCTCCCATACCCCCTCCACCCACATCACCACTTGACTCCACATCATTCACGACTCCCTTTCCCTTCTCCATTCCCCCTGCATCCTCTCCTTTCCTTGCATTCTTTTAATGTAAATAATGTGTTTTCGACGTTACATCAATGTGTATATCAACTACAGAGTGAGTATCACGCTCTCGAAGATTGTCATTGTCAACTAACTACGAATCACCAACAACTACAGAGGCGGCTTACAACGATAGAAGACGAAAATGCTGACCTCAATCAACGCTACACCACACTCGAGCAGGCCCATCAAACCCTTCTGAAGACACCCCAACCGTCACAATTGCCAGGCGTCAAACAACTCGAAGCTTTACTTGAAGTCTACCAAACAGATAATCTAAGAGTCCGGCATAATTTGACCCTACTCAGAAAACACATGGCTACCGCCCTTGAAGAGAACAAGTGTCTACAGAAGCAAAACAAAGAAAACCTAGAAGCCGCAATGGAAGGCTCCCCCCACGAGATTGACCCAGAACAGTTTAAAGCAATCCCCTCAGATACAATGAAGATAATCTTGGAAAGCTATGCTGATTTATTAGAAGCACATGATGATATGGAAAAGGAACGAGATGCACTACACCGCCATCTCAGGGAACAGGAGGAACAACCCAAGTTCATAGAGACAGCATTGACTTCAGATAGTTGTAATGAAGTGTGCCATATTTATAAATCTATCCAATAAGACAAGAATGGTGTTGGCACTCAAGGTGAAGCACAAGGTATAGGAACATGTCAAATAAGTGGACACTCAAGAAGAAGGAGCATGTAGGGAGCTCCAAGAAGTATATGTCAAATTTTCAAAAGAATCCCCTATAAAAACACTGATTTTGATCACTAACAGCCATTGTAAATATCATTTCACATTTTTTGCAACTCCATTATTTTCAAGCTGAGGAGTCCCCAAGGATGAGGAGTATTAGAAGTACCTATGTATTGATTTTCATAATTTCTCGATTCCGTTTGAACCCTCGAATAAGCCCTAGAACTTAATTTTTAACTAGGCCGGACACTAGGCTTGGACAGGGCCAAATCTATTCAAAAAACTATAGAAAGAGCTAGAGAGCTCATTTTTGGGGTTAGCTTTTTGGAGGTTATCATTTTGAGTTCCCAAGTTAGAGTAAGAGCTTATTGAAGAGTGTAATTGAGTTATTGAGAATCAAGCTACCATAGTTCCTATCTTTGTTATCTTGCCTTATGTGTGTGTGTGTGTGTATATGTGCTTGTCACTCACATTTGCTCACCACAATTTCTCACAATCTTCATATCCTCCTCATCTCTCTATGGATTGACAAGTAAAGGAGGTGGTGCTCATGCTTGGGCTACACCAAATTTTGGCATCGTTGTCGGGGAATGTTGCTCCAGGACGAGCATTGTGATGGTAAGATCATAGATTTGCGATCTTGGAATGTAAAAAATAGTCATTTCCTGTTAAGTTTCTGATATTTTTTCTCCACCTTCATCATCATCATCACCATCTTCTTCCATCTTCATCTTTGGAGAAATTTTTCATTTTTTATTGTATATTCATAATTTTCACCTCATTTTTCATTTGTGGCTGTTCGAGAGAGAGAAAGAGAGGCAAAGTGTTTGTTTGTGCGAGTTTCTGTGCTTTTTGCAACCCTCTACACAGCACGCAGGCCTCAACACTGGATTTTGAAGTTCCCCCTAAAATTCTCAAAAAATCATGATTT
Organism: Ceratopteris richardii; assembly: GCA_020310875.1. Lineage (NCBI taxonomy): Eukaryota > Viridiplantae > Streptophyta > Polypodiopsida > Polypodiales > Pteridaceae > Ceratopteris > Ceratopteris richardii. The sequence continues at coordinate 17,352,340 of CM035433.1, read as the reverse complement.
CTTAGAAAAAAATCCTAACTTTGTGGAAAATTCAATTTTTTTTGTGATTCTCTTATTCTCGTCTAGAATCACTGAGAAAATCACAACTTAAATTAGGAGTGAAATGATCTAGTGACAATTCAATAGACAAAATGAATGGCTTCCATTTTTCATCTTCTCTCAAACCTATGAGGACTTGCCTTACCAATTTATCCTCCTCAATATCTTCATCAACTACTCCTAATGCATCTACAATATCCTTCATCCTTGTTACATAATCAGAAATGGATTGAGATCCTTTCTTTTTTAATGTAGTGAACTCTACCCATAAGGATGCCTTCCCTGACTTTGTAGTTTTTTGGAAACGCTCCTCCAAATCATTCCATATGTCACTTGCACTTTCAAGTCCTCTAATATGAGGTAGCAAGTAGTCATTGACTCCCATGTAGATGATGCTCCTTGCTTGAGCATCCTTCTTCATCCAAGTCTTCAAATCTGAGAGTTCATCCCTAGTTGGAACACTAGGATCTCTTAATTGTGGTTTTTCTTCTTCACCTGTGATGTAACCTATCAAATATTTGCTCATGAGATGAGCTTCCATCCTCATTGACCAAGTTGGATAGTTTTCTCTATCCAATTTCTCTATCTGAAGAGAATCTCCCATCCTTTCTTCACCTGTGTATTAAATTCTTCAAGATTTATGAGAAATAAGTGTACCTTTACTTCGAATGAACTTTCTTTGATCTTCTTGATAGCTTCAGGCCTCCTTCTCAAGCTTTCCCTTTAAGCTTTCACGTTTTGAACCTTCAAATGTTGATTTTTGTATGACTACAACAATCGGGGTCCTCCTTTCTTCTATTTTGATGATTCCTGCTCTGATACCACTGATGGAGAGTGTTAATCTCCAAAAGAAAAAGCTATCCTTGATGTTAGAATACCTCTATATCAAGAATAACTTAAAACTTCAACCAATTTTGGAAGACAAGTGCCAAACTATCAAGACTTTAACTAATTGCGAAGAAAGTCATTCAACAAAAAAGTCTGTTGCACATAACTTACACATTGACTGATCAAATGTGTAAAGTTTCTTATGAAACTTTGTACAAGGTGTTGCCTAAAGGTTGTGCATCTTCTCCAAGTTAAATCATCCCAAAAGATTCATTAGATTTTGAGAAATGATTCAAACAATCTACCTATGTCTAAAACTATCCTCCTGTATAATGGATTTTGACACCTGCAACTTCTAACAGATAGTTCTCCCAAAATAGAACCCATCTAATCAAATGCTTTTAGCCATCGATGGCTTACCTTCCAACTTATATTTTGACTCCTCATTTGTGCAAAACTTTACACTCTACACGGAGAACTGATCAATTCTTTGACCATCGAAATTGCGCTTGTTTCAAAAGACACTCAATACTTTTACACATTCAAATGTTCCTACTCATAATTCTCTCAGCCTATTTACAATTAGGCTCTCAAGTCTTAACCATAGATACATTAACTATGGACTTAGACATCCACAAAAGGATTTTTGAAACGATCAAGCAGAGAAGGAGAACTCAGAAAAATATCGGGTGCAACTATTCTTCATTTCCAAAAAACTTTACATCTGTTAATGAGAGATATCTACTTCATTTCTCAAATATATACTGACTAATTCATCAACTCCCATACTCTCTCTATTTTTCCCAGACTTTCTTCTTGTATATATAGGCATATATGTATAAGCTCATGACCATAACAAAAGATAAATGTGAGCTAACTACAAGTTTAATGTACATATGTATACAAGTCTTCCTTCCCTGAATGTGTACTATCTTCAAGCTTCATAGGCTAATCTTTTCTTCAATCTTTTACTCCAAGTCTTTATCTAAAGCATCAATTGATGGTTGTCATGCACCAACATCTTTACCTCCATAGGCTAAACCAATTGTTGAAAGAGAAAGCTCACCACCAATGGAAGTTTATGTTCTTGATTCCATGGATGATGGAACACCTCTTTCAATTCAATAGTACTCTCAAGAGTTCTTGTGGGAAATACAAGAAGAGAAATGGGCTAAGGAGAATGGTAATCCCCCTCCTATTCTTGAAATCGATGATCTTCATGATAAATTTTCCCAAGTCATTCCATCCATTCATGGAGATCAAGCAAAGCAACAAGAAGATAAAATATTAGATTTTGAATCTACTTCTTTACAAGACTTGCCATAATTCACAGGCCCATGGGAATCTGAATCTCTTCAAATCAAAGCTCCCACAATATTGATAAGAAATGAAGACTCAATGGTTCCAAGATTCCCTACTGTGGTGAAGGCTGTTTTGTGTTGATCTTTTGGGGCAATGGCTACTTGGTTGTAACATAAAAATCCATCAAGGAGGCTATAAACTTCCTTGCCTACAACATGCTCCAATAAATGCTTGATGATTGGAAGTGGATAGCTATCTCTGATGGTAGCGGCATTAAATTTTTTAAGGTTAATACACACTTGCAACTTTCCATTCTTCTTGGGCACCACTATAATGGGAGACACCCATTCAGTATGCTCAATCTCTTAGATAAAACCAACTTCGATGAGTCTATCAATCTCTTCTTTTATTTTAGATGCATAAGTGTCATTATATGTGCGGGGCTTCTCTTTGGTAGGCTTGGCATCAACTATCATGGGGATTATATGAGAGCATATTTCCGGATTGACCCCCTTCCGATCTCTATCGGTCAATGAAAACATGTCCCTATATTCCCTTAATAAAGCTACAAGCTCTACTTCTTCTTTTGCACTTAGGTCTTCTCCTATGTATGTACATCGCTCTTCGTTCTCTTCAATGGTTACTACAATTTTTTTTTGTCTTTCCTTTATTATCATAGGAGAAGCATATGATAATAAAGAAAAGACAAAAAAAAATTGTAGTAACCATTGAAGAGAACGAAGAGCGATGTACATACATAGGAGAAGACCTAAGTGCAAAAGAAGAAGTAGAGCTTGTAGCTTTATTAAGGGAATATAGGGACATGTTTTCATGGACCGATAGAGATCGGAAGGGGGTCAATCCGGAAATATGCTCTCATACAATCCCCATGATAGTTGATGCCAAGCCCAAAACAGAACCCTGCACATATAATGACACTTATGCATCTAAAATAAAAGAAGAGATTGATAGACTCATCGAAGCTGGTTTTATCTAAGAGATTGAGCATACTGAATGGGTGTCTCCCATTATAGTGGTGCCCAAGAAGAATGGAAAGTTGCAAGTGTGTATTAACCTTAAAAAAGTTAATGCCGCTACCATCAGAGATAGCTATCCACTTCCAATCATCAAGCATTTATTGGAGCATGTTGTAGGCAAGGAAGTTTATAGCCTCCTTGATGGATTTTTATGTTACAACCAAGTAGCCATTGCCCCAAAAGATCAACACAAAACAGGCTTCACCACAGTAGGGAATCTTTGCATTTTGTGTGATGCCATTTGCGCTCACCAATGCACCTACAACATTGCAAAGGCTCATGTGTCATGTCTTCAAAGAGTTCTTGTGAAACATCTTAGAAGTATATGTGGATGATTTATTTGCTCATTTTTGAGAAGGAAGACACCACATCCCAAAGCTTAGACAAATCTTCAACAAGTGTAGAGAATATTGAGTGATTTTGAACCTAGAAAAGTGTGTATTCATGGTATGTCAAGGTAAAATCTTAGGTCATATTGTTTCTAAGAATGGAATATCAACAAATGAGGAAAAACTAAGAGCCATAGTGGAGTTTCTAAGGCCAAGGAATGTTAAAGAGGTACAAGCTTTTATGGGCCATTGTGGATATTACTACAGGTTTATCCACATGGATGTGATCATAGCTAAAGTGCTTTATGCTCTATTGAAAAATTTTGAGTGGAACAACAAATGTGAAAACTCCTTCAATGAGCTGAAGAGACCTTTGTGCACAACACCAATAGTGACCACTCCTGATTGGAATAAACCATTCCATGTCCATGTAGATGCATGCAATTATGCAATAGGATGTGTGTTAGTGCAACCCATAGGTGAGGGAAATCTAGATTTGCCTATGGAATATGCTAGCAGACAACTAAACGAATTTGAATGAAACTATACAACAACCAAAAGAGAAGGTTTATGCATGGTATATGTCGTGAAGAAGTTTAGACACTATCTATTGGGTAACAAGTTCACGCGTTTCACTAATCATCAAGCTTTATTATATTTGGTCAATAAACCTTGCAATACATGACGCTTAGTAAGATGGTTCCTTTTACTAATGGAATACGACTTTGAAGTGGTTGTCAGGAAAGGTAGGGCCCACCTAAGGGCGGATCACCTTCATCGCATCACTTTAGGAGAGTCACTGCAGGGAGTGTCTGATTAATGCCCAATGCTTATCTGTTCAATTTAGAAGTTGTTCCTAAATGGGCAAATAAGTTGGCATCTATCCTAACTTTCGGACCCCCAAATAAGAATGTGAAAATGAACAAAGATGAAATTATAAAATCACAAAAATATCTAATATTGGTAGGAAGTATGTAGATGCAGAGGGTGTACTAGCTTGTTGTGTCGAGGAGGATGAACATAGAGATTGATTACAACAAGCCCATGAAGGATTGCTAGGAAATCACTATTCTAAACAAGGAATGTTGTACAATCTGAAATGTTTGGGAGTGTATTGGCATAGTATGGACAAAGAAATACATGAGTGGATTAAGAATTTTCCAATGTGATAGGAGAGACCCCTAGTGGAGTTTTCTACTCTTTATCGCGTGTCGTTAATTCCAGAATGGAGTGTGTTGAAGCTCAAAGTCAAGAATAAAGCATGGAAGCACATCAAAAGGTGGACACACAAGGAAAGGGAGCAAGTAGGGAGCTCCAAGAAGTGTATGTCAAATTTTCAGAAGAATCCCCTACAAAAATAGTGATTTCCATCACTAAAAACCATTGTAAATACCATTATCTATTTTTAGTAACTCCATTTTGTTCAAGCCGAGGAGTCCTCGAGCTTGAGGAGTATTAGAAGTACCATCGTACCAATTTTCATAATTTTTAGACTTCGTTTGAGCCCTCAAATAAGCCCTGGAACCTAATTTTTAACTAGGCCAGACACTAGGTCTGGACAGGGCCAAAACTAGTCAAAAAACTATAAAAAGAGCTAGAGAGCTCATTTTTGGGGTTGGCTCGTTAGAGAATAGAACTTTTTTCAGGAGAACTCTTTTGCAATCTAAGCTTTCCATTGTTCCTCTCTTTGATCTTACTTTGTGCGCGTGTGTGTGCATGTGTGTGCATGTTTGTGTGCTTTCACTCACGCACTTGTGCCTTCACTTGCTCGTGGTCTTCATACCGGTCCTCACGTCTCCGCGGATTGACATGTGAAGGAGGTGGTGCTTACGCTTGAGCTACACCAATTTTTGGCGTCGTTGCCGGGGAGAGAGCTTCGAGGACGAGCGTTGTGATGGTAAGATCGTAGATTTGCGACGTTGGAAGGTAAAAAAACTATCATTTCAGTTCATTTTCTGTTTTTTCCTCTTCATCTTCTTCATCATCATCATCTCCACCTTCTTCCATCTTCTTCTTCATAGAAATTTCTTGTTTTTTAGTGCATTCTCACCATTTTCATACCATTTTTCATGCATTATTGTGTGGGAAGGAGTTAGGAGGTGCAAGGGAGAGCAAGCGCTGTGTTTTTTTTCATGATTTTCTGCTCATACGGAGCTCGCCATAGCCGGCGCTCAGAAATTTGAATTTCCCGCCAAAAAACGCGATTCTGTGATGAAAATTGCGATTCTGTGAAAATTCAAAATTTTTTGAAAAATCACGATTTTCTGTTTTCCCGCCTAAAAGTTGGCTGAAAAAATCACGATTCTGTGGTCATTCTCAGAATCACGATTCTGTGATTGTGCTCAAAATCGCGATTCTCACAAATCACGATTTTCAGTAAAAAAACACGATTTTGGGAAAAAAAGGCGATTCTGTGTAATCACGATTTTTTGCTCAAAATCGCGATTTTCTAAAAACACGATTTTGTGCTCAACATCGCGATTTTCATGCCAAAAACACGATTCTGAGAAAATAGGATTTTCAGCGGGCTCAAAATCGCGATTCTCACAAATCACGATTTTCAGCAAAAAAAAAAAACACGATTTTGTGAATCACGATTCTCTGAGTTAAAATCGCGATTTTCAAAACCACGATTCTGTGCTCAAAATCACGATTTTCATGTCAAAAAACACGATTCTCTAAAAACACGATTTTGTGCTCAACATTGCGATTTTCATGCCAAAAACACGATTCTGAGAAAATACGATTTTCAGCGGGCTCAAAATCGCGATTCTCACAAATCACGATTTTTAGCAAAAAACACGATTTTGTGAATCACGATTCTCTGAGTCAAAATCGTGATTTTCAAAAACACGATTCTGTGCTCAAAATCGCGATTTTCATGTCAAAAAACACGATTCTCTAAAAACACGATTTTGTGCTCAACATCGCGATTTTCATGCCAAAAACACGATTCTGAGAAAATACGATTTTCAGCGGGCTCAAAATCGTGATTCTCACAAATCACGATTTTTAGCAAAAAACACGATTTTGTGAATCACGATTCTCTGAGTCAAAATCGCGATTTTCAAAAACACGATTCTGTGCTCAAAATCGCGATTTTCATGTCAAAAAACACGATTCTCTAAAACACGATTCTGTGCTCAACATTGCGATTTTCAGAAACACGATTTTGTGCTCAACATCGCGATTTTCAAAAACACGATTTTGTGCTCAACATCGCGATTTTCAGAAACACGATTTTGTGCTCAACATCGCAATTTTCTGAGTTCACAAAATCGCGATTCTCTGAAAGTTCACAAAATCGCGATTTTCTCCAAAGGTCCTGTTTGCCTGTTTTGACCCCCAGGAGCCTGAATTGGCATAACTTTTTCATCCAAAGTCCATTTTTTGAGCTCTATAGCTCGTTGGAAAGCTCGTTTCAAATCCTACACGACCTCAACTGTTTTTTTTCAAGAATAACGCGTTGATTTTGAGATAGGATAATTTGAAGTTGACCCTCAAGTGGGACTAGGGAACCAAGGGGACTCCAAAGAATTTTGAACCATACCAAGGGGAAAATTTGGACTCTTGGCTAAAGCTTATGAACTTGAGATCTGGTAGACACTTAGGCAAGGATAAACAAAGCATTAGATCTTCTGAGGCTAGTGTCAACCATACATCCAAGTCTTGGGCACAACAACTAAGTGGTCATCTTTTACTAAGTTCAGACACAAGTGATTCAGAAATGTCTTTTAGTATGGGAAAACCTGCAGGTGGCTCAGGGACTGCCCATCTACAAACACCAGAAGGTCCCTATAAGACACAGTTTGAATATATTCGGACCAACCAATTAGGTGCTCGCATCTATGAGGATGGTCTGAGGCGATCAGTGGTCCAACTCAAAAATCCAGATCAATCCTTTGGACTTGAACACCCGGTGGTCAAGTTCGAAGAGGGTTCATACATTGATAAGGAAGGAACCATGTATGTGGTCACCAACCTACCAGATAGGACTGATGAGTTTGGAAATGTCATTCCTGAGAATGAAATAGGAGACCTAGAACAAGGAAATGTAGGACAAGGACCCCAGACTCCTAGAGGTAAGTCAGTTTTGACCCGAGTGATCACTCCGGACTGGATCCCTCAAGACAACAAAAGCATAGAACTATTTTTGAATAGAGAAACAGAGGAAGCCTTTTGGAGATTCAAGCCAGATCAACCTAGCCAATTGGGCATAGTTATCATCTATGAATTCAAAGATCCTGAGATACCAGGCAAAGTTGTCTACCTGGATAACACATCGGAGAAGATATTCTTGGTAACAGAACATGATAGACATGCATATACTTGGAAGAATGAATTGATTTTCCCCCCACCAAGATCCAATGTTTCCCATGGCCTCCAAGGAGTAGGATCTTCCCACGCTCATGAAGCTCAGAGAGAAAGAGCTAGAGAGAGACCTGAGGTAAGTTTTGCACACACCGTAGGCAGGAATAGATCAGGATTTGAAAATGAAAGACCTGAAAGAGAGAGACATCAAGCACATAGGCAACAAAGAGATGAACATGATTTTCCATTGCCTAGACCCCAAGAGCACCCAAGAACCCTTAGACCCACTCAAGTGATCAAGGCAATGAAGAATTATTTTGACGGGTCAGGAGATCCTTATGATCATGTGGCCGAGTTCAAACAAGTGTTAAGAGCTGAACACGTTGAGGACTTGTTCACCCAGTACGAAGCATTTGGTTTGACTCTTAAGGGCACTGCCTTGGCTTGGTTTCAACCACTGAGTAGTCGCAACTATCGCGATATAGATCAACTGCTAGACGAATTCATTGTAGAATTTTCCAAGAGTGGTATCAGGCATAACACATCGTCCCTGATCCACAGTTTCAAGCAGACACCCCAAGAAACAGTGCGACTAGCAGGTAGAAGGTTCAGACAGTACCTAGAAAGATGCCCTACTCCAGAGTTACCCACACCAGCTAAACAAGTGGCTTTGTTCTTAGATGGTTTACTGAGCACAAAATTAAGATCATATGTGTACTTGAAAGAGCCTAGATCCATAGAAGAGTGCGTGCGGACGTGCATCGACATAGAAGATAACTTGGGTGAGGAGTTAGGATTGTCCAAACTCTACAAAGATTCGGATAGTTCTACTAGTCATACTTCAAAGATCTCCACAGAAATAGAAGAGATAGCTGAGCAAGTTGCCAAGAAGCTGGGAGTCCAAAATAAACAAACACAGAGAGTCACTCCAGTGAATCGGTGTTATACTTGTGGGGGCGACCACATGGCTAATGTATGCCCAATGCAAAACCAAAACATTAGAGAAAGGAATGCTCCATATTGCACTATTGAGAGAAAATACACAAACCACACGGCTCAAGATTGTCCCTACAATAGGCAGGCTGTTAGACAGAATTATCAGCAACCTTACCCACAAGGTAGGTATCAGAACCAATACCAACAGCCATATTATAGACCACAACAGCAATATCAGGTACCATATAGGCCACAACCTATCTTGGGAAACCAACCACCAGCTCTAGCCAACGTGATTCCAGTCAAATATGCTGTGGGAGAAGAAAATCCAAATAGAGCATTGGTGCCACTAACCCCATTGATACCAGATAATGACTTTCATGCTCATTGTTCAGACTACTCCCATGAAGGTAGTCCACATGCCTATTACACAGAGTCACCTGAACATAGTGAGATTTACTCGTATCAATATGAGGTACCACCTATGGAGCAAAATTGGGAGCCAGAATACTCCAATGTCATGTACACAAATCCTAACCCTAGGCCCCAGTTGAGACAAATGAGACCACAAGCCCCTAGAGGATCTTGTTTCAGATGTCAAGGTGACCATTTCATTCGTGAATGTCCCCACCCATCATCTCCGAGTCAAGGACAGGCTATCACAATACAGGCTTTTTGCCCTGATTGTGGCAAAGACCATCTCCCTAGAGATTGTCCAAGAAACCCCTCCAGCGCACCCAAGATTACACCCATTAATGTGGTAGGCTTAGTGGCGGATTCAAGTTCAAGTAGCAGTAATATGGCACCTATACAGGCAGTCACTAGAGCACAAGCCTTAAAACAGGATAAACTAGTAGAACAATCAGAGTCAAGTGAATCGGGAGAGCCTAGTAAGAGGAAAACAAGAACATGGAAGGATACCAGAGAGAAGGCCAATCGCAAGTGGAATAAAAAGTTATCGGAACTAGAAGAAAGCTTAAAAGAAGCGAAAACAAAAATAGAAGACATTGCATCTCAAAGCCCCTCGCATGCCGAAACTCCATCCACTCCACCTCATCCCACCCCACCACCCATTGTAAATAGACCACAACCAGGGTCTGTTCTTGCAGATCCAACCCCAGAAGGCTTGGACATGATGTTCAAAGCCTACGAGGCTCGACTTCAAGAAGGGCCTACAGCTGCAAACCTAGACAAGAGTTACCCTAGAGCGGACTTAGAGATTGAACGGATGAAAATGTGCATGAAAATGGTAGAACAAGCTCAAGCTATACTTGAGACTAGTCAAAAGTTCAATCAGACAAACTCTGTCAAACCAGATTTGCATTTCCAAGGGTTACTAGAAAGATTAGAGCAGTTGGTAAACAAACCACAAGTCTCTTTACCTCCACAGGCTCAACCAGTTATTGAAAGAGGAAGCTCACCACCAATGGGAGCTTATGTTCCTAATTCCACAGATGTTGGAATACCTCCTTCAATTCAACAGTACTCTCAAGAGTTCTTGCGGGAAATACAAGAAGAGAAATGGGCCAAGGAGAAGGGTAATTCCCCTCCTATTCCTGAGATTGATGATCTTCATGATCAATTTCCCCAAGACATTTCATCTATTTACGGAGATGAAGCAGAACAACAAGAAGACAAAAGGTTAGATTTTGAACCTAATACCTTAGAAGAACTGCCTCAATTTCCAGGCCCATGGGAATCTGAATCTCTCCAGATTGGAGCTCCCACAATACTAGTAAGAAATGAAGACTCAGTGGTTCCAAGGAACACGGATGTCATGAAGAACACTAAGGTTCAGTGTCATCTCACTGTAGAAGAGCTGCTCAAAGCAAAACCTGAGCTTTGGAATCATGTGAAGGATCAGGTTCCAGAACTTGATTCCAACATGCCAAAAGCAGGCTCCAAGCAAAGGGTACCAGAGATACCTCTAGACAAAATAGGGGACATGTGTGAGGGTGAAGAAGGTAATACTTATCTTCCAATCACCTACCAAGGTTACACAACCAAAGCAATCATAGATTCAGGTGCTGGTGTTGCTATTGCGACCACCTCCTTGTGGGAGCAATGGGGCAAGCCCACATTAAGACCAACTAGAATGAAGCTTCAAATGGCTGATGGTCATTTTGAAAGACCTCTAGGATTGCTAGAAGGGATCACTCTAACCACTTGTGGTGTAGAGTTTGAGCACACATTTGCTATATGTGACTTTGAGAAAAATAATGTCTATGAGATGATCTTAGGAAGACCCTTCCTACGACAATTGCAAATAGTACAGGATTGGGGGACTAACTCCTTGTACTTACAGCACTTTGGGGTCACCACCAAGGTCAATTTGAAGGATTACACCTTCAGAGATGTACCACCCCTACAGTGGAATTCTATCCACAAAGTGAAAGAAGATTCCATCTCTGTGCATTCTGAAAGTTCACCTGATCCATCATGGCTGCATGAAGATACTCATTTGTGGATGTGCAAGGTCGCAAAGGAAGAGGAAAAACGTTTAAAGGCAAGAGAAGAAGGAACTTCGCTAGGAGAGAGAACAGTTAGAGACCCAGCCTACACACCGATGATCTTTCCAGATGAGGAGTTTGAGCCTCATGGCTGGCCAGAAATCTTAGCCACCATGGACATTGCTGTCAATGAGGAACAGTGGACACCTCATTGTGATGAGGAGGGTTATGATATCTCAGTGTTCATGTGTCAACCCTTGCTAGAAGAATGTGACCCTAGTGATGTCATAGAAGAAGAAGAGAATGACGATGATCTGGAGTCTATTGTGATGGATAGTTGCTTTAACTCATAGCAGCACTATCTAGAAGATATAGGAGTGTTCACCCAGAAAGAAGAAGAACCTCTCACAAGTATTAAAACAGTAAACTCAAAGGATGGAAGTGAGAGTAGTCAAAAGAAAAAGAAAAGAAAAGCAGTGAAACAAGAAGAGGAGGAATCATTGTTTGAAGTACCAGAAAACTTCAAGAAATATGAAGTTGACGACCGCAAAATTTTGGTACGAATGCCTAAGAGAGAGGCCATCATAGGAGAATCATATGATAATAAAGAAAAGACCAAGAAGATTGTAGTGACCATTGAAGGGAACGAAGAGAGATGCACATATATAGGAGATGACCTAAGTGCAAGAGAAGAAATGGAGCTCATAGATCTATTAAGGGAATATAGGGATGTGTTTGCATGGCACTATAGAGACTTGAATGGGGTAGAGCCAAGAATTTGCTCTCATACTATCCCCATGACTGCTGATGCTAAGCCCACCAAACAGAAGCCCTACACATATAATGATACCTATGCAGCCAAAATAAAAGAAGAAATTGATAGGTTGATTGAAGCTGGATTCATCTATGAGATTGAGCATACCGAATGGGTGTCCCCCATTGTTGTGGTACCCAAGAAGAACGGGAAGTTGCGAGTGTGTATTAACCTTAAAAAAGTTAATGCCGCTACGATTAGAGATAGTTATCCACTTCCAATCACAGAACACCTTTTGGAGCGTGTTGCAGGCAAGGAAGTTTATAGCTTCCTTGATGGATTTTCAGGTTACAATCAAGTAGCCATTGCCCCAGAAGATCAACACAAAACAGCTTTTGCTACAGAGTGGGGAATCTTTGCATTTCGCGTGATGCCATTTGGGCTCACCAATGCACCTGCAACATTCCAAAGGCTCATGTGTCATGTCTTCAAAGAGTTCTTGCGAAAGAGCTTAGAAGTGTATGTGGATGATTTATGTGCTCATTCCCAAGAAAGAAGGTTTCACATCCCTGAGCTCAGACAAATCTTCAACAAGTGTAGAGAATATCGAGTGTGTCTGAACCCAAAAAAGTGTGTGTTTATGGTGCGTCAAGGTAAAATCTTAGGTCATATTGTTTCTAAGAATGGAATCTCAACAGATGAAGATAAGGTACGAGCCATAGCGGAGCTACCAAGGCCAAGGAATATTAAAGAGGTACAAGCCTTTATGGGCCATTGTGGATACTACCGTAGGTTTATCCACATGTACGCGATCATAGCTAGACCCCTTTATGCCTTGTTGTCTAATTTTGAGTGGAACGACGAATGCGAGAATTCTTTCAACGAACTGAAGAAACGTTTGTGCACGGCACCAATACTCACCACTCCTGATTGGAATAAACCATTCCATGTCCATGTGGATGCATCCAATCATGCCATAGGATGTGTACTAGCACAACCCACAAGTGAAGGAAACTTAGATTTGCCCATAGCATATGCTAGTAGACAGCTCACTGCAGCTGAACGGAACTATACCACAACTGAGCGAGAGGGCTTAGGCATGGTATATGCTGTGAAGAATTTTAGACACTATTTATTGGCCAACAAGTTCAAGTTCTTCACTGATCATCAAGCTTTGTTATATTTGGTCAATAAACCTTGCAATATTGGACGCTTAGTAAGATGGTTCCTCTTACTAATGGAATATGACTTTGAAGTTGTTGTCAGGAAAGGTAGAACCCACCTTCGGGCAGATCACCTTTCTCGCATCACTTCAGGAGAGTCACCGCAAGGAGTGTCTGACGAATTACCCGATGCTTATTTGTTCAATTTAGAAGTTGTTCCTAAATGGGCAAATAAGTTGGTACCAGTCCTAACCTTTGGCCCTGCAAATAAGAATGTGAAAACATCACAAGAAGAAATTGTAAAAGCACAAAAATATCACATATTAGCAGGAAGCATGTACAAACAAGATACTGAGGGTGTATTAGCTTGTTGTGTGGAGGATGATGAACATAGTAGTTGGTTGCAACAAGCCCATGAAGGAATGCTAGGAAATCACTATTCTAAACAACAAACATTGCAGAATCTAAAGCGTTTAGGAGTGTATTGGCCTAGCATGGACAAAGAAATACATGAGTGGATTAAGAATTGTCCAAGGTGCAGAGAGAGACCCCCAGTGGAGCATGCGGCCCTTTATCAAGTGTCATTAATTCCAGATTGGAGTGCTCCATTGGTAGAGTTTATGAGATCGGGAAGATTACCCAAAGAGGCTAGTCTAGCAAGAAGACGAAGCATGGAGCAAGAGGCTCAAGGCTATGCCTTAGTAGGGGACAACCTATACCGAAGAGGCAAAGATGGTTACTTAAGACTATGCGTTCATGAATCAGACTATTTAAAGGTCTTAGAGACTGCACACAGCGGTGTTGCAGGTGGACATTTTGGTCCTGACCGAGTGATCAAGACCATTCTATTCTCAGGACTTTGGTGGCCCACTCTTCATATGGATGCACATACCTATGTGAAGAAATGTGACACATGCCAACGTGCACAATATCCAGTTAGAAAAGACGAGATGCCCTTGAGGCCAATGATGGGAGGACGTGCATTTTCGAAGTGGGGCATAGACTTCATAGGTCCTATTAACCCCCCAGCTAGAAGCTCCCATGCAGAGTACATCATTGTAGTCACAGATTACCTTACAAAGTGGGTAGAAGTCAAAGCCACAACAAAGAATGATGCTCAGACTACGGCTAAGTTCTTATTCGAGAATGTGTTCACGAGATATGGACTACCAATAGAGTTGGTGAGCGATAGAGGCACACACTTCTTGAATGAAGTCATTGAAAATCTTCTCCAAGAATTCTTGGTGATACATAAGAAATCTGCCCCCTATCACCCACAAGCCAACGGACAAGCCGAGAGTACCAATAAGATCCTCTGTAACGTATTGACAAAACTGGTAAATAATAAACGCTCTGATTGGGACAAACAACTTCATCATGCTGTTTGGGCTTATCGAGTTGCCTACAAAACGGTACTCAACGCCACCCCATTTCAGATGGTCTTCGGACAGAACGCTATGCTACCATTAGATTTCTTAATCCCTGCCTTAAAAGTAGCACAAGAGTATGAGTGGAATGGGCATGAATTGTCCTCTAGGATCTTTGATCTCGAACGCTTGGGTGAGACGAGGCTACGAGCGGCAGTAGGCATCTACGCTGCAAAGAAGAGGCAAAAGGCATACTTTGATGCACACATCAAGGATAAGGGATTGAAAGAGGGAGATCTAGTGTTGGTATACACACTAAAACAACATGCCCTAAGTTGGAAAAAAGAGGATACGGCCATGATCATTAATAGAATTTCCACTAGTGGTGCAGTTCAGTTGGCCACTCTAGAAGGAGATATCTTGCCAAACTATATTAGTGGCTGTAGAGTCAAGCTATATCAAGAACCTCTTACTGAGGATATGCTAATGAGACTCAACACTGCTAAGAAGCGAAAAGAAGAAGAGTTAAGAGTGAGAGAAGAAGCACAGGTAGAGGCCAGAGAGCGTATTAGGCGAAATAAGTTAAGGCGATTAGGCCTAGATGTCAACTCAAAAGCCCCAAAATATCACATGGATATGTGTCAAAAGTCAGGCATAGCGACTTCTCATGTCATTGACCGAAGACCCTTTGTGACCATAGAGATAGGACAAGGGAAGGGTGCAAGGACGATGAAACCATTGATTGACTCAGGTGCAGCAAGTAGTGCAGTTAGACTTTCCTACTGCCAAGACTTGCAGTTGCACATCAATCCCATAGAAGCTTATCTCATAGGATTGGGAGGTGTGGAAACCCCTTGTTTGGGCGAGGTGGAACTTCCCATCTACCTTCAAGATGTTCCAATGAAAGTCAAAGCGCTAGTATGTCAAGATGAGAACCTTACAGAACCACTTGTCTTGGGTCAAGATTGGATCTATGACCATGCAGTTAACTTAAACCTAAGAAGTCAAATTCTTCAAGTTTGGGTACATGAACAATGCATTACATTAGAATTAGAGAACTGCATGCTCCTAAATCATGGCACCACACACTCTCTTAGTTCTTCCAAGACTAATCATATGAAAGAAGATGTTGTATGTGTCAAAAGCTCTATGATGCAGAAGGAGTCAATCGTGGAAGACCAGGTTCGAAGGCGGGTGGATCTTTCTTCTTCTCCAAAGAATCAAGTAGCCACAGTAGTGAGTCCACCACACAAGCAAACACAACCGTTCACGACAACTGTTACATCAAATAGAAAGACACCATTCGATAAAAAAGCAGTTCCGAGCATGAAGCAGATATGGGTACGCAAAGGAGAGCAACCACCAACCTTGCCCCCACAAATTCCATCCATGCAAACCAACCAGGCCAGAAGACGAAGGAAGCAGCTCAGACAAGCTCAATCACAAGGTATCCAACAAGTTTGGGTGCCTAAGAAGTTAGCTGCAGCTCAACAAGGGCAATTACAGATGTGGGTACCTAAGAAGCTCCTACATCCACAACAACCTTTGTTCTCCCACATGCAAAAGGTTTCAACAAAGAAGCCAAAAAGAGAAAAGGGTAAGAACCACGTACAGAGACCAAAGGAAGATCAAATCAGCTCTTCAACATTAGTAGGAAGACATGCAAAAAGGATATGGGTTTGGAAGCCAAAAGTGCAAGTAGCCTCCACCGAACCAAAGCGTCAACCACACTGGATACCACAGTTTAGAAAGCATCCAAAGAGAAAGACGCCTGAAGTGACCTCTACAGTGCCAAATGATGCTCTAAAATGGACTCCAATAAGGAGGATTACATCAGTTCGAGACTCAATGGATACCTCCACCAAGGTCGGCATCAACCAAATAACATCGAAAGCCTCGAACGAGCAACAACCATGTGCTCCTTGCACAACCCTGTCTTTTGCACCATTCAGGTCATGCATTTCCAAAGTATGCATTAATATAGGGCCACATTACACGGCCGTGCATAGACACACTTGAGAATCCCATGCACAAGAGCACAGTGACATATGTCGAACATTTCTATTGATACTAACTTTTGTGTTCTTGTTTTGTGATATCCTTTTCCTCAAAAAAAAAAAAAAAAAAAAAAAAAGAGGGGGAGAAAGAAAAGTGGGAGAGAGCTTGTTCCCAGGTTTGGCTTATGAAACATGAATGAGTCATGCTTAGTTGAAGGTGGAACTGTTGATTACTAGGCATTTATCAATTTGGATAGAAGTGTGTCTCGGCCAGCAGTGAGATTATTGCTGCCTTATCTGGTAGATGACAAGCATTTGGCATGAACATGGCATCTACAACTATGATTTTCTCTTACCATGGTACGAATGAAGAGCTTGAAGGTCCGCAACTTGAGTGATGTTTAACTACTTCATGTACCAGAGCATCCAAGGAGATATCTGCACAAGGTAGTTTTGGAGGAGAAGACTCCTGCATATGGTGAGCTAAAGAGAATATGTGAAAGTCAGCTTGGTGTAGTTACCCGATGTTGCTTGCCAAGGAATATAAAGCAATTCAATTCTCAGTATTTCTTGAACCAGTATGGAACAGTAGCACTAGTGAATGGTCTATGTCAATCAGCATGGTAATCTCTTAGAAACCGGCACGTGTCCAATATTCCTCTGAGTGTCAATATAGGGAAGTGAACATGCATGAGCCCAAGCTCAGAAATGCACATTGTTACTGACAAATGTTGCTTTGAAAAGAGGAGAGGGGATCCACCACTCAAAAGATCTCATCAGTGGACAATCAACATGGACATTCATCAACAAGGTTCCATCCCAAAGGCCGAGTGTACAACACGAAGAGACAAACATCCATCAACCTTCTCCATGGTAAGTATCTTTACTCTGGAAACACCATAACCATGATAGTTTAGGAAACCTCTTCGTCAGCATACCCTTGAGCACTTAGCTCAAGACCCGCAATTTTTGCACCATACTTCTTCCAATGCATTTTCCAAGTAAGCATGCGTAGGGCTACATTACAAGGCCGTGCACAAGGCACATACTTTTTTCAACCCAGGCACGAACACACTTACCCATCATTCATTATGGGTTATGAGTAGTTGGCATGACTGCTCTCAACATCATCTTTGGAAGAGCTAGCGGACATCTTGGGAACAACATCCATATCTCGGAAGCAAATTGAAGCCAGTAGTTGCTCCAAATCACTCTTGACAACCTCTTTTGAGCAACTTGCACAATGACACATTCTTGCTAGAATCCAAGGAACCAGCTCATACAACGGATGGACACCACCTCTCAAAGCACCACATAGAACAGCCCTTCCAACAAGGGTCTGTCAGGGACGACAGACTAGAGAGGGGGGGGAGTGTTGAAGCTCAAAGTCAAGAATAAAGCATGGAAGCACATCAAAAGGTGGACACACAAGGAAAGGGAGCAAGTAGGGAGCTCCAAGAAGTGTATGTCAAATTTTCAGAAGAATCCCCTACAAAAATAGTGATTTCCATCACTAAAAACCATTGTAAATACCATTATCTATTTTTAGTAACTCCATTTTGTTCAAGCCGAGGAGTCCTCGAGCTTGAGGAGTATTAGAAGTACCATCGTACCAATTTTCATAATTTTTAGACTTCGTTTGAGCCCTCAAATAAGCCCTGGAACCTAATTTTTAACTAGGCCGGACACTAGGTCTGGACACGGCCAAAACTAGTCAAAAAACTATAAAAAGAGCTAGAGAGCTCATTTTTGGGGTTGGCTCGTTAGAGAATAGAACTTTTTTCAGGAGAACTCTTTTGCAATCTAAGCTTTTCATTGTTCCTCTCTTTGATCTTACTTTGTGCGCGTGTGTGTGCATGTGTGTGCATGTTTGTGTGCTTTCACTCACGCACTTGTGCCTTCACTTGCTCGTGGTCTTCATACCGGTCCTCACGTCTCCGCGGATTGACATGTGAAGGAGGTGGTGCTTACGCTTGAGCTACAGAGTGCTCCATTGGTAGAATTTATGAGATCAAGAACATCACCCAACAAGGCAAATCTAGCAAGCAAATGAAGCATGGAGCAAGAGGCTCAGGACTACACCTTAATAGGACACAACCTATACCGAAGAGGCAAAGTTGGTTACTTAAGACTGTGCATTCATGAATCACACTATTTGACAATCCTAGAAATTGCACATAGTGGTGTTGTAGGTGGACACTTTGGGCCTGATCGAGTAACTAAGACCACTCTATTCTCAGGACTTTGGTGGCCCACTCTTTATATGGATGAAAATACCTATGTGAAGAGATATGACACATGCCAACATGCATAATATCCGATCAAAAAAGACAAGATGCCTTTGAGGCCAATGATGGAGGACGTGCGTTCTCAAAGTGGGGTAGAGGCTTTGTAGGTCCTATTAACCCCCCCCCCCCCCCAAACTAGAAACTCCCATGCAGAGTACATTATTTTAGCCACAGATTACCTTACAAAGTGAACAGAAGTAAAATCCATGACAAAGAACGATGCTCAGATGATGGCTAAGTTCTTATTTGAGAACGTGTTCACTAGATATGGTTTACCAATAGAGTTAGTAAGTGATAGAGGTATGCACTTCTTGAATGAAGTCATTGAAAACCTTCTCCAAGAATTATTGGTGATACATAAGAAGTATGCACCCTATCATCCACATGCTAACAGACAAGCCGAGAGCACAAATAATATCCTATGTAACGTATTGAAAAAATTGGTAAATAATAAACGCTTTGATTGAGATAAGCAACTTCATTATGTTGTTTGGGCTTACTGAGTTGCCTACAAAATGGTACTCAATGCCATCCCATTTCATATGATCTTTGGACAAAATGTTGTGTTTCCATTAGACTTCCTGATCCCAAGTTTAAAAGTAGCATAAGAGAACGAGTGGAATGGACATGAGGTATCCTCCAAGATATTTGATCTAGAATGCTTACGCGAGACTAGGCTATGAGTGGCTGCAGGCATATATGCTGCAAAGAAAAGACAAAAGGCATACTTCGATGCATCATGCCCATAGTGTCGGTTTATACATTAAAGCAGCATGCCCATAAATTGAAAAAATAAGGATATGGACCCATGGTCATTAATAGAATTTCAACTAGCGGTGCAGTTCAATTGGCCACTCTAGATGATGACATCTTGCCAAGCTATATTAGTGGATGTCGAGTCAAGCTATATCAAGAACCTCTTAAAGAGGGTATGCTAATGAGACTCAACACTACTAAGAAGCTAAAAGAAGAAGAGTTAAGGGTTAGTAAAGAAGCACAGGCAAAGGCTAGAGAGTGCATTAGGCAAATAAGTTAAGGTGACAAGGCCTAGATGTCGATCCCAATGCCCCAAGATATCACATGGGCATGTGCCAAACATCATGTGTAATTTCGCCTTGAATAATTGACCGATGTCCCTTTGTGACCATAGAGTTAGGACAAGAACAGAGTGTAAGGACTATGTCAGCCTTGATTGCCTCAGGTGCAGCAATTAGTGCAGTTAGACTCTCATACTGCAAAGATCTGCAATTGAACATCAATTCCATAGAAGCCTATCTTATAGGATTGGGAGGTGTGGAAACCCCTTGTTTGGGCGAGATGGAACTTCCCATCTACCTTCAAGTTGTCCCAATGACAGTCACAATGCTAGTGTGTCAAGATGAGGACCTTATGGAACCACGTGACTTGGGTCAAGATTGGGTCTATGACCATGCAGTCAACTTAAACCTAAGAAGTTCTTCAAGTTTGGGTACATGAACAATACATTACATTAGGATTAGAGAATTTCATGATCACAAATCCAAGTATCACACATTCTCTTAGTTTTTCTAAGAATAACCTTAGGGAGGGAGATGTTGTATGTGTCAAAATCTCTATGATGCAACAGGAGTCAATCATGGAAGAACAAGCTCGAAGGAGAGTGGATCTCTCTTCGTTTCCAAAGACTAATGCAGCCACAATAGTTCAACCCCAGAGGCAAGCGAAACAGTACAAGACAACAACTATATCAAATAGAAAAACAGAATTCAAGAAGAAAGTAGTTCTAGATATGAAGCAGATATGGGTACAAAAGGGGGAGCATTCAATCACACTATTGCAGTCAAACTCATTACCGAAGAAGCAATGGAGAAAGCCAAGGCAATAAGTAGCAGAACAATGAAGGTCTCTATCTCAAAGAGTACTTCAAATTTAGGTACCAATGCAGTCAAGGAAGGCTGATCACAATAATGTACAAATTTGGGTGCCTAAGAAATTTGTTACAGATAAAGAAGGGCAATCACAAATGTGGGTACCCAAGGAACTCTTACATACACAAAACCCTATGCTTTCCCTCATGAGAAAAGCCTCAACAAAGAAGTCGAGGAGAGGCAGGGTCAGAACCAAGCACAGAGATCAAAAGAAGATCAACTCACCTCTTGGGCAATAGTAAGAAGACAATAAGCAAGGGTATGGGTTTAGAAGCTAAAAGCACCACCGGACCCACAGAACCAAAGAGACAACCACATAGGATACAAAATTTTAGAAACCATCCAAAGATGAAGAGGCCAAAAGTGATATGTACGCAGCAAAACATTGTTCTGAAATGGATCCCTATAAGGAGGAATGATCTGTTTCATTCAACCATCGATTGATTGCATCATGTTGAGATCTAATGGATACCTTTAAAAAAGATTGCATCAAGCCTACAAGTAACATCGGAAGCCTTGATGTGCAAAAACCATGTACTCTTTGCATAACCCCATCTTTTGTACCATTCAAGTCATGCATTTCCACAGTATGCATAAATATAGGGCCACATTACAAGTTTGTGCATAGACATAGCTAAGAATCTCAGGGAAATGAGACACATTTGACACATGTAAACTATTTTATTGATACTAACCTCTTTCCTTTTATTTTGTGACACTGTTCAAAAAAAAAAAAGAGGAACAAAGAAAAAAGAGAAAAGAAAAAAAAAGAAGAGAGAAGAAAAATGAGAAAATAAAAGAAGAGAAATGTGCACAAAGAATCTCACTAGTGAACCATCAACAAGGAAATCCATCAACAATGAAAGACAAGCCAATGGTAAATCATTCTGATGGGAGTACAACACAAAGAGATGAATATCGACTGACCTTTCTCCATGGTAGGAATCCCCTACTTTGGCAACCCTATAACAATGATAGATTACGAAACCTCTTCATCATCATACCCTTGAGCCCTTAGCTCAAGACCCAATTATTTGCACCATACTTCTTACAATGCATTCGCCAAGTAAGCATGCATAGGGCCACATTAGAAGGCCATGCACAAGGCACATATTTTCTTCAACCCATGCACTAACACACTTACCCATCATTCATTCTGGGTTACAAGTACCTGGCATGATAATCATGAAACCCATGTTTGAAAGACTCAAAGCATATCATGCTTATAACATTTGTACCTATGAAGCAATTCACAATCGACAACTACCCAAAATCAACATTAGCAACCTCTTTTGAGCAACTAGTAATTTTTGAAAGATCACAAATACACAATCAAGCTGGAATCCAAGAAAGAAGTACATACAAAGGGACTCAAAATTACAAAGGCTATCATTGAGAACATGAAGAACAGGACAACTGACACCACTACATTTGGAAGACAAACCGCTCATGTTGATACATGATGCACACTACCTCTCAAAGTACTACATGGAATACCCACTCAAACAAGAGTTTTTCACAGATGACAGACTCGAGAGGGGGGGACTGTTGGCACTCAAGGTCAAGCACAAGATGCGGGAGCATGTGGAAGAAGTG
Organism: Ceratopteris richardii; assembly: GCA_020310875.1. Lineage (NCBI taxonomy): Eukaryota > Viridiplantae > Streptophyta > Polypodiopsida > Polypodiales > Pteridaceae > Ceratopteris > Ceratopteris richardii. Next base: position 17,330,036 of record CM035433.1, on the reverse strand, counting down.
GATACTCAAGAAGGAGCATGTAGAGAGCTCCAAGAAGTATATGTTAAATTTTCAAAAGAAACCCCTATAAAAACAGTGATTTTGATCATGAAAAAACATTGTAAATATCATTTCACATTGTTGCAACTCCATTTTTTTCAAGCCGAGGATCCCTTAGCTTGACGAGTATCAGAAGTACCTACATATCAATTTTCATAATTTTTTGATTCCATTTGAGCCCTCAAATAAGCCTGGGAACCTAATTTTTTATTGGATTTAGACATCTGCGAAAGCACGTGAACAGCACAAGGAAGAAGAAGAAGCTTGGAGCACAACACACAAGACTGAATGTATTACTTCTAGAATGTACAAAGATAAGTAACCCGTTAGGGCTATAGGTGTATATACAAGCCGGAGGAAAAAACCTCCCAAAGAGGGAAAAAAGTGCCCCGACGGTCCTAGTGTGTTCACACACATCACTACCTAAATATATCAACAAATCCCCCCTGGGAGTGATGTCGTGAACAGGGAGCTAGCACTCATGTATAAGCAAGTGTCAAGCTATGTGGAATCAATCCACAAAAGGAAGTAAGCCCAAATCTTTGCGGAAAGCTTCAAACTTCTCCCTAGGTAGAGCCTTCATGAAAAGGTGTGCAATGTTCTCCTGCGTGGGCACATATGCCAAGCTGATCCCTCCTGCAGAGAACCTCTCCCTGACATAATGATAATGCACCTCAATGTGCTTAGTGCGAGCATTGAACACAGGTTTCCTCGCACCTACCAATGCGCTCTGATTGTCAGTGAATATGGTGGTGGCAAAAGGCTGACCAACACCCAAATTAGCCATAAGGCATCTGAGCCACACACACTTAATAGTCGCTATGAAAGCTATCCTATACTCAGACCTCACAAATGAAAGTGCCCACAATAGGTTGCTTCTTGCTCACCCAAGATATGCATGAGCTACCAAGCATGAAGCAAAAACCACTAGTGGACACACAAGTGTCATAGCAACCAGCCCAACTAGAGTTAGAAAAAGCATGAAAATCTTACGGTAGTGATCACCCCTTGGGATAAAACAATCCAAGTAGTCGGGTATCACTGAAGTAGCGAAAGATGCACTTAACTTCCTGCCAATGCTTGACTCCTGAAATGCATAAACTTGCTCATCTGTGAGATAGCAAACTAAATATCTAGCGGAGTGATGCATAAGCAAATCAAGCATCCAACAGTCTGCTAACAGAGAATAACATCAAATGCATCTCCAAAATCATGAAGACTCAATCATAAACCTATCTCCATAGGAATGGCAATAGGTTTACAGTCTTCAAGGCCAAAATGCTGCAATAATCTGTCAATATATTTCGTTTGACACGAAGCCATTCCACCATCAATGTGCATAAACTGAATGCCCAAATAATGATGCAAATGCCCCAAATCAGACATCTCAAATGAGGCATGCAAATCAGCCTTAAAATCAGCAATATGTTTCTCATGAGGACCAGTGAGCAGCAGGTCATCAACATACATAACAATGGTCAGAAGTACATCATTAATATGCTTAACATATAAGGTTCTTTCAGCATTATCAAAACCATGTGCAATCACATAGGCATGTATCTTTTCATACCATGTGCAATCACATAGGCATGTATCTTTAACCTAAACACCTGGTTTTCATGCCCTTTTTGCACAAAGCCATGGGGCTGAAAAACATACACTTCTTCATGCAAATCACCATTCAGAAATGTTGTTTTAATGTCCAATTGATGTACATTCCAACCATGATGAGCTGCAAGTGCACAGATGCTATGAAGAGTACTCATTTGGCAAGTAGGAGGAAAGGTCTCATCAAAATCAATGCCTCTTTCCTCTGCATAACCCTTTGCAACAAGCATATCCTTATACCTATCAATTGTTCCATTAGGCTTACGCTTAAGCTTGTATAACCACTTAGTCCCAATGGCCTTCTTGCTAGGAGGCAAGTCACATAAAGACTAGGTATCATTTTTCATGATAACATCATATTCATGTTGCATTGCAGCCATCCAATGTTCAAAATTTTGTGCTTCATCAAACAAAACAGCCCTAGTCTCATCATAGAAACTAACGGCAACCATACCATAGCAACCTGATGCAAAAGAGGCACTATGAGAGCTTGAATGAGTACGATATGACAGAGGTGTATCAAATTTGTTGTCACGCAAAGTCTGCACTAGCCATTTTGGCATAGTTTTTGCCTCCTCAATATTAGCTCTCTCATCAATAAGTGCATCATGCAAATCTGCATCAGAAATGGAATGATTTGCAACATCACATGAAACCTGTAAAGGCTAAAAAGTTGCCTCATTACGACTAGCACTAGACTGTCCACCTGTAAAAAGAGGCAACAAAGTATCATACATGTCTTTGGAGCTAACAGATGTCTCCTTCATACATGAAAGTAAAGGTTGAATAGCATCTTCCACAAAAACAACATCACGGCTAACCAAAATGTGTTTAGTCTGTGGATTATACAGACTAGCACTAGACTGTCCACCTGTAAAAAAGAGGCAGCAAAGTATCTACATGTCTTTGGAGCTAACAGATGTCTCCTTCGTACATGAAAGTAAAGGCTAAATAGCATCTTCCACAAAAACAACATCATGGCTTACGAAAATGTGTTTAGTCTGTGGATTATACATACTATAGAAAGAGCTAGATAGCTCATTTTTGGGGTAAGCTTTTTGGAGGTTATCATTTGAGTTAACAGGTTAGAGCAAGAGCTTCTTGAAGAGCGTAATCGAGTTATTGAGAATCAAGCTTCTATTATTCCTATTTGGTGTTATCTTGCCTTGTGTGTGTGTGTGTGTGTGTGTGTGTGTGTGTGTGTATGTGTGCATGCATGTATGTGCTTGTCACTCACATTTTTCTCACCACAATTGCTCATGATCTTCATATCCTCCTCACGTCTCCACAGATTGACAAGTAAAGGAGGCGGTGCTCATGCTTGGGCTACACCAAATGGCATCATACTTATCCAGCCTTGATAGATCTGTGATGAAATCCATAGATAATGAAGACCATGACCTTTCTGAAGTAGATAAAAATTGCAAGAGGCCATGAGGTTTACGTCTCGGTAGCTTAGATTAGTTGCAAGTGTCATAGATTATATATATTCTTTGACTTACTTCTATATTTTAGGCCACCAAAAATCCCTTGATATGAGTTCCATTGTTTTATTCACTCTAAAACATCATGCTGCAAGGTTATCATGACTTTGCTAAAGTACTTGGATCTTGGGATTTCCTAGAGGAATGTATAGTAGGTTCTTATAGAATAGTAACCCATCATTTTCCTAGAACTCATTTACTCCATGAAATTTCCCTTCTTGAATTTTTTGCTTCACATTACAAAACAATTTGTCATCTGATAGAGTCTCACAATTCAAATGGGTCAAGGTTGAATCTTCTTGATGGATTGAAAAGATAGTGTAGAGGGGTACTCTGAAAAGTTCTTGAAATGATGCATGTTATGATTTTTTTTACTTTTATGAGATGGTAGGAAAGGAGACTAGGAGTTATCTTAATGTTTAGCAAGATCAAAAGAAGCAAAGAGGACTAAGATGGAGAAAACAAGGAGGATCCAACTCATCAAGAAGGGAGGAATCGATAAGTTTTGCGAGTTTCCTATTTTTCTTAGTTGCTCATTTTTCGGGTTGCACCAATCTCTCAAGTTGCCTACTTTTCCCAATGACCCATTTCCCAAGATGCCTATTTTTTGGAGTTTCCCATTTTCCAAATTACCCAAGGTGCCTACTTTTTGAAATGAGTAATTTCCCAAGTTTACTATTCCCAAGTTGCCTATTTTTCCAAGTTGACCTGTTTTCCAAATCACCCATTTTCCCCACTAAATTCAATGGACCTATTTTAAAATTCGACCATTTTTACCAACTTAGTCCACTCATTTCAAAAGTTTCCCCTTTTTACAAATTTAGTCATCTTATTTTAAAATTTGACCATTTTTATAAACTTAGTTGACTCATTTCAAAATTTTCCCTTTTTTTTACAGATTTAGTCAATTTACTCCAAAAGTTGTCCATTTTTATGAATTAAGCCTACCTACTTCAAAAGTTGCCCATTTTTGTAAACTAGTCTATTTTTTAAGAAAATGGTCTACGTTTGATTTAGTCTACCAAGAAAAGTAACTAAATTTTCCAAGACTTTTATATGGACTAAATTTTCAACCACTCATCGACGACGATGGATGGTGCCAAATGGAGGGGCTAGCCAAATACCAAAATTTTGAAGATAGTGAGGACGGAGGAAAAGTGGACCAAAGAAGAGGTTTGTGAGTGCCAAAATTATCAGTGAGCCTACAAAGGGAAGAAACTAATTTTCTCCCTTTCACTAATTCTTCAACTCCTACCAATCCCCAAAAAAACTATATAAGACCCTATAAAAACTGAGGGACCTCTCCATCAAGGGAAGGATATAGACAGAAAGAGGACACACACGCATAAGACCTCTACATAATGTGTGTGTGTGTGTGTGGGAGGGGGGGCGAGGGGAGTCCCTTCTAGCTTCTCCAAGGGGTGGATGGAAGATCCAAGCATGGAATTGGGATCTGTGTGAAGGAGTAGGTTGGGCACTTGACTACAACAAGTGGACTTAAGCAAGGGTAGCTACCACTTCCTGCCTTACAAGTTCTCAAGTTCCTAGGCTGAAACAATGTCTTCCCTTTCTTGCAGAGTAGTGAGTTGGAACTCTCCCCCTCAATTTTCCATCTCTTTATGTTATGCTATCGTGTCTTGTCCATGTAATTAGTCATCAGATTATCTTGTATTAGAAGAAGTATCCTATTCTTGTCTATGTAATGTTGCTTTTATCAAAAGTCTTTTTTTTTTGTTAGAATGGTTTCTATAAATAAGCTGGTAGCTTTAGGGTAGTAAAGTCCATCACACTTTGGTGAACATATTTGAAGAGCATCTAATCGCATAGATTATTGATACACATAATGATTGTTTATGTTGGTTCTCATTCAACGAACCTCTCGATAACAAGTTGCTTCTCCATGTTTTGTATCTTCGTTTGATTATGTGTTTCATATTGATTCCTCAATATTTTTCAAGCCTCTAGAGCTTTGAAAGTATGTTGAATCAAAGTGAGAATGTTGTCAATACAGCACGTAACCAATGCAAAGAGTGCATATGCATTTTTACGTTTCCATGCACATAAGAGATCTACTTTTTGGAGGAACCATATTTGCAAGTTTGTGAGGATCAATGCTTCCCCTTCGAGTTACTAGTCAAGATTCTCTCCAAAAGTTCATAAGAATTCAAGATTGGTGTTAGCTTAGACTTCCAGAATATATACTTTGTAGCATCAAAAATAGAAGTTGACTAGATGAATCCTAAGAGTGTTTGCACTCTTTTGCAACTACATTTACAAATGCATTTCCTTCAAAAGTTGCACTATTTGAGCAAGGCATTGAACTGAAGGATTTCCTACATATGCCATAGTTAGACTGCTCCTCTTGTTATAGAGCTTGCATTTTTTGCTAGCTAATCTTGAAAACCGCTTGGGTTTTGATACCATGAGAGAAAATGTGACAAGACATAGTACATTAGAATCTAGCTTGAAAACCAACAACAAAGAATAATGCAAGAAAAAATATGTATATTAATGTAAACAAAATACCACAATGACACCGTCCAGCCATGCACTTCCACCAATAGAGCTTAGATGATGCTCTAAATGAACTTAGCTGATGGGCCTATGAGTGCTATTGTTGTTAGGCACAAATGTAACATGTGACTGATGCATATATGAACTTTAACTTGGGTGGCCAAATGTATCACAACTAACTTTTGGGTTGCTCGGAAGCCGTCCCACCAGCCCATTGGGAATGGACCCACTCCCTCCTCCCAAAAACTCCCTACATAGAGGTACGACTGTCGCCCCTCCCCTCCTCCACCCAAACTCCCTACATAAAGGTAGGGCTCATGAGTGCTATTGTTGTTAGACTATACACCAAGGTAGCACGTGATTGATGATCTTGGGTGACCTTTTTATAAGCTTGGCCATTTGTATCATGTCTAGCTTCTCGATTGTCTCTTCTCTATTGTCAAGAGACCTTTCCATTGGCCCATGGAGGATGGGCCCACCCCAACCTCCCCCAAACTCGCTGCTTAAAGGTAGGGTTGTACAACCCCCCCCCCCCCCCCCCCCCCCCAAAAAAAAAAAAAAAAAAGAAAAAAAAACAAACAAAGATCTTAAGAGGGAATCACACACGATTACAAGGCCATTTTCTTAGCCTCGAAAGGCTTCCAAAAATGAAATTCATGACGGCTCACAAATATCATCTAAACCATATATGTCCACTCTTGACCTCTTAGTCACGAACCTACGAATGTCCAACACTCTCACATGACTGCTCAAAACGAGGGCCTTATACAAGATTATGGAACAATGGTGGTGCCTCACTTCATGAGGGTGAGGCATTGAGCATATCTAACATAAACATCCAAGTCAAATAATGTATCATTGAAGAAACACCCTCAAAAAGAGGTTTATGGAACTCTCTGAAAATCTTTGAATTATGGTTGCGATATTGTTCGAAAAGGTAGTTTAATAAGTTCTGAAAGTGACATCCTACATTTTTTTTTTGTTAATAAAAGCTAAAGGAGCATAATGGGTTTTTATTAAGTTCAATGCATTTCTTTGCAACCAGATATTCCATATGGCTTCTCCTTTGATGGGATTCCAAAGTCACAGTCACACTGAGCAGCCAAAAGCCTCCCCCACAGATGCTTGCTACCGAAACATTGCCTTGTGTGGGATGACCCTTTTCCTCAATGCTTTCCAAACTTTGGGCAGATATCTCAACGCCTGTATTTTTGCCTAGAGCACTGATAACAAGGAATTCTGACCTTGACCATGGCTGTCCTTGTATCTTTCCATATTCAGTAGTGTGTGTCATAACATGGACTTCTTTTTTCTATGGATGGACCTTAAAAGCCCCTGGGAAGTATAAGCTATATCATGTCTCTTTCACAGCATATAAAAGTGGCAATGGCTAGCTACAAGCCCAACCCCATCAAAATGACATCTTACATTGTTGCAAATTTGTTATGCATTTTAACGAACCAAGCTCCACATTTGAAGCTTCATCTATGATTTTGAAACACGTATATATGCTTACAGATACAAAAAACATGTGAGGCTCTCCTGATTCTACATGGACCATGGTTTGGATTATACATCATTCCACTTGTGCTGAGCCAAAGCACTAAAGCACCTCTCCCCTTGTGACTTCATTCTAGCTTTGAATCCTGTTTTTATGGCGGTCGACACCTGTGCCTCTGCACTTCTCGAATACCCATGTGATAGGACACTTCGTGAGAGTCACTTGTGAATCAATTCTAAGTGATATGGATGGTTTACCTGTCACAGCCTGTATTTCTATCCAGCCCTTTTCAGTGCTTGGGGGGTATGCGCTGTGGCGCCACAAGGCATACCCCCCAAGCACTGAAAAGGGCTGGATAGAAATACAAGCTGTGACATTACCAAGGTCTTCAACGTTTAGAAATGTTCACGTATAGAATCATACATAAATGGGGACATGGATATGTTTACATGTAGATAAACACATCAACAATATATTTCCAAATTAAAAAGCATGGGCAATGTGATACACATTCTGATTTGAAACTATTTACAAATAATATTTCCTATCATGGTCTTGCAAAATACATCATGGTCTTCATATACGTCAGCTCAAGTAGCACTTGCACCCTCTGATACTTCCATTGTATTGTAACTTGTAAACCAATATTCCTCCATGTTAGGACTGGGTATAAAATTAGAATATAATGTGCTCAAACGTATGCTAGAAGAGGCACGAATGTTATCAGAGCCAAGCTGAGGTGTTGCTTTTATCGAGTCTGCAGTTTGATTCATTTCCCGTTGTGATACAGCTGCCATTTATCTGTGTATGCACAAGTCTCTCTCTCTCTCTCTCTCTCTCTCTCTCTCTCTCTCTCTCTCTCTCTCTCTCCGCGAAACTCTAGCCCTGCTCTGCTCGTCCACCTGCCCCCTCAGTCGACCTGCTGCCCTCGTTCCTGCTGTGCGAAACCCTAGCCCCTTGTCAGGTGCTCCATGCCCTTACGCAGCCCCGCCCCGCATCCTCTACCCTTGAACAGCCCTGCGCACTCTGCCCGCCATCGGACCCGCCATCTGTTCGCCTTGCTTGCCATCTGAACCTGATCGAAACCCTAGCCGCCATCTCAAACTGCTCACCAGCCACTTGTACCTCCGCGAAATCATGTAGCCACTACGCAACAGTGATCTCAGTTCGTCGCTTCAGATGAATTAGGGTCCTAAACTCAGTTGCAGAGTTGAGTCCCCATACCAACTGAGGTTTGAGTTTGTGTTCATCTCTTTCGAAGAGGGGGACACATGAAAAACAACGAGGATTTACTCAAATTAGAAGACAAATTCCACAACACCCTCAAGGATAACAAGAAGCTTATGGACTCTACAAGCATCACTGCCCGTCTATCCAAGCTAAAAAAGAGACTGAATCACTCCATAAAGAGAAGGACCAATGGAAGAAAGAGAAAGAGGAGTGTGAGAAGAAGAGGATAATAGAAAAAGAAATTTGGGAAGGAGCATAAGAGGAATGGAAGAAAGAAAGAAACTATCTAAAGGGAGAGATAGCCCTCCTCAAGGCAACGGTGACATCACTATCCCCTAAGGAAGGAGAGATTCATAGCACCACTAAGGAAACCCTCAAAGAAGAATTTTCAAAAGCTTTGACCTAGGACATGGAAGACAAACTCGAAGCCACCAAAGGGGGTTGGGTGGAAATAATAAGAAACTATCTAAAGGGAGAGATAGCCCTCCTCAAGGCATCGGTGACATCACTATCCCCTGAGGAAGGAGAGATTCATAGCACCACTAAGGAAACCCTCAACGAAGAATTTACGAAAGCTTTGACCTAGGACATGGAAGACAAACTCGAAGCCACCAAAGGGGGTTGGGTGGAAATAGTAAGAAAAAAAAATCAAGAAAGAGGCCCGAGAAGAAGCACATGAAGAGGAGACTCTCTTTGCACACAACCCCATCGAAGAAGAGAGGAAGGTGGAACGCCTCAATGTACGAGCCACAGGAATGGGGGGGGGGGGGGGGGGGGGGGGAGAGAGAGAGAGAGAGAGAGAGAGAGAGAGAGAGAGAGAGAGAGAGAGAGAGAGAGAGAGAGAGATCCACTCCGGAGGAGAACGAGAAGACATTATGCACCGAATTCGGATACAAGGATGGGGAACCATCTCTTTTCACTAAAGCTTGGAGGATCAATAAAGATACCACTGAGCAACGAGCCCTCATTCTCCACTTCCCTCATGGTCAATCATGATCTACGTTCCTTCGCATAAAGGTGATCCTACAAGGACTTGGAGGCCCACCCATCTACCTCGACAACGACCTCACCAAAATGCAACTCACACAGGTGTGCATGTATGCCTAGGATGCACCAAACCCACATAGAGGAGAAATGAACATCCTACATAGAAGGTCGGGTCATCATAGATGGCAAGGCCATCGCATAGGGACTTGCGACATGTGGGACACGAGAAGAGATCAACTTGGCAATCTCAAACTGCAACAGAGACCTATGGACACACCAAGAGAGACTCAAGGAGGTGATGACAGGTAAGGATATCATCCTACCTATAGAGGCACATGAAAGCTCAAAGAGAGGATTGCTCCAGATACATGGATTCTAGTGGAAGTCTCTACATCGAGGATGCACATGATAGCATAGATCCCAAGGATTGAGAGGAGTGGCCATACTTTTTCTCCAAGATTTGGGTGAACCATGATAATGCTTGACCATAGAGCAAGGTTCTAATAAAACCGACCTTGGATGCATCATCAAAGTATCTATCGGGTTGCATACCGATGTACAATTTAACTTGCTACAAGAACCCACGGAACTTCCTACGATCACCATCAAACTCTTCTGGCATGCAAATCTTCAGTTCCATCATGAAGGATGAACTAGGACGTTGGTTCACTTGAATGCTTTCTTGATTTGCTTGAAGATTCCCGACTCGTTCTTGTAGATCCTCGATGAGTGTACCTATATATACTGGATGTCCCATCTCGACTTATGTTTGTTGATTAGTTAGGTCCTCACTTGCCAAAATGTCAAGGTAGCACTAGATTGTGCCCTCTAACTAGACTAGACAAGATTTCGAATTATACTTTCGATTACAAGATCATCCACGTAGGGGAAATAATACAAGAATATGTAGCTAATACAAGAAGCCCCACAACCCGGAAGTGATAGGTATGGATAATGCGACTAGAGATGATACAAGAAATCCCACAATCTGGGATCGTAGGTATGAAACAAGATATTTGGATTACAAGAACTCCCTTTAGGAATATTAACTAGATACAAGAAATAACTCGATAAGATCTCATATTACAAGATTACAATAGGACACAATAGGATGTCCACGATACTAAACTAAACAAGACTAGAACAAGACATAAGACTAGAACTCGAACAAGAACTTGGAAAGTACTTACTTGGAGATCACGACTCCTTGAGCTCTTAAGACTGAAATTGGCAAGGCTGAGAATATAGGTGGCCAATCCCTCTTTATATAGGTGTTTGAGGGCGGTTAACAAAGGTGGTTCAAATGCGGTTACGATTTGATGATATCATCCATGATGTCACCAATCCGACCAAGACTTCTAGATGTCTGAATTTATTAGTGAGTAGACAGTCGATCTTAGGGTTTTGGCACGTTCGGGAAGTACTAATTTCCCCAAATTTTGAACCAATCATGAACATATAGAAAGTCACATGGAATCTGAGATTTAGGATGGTTTTCTTTATCCATGACACAAACTTGGCCTATGAGACAAAACAATATACAACTGTGGTCATCTCTGTGTAGCAAATGAAAAGAAAAATACTCACTACAAAAAAGAAGTATGTAGGCTGAAAACAACAAGATGATGGCGTACTTAGCAATGATAGAGTAGTGGAGATAAGGTAGTGGTGCATAGGGCAGCATGGCTTTGATTGCGCAGATAATGGCCACCTAATACATGGTGACCTATGTGGGAGTGAATGTATATACCCTAACTGGCACAGATGGGTGGAGGAGGGTGGAGTATGTGGTACATCGACGGTGGACTCAGCACCTCTTATAAGAGGGAGATTCAAGGTGGTAAGGTTCGTAAGGTACGTGAACCGAATCTTACCCCCACAATAAGGTTCGTAAGGTACGTTAGGGTTTTTTTACATTAGTTTATATATATATATATATATATATATATATATATATATATATATATATATATATATATATATATATATATATATATATATATATATATATATATATATATATATATTATACATACATACTATTAACTAATAACTATATATGTATATGTATGTACATTGTATAGGTATGCACAGTTGCTTCCATCTATCAATTTTAAATATTCAGTTTACAACAATGATCAATGCAAATGTTAAAAAAAAACTAACTAAACATGTCATTTTGAGCATGAACCGCATGTAAGGTACACATAAGAGACCTACCGAACCGGAACTCAGTATCGAAAAATATGGTACGCGAACCGCTGCTACCTTGGGGAGATCCAAGTGGTGGTGCTGCGCCTCTACTCCATCACGTGGTCATGCGCTATCCAGATGAAGGAGACGTCCTCCTGATGTAGTCGTGGTCGTTGGTGCCCAATTGTACGTGATCTATATCGCACTCTCAGTGCAAGTGCCTGCTCGAGTATGAGCCCTATGCCTCTAGAAGGCTCGTCTGTCTGATGTGGCTTAAGTCGCCGAAAGAACTCAGTAATAGTCTACTGGGTGCCCGTATGTGTCCGATGTGTGTGTTGTAGCGTCTGCTCTCGTCTCTCATATGCTTCCGTGATGAAGTGATCCATCCTCCGTTGGTCTCTTGTGGTCATGCACAACTGGAGTGACTCCTCAATATGGAACTATGCTTGTAGGTATGAGCATGTTTGGCATCTCGTAATGAAGTGCTCCTCACTCTCTATCTCTGTATCGCATACTGGGCACCATCTCTCCTCTCGGGGGACTCCTTTGGCCCGATCTCGAGCCGATGTGATGAAACTCGAAGCTTCCCAATGACGACACGGAGGTGGTGTGGTAGGTTTATTTGCACATAACATGGAGTCTCAATGAAGCCTTGATCCGAGATATGTAGGAAATGCTCACGGTATTAGAGCATTGTCGATGGCAATGGATCCCTTGGGTTGACCCATGTCCTTTGTATGTATGCATGCCATATCTCCTAACGGATAATCCTATTTCTCTCCTAGCGGGAGAGCAAGTAGGTGGGGGCGTGGGAGTCATACCATACTGGTAGTAGTAGTCTGTCTATGTCAAGTTCATGTTGGGCCAGCCAATCTCGTGTCTGTGCATACCATGAGGAGGTGTCCCCCCAAACGCCATCTTGCATGATGCTTGGAAAGCTCTATAGCTGATGCACTCTCTATCCATGCTCTCGATCCTGTGTAGTAAGCATACTATCTGGAAAAGTGCCTCTACTAGCATCGGTGGTGCAGCAAGCTCTTCCTTTACGATATCATGGGCTACTGCGGATGAGTCTATTGTAGTTAATTGCCCAAACAAGAGAAAAAACTCTAGAGTTGAAGTCACACTTGTCGAGCAGGGAATCAAGGAAGTCCAGTTGTAAAATAGACCGTATAGCCAGACAATGATATAAGAAAGGGTCTCATAATTTCAACAACACCCATAGAAACATAATAATCTTGTGTACTTCGGTCATATTGGACGGTTCTAGTCCTTGTTTTGTGAATTTGATGTACTAGCATAATAGGTGTCCAAGACTTGAGAATTACTTCTTTGTTAAGTGCCCTTGAGGAAGTAACCATCAAGGGCCTCATGACTATTTTTGCCACAAAATTGTCAAGTCACCCTATTTGGGCAGTCCAAGTTAGAATGACCACTGTTATTGGATATTTTACACGATACTTGCCTATGGATCTCTTTAGCCATCCGCAACTCCTCCACTTCCCATCAAAGTTGTTCAAGTAGGTCGTCATTGTGTCACATTGGAGGCGAGATAACCTTCTCTTCATGGTGATTTTGTTGCATCTTTAATGCATCTAACTCCCTTCTGAGTTGTTCGATCGGATCCATGGAGCTAGTGAAGGTAGGTTGACTACCACCTTCAAAATGCACTCTTGCCTCTTCTTTAAGTGAGGCAACTGACTCGAAGTCTTCCGAGGTGGCGTCAAGCCTTAGAGACTCTTGTAGCTTATATTGAGAAGTCTTTGACAAGGCCGAGGTATGAGGTGGATTCTGGTGCTCTCTAGTCTTCTCTTTGGAAGGAGGTGCCTAATTCTTGAGAAAAAAACAATAGGAAGAGTTAAAGGTATAGGAGTGATTGGCCGTCAAGAAGGGTGATGAGATGACCTCTTCACATCAACTAGTCTCTGGCTATACGATATCCGACATGGGGCTCTTGAGGAAACGAAGAGATTCCCTAGCTACTCAGGCATGGGTCATGTACCCACTTGCTCCATACTAGGTAGAAGCCTAGAAAGGCTCAAAAGATCGAGAAAAAAAGAAAAGATGAAATATTCTTACTTCCAAATTCTACCTTGCATAGAGCACGCAAAGGTCACACCGAGCATGCTAAATTGTAGAAGATAGACCCCAGACTAGTTCTTGAGGAAGAGGAGAAGATACACTTCCGAGGCACCTTCTACTCAAGGGGGTTTCTCCTTAGGAAAGTATACCCTATGACATGCCTATACAAAAGATACTAATAAAATAGGAAATATACATCTGCTCATGACAAAACACACTCTACCCTTGAGGTTTCCTGCTCCGTCACTCTTACCAGCAGGGCTCCCTTTCTACCAGTGGCACAAGTAGCTAGCGACCAAATAATGACTTAGACTCCAAGAGTTTGATGACTTCCAACACACATACTCACATACCAAAGCATAGCTTCAAATAACAAAATACACAAGAAACAGATGATAAAACACACAACAAACAATCTGGCACACTAGCCAATCAGACCAATATGCTCCAAGAAAATGGCATTAGACATCCAAAAAGTAGTCTCAACTCTTTCCACGAACTCCACAATACACTACATGACTTGGCCAAAGTCTAGCCCGAGACTCCAACAATACACAGCAAGGCTAGCCCATACACACTGGGGTAGTAGCCCAATCACAGAGATGTAACAGAAAGTTGCAAAGATAGAGTCCTACAATAGAGAACAAGTGCTCCTTATACACACATAAACAAAGCCACAATACTCCATTTAGTACTAACAATGGTATACACATATTGAAGTAGTCCCCAATGAGTGTCGAGCACCTCTTTATGTAGATGTTAGACAGCCACATGAATGGTTGTGCATGAGCACAAATGGTCCTTGGAGGATGGCAAAAGTGCACCTTGACATGGGCTGCACATCATGAAATGGCCAAGCAAGGGGTGGCTACTTGTAGAGGGAGGTGAGCCACCACCCCTGACAAGATAACCATCTTTTCGGATGTACACTCGACCTATTGGCGTCTGACACCCATGACCTTGAGGTGGCTTTGTTTGTTGTTCCTCGTGTCTTTTTTCTTCTCTTGTATAGCTTTGGATGACTTCATGCTTACTAGGAGAGGCACCACCCCAAAATTGCCCCAGAGCAGAGCCACTTGGAGAAGGATTAGGTATGTCTCCCAACCCAATAGGATGTCTGGAGGAGATGGTGGGTCACCCAGCCCAACAAGGAGTCTTCGGGAGATGGAGGGTCTCCCAGCCTCGTACGGCATGCGTCTCGAGGAGATGGAGGGTCGCCCAACCTAGTAGGGCGAATGGAGGAGGTTTCCTTAGAGAGAGGACGGCCAAAGCTGGTGAGTTTAATTAAAGAGGGGCTACCACAAAGGAATGGGGGTGAGGTTGAGGTATGGAGGGCGAGTGGATGAGGGTGAGCATGGAGGGCGAGTGGATGAAGTTGAGCATGGAGGGCAAATGAGTGAGGTGGAGGGAAAATGGATGACCATCAATCTACTCTGGAGTCAAAACTTGGGCAACCACATATCATGTGAGCATCAGGAAGGGGTGACCAACTCGGGGTGAGATGTGCATGAGTGGCAACCAACAATCAGATGGGGCCCACTGCTTGGGATGACCACAGAGCTTGGCACATCCACAATGCTACGAGGGAGACTCGTAAATATGTGGCATGAGGGCCCTTTCTACAGTTGTTTCCAAATTAATAGAATTTTCTTTCCAAAATCAATGGTGAGAGAGAGAGAGAGAGAGGGGTACTGAAAGATAAATATATAGGGATAGATAGGTGAGAGAGAGAGAGAGAGAGAGAGAGAGAGAGAGAGACAAAGTTGATTTTTGAAATCCATCAATGATAGTAATAACCTCAAATATAAAATCCGATACCTGAAATAGTTGTGTCAAACATTGAGGATATCCCCCTCTCTGCATTGGACCCTAGCAAGATCTACAAACATAGAGCAGTCAGCTTTCATGTTACCTTCTTCTACCCTTACCATATTCTCATTGATGATCCTCAATCACTGCCCCCTCCCACCCCTCCTTTTTTTCTTTGTGACCATTTCATAACCGTGTTCATAAACCTCCATATAATAATCTGATACATTCCCAGCACACCAAACACAAAGTTTGAAAATAGCATTTCTGTACAATGGTAAATGCCTTTTTCAGTATGCCCTCTTCTTCAAGCAGGAGCTTAGAAAGGGTGTGGAGAGGAAAATCAGCAAGTATTTCTTGTTCAAAAGAACACACCTTTCTTACGCCTCTCTAGAAACCGAGCCAGTGACGCTTTTCTTGCTATTGGTAAAGCTGCTCATAAGAAAATCAGGTCTAAGTCTCTGCACAAATTACTTTTTGTTTCTTAATCAAAATAAGGATACCAAACCCACCTTTTGGAACCATGATTTCACATGGCTCCAAAAAATCTGCCAGGTCATGGTTATAGCATTCCTCAGGGAGCTGAACTTGTGGGCTATCATAAGCATTCTTTGACTTCGCATCCTGCACTGTGAACCCCAGTACATATGGAGCTTGTACATTGAGCCCAAAGCTAGAAGATTGTTGTAAACAAGATGGATGTTGCTTCCTCAAGGAATGGAAACTTGGGCTCACTGTGCCCATGGATTGCAATGGTGGACTACTACCAGCAGCTAGGGATAAAATTCTTTGGACCTAACAGAAAACAGATAAAAGGTAAAGCTTTTTTAGAGAAACTGAAATATGGAAGTTGTATGAGCTGGAAGTTTGATACCATCCTGTATGATGTATCCATCTAGCATATAAATCAACTGTCAGATGATGTAAATCAATTGAATACTTGGGGAAGATATGAATTTATAGTTTCATGTTCACACATTAAAAGGAGTAAAACTGGATTACTTTAGTATGCAAAATTGAATCCCTGATTTTCTTGTTTTCTCAAGTTATTCTTATGTGCAAAGGGCCCGAATGAGGCATATTTGATTTGAGAGAGAGGGATGAATGCTGTTGGATAAAAACTGCACAACTTACAAGAGCATAAAAAGTCCACGGTTGCTAGGTCAGCCAGTTGGGTACTCTGCCTCTCAAGCCTGGCGGCAGGGTTCAACCCCCCCAGGCTGCAGAGGGACACCCCCTCATCATTCGTGCTAAGAAGTCTAAACCAGCGCCTTCGGGGGAGTGCGGACCTTCTGACACTCAATCATTCAAGGCCTTCAGGCTACCCAGTTCAAACCAATCCTCTCGTCTGGCCTTAGGGTCATCCCTTCCCAAGTTCTACCTTGGCTGGGCCTTCAGGCTCTGTAATCCTAGCAGTCATAGCTAAGAAAAATAGAATTGAAAGGAACCTATACCTCATAAATTGTTTGCTCCTTCCTTTGGGCTGTACCCAAAGTAACATGGGCATTGGGGAAGGTGATGCATCTGGGGACAATAATATCCCCGAGGTCAGTGACAGGTCACAGAACCTGGGGCATCCCAAGGACGGGGGACTGGAACAGCACTTAAAATATGTTGAATGTTTTTGTATATTTCAAATTGAACCCATGTTCATGATTGTGTTGGCATAGAAGAAGACAAATGAAACAGAAGTTAGCAAAAACAAGCCAAAATGTAGTAAGCCAGAATTTGAATATTATGCTATGGCATTCCCTTACTGAGCAAGTCCTACAACCTAATAATATGGCCTCAGAGGTCTTTGCCTTCCATTATCATGGATATTCCAAACAACCCTCGCTCTGCAGTGTTAGTAACCCTGCAGATTGACTCATGATGAGGTACGGATTCTTTGTGTCTGTCATGGAAGCTCTGCTCAGGTTCCTCATGACCAGATTGTTCCTCGTGACCAAACTTTTTGAGCCCCCTTCAAAAACTCTCCCACTCAGCCAGCAAATATAAATGACAAAGGTAAAAGTATTATCACCCAAGTCCCAGCATTGACAATGGTAAATATAACTTCAAGGCAAGAGAGCACCCAAAGAACTATTATTTACTACTAAGTGATGATTATGAATACCCCAAGCTTGTCCTTATACATCTTCAAGGTAAGCACTCAAGAACAAGTACTAAATAAAGCAGCCTTTAATTGGCATAAAAATTTGTGATCTCCAGCCTTTTTTATTCCCAAATTTCTGGAAAGCTTTATCTGCTGCCCCATGTGCTGTACAATATGTGTTTCATAAACTGAGTGGCATGGATCTTTTATTGACACATGTCACCTGCTTTTCATATATTGACGTTTTATTGTTGACTTTTCTAGCACTGTTGATTCTTTGACTAATTAGGGTTTTACTTTTTAAAGGGTTAGAGGTGGCTGATGGTGAAGTGTTATACATGAATGGAACGCCCTCTTTGAGTAGTATAAGATGGTGATGAGAAATCTTTGACCATTTTCAAACAAAATTTGAGCAACCATTTTAGTACCATCCTCGTTCCACTGCATCAAGTTCTGCACCTACCTCATCCACTCCCTTGCTGACAGCTATCCCCTCCACTCCCTTGTTGATACCTAGCACCACCACTCCATTGCAGACATCTACCACCTTTTCCTCTCCTGTACCCCATCCAGATCTTTTTGTGACACCTCCCTCGTTGAGAGTGGTCCCTGATGCACTCCCTACAGTATATTCTCATGTTCCCACCAAATCCACATGCAACTAATCTACAGGTTGTCCCCCCACATCGGGAAACAATCTGGCTCCTAGAGAGAAGGTCAAACAAGGCATCCGACAACCAGTTCCCCCTAGGTTGCAATAATTCGCACCTTTGGATGTATCACTACAATCGCTGCAGTGAGTCATGGACAGAATGGCCAAATTTAAGAAATCCTTGATGGATATGAGAGGGAATCACAATATATAAAGATTAATTATGATGAGTTCTTACAATGCTAGTTTGTAGCTTCTGGTTATCAGCATGAGATTGCCAAATTACAAAAACAAAGAGAACAATTCAGTACTGCAAAGGAGAGGATCAAAGACTTGGAGCAGCATCTTGCAGCGACAAAGAGAGAGCTAGAGGAATCGTGCAGCAAGAACAAAGAACTTCGACCCAAGAGGGACTTGTACAAGTCCAAGTTTACCATGTTTCAAACTCTACTAGCATCAAAATCGAATGAGGAGACTCCTACTCCACCATCCAATGGTAAGCACCCCGAAAAGAAGCATGCTACAGACTAGTTCATTCTACAGCAATTTTTATTATTTTTAGGATGCATAATGTTTTAGATTGCATCCCACTTTTACATAAACTGATGCTCTGTATATATGCTCTTGGCATTGTCCCTTTTCTTCTATTGCACCATTTCATAACTATCTACATTTGTAGCAACAAAAAAAAAAAAAAAAAAACTTTTTTTTTTAATTTAAAAGAAAAAAAGAGTTTGTCGTGATCATCTCCGAGATGAAGAGAACATCAGTGGCCAGGTAGAAATACAAGGAAAGCAAAGGAACAACCAAGTGAGCAGGTCCAACATATGACGGAAGCATCTGCCAGAAGCATTGGACCACCACGACTTTTGGGCGACCACTTGGACCACCAACCTGCAGGCTGGGACCACCACAAACCAGTGCAAGATTGGACCATATCCGCCGGTGCAAGATTGGACAACCACCCACTTTGGCCACCACCACGAGCACATAGAGTAATCATCTAGGCACCTCCTCTTAGCAATAGCATCTGCAGAGGACCCTGCTAGCATTGCCAATGAAATTGCCAAGTCCAAGCCACCACTCACCTCCTAACCAAGGCGGCTAAGGACAAGGAGTTGCCCAAATATCTAGCTTCCACATCCAAGCCAAGGGCTACATAAGAAGGTGTCCACCCACGCTGAATATGGAGAGATATACAATAATGCATGCATTCTAGAGCACTTTTAACCCTCACTATTCTCATTGCCTACTCTATAGTTTGTGACAGAGACTCCTCTTGGTCCAACAAGGAAGTCCCTACCAGTCGGTACTGATAATGGTGTAGAGGGTAGCCTTGAGGATTGGATTGGCATGAGAGACTCTTGTTTGTCCATCCTGGCTGAGAATTATATATCATCATCTATCTGGAAGCAAATGCATTGTGTTCTTTGTACTTCCATTCTTTCTCTTGTCTAAATCTTTCTCCTATCTAAACCTCCTAAAATGAGTTGAGTGTGCATGTGAAGTGTATTCGGATTCCAAAGTTTGTTGCATGTATGTATTGAAAGTAATCTAGTAACGAAGTGAATTCTGGGAGACTTGCATACTGCAACAATTCACCACTCTACAATTGGACTACTTTCATGTTAGGGCGAGATAGATGCTTGTTAGGATAAGGTTATGTTGGTACTTTTGTCTCATTCCTATGTGTATTGCACCTTGACCTTGCTAGGTTAGTATTTCTACATAATCGAAGAATAGGATTTTATGTACGAGGTCTATATCAACATGCATGTAGTGCCATGCAAGTTGAGGCTATGAGCAAGGTATGTGCATATGCTCAAAAAGCTTCATAAGGGGTGTCCATAGAGATGTGTGAATGACAAGTTGGAGGTTTAGCACACAATACATACATAAGGTTGGAACCATTACTAAGATGTATCCATCTCAATGCATGTGATGCTATGCTTGGTGAGGCTAAGCACAGAGCACGTTTATCTCTTGTACAGGGTCCAAATAATGGAGACAGATGAGGAGAAAATTCTCAACCCTCTAAGAGTCCTAATGCCATTGGAGTTGTTTTTCGTTGACTAAGGTTATGGTGAGGGTCTGGGTTATTAGTTCCACAATGAGGACTTATGAGCACATTACTTAGCTTCTCATGGAACTACTATATATGTATTAGGCACTACTAGAGGGGGATTGTTAGTGTCCTTGGAACTTTTGGAAGGGGATATCCTACATATAGAAGACCTCCGTGTACACATCGACTTGAGATCACTATGATACTAGAGAATGAATTGAATACACGTTAAAAACCATGGAGATTATGTTAGGACAGGATGATCATATGCTTCCTTGAGGTTGGGTGATCATTGATGTCATAGCCATCAAGTTACCTATGTAGACATGACCGAGGTGGAGATGGATTTCATTGAGGATGTTGCTCATGATGATAGCCTCGTTGTACCATAAGAGTGATAGTAGGCCCTTTGGCATCTTCCTAGGAGATGTTTTCCCCAATATTATGCTCCATGGTTATGCTTGTAATCCGTATGTTGATATATCCAGCATATCTCTTATGTACAATCTGATTGGGTGAATAACCTTTCTTGCTTGCAACATGCTGTTGATGGTAATTCAGAATGCTAGCCAACTAGTATTGAGGGCCACATAGCTGCTTACTAGTTGTCACTCGATTCACAGGAGATGTCTCAAGTTCTCTATTGGGTTTTCACAAGGATGCAAAAATTAAACAGATGGAGAGGGAGAGGGAGAGGGAGAGTGAGAGGGAGAGGAAAAGGGAGAGGGAGAGGAAGAAGGAGAGCATGAAGCCAACCATGAGTTCTGTTGTCTCCTCAAAAAACCGCCTAGCATTTTATTTCCTATTGTGCTAGCATTTTGGCCTTGCGATCTCTAAAGTGGCAAGATGGCTGTATCTTAAGCATAATACAAAGCGGAGATTTAAATTGTTTAAATCGTGGAGAATTTTTTTTTTAACTGAAAATAAAATCGAGGTTTTTATTCATCATGAGCGATTTTGATTATGCATATTGTTTATCAGGAGGTCTATATTCGCGAAGGACATTATCAACTTTATCCTAGTCAATGAACTCATATTGAGCTTGTGCATGCTCAAATTCATGGTCAATGTGCTCCAGAGAAGGGGGCAAGCACCCCCTTTGCACTCCCCCTACTAAGGTTCTATGGGTAACCCGTGCAGTACCACAAGGCCTTTATTTTCACCTTAGGAAACCCAATGGCCCGAAAGTTTATGCCCTACCTAACCTCATGGCTAGGCTCACAAAGATCATCTATTATCATCAACGGTCACACATAGGTCTCATCTAACTTGGAAGTTAGGGTTCCGCAAATGTCTTGGCTCTCACAATGGTTCTTCTCACAATGGGGCCTTACAACTTAGAGCACCATGGATCATTTGTGGTCACTTCAAGGTGAAGTATTGAGTATATCTAATGCCCCCCTTTCATGTGGTGAACTACCTCTTTGGTCCAATGTCAAGCTTTAGAAAGCATCAATGAAGTTGCTCTCTCCCAGGAGCCTTGGTGAAGATGTCTGCTCCATTTCCTTCAATTGGACAATAACTTATCCCTACCACCCCTTCCTCAATCAACTCACACACACTGTGATACTGAATTTCTATGTGCTTGGTATGTGCATGGAAAACAGGATTCTTTGTGATGGTCATGCAACTTTCACGTCAACCCTGTAACCTCTCCTCCTTGTATTCCTATGTGCCATTGGATCCTCCTCAACCATACTGCTTCACGTGTTGTAACACATGCTCCTTTGTACTCAGCTTCAATGATTTTCTAGTATCAATATCTCCTCCCTAATCTGAACCATAGTATCCAACAACAAATGATCCTTCTTCATAGAGAATACCATAATCAATGGTTCCTTTCACATACTTCAATATCCACATACTTCCCTTCCAATGAGTTTGGCAAGGATTATTAGAGAACCTACTTACTACTCCAACAACATAGGAGATGTCTAGTATGCTATTGCACAAATAGATGAGACTACCAACTAATTTCTTCTATCTTCCAATATCCACTAGAGGTGAGTATCTTCAAAAGATAATTTTGTGTTGACCTCTATAGGTATACAAATCTCCTTGCAATCCTCCATGTCAAATGCCTTCAAAATCTATCTTGCATACTTTTATTGAGAGATGAAAATCTTTAGTGGTTCCTTCCATACTTCAAGACCTAAGCAAGAATGCATTAAGCTTAAGTATGTCATTTAAAATTCTGAACTCAAGGCATCTTTCGTTTGTTGGAGAAGAGCATCATCATTTCTTGTAATCACAAGGTCATCTACATAGAGTAGAATCACAATTGTCTTTCGTCCTCTCTTTAGACCATACAAATTAGCATCAGAAGCACATCTTTTGAAACCTAGATCCAAGAGATACTTATCTATCCATTGGTACCATGCTCTATGGGCTTGTTTTAGCCCATATAATGCTTTCTTCAGCTTACATACCTTGTTCTTTGAATGGGGAGCTTCAAACCTCAGTGGTTGAGACGCATATACCTTCTCCTCAAGGTCTCCATTAAGGAATGCTGATTTGAATCCATGTAATAGACTGACCATCGTTTATGCATAGCCAAAACTAGTACTACTGACATGTTCTATTGAATGTGGGATGGGCTTTGGAGAATCATAGAGCTTCCTCACCCAACATGGCAATGGCTTTTCCGCTTGGGTGATGACAAGTTGATGACTTTCAAACTCATCATCTAAAGATGATGCTTCCTTCTCTGGTGTAGAAGGGATAGCTCTTGGGCTAGGTTCATAGTGGATTGCCCCTTTGCCCAATGATAAAGTGGAAGCTCTCTTTTCCTCCTCCACTGCATGTGGTTGCTCCTTGAATACCACATCGTGACTTGCCATGAATTTCTTAACTCAGGATCATAAATCTTATAAGCCTTCTTATCCTCGTTGTACCCTAAGAAGATACATTTGATGCTTTTTTGGTTGAAGCTTGTTTCTCTCCCTGTCTGGAACATGTACATAACATTCACTTTCAAATATTTTGAGATGGAAAACATCTGGTTTTTTTACCCGTGTAGGCCTCGTGGAGTCTTTCCATCAGGTGCCTTGGTGTAACTTCGATTCAAGATGTAAACAGTAGTGTTGACGGTCTCTACCCAAAACTGACTTGGCAAACACTTTCCCTTCAACATGCACCTTTCCATCTCTATGATGGTTCGATTTCGACATTTTGAAACACCGTTTTGCTAAGGGCTATGTGCCACTATGAGTTGATGCTTGATTCCTTTACTCTTACAAAAATCTCAAAATCGGTTGATGTAAACTCACCACCACCGTCTGTCCTAAATTTCTTCATCTTCTTCCCTGTTTCACTTTCAACAAGTTGAAGCCATTCTTCGAACTTACCGAAAACTTGAGCCTTATCGCGAAGGAAGTACACCCACATCGTACTGCTATAGTCATCGACGAGTAATATGAAGTAGGATGATCGGGAAGTAAACATGCACCAACTCTAGAGGATAGCTTGCCTCGTTCTTGCTTTTTTGGGGAAATGCCTTTTTATGTTGCTTGCCAATCATGCAAGCTTTGCATAGTTCCTTCATGTCTTCAACCAATGGTAGGTGTGCAGCCATACCCCCTACAATGCATCTCTTTTAGTATAAGGTATCCGATATGGCCAAACTTCTCATCCCATAGCTTAATTGTGCCCACATTCATAGTTGGATTCTGATGTGTTAGGTACCTTTCTCTTGACTTGTACCTGAATTGATTTTCACTTGGCATCAGAAATCCATTCCTGACGTGACCATTGTAGGTGTCCCAACCTATATGCATTTTTTATATGCTTGCTCTCAGGTTTTATTTGCTGCTGCCTCACTTTTATGAGCACACAAGAGCCTCCATCTGACCTGCACTGTAGGCTGTAGCTACAGCCTAGGCCCTACAAACAGCACAAATCACATTGTAGATTGTAGTCTTGTTTCTCGAGACGTGTAAATAGAGTTAGAGCTGCTACTTTAGAGGTTACAGAAGATTGTTACTTCTTTGGTATGCTAAACGTATGTGACTATATCATGATAAGCTATAGCATGTTGTAGACTGCAATGTTCTTATCATTTCAGAATCTTTCACATGTGTATAATCCATGTATGATATAATGTAGTTTGTACTAATCTGTACATACTATGAATATGATCTGTACTGATCTGTACATATTCATTTGTACTGACCTGCACATACAGACTAGTGTATAGTACAAATGAATATGATGATGATATGATGGAATATGAATATGATGATATATTGTAGTCTGAAGTACATATTAATATGAGGTGCTCTTCTGCTGGATGGAATATGATGATGATAGTCTATAGATCGTGATATATTGTATCCTGAAGTACATATTAATATGAGGTACTCTTTTGCTGGATGGAATATGATAGTCTATAGATGAATATGTCAAAGTTTAAAGGGGAGACATAGATGAATGATGTATGATATACTATACCCTGCCCTTACATTTCTCATTGAAAGTATATGAATCATGATAAATCATGTATTATATTATATATATAAAGGATTTCAATTCATATATGCATCATGCATCATTTATGAAATACAATGTATAGAATCATTCATTCATGATGTATCATGTATTATGTATACATGATTTTACTTTATGGATGCATGATGTATCATGCATTAATTACAAATTACAATTTATAGATTTGTTTACAATGATTTTCTATAGCTATGAAGTAGTGATCTATATGCATTTATTTCAGCTCTTTTTGAATAAATCTAAGGTCATGTCAGAAACGTTTTTCCTTACTCGTCATAAGTCGGATTCCCGTAAGAAGTCAAAAGTCAGAATCCCGTCAGTAACAACTATGCCCACACTTGTAGTCCTTGTAAGAGGAGACATCTCATAAAGGTTCTTCCTCCTTATGCATGTCCCAACAACATTGTTGTTACTAACCATAATCTTGATAAGTTGAGCAACTTGAGAAGTTGGGCAACTGGAGAAGGTGGGAAACTGGCTAGACTTAGGCAACTTTCATGGACAATTTTGGCTACTTCAGCACAAATTGGATTATTTGTGACGTCGATTGATTCCTCTCTAGATGAATTGCATCCTCTTGGCTTTCTCCATTTTAGTCGTCCTTGACACTTGTTGTCATTCCTTGCATAAAAATCAAGAGAGCTTCTTTCCCTCTATGCATCTCATAAGAGTAAAAAGATAAAAATACATCAATGAAGGGACTTATCAAAGTACCCCTCTACAGATTTACAAATAGAATAGCTTAGAGAGATAGAGAGGACCTTGCACTAGGAGATAAAAAACATTATACGCTCTTCCCTTCTCTAAGGAAGTCCCTCCTAGTTGGTGCTAGCAAAAGGGCACCCTGGAGGAGCTTAAGGAAAGAATAAAATGGTTGTAATCTTCTGTTAATTAAAGGACTTCTTATCTATTTTAGTTCTCCAAGCCCCTCTATAAGTCTTCGAAGTAGTGATTTAAGTATCCTAGTGCACTTAGTGTGTACTCCAAGAGTAGTGCGATTGCATTCCCTGCACCCACACACAAAATTCATCACCTACAAGGATCCCCTTCTTCAGCACAGGTTCAAGGAGAGAGCTCCATGAAGTGATGAAATAAGTGCCTCTGCCTTGTACTTCATATAGGCTATTGTCTTGATGTAAAAAATCATGCAGAAAGCACAAAAGAGTAGTCCTCATAATTTGGCAAGATTTCAGCCATGTTTTATGAAAACCCTTATTTGGAGTTTTTATTAAGATTTTTTAAGTGTCACATGGCTTATTTATGACCCTTCGATTCATTGCACCACTTTTTCTAGGATTTTAACAAGTGCACCATCCACTTTTCACATAAAAATTTGCTTCTCTGTCTAAAATTAGGGTTTGGATTTTGACCTTGCTACACATGCCAAATACCCAAGTCTTATATATCATTGGATAGCTCTTGAAGAGTACTATCACAATATGTAATATAACTTTTAGTCAAATTCTAATCATTTTGACCAACACTTTGGCCAAGCTTTGACCACAACTCTGATTATTTTTTACTTGGAAGCGGGGTCCCTAGTGGAAGGTTGCCCCATTACACATATTCTCTAACAATCTCAAGAGGAGATCCAGAGCTTGAACGATTTACATAGAATGTTCCACTAGAGCCTATGATAGTTTTGGGGTTGGTGACTAGGAAGTCTAATAGGGATTCTTGTCTCGATCATTGATCCATGGGAGAACGAACTTGATTCTGCAAGACTTGAGAATCATTTAATTCGTTGAAGGCTTGATTCCCCCGATTTATAACCAAAGTAATTGATGAGGACAACAATTAAGAATAAAGGGAGGAGTGTTATGTCCCCAAACCCAAAAGACATCAAGATGGGTGATTGCATTCAAAGTTTTTGGCCAAGTATGACGTGTTTGTCCAGTGTGAATCGGGCCAAGTCTTTAAATGAGTTTATAAATAAGACCCTTAGGCTCATTTGTTAGGCTTAGAAGCACTTGGAATTGAAGCGCTTGATGGAGTCACCCACATACATGTAGGGTGTGAGTGTAGATCAATTTCTTGATCTATTTGCTCCATGTGGTGTATCCTCTTAAGTGCAATGTGCAATTTGGGTTGCAATTTGAAGACTCAATAGGGAAAACATACAATGACACACAATGAAATGAGAGAAAGAAGCTGAAATTATGAGTATAAACAACTCAAAAGAGGATTATTCAAACTTTGGGCAATCAGTAGGAGACATAAGAATACACCTTCATTATAATTGTTGGACTTCAATTCTCTAAACATACATTCTCAAAACTCAAACTTTAGTCTTTCAACTAGCTACTCAAGAGAAGAATGGCCAATCACAGCTTGCCCACTACTCACTCCTAGTGCCAAGCTAGCTGATTCCAATTCTACCAAGTGAAGTACTAGTGGCAAGCTAAGAGCTCTACACACACAAAGTGAAGGCGATGCTTCAGCTCGACATTCCTTCCTGGAGTCTCTCTCCCTATGAGCTTATCCTTTCTTTGATGGAGAGGTCTTCTTATATAGTTTTCCTGTGGGATTGGTGGGAGTGAAGGGTAGCAAAAAGGAACAAAATTAGTTTCTTCTTTGGAAGACTTACTGACAATTTTAGTACTCTGGAAACTTCCTTCTTGGTCCAGTTTTTCTTTGCCGTCACTATCTTCCAAATTTTGATATTCGACGCAATCCACCGTCCATGATCCTCCACATGCAAGTGGCTGAAAATTTAGACCATGTGCAAATCTGGAAAATTTAGTCCCTTTTTTCCAAGTGAAATAGTAGACTAAATCAAAAGTAGACCATTTTCTTAAAAAAAATAGACTACTTTTGAAGTAAGTAGACTAACTTTATTAAAATGGTGAACTTTTAAGATAAGTCGACTAGCTTGTAAAAAAATCGACTAAAAAAATAGACTTCTTTGAGAAATTGGTCAACTTAGGAATTTAGACTATTTAGAGAATTGGTGAACTGAAAAATTAGGCAACTTAGGAAATTGGTGAAATGAGAAAATAGGCAACTTAGGAAATTGGTGAAATGGGAAATTCGGTAACTTAGGAAATTGGTGAAACTCATTGAATTAGTAATTATGAAACTTAAGAAATTGGTGAAATGGGAAATTGGTGAAGTAGGAAACTATGTGACTTAGGAGATTGGGAATTCCGCCTCCTTCACGAACTGATGAGTTGGATCCCCTTTTCTTCATTTTATTGCTCTTTGCTTCTTCTGTTTCTCCGCTTACTAAAAATCGAGGTAACTTTTCTTCTACTTGGCTTCTACATCTCGAAAAGCAAAACATAAAATACATTATTTTAGAGGTGTATCAAAGTACTCCACTACAGGTTGCCCACCACTTAGACATTCTGTGTCCTCGGAGAAAAATAATACTCTTTTTTCTTCTTTATCTTCTTCTTCTCTTTTTTTTTGCTTTTTTCCCCTTTTCTTTTCTTCTTTGTTTCTTCACCTCCTTTTTTTGTTTGTTTTTTTTTCTCTCTTCTTTTTTTTCTTTCTTTCTTTTCTTTCTCTTTTTTCTTTTAAATAATATAAGTGAAAGATAATATGGAAAAATGGAAATATTTGCAAGTAAAATGAGATACATGCTTCTTACAAGAGGAAGTAACTAGAACAAAAGATTTCCAATACAAAGTAGGAAGAACATCTAATGCTATCCACCATCATTACCAATTAGGGTGCATTTTGGGCCCCCATAAAGAGATTTTTTGCTTTGTCGTGGACGTCTTTGTAGAAAATTGCGTCTTTTCGTAGCTTCTTATTCTCCTCTTTGAGTTCCTTGTTTTGAGGCTCTAGTTGCTTGTTGTGTTCTTCTAAGTCTGTGATCCTTCCTTGAAGCTTAAGGACTTGTTGGTTTGCCACTCCCGTAAATGAAGAGATCTCTTTGTGATAGTCATTGAGTTGTGAGAGATATTCTAATGTGTTTCTTGCATGAAATTCGCTACGTGGATGTTTTCTAATGCAGGAAGTGCATAAGCGGAAGAACAGGGTGCGAGTGGATGTGTGCTAGAATGTATGGGTTGGGTGGATGTGGAATGAATGTGAGCAAGATGGGGTAACCAAGATGGTGGGGATAGGTGATTTTGGCGATTGCATAAGAGGTATATGAATAGGTGGGAGATCTGTAGGTGTATGGTGAGTTTGAATGGAAGGTGACATAAGTGGTGAAGGGATTGGCACGGGTGGTGATGCATGTGGAGTGGAAATCATATGAAGAGATGGTGGTGGTGTGGGTGGATTATATGAAGTACAATGGGGTGTGAGGACCTCAAGATGAGGAGCTCTTTTCCGTGCATATGTATGTGAAGATGAACGGGGGTCATTACCTTTTGCTCCTGCATAGCCTTGATCGACAATCGAAAGAGCTCGTATGTCCTGTAATGAGTCGCGTTTTACTCGTGCCCTTTTCACTGGGAGGTTCTTTCTCACAGGAGTGGATGGATTTTGTTTTGTGGAAGGTGAGGGTTGATCCAAATTCCTTTGTATTTCCATAAGTTTCGAAGGTAAGCTCTTTAGCCACAAGATTATTATCGAAGAGTATACATGAAATTTCTTTGCATCCTTTTGTACCTGTACCGCATGCTTTTCTTCTTTTCCATGATTGATGTACATATGAGATGATGGAAGGGATATGGATGCACCCAAAGCAAGGCATAAAAGCATATCACATGCAACCACGTTGTTGAACGAAAACTTGGTGTCTATCCTCCTTAAGAGGAGAAAAAACTTGCATGCGCACTAAATATGATAGTATCTTTTTGAGAGGTACTGGGCGGTGAACAACTTCATAAATAGACCCAAAAAAATTTATCCTAAAAATTAACCTAAAAATAGATCAAAAAATTGACCTAACTAAATAAACCCAAAAAATCGTCCTAAAATAATTGACTCCAAATCCAAAATCTACCCCAAAAAAATAGACTAAAAAAATTATCAACCTAAAAATTAGCCAAAAAAAATAGACCAAAAAAATTCGACTAAAAAAAAATCGACCTTAAAAATTGCCTAAAAAAAAGTAGACCCAAAAAATTTAGACTAAAAAATTTAGACCAAAAAAATCCACTTTTTAGTTGGGTATTTTAGACTAAAAAAAGAAAATTAAACCAATGTCTTTGGTCAAACTTTCTTTTTTGTTTTTCTTTGTTTTTGAATGGCAAGGCATAGTCTACTTATTCACATCAAGATAGTCGGGTAAAATAGTACTATAAAATGTACAGTGGTGATCCAATTGTCTTCAATGGGTTTCATGGGAAGGTTGATAAGGTTTGCGACGAGACCAGTTTACCAAAGGGATTTGGGTCCCTTCAAGAGTGGAGAGCCGTACCGCCCCTTGAGGAAAGATCTCTTTCACCTAGTAAGGATCCATCCATCCGGTGGATAACTTCTTTTCTTTTTTGTTGTAACAAGCTTGGTTAATATAACAGGACCAACGATGCTTCCTTGATTTCTGTCTTCCACAGATTTATGTCTTGCCATGCTTTCCGCTTCATCTTCTCTTTCTCGAGAGTTGAATCTGCTATTGTTCTCTTTTCCTCTAGTTGATGTAATCTGTTCATATTGATGTTACTTATGACTTGCAAATTATCAATCCTTGGTTGTCCCACTCTGCTTGATCCTTTTAGAAATTCTAATGGAGCTAATTGGAAGACCATATACTAATTGGAAGGGAGTATGTTTCGTCGTTACCTTGAATGTATGCCCATACCACACCTAGGTAGGTGGTGCCCTACGTCAAGGGATGGAGATAGCACATTTTCCTCAAGAGAGAGATGAGTACCTTGTTGGTGCTTCCAGCTTGAACGTTGGCTCGTGGGCAATATCCACATGACTTTTTGTGGAAAATTCTGTACTTCATGAATATTTCAGTTAGGGTGTTGTTGATGAAATGAGATCCTTGGTCACTTGTAACTTCAATTGGATGGACAGCCATACCTGCAGAAAATATTTTCATACAAGATAGCGGCTACCGTGTGAGAAGTGCAACCTTTTGTTGCCAAAACTTCTTCCCATTTGGTGGCGTAGTCAATGGCCACCAACAAGTATTTCATATTCGATGGAGAAGTGGTAGGATAGATTGGCCCCACAAAATCTAATCCCCATTTTTCAAATGGTTTCCATCTTAAAGAAATTTGGAAGGGTTGATTGTTCAGCTTACTTGGTTTTGGTGCACAACGTTGGCAAGTGTCGTATGTTTTTGCATAGTGTGTTGCACCTCGAAAAAGATAAGGCCACCATAATCCTCCATGTAAGATCCGATGTGCTGGTATGTGACCTAGATAATGGCACGCAATCGTTCCTCCATGGGCTTCTTCTAGGATTTGTTGTACTTCATGTGATAGGACGCATCTCGCATACATCCCATCATATCCCACTCGAAAAAGAGTATTTTGAATGATTGAAAAAGTCTTACTTTTTAGCAACAATCTTCTCCGTTCTAGTGGTGCTAGATTAGGTGGGCAGGTTCCCGTGGTTAACAAATGATGAATGTCTTGGTACCAAGTAGGGTAAGTGCTTACTTTAAATAAAGATTGATATGGGAGGTTGTCTTCTATGCCCATATCTGTTTCCGGATGTCTTTTAATCCTTGAGAGGTGCCCTGGTCATTGAACTAGTTCAAAGTTCAATTCTTGGAATAAGAGTAGCCACCTTCACACTCTCCCATAGATATTTGCTTTGTTTAGCAAATATTTGATTGCTTGATGATCGGTGATGATGGTGAAGTGAATTCCTGATAAACAATGACGAAACTTCATCTGAGCAAAAACAATAGCAAGTGCTTCTCTTTCAGTAGTACTATAGTTGCGTTCTACTTTAGTTAAAATTCCGCTAGCATAGTAAATGGGTCGATCAAGTTTATGTTCTTTGCCAAATTGTGTCAGTATGGCTCCAACCGCTGTAGAACTTGCATCCACATGTACGTGGAAGGTAGCATTCCAATCTGGTACTACTAAAATAGGTGCACTTATGAGTTTGATTTTTAGAAGGGTAAATGCATTGTCTTCTACTTCAGCCCATTGAAAGGGTACTGTTTTGCTAACAAGCCTAGAGAGGGGCTTAGTTATCTTAGCATACATTTTTATGAACTTGTGATGATAGCAAGTATGTCCTAAGAAACTCTGAATTTCTTTGGCATTAATTGGTTTAGGCATATGTAGTATTGTTCTGATTTTGTCGGGATCGGGAGCCATACCTTTTGTTGAGACTATGTGACCTAAGAGTTTCCCTTCAGTCACCAAAAAGTGACATTTGTTTGGGTTGAGTTTTAATTTGGCTTCTCTGCAAGCACTGAAAACCTAGTCCAATTGACAAAGATGATCAGTAAAGTTTTCCACCATAGTAGAACATCCAGTGCCTCAAAAGGTGGAGAAGTCGTCCCTAAAGATTCTCAAGAATTTCGGCAACAATGATCGAAAGATCGAGTAAACCACTCGATTGAAAGAGGAAGGAGTGTTGCATAATCCAAAAGCCATTTTTGTATATACATACATATACCAAGGTCTTACAAATGCAGTTTTTGCTTGGTCCTTTGGATGGATGAACGTTTGATTGTATCCGCTAAATCCATCCATGAAACTGTATAAAACATGACCAACCACATCTTCCAAAACTTGTTCTGAAAATGGGGTTGCAAACCCATCGGGAATCGTGACCTTGTTGAGAGCCCTAAAATTGAGACACATGAATCTTGTTGGATTGCTTCTTTTGGACTATTACCATCGATGATAACCATTGTGAATGCTCCATTGGGACACACACATGAATCTTGTTGGATTGCTTCTTTTGGACTATTACCATCGATGATAACCATTGTGAATGCTCCATTGGGACAATGATCCTTGCTTCCTCTAGCTTTTCTATTTCTTTTTTGACTGCATCTGCATACTTTGGATTAAGAAGATAAATCCATTCTCTTATTGGTTTAGCATCATGAATAACGGAATAGAATGCTCTCCAAGATGAACAGGAATTCCTTCGAAGTCATGGTAGCTCCATGCAAACACATCCTTGACATTTTGCATGAAAGTGGTTACCTGATGGAGCAATGACGGATGATCCCAAAGCCATGTTGCTAGTAAGATTGGTTTTGAATGTTCCTCATTTCCAAGGTTGACTTGCCTTACCGATTGAGATGTCATGGTTGATTCTTCGTTTTGGTCTTCAAAAATGCATTGTGGATAGGCTGGAGATTCCTCTATGTTGATCTTTGATTCTTTTTCGTGCATCCATAAAGGTGAAAGCTCTTTTGTCCACTGTATGTCGGATGGTATAAGTAAGTCGTTTACTACTCTACCTTTCTCCTTTCCTTTCTCAAGTTCGGCCGAATCTTTCGAAACTCCTTTCTTTCCCCTCCTAAAAGTCAAGGACCGGTTCTCCAAGCCCAAGAGTTTCTACCTGTTCAGACTCCCCTTCACAAATAGATATGCTAATAACATGGACAAGCTTCCATCCATTCCAAAAGATCTTGTTCATCGTCTATTTCAATTTCATTATATGCTTCCGTGATAGGAATGTGTTGTTCTTAAAGAATAGTGAAAGAATGAGCATTACCTCCCTGAGATCCTTTCTAGTCTAAATGTACTTGTTTTTGTACTTTCCCTCGTAAGTTAACCAGAATGGTATCATTTCCCCAATTGTGCCTGGCTTTGATGTGCCTTAGCCATGGCCTCCCTATGAGTAGAGGAAAGCCTCAATTGACCTACGATAGATTTAACACCACAAAATCTAAAGAGAAGGTAAGACCGTGTTATTGGAATTTGGGGCCTCAGGATCGTTCCAATACTAAAACCTTTTGAGCATACACACTTAATTAATTAAGATGATAGGTGAGAGATAGAAAGAAAGAGATCTTGAGACAAGGATAGGGAACGTAAGCTGGATGCTTACTCACTAAAAAATAGATATCCAAATTACAACATGGGAGTACTACTCAACCATATAAAGTGGTGCACTCACTCCAAGAAGATGATGATACAAAATTTAGATTATGTTGAAATAATCTAAGTGTGTGAAGTGAATGAGCAACGAAGCTAACCTTATTATCACAAAATAGTGTAACAAAATTGTAAATCAACCAACCCTAATTTTGAGATTAGGGTAGAGAAACCCTAAAAACAAAATATAAGGTTAACTCACAAAAAATAGTTACCACCACCTTGTAGAAGACTTCTTGCTCCAAGAGAGTAGCCTCTCCTTCACCAAATCTTCACCCCCAAAGCTTCAGAACACCAAGAGCTGGCTAGTGATCTTTGAGTGATTACCTCCTCCAAGTGTGTGAGACTCGTCCTTGATCTCCTTGAGAGGATTGCTTGATGAGTGATGTCTCAACAATGAGCAAGGTTCTCTTTATATAGTATTATAGGCCTATCCAAAAGCATGCTTAAATAAAGCAAACGATCGCCATCGAAAAGCTTTAGCGTGAAAACGGAGTCACTAAATAACGATGGCTATGAACTTCAAACGACGCCCGTTGCTTTTTCTTTTCTCCAAACAAAAAGCATAAATCATATCTATTGCTTAGCACTGCTGCTTGCGCGATTTGAACCTGGGTGGGTTCTTTGAAAGGGTGATGTCCTATCCACGTCGCCCATCGCATTTGCTTGTTGAAGGGTTGCGTTAGGATATCAATATCCCATGGTTCCTCTTCTGGAGACTTCTAAAGATAGAAAGTTAACATTACTAGTTGAAGAGTTTTAAACCATATGACATTGATTCCAACAATCCCTCCTTCAATGTCACAATGGTACAAGCTTCAGTAACCTGCAAATCATCTCATGACTATCTCTAGTCAATGCTTTGGTAAATATATCTGCAACATGTAGATGACCTGTTCAAAATGTGATTAGCTGTATGTACTGCATCAAACCAGAATTTTGGTGAAAGCTTCTTGGATGCCATCATGCTCCGCATCATCTCAACAAGTACTCTATTCTTTCTTTCTACAATACCATTCTACTGAGGAGTATAAGCAATAGTAAGGTGTCGAGTAATACCTTTCTTATCAAGAAATGTCTAGAACTCATTTCACAAGTATTCTCCACCTCTATCACTTCTAAGAATCTGGATAGTTTCTTGACTTTCAATTTCAACCATAGCCACAAATTTCTTGAACATAGGAAAGACTTCTGACTTCAACTTAAGACCATAGATCCATGAGTATCTCGTAAAATCAAGTAGAAGGTGAAAGGGACTTACTTTCCTTCTTGGATTGCTTTTCCTTCTTATCTTTCTTCTTCTTTTTCCCCTTTGACGAAGATGAAAGTGCTTCTTCATTCTCTTCCATTCCCTTCAATCGATCTTCATCTTGAAGTAACAAGAACTCTAGCTCTTCAAATGTAACCTCTCTATCTCTTGTGGTAAGGGTAAGAGTGGTTATGAAAGGCCGATATGAAATAGGAAGTGAATTAATCAATGTATTTATCATTTCTTCGTTTGATATCTCAACTCCTACATTTAGAAGTTGATCTCTCAAGTCAACGAGTCTCGTAATGTGGGTTTGAATTGACTCATGAGCCTTCATCCTTGTATTTGCTAGTTGTCTCCTCAAGTGAGCTTTCCTAGCAGGATTTCTGCTCTAAAGAAGATTCTCAAGCTTCAACCAAGCTTGTCTAGAACTTCTGCAAGATCTGATCTGTTGTAGAATATGTTTTTTAACACTCATTGCTATGAATGAAAGTGCGAAAGCATCTCTAGCATCCCACCTTGTCTGATCTTGAGTAGGAGGAGCTGTAGGTAAAGGCCTACCTGTGACTCTGGATGTCGAAGTGGTTACAACTTACCTCTTCTTCAGTTGGTTTTGTAATAGTAATTCTAGTACCTCTTGAAGTTGTTGTAGCTCCTTCTTCGCCTTCTCATCTCGGTCTTGTTAAGGATCCATTGATGATACTCCATAAATCCTTTGTCACTAAAATATTCATTAACATGAAAATCCACATGGGATAACCAGAAGATCCATCCAACTTATCTTCAATCTCAATTCTAATCTCACTCATCTTAACTAAGTGTGTATGTCAATTATGCTATGATACCAAGTGTGGGAATTTGGGGCCCCAGGATCGTTCCAATACTAAAACCTTTTGAGCATACACACTTAATTAATTAATATGATAGGTGAGAGATAGAAAGAAAGAGATCTTGAGACAAGGATAGGGAACGTAAGCTGGATGCTTACTCACTAAAAAATAGATGTTCAAATTACAACATGGGGGTACTACTCAACCATATAAAGTGGTGCACTCACTAATGGAAGAATATCCAAGAAGATGATGATACAAAATTTAGATTATGTTGAAGTGAATGAGCAACGAAGCTAACCTTATTCTCACAAAATAGTGTAACAAAATTGTAAATCAACCAACCCTAATTTTGAGATTAGGGTAGAGAAACCCTAAAAACAAAATATAAGGTTAACTCACAAAAGATAGTTACCACCACCTTGTAAAAGTCTTCTTGCTCCAAGAGAGTAGCATCTCCTTCACCAAATCTTCACCTCCAAAGCTTCAAAACACAAAGAGCTGGCTAGTGATCTTTGAGTGATCACCTCCTCCAAGTGTGTGAGACTCTATGTTTCAACAATGAGCAAGGCTCTCTTTATATAGTATTATAGGCCTATCCAAAAGCATGCTTAAATAAAGCAAACGATTGCCATCAAAAATCTTTAGCGTGAAAACGACGTCGCTAAATAACGATTGCTATGAACTTCAAACAACGCCCGTTGCTTTTTCTTTTCTCCAAACAAAAAGCATAAATCATATCTATTGCTTAACACTGCTGCTTGCGGGATTTGAACCCGGGTGGGTTCTTTGAAAGGGTGATGTCCTATCCACGTCACCCATCGCATTTGCTTGTTGAAGGGTTGTGCTACGATATCAATATCCCATGGTTCCTCTTCTGGAGACTTCTAAAGATAGAAAGTTAACATTGCTAGTTGAAGAGTTTTGAACCATATGACATTGATTCCAACACGTCCATCTCTATAGGTACCTTTTTTATAATACCAAGAGGTTTAACTCGACTTTGGTAAGCCAAGGTTATTGTGAACTTTGCTTCACCTAAAAGTTGGAGTCCTAGTGATTTGAGGATAAAATCTGGCATGAGATTTGTGCTCGAACCTCCATCAATTATTACTCCATTTATAGTTATTCCATATATAGTGACTGATAGACATGGACTCCCGAAGTTGGTTAGAAAGTTGGTTGATGCCTTTGAAGTTCTCCGAAATTGAAGCTTTCATCAGGTTCGTTGGAGTGTGCCCACCACTTATTGCAAGCATTGTCGGAGGAGACAATGTCTCTATGATCCCTATAACTTCACTTCTAAATCTTTCGTCCAATCTTAATAGATCATACAATGATACCTTCTCGAAGGCGTTCTTTAATATTTCCTCAGTTTTGATGATGGATAGTTGAATGAAGTTCCCTCATCGTCTCTTCAGAAGCCTTGTCTATTTCTTGCAAAACTTCAAAATTTTCCGTATCCGACCCTTGCTTCTGCTTTGTTTTGATGATGGATAGTTGAATGAAGTTCCCTCATCGTCTCTTCAGAAGCCTTGTCTATTTCTTGCACGACCCTTGCTTCTGCTTTGTTTCTCTAAGCTCTAGTTTTCACCCCTTGTTCTTGATCCATTTCTTGCAACGCCACCAATTTAGCTTCTGGACTTGGGCTAAAAGATGGGTTGGCATTGAGTTCTTGATTTTCTTCTTCTCTCTGTTGTGAAACAGGTTTAAACTCTAGAGCATAGTTTGGGGTTTTCGTTTTGGTCCATGGTTGTGTAGGGAAACATCTCCATGAAGTTGACCAAGATCACTTAGTGGAGTGGCATGAATCTGGGAAAATGGGTCGACTTCAAAAAATCATCCCTTTTCTTTAATTGGGCTGATTTGCGAAAATAAATCGACTTCAAAAAGTTGACCATTTTTAAGTGGACTATGTTTAAAAAGTTGGGCAACTTCAAGTTGACCATTTTCCAGAAATTGATCTACTTTATGAACGTGGTCATTCTTACAAAGTTGGTCAAGTTTTTTAGTCACTTGCCCATCTTTCACGTCGACTTCATTAACTTGATCATTTTTTTTAAATTGTCCAATTTCATTAGGTAGAAAAAATCGTCTAAATTGCCCATGATGATGGGTTTGAAAAAATCATCCTATTTCCCCAGGAGCATTACACATACTCGGGTCATCCGTCTCAAATAAGTGCGAGTGTACAGGAGAAGATTGGATACTTGGATACTTAAGAGTGTTGCTCTCCTCTCTCTTACTTGAATGAATTGCTTATTGTTTTCCCTTATTTACAGAGATAACATTGACGTGGTAGGATGGAGCTGATCCACTTGTAGAAGCCTTCTACTTTGGACAGCCCTTCAAATAATGATCCATTGTATCCGCGCAATACCTACAAGATGGAGACCCTTCTGGAAGGGACCATTTTCCTCAAAAATGCCCATATTCGCCACATCTGTAGCACATTATAGGACGAGCTGGTCTTCTAAATGGAGGTTTCCTTTCATTAGAAGAGTTTACATGAGTAGTGGTATACATGCTTTCAACTTGAAATCTTGGAGTTGGTAATAGAGGCTGATGTACAAATACACTTCGTGACGTCCAATTTGCTTGCATAGCCTTGAGAAAATAGCAATCCTTTGCTTCATGGCCTGGTTTTCCACAAAATTGACAGACTAACCTCTCCAGACAATCTTGAGAAGAATGTCCAGATTTCTTCCATATTGTGCACCAAATAGATGTTTTTACCTCTTTCTGCATTCTAAGCTCCTCCGACTCTTGTCATAGAAGAGTTAGCGCTTCATTCCTTCCTTGCCAAGCAACCTTTTCCTCTTGCAAGGTTTTTTGTAACTTCAAGGCTTCTAAATCTCTTCTTAGTTGTGCGAGAGGATCAATTGTGAATTCATCCGCACCTTCATGTTCTTTGAATTGGAGTCTTGCTGCTTCGATCCTCGAGGTTGTGGCTTCAAATTCTTCAAACGATGCATAAGCTTGTAGTAGCTCTCTAAGCTTTTGCTGAGAAGTTTTTGTTAGAGCCTTCTCTACCCATTTCTTGACTAGAAAATCCCAAGGATTGTGAGGAAGACGAGAAACTAACGACTTCACTCTGGTCATCAATTCAAAGAATGCCTCTCCCTTTTGTAGTTTAAGATTTTCCAATTGATCAAGAATGCGTTTTGTGGAGTTACCTAGGGTAAGCGTAGTTGTGAAGGCAGTTTTAAGAGCATCCTAGGTGGTGAAGTGTGCTTCATCGTGTTGATTGTACCATCGATCTGCAAGCCCTTCAAGAGTGGCTGAAAACAAGGCAAGGAAGGCATCTTCTCACTGATGTAAACTCCTACTCTTACATAGGGAGAGAAACCTTCTAACATGATCGTCCACATCCTCATGAGGAGCTACCTTGAAGGAAGGAAATTTAATGTTGATCGGAGAGAGCAAGTTAGTCAAATCATCCCCCATCACCGCAGGTTGTGGTCCTTGGTTGTTTGCCATGTCTGTTGAAGGAGGCGTTGAGTGCTGATCCGATCCGCATTCTGGAAACTTCTTTCTTGGTCCACTTTTCCTGCGCCATCACTATCTTCCAAATTCTGGTATTCGACGCCATCCACCGTCCATGATCCTGGTGCAAGTGGCTGAAAATTTAGACCATGTACAGATTTGGGAAATTTAGTCGATTTTTTTCAAGTGAAATAGTAGACTAAATCAAAAGTAGACCATTTTCTTGAAAGAAAATAGACTTAGACTACTTTTGAAGTAAGTAAACTAATTTCATAAAAATGGTGACCTTTTGAGATAAGTCGACTAACTTGTAAAAAAATGACTAAAAATATAGACTACTTTAAGAAATTGGTCAACTTAGGAATTTAGACTACTTAGAGAATTGGTGAACTAGGAAATTAGGCAACTTAGGAAATTGGTGAAATGGAAAAATAGACAACTTAGGAAATTGGTGAAATGGGAAATTAGGCAACTCACTAAATTAGTGAAATGGGAAAATAGGCAACTTAGGAAATTGGTGAAATGGGAAATTAGGCAACTTAGGAAATTGGTGAAATGGGAAAATAGTCAACATAGGAAATTGGTGAAATGGAAAATTAAGCAACTTAGGAAATTGGTGAAATGGGAAATTGGGCAACTTAGGAAATTGGTGAAATGAGAAATTGGTGAAGTACGAAATTATGAGACTTAAGAGATTGGGAATTCTGCCTCCTTCACGAACTGATGAGTTGGATCCCCTTTTCTTCATTTTATTGCTCTTTGCTTCTTCTTCTTCTTCTTCTTCTTCTTCTTCTTCTCCACTTACTCGAAATGGAGGTAACTTTTCTTGTACTTTGCTTCTGCATCTCGAAAAGCAAAACATAAAATACATTATTTTAAGGATGTATCAAAGTACCCTGCTAGAGTGAGTATGGTGGTCCGAGAGGCCATTCCCTTGAGGTGATGGCCACTCGCATGGCTGCAAGTTCCCATGCTTAGGAGTGAGCACGTTTGAATCTATGGCTAGGAGGTGACTCTGATGTCCAGCCTTTTATATTTGTGGATATGGCTTGCATTTTGTCTTGTTAGCAAGGAGGATCTTGGTATTGCACAGTGAGCTGCTAACACTCAACCTTCACCACCTTCTCTGCTACGAATGAATAAATAAATTGCACCTAATATGCCTTCATGCTCTTAAAATTATCACATGCAGTATTCAAAGTTTGAATTTAGAAATCCAAGAAGAACATCTAAAGGAAAATACCAAAGCTCAAAAAGGAGCATGCAAGAAGAGAAGTCAAACAAAGGGAGGGAGTTCATAATTGAGCCACCTCAGTAGAAAGTAGATGACATCAAGCATACGTGGAGGCTCTCAATCGAAGGTAGCTGATTCTCAAGTTCTCAACCCTCTCTACACATGCCTATTCCTTCCATCATAAATACAAAAACAATCCTCAAGAATACCTTCCAATCATTATGGCTCTACAAACTCTTGAGGATAGATAGCACATTTAGGAGTGAAGTTTTAGGCATTATACAGAACCTTCCCTAATCTTCTAACTTTAATCTACATGGCAGCATGCGAAATCCCATCAACATTCATTTTCGAATAGGTGATTGTATGTGGGCTAAGCTGAATATCCCTTTGATAGGTAATAAAAGCCCAAGTCTCACCCATCTATTATACAAAAACTCTCATTGGTGTTATAGTAGATGGAGGATCAAGCATTAATATG
Organism: Ceratopteris richardii; assembly: GCA_020310875.1. Lineage (NCBI taxonomy): Eukaryota > Viridiplantae > Streptophyta > Polypodiopsida > Polypodiales > Pteridaceae > Ceratopteris > Ceratopteris richardii. The sequence continues at coordinate 17,289,067 of CM035433.1, read as the reverse complement.
AGACCATAATATATGCTTCAACTTTTGGGACCAAAATTACTAAAGATGCACGATTAGCTATGACCTTAGTGGATCAAAGGAAGATCCAACCCCTTGGAGTGGTAGAACAAGTCTCATCATACAAGATCTAACCTTTCTCTTGGATTAGTGATTAGTCTTCTTCAAGTCAAAGGCAAGTTCCTTGTCATCAAAACAATGGCTATGCCACAACAAAGCCATGGACACTTGGTGGGTCGTTACATCAAATACCACAATAAGTCAACCTTTTCTTGAAGATGTAAATACAATGGTAAGTGCTTCTCAAGTAGTCTCCATTGAGATGGAAATGCAAAGCAACAATAATGTGAGCTAGAAGACATGGAGGAGAAAGATCTATTAGATTGCTTGGAGGTTTCCACATCTTTACCTTTTTTTGCTACCCAAAACGAAAAGGAAGCAAAAAGTGAAGATTCTCTCCAATTATGCAATAAAGAAAGAATCAAACACTGAAAAGTTGATTACAAGGACAAGTTCAAGTTCAACAACAAACACAACAATAAGGAAGGAAGAAAAGATATCTTCTGCACAAATCATATCAAGTACTACATTCATTGGGAATCGGCCTTTCAACCACTTGCATCCATGTGGTCTTCCTCTTCTCTTCGATTGGACCCTAATCTTGGTAATGATCTTCTCTCCTATGCGTACTACCCTCCCCTATCCCTTTATAACCTCTTTATATCTAAGTTATATATCCACTTCCATACACATTGATCTAATCCACATCATGCAATCTATCAAAGACCTATTCACTCAAGGATTAACCATTCTAGAGTGAACCTAAGCTCCCACTTTTAACTATCTCCTCATAGAGGCATGTGATTTGCCAAGATCTTGGGACAATATGGCATTGAATAGGATAGTATGAACCATCTTTTATCTACAACTTCCTTCTAGCTCTTCTTCATAAATAACCTTTCACCTCTCTATTACTCCACATTTCTTCAAATTCTTCCAATATTTCATTGCAATTGCATTAGCCTTGCACCTTGACTATGTTAGCTTTTCTTCTATAGCAATCACCATATCTAGTCTTGTTGGTACAAAGTCCAAGCTCACACATTTGGCTTGAAGTTCATAAACATATGAAGCTCCATGGAAACCATTGCTAGGAGAATTTTATCCTTTTACATTTGTAAAAGTCATTTTTTGACTTGAGAGAATATTTGTAATCACCTACCAAACACTCGTTGACTTATTTCTACTTCGTTGAGGGAATATTTCCTAGATTGAAGGACTACTTTTAGAGAGAGCCAAAAGTTGAATTCAAATTCAAATTTGAATGAAGCCCTTATAAAATGTAGCATGTAAAAGTCGCAAGTAGAAGTCTCAATTCCCGACTTCTCCATTGACATTTTGTAAGAGTATGAGGTCTACATTGTAGCCTACACTACTCTCCATCATTAGCTACACAGAAGAGCAAGAAGATTCTCTTTTGATCATGAACATGACTTCAAAACCAAGTATAAATGATGATTATCTCTTCTACATTGACTCAGGATGCTCAAACCATGTGGAAGGCAATGTAGCTCTTCTATCTGACCTTGAGGATTCAAAGGATAAGCATCAGGTACAAACAGGTGATGACACAAAGCACTCAGTGATTAAAGTAGGGAATGTTAAGACCTCTCATGGAAACAAGACTGTTGAATAGGGTACTATATGTACCTATAATTACCAAGAATTTGATGAGTGTTGGACAGATTGTGGAAAAGGGTTTGCAGGTTAGATTTAACCAATATGGAGCATTTGTGGAGGATCCCAGCATGGGTTCAAGAGAATTGCCAAAGGAGAAAAGAGAGGTAGATTATTCACTTTTGAACTTGAGGATACAAGGAACATTGCACTTTATAGTTATAAAGATCAAACATTATCAGAGCTTGAAATTTGGCATAAAAGATTAGGGCATGTTGGTGAAAGAACCTTGAAACAAATATGTAGAGACCAATGTGTGCTTGGGATACCTAATGTATCCAAGCAACACATGATTTATAAATGTGGTGCTTGTCAGTTTGGAAAGTCTCACAGGTTACCCTTCTCAAGGAAAGGCTACATGTATGAGGACTACCTAGAGCTTGTCCATACAGATGTATGGGGATCAAGTAAGGATCCCTCAATCTCTGGATCAAGGTATTATGTATCTTTCACTGATGATTACAGTAGATGGACTGTATTGTACTTTATGAAGCACAAAGATGAAGTATTCAATTGCTTTAAAAAGTATCTTGCACTTGTTGAGAACCAAACAGGGAGAAACCTAAAGAGATTAAGGTCACATGGAGGAGGTGAGTACTTCTCAAATGAGTTTGATGCATTCTTGCAGGACAGAGGAATCAAGAGAGAAATTACAACAAGGTATACCCTTGAGCAAAATGGGGTGGCAGAGAGGAGAAATAGATTAATTGTTGAAACAACTAGGTCAATGTTAAATGAGAAAAAATTACCTAACTACTTGTGGGCAGAGAATGTATCCACTGCTACTTATCTTGTAAACAGGTTGCCATCCAAATCTCTTGATGGGATGACCCCATATGAAGCATGGCATGATAGAAGACCTTCACTTGATCATTGAAGGATCTTTGGATGTGTAGCTTATGTGCATATTCCCTCTCAGATAAGAGGTAAGCTAGACCCTAAGGCAGAGAAGTGCATCTTCATAGGGTATGACTTGAATCAGAAAGGCTACAGGTTCTACAATCCTTCAAACAAGGGATTCATGGTCAGTAGAGACGTTGTCTTTGATGAGAATGATTCTTGGTTTGATAGTGAATGCAGGAAAGTAAAGCTACCTTATGACTTGGAAGAGGAGTTTCCAAGCCTCACTAAGGAGGAGCCTACTCAGAATGAAGATATCATCAGATGATGAGGACATCATCAATCTAGAAGAGTTCAAGGCATGGAAGTCCAAAGGCAAAGTCAAGATGAAGAAGTTGGAGGATATACCTGAATCATCCAACCAAGCAATCAGAAGATCTCAAAGGGAGAGCAAGAAGCCAATCAGATATGGGTATGACACTTCCCTAGTTACTAAGCACTCTGTTTATCTTGCAAAAGACTTGTCATTTGAAGAGCCAGCATCATATGAAGAGGCAAAGACTAAGGCAGAATGGAAGGAAGCTATGGATGAGGAAATTGAAGCAAAACTCAAGGAGAGTGATACTTGGGAACTAGTACCAAAGGAGTCTATGAAGGTAATTGGTTCTAGATGGATCTATAAGATCAAAAGGAATTCTGGTGGATCAATAAGCAGGTACAAAGCTAGACTTTTGGCTAAGGGTTTTGCACAAACCCAAGGAGTTGATTATGAAGAAACCTTCTCTCGTGTGGCCAAAATGCCAACCATCAGGGTATTGGTAAGTGTGGTTGCATCAAAGAATTGGAACATGTGTCACTTGGATGTAAAAAATGCATTTCTAACTGGATGGATTTCAGAGGAGGTGTATATGTCTCAACCTCCTCGCTATGAGGATCCAAACAAGGTAACATATGTATGTAAATTAAACAAAGCTCTTTATGGATTGAAGCACGCACCTAGGGCATGGAACCATAGGTTGACTACATACCTTCAGGATCAAGGTTTTGTCATGAGTAAAGCAGATACTTCTCTGTTCATCAAGAGAAGTAATTCAGAGGTAATATACCTATGTGTATATGTTGATGATATCATACTTACAGGTAATGATGCTAATGGCATCAAGCAGATCAAAAATCAGACGATGGAGTTCAAAATTAGTGACCTTGGATCACTAAAATACTTTCTAGGACTTGAGTTAGTCTATACTAACTCTGGAATTTACATTCCTCAGAGAAAGTATATACAGGATATGTTAAAGAAGTTTCATTTGCAGGATGCCAAAGTTGCAAGTACTCCAATGGAGGTAAACCTAAAATTAAGTGCTCATGAAGGTGATGTACTTCAGAACATTGCAGGTTACCAAAGCATAGTGGGAAGCTTGAACTATGCTACATTGATAAGGATTGACATTGCTTATGGAGTAAGTGTTCTAAGTCAGTTTATGCACAAGCCTAGGGCACCTCACTTGGAGGCTTCCAAAAGAATCTTGAAGTACCTTAAGGGTACTCAACATCATGGATTGTATTTCCCTTATACATTAGACTTGGACATCAAGATATATTCAGATGCAGATTGGGCAGGATGCAAAGATGATAGAAGGAGTACCTCAGGATACCTATCCTTTGCAGGTGATAAACGAATATCATGGTCTTCAAAGAAGCAACCTACTGTTGCTTTATCTTCTATAGAGGCAGAGTATAAAGGATTGCCCAATGCTACTCAAGAGGCCATATGGATCAGATTGTTATATACAAAATTGGGTTTGCATACTATATCTCCAATGATCTTGGAGACAATACAAGCTCACTACATCTTGCAGCAAATCCCATTTATCATGCTAGGACCAAGCATATAGAGGTCCACTATCATTATGTGAGAGAGAAGCTATTGAGCAAGGATATTCAGTTGGCATATATATCAACTAATATGCGATGTGCAGACTTGTTAACTAAATCATTAGATGGTACAAAACTTTGCAGGTTTAAATCAATGATTGGATTGCAAGATATTCATGAAGATTGAAGATGAAGACCAAGCCAGAATGTTTGGCTTGAGGGGGAGTTGTTGGTGCAAAGTCCAAGCTCATAGATTTGGCTTGAAGTTCATAAACATATGAAGCTCCATGGAAACCATTGCTAGGAGAATTTTATCCTTTTACATTTGTAAAAGTCATTTTTTGACTTGAGAGAATATTTGTAATCACCTACCAAAAACTCGTGGACTTGTTAGATAGAAAAGTAACTACTTCGTTGAGGGAATATTTCCTACATTGAAGGACTACTTTTAAAGAGAGCCAAAAGTTGAATTCAAATTCAAATTTGAATGAAGCACTTATAAAATGTAGCATGTAAAAGTCGCAGGTAGAAGTCTCAATTCCCGACTTCTCCATTGCCATTTTGTAAGAGTGTGAGGTCTACATTGTAGCCTACACTACTCTCCATCATTAGGCTATGATTGTCAAGAATATGATCTTGTACAACATTGTTCATTATATTATCTACATTGTTCATCTCTCTGTTATAGTCATTCACAACTGTCAACTTGTGCTGCTCATATTTCAGTCAATTCTCCACCATTTTCAATGATCTATAGCTTGTCCGAATCAGCTCCAAGTTATCTACATGCTCACAAGTTTTGAAGGAAACCCATTCAGCCAATTTGGAGAAAAGCGCGTCGAAGCAATCACTGGTCAAACTCTACAGAGGTCCTAAAAAATCGGGGGTAACGATTCAATTGTTAAATTGATTGCTCTGTGTATAGTTCATCATTTCAAGTGGTTCCACTTGGAATCATTAGATTACTAAGCTAATTAGATACCCCTAAAAGGAATTTTTCTAATTCCTTCGGTATTGGTAGCACTGAGCATAACAAGAAGCAGGTGTGTAATCAAAAATAGAAGGTTTTCATTGATTCTTCTATTTGGAAGTAGTGTGTTTTGATCCAATCTTTTCTCACATCATTTCCAAAGTACATAGGCACTTGTATAGTGTCATTGGATAGCTAAGAGGGCCCACAACTCAACTCTGAAGCTACAAGGTGCTCAACTCTGAAGCTACAAGGTGCTGGTACTAAGCATGATTTGGTAGTACCTACTCATTTCTTGGAATATCCATCCATCTATCCCAACAAGTCTTGGCATTAATCTATCTTTTCAATCTCGATAGATCACCCTTGCTCAAATAATAACTCTCAACCCTCACTACCTTGCACCCCTCTAGGTTGACTTACTAGTTTCTAATACTTGACTAGTCCTCATTTGGTTGATGCTTCTTGACAACTCTATAATGAACGAGATTCAAGCTCTTGTAATGAATGTTCAAGTAAAAGGGCATACTATGGTGGAGACAATGGATATAAATTTTGTAGAAGAATGTTATGTGTGTGAGTTCTCTTGTCAACATGTAAGACAAGTCCGATGCATTCACCAAAACACAGAAGTGTATTAAAGGATCTAGCGGCTAGCCATGAGAATGTTCCATCCCATCAAGACGTATGTTCATTCTCATGCAAACCTTCTCCACATATCTTAAAACTTCACTCCTCCCCGAGACGGAGTTTACTAGTGATGAGCAAACTATAACCTACCTTTTTCAATCTAAGAAGCAAAATATATTTCTTATGAAACATAGAAAGGCTCCCCACAAATTGACCATTGTCGAACGAATGCCCAACTCAAGCAAATGGTTGACCAAACACCCAACTTGGAAAAATGGTTGACAAAATGCCCAACTTGGACAAATGGTCAACCGTCAACCAAATGCCCAACTTGGATAAACGATTGACCAAATGGCCAACTTGGACACATGATCGATTATGTTGGACAAATGACCAACTTAAGCAAAATGGACACAAAAAGGACAAGCAATTTGGATACCAAAATGGATGAGCAAATTGGACAACCAAAATGGACAAATCAGATGACAAAAAGAAGTTGGATGATTAATGAAATAAAAAAACAAATTGTTAAACAAACAAAAGAAGAAATTGGACAACTAAGTGGACATCTAAAAAGACATCTGCAAGCAATACAAGATTTTTCAAGCCAACTACCGAGAGCTAGTGCAGTGCTAGAAAAAATCAAGCTATCCTTTGGAATACCTAGGCAATCTCTACCAAAATCCCACAGCCTACTTCACAAATATCCATGTGCCCTATATACTGCAAATATATCTGCATTTTCAATTACAATTTATGCACAAAATAATAAAGTTCATTTCTTTGAAAGATGGGTAAAGCTTCAAATGAATCTATCATTGATTCGCAGTATCAGATCTGTACAAAAACAAGACGTGGAAGATAAAGAAACAATAGCAAAATCGATACCTTGTCTGTTGTCACATTGTCGAAAACATTTACAGTTCCAGCATAAAATAGTGTCAACTGAGTAGAAAGCCTATCCGAACAGCAGTTTGATGGATCAATTCTAACAAAAAACAATCAAAACAGAGGAAAACCAATACATGGTTAGATATGATTCTCTCAGTGATTGTCAAACGAAAAGGATAGAAATTTAATTATAGCAGTATCCACCAACCCTAAACAGCTTCCACCAGCCCCTGTGTTCAAGACAGGTAATGAACCAAGATAATCAGAATCAGTTGGATAATTTTCCTTTCCTGCATCATAAATACAATAGCATTTTCTAAATCTTAGCAAAAAATCGTCATGATTAACCAGCAACGATCATCCATTGAAGTAACAAGAGGAACAAAGAAGAAGAACCAGAACAGAAAATACTGAACAGCCAAATAAAAGGTTTCAAGATGTGAATATAAGTTTTCTGACTTGCAACCGAAAATTTGTGACTAAAACAGCAAAAGAATGTGGAGTCATACCCTCATCTTGTAGAGAGATGGCTATCATGTGAATTGGAGCGGGGCAGTTGCGTGGGCAGTCCCTTGTAATAATGGCTTTTGGCATCAGGGCAATGTTGACAGGGTGGTGCACCCTCAGGTAGAGAGAGCTTACTTTGAATATGCCCATACTCACCACATCGATAACACATGAACAGTCTGGTGTACTTTGGTTAGTATGAGCAGTTATGATCCTTGTTGTGTGAATTTGATGTGCTAGCATAAATAAAAAGTGTAATGGGACCTGTGAAGTACCTCTTTGTTGAGTGCCCTTGAGGTAGTAGAAATCGCGAGCCTCATGACCATTTTTCCCACAAAATTGGCAACTCAGTCTATTTGGGCAGTCCAAGTTAGAAAGACCACTGTTGTTTCTTATCGTACACCATACTTGCCTACGGAGCTCCTGAGCAGTCCGCAACTCCTCCACTTCCCATAAAGTTGCACTAGTAGGTCGTCGTTTTGTCATGCGGGTGGTGAGGTAATCTTCTTTTTGGGATGGCTCTGCTGTATTTTTAGTGCTTCTAATTCCTTCCTAAGTTGCTCAATGGGGTCCAAGGAGGTGGTGCAAGTAGGTTGACTACCTCCCTCAACATGTACTCTTGCCTCTTCTATGTGTGAAATGGCTTCCACGAAATCCTCCAATGTAGTGTCCAACCTTAGAGACTCTCATAGCTTTTGTTGAGAAGACCCTGGCAATCCATTTCTTCACCAAGAAGTGGCGAGGGGCATGTCACACGCGAGTAACAAGAGCTTTTGCACACATATAGAGTTCATGAAAGGATTCACGTGGTTGGAGCCTTAAGTTTTCGAGTTGGTCCAAAGCCCATTCTGATGAGTTGTTAGGACAAAATGTCTAGAAGTAGCAGACTTCAATGCTTCCCAAGCGGAAAAGTGGCTTATCTTGGAGCGTGATGGCCTAAGGTATGGATTCATGAGACTTTATATGCCCTGAACCATGAGAGTGCTCATGCCACTTTCTGGTCCGAGATCACTGAGGCTATTCCTTGTGCTGATACTTGATGTGTTGCGGGAGACTTCAACATGATTGAGGCTCTTGAGGATCGCCAAGGGGGTAGTCAAACTATTGTGCATGGCTCTGAGCTTGCGGCTTGGGAGCGACTTTGTATGACCTTGACGTTGCGTGATGTATGGCACACTAAGGGTTTTATCCATGAGAAGGGCACCGTTCATTTCTCTTGCTCTAAGAGGTGGATTGGAAGGATGAACATGTCCACGATTGATCGCATGTATGTCCGTGATGTATTGGCTGATTCTCGTGGTAGGACATGTATTTTGAAAGGTTCCTCCTTTTCAAATCATGCCCTTGTGGTTGTCTCCTTTGTGGAGCATGACACTAGAGGTCCTATGGTACTACGCATTCTTGGGAAGGTTCAGCTTGATGGGAATCTGTATGACAGATCGAGATGATTTGGTCCCAACTGTCTTGGGACAAGGGATGATGGGCTGGATCCCTCACGACTAGTCTTAAGCACGTTAGTTTGTTTTTACAAGAGGGGTGCGGGCAATCGCTTGCTCGTACTCGGGAGAGTGAGCATTGCCTTCACAGGAGTATTGCCTCTCTCCAACGGCTCTTAGAGCATAGTCCTCATTGCGATTGGATTGGCTTGTAGCTCGCCAAGGCGCAGTAGGAGCTGCGGGAGGTTGAGGACAGGAGATATGCCTTCTTCCATCATAGGCAAGCCTCGCACTCGACTGAGGTTGGTGATCATATGTCAGAGGAGTTTTTCTCCGTGGTCAAGCCACGGCACACGTGTAGCGGGCTCAGGTTGCTTCGGCCAAATGGTTTGTGTGTTGCTGCACCTCGGGAGATGAGGGAGATTGCTATCGGGTTTTATCGTACCCTTTTGTCGGTTGAGGCCCCCTTCGAGACCTAGAAGGAGAGCCGTCATGTTTTACAGCATGCGCCATGTTATGTGACTCAGGAGATGCAATGTTATGTGACTGAGGAGATGTTATGTGACTGAAGAGATGTTATGTGATTGAGGAGATGCAAGCTTGGCTTTTGGACCCGTTTACTGCGAGCTTCTTGATGGAGTTCATGGAATCGCTCGGGACAGTTGTCCCCATGACTATGGTCTTTCTCCCGGTTTTTTTCTCAGATATTGGGGGCTTGTTGGATATGGGATCCGGCTTGCCTTCTAGGGGGTCATGGAGGGTGGCCACCTCCCTCCCTTGCTTGTTGAGGGTCCTAATTTTCTCATCCCCAAGGAAGGGAGGAAGTTGCATGATATCAGATACTAGCGCTCGATCACGCTTCTCAACTCTGCCTACAAGATTGTTGCGAAGGCTTTGAGTTTGAGATTGTGGCCACTTCTGGAGTCCCTAATCCACCCGACTCATACTAGGTTTGTTAAGGGTCGTAGTATCCTTATATCTTCACCTTCTCGAAAGCTAGCTCCCTGGCAAGGATGCGTGGTGAGCCTCTGGCTGTCCTACTGTTGGATTTTGAGAAAGCCTATGATTGGGTTGATTGGACCTTTCGCAAGGACATTATGCATTATATGGGCTTTCCTGCTCACTGGATGAGGGGCACTGCCTCCCTCTACCGTTCCGCCCATAGTCACTTCTTGGTTGCAGGAGGTCAGGGAGAGAGATTCTATATCTCAAGGTCAGTTCTACAAGGTTGCCCCTTGGCTCCCACTCTGTTTCTATGCTTTGTTGAGGCCATGAGCGGTTTCTTGACTCCTTAAGACACTGGGCTGCAAGGTATCAGGCTCCTGGTTAGGGATGAGTATCTATTGTACTGGGTTCCTGATGACGCTTCCATTTACCTACAGGGCTGGCAGGCCAATTTGGTAAGATTTCAACATGCTCTGGATAGATTTTGTGATGCATCGCATGCCAAGATTAATTGGCTAAAGTCATGTGGTTTTTGGATTGGTTCAGTTGATTTGCCTAGGTGGCTCCCTTGTGGGCAGTGGATTCCCCCTGGCATGGCAGTTAGGTACCATGGGTGCCATATTGGTCTCGATCTTGTGCATGAGCACCAGATATCTCCCCTTCTTCTAGCCATCGGGAGGAAGTTTCTTCATTGGAAGTCTACTCATTTATCTCTAGCTGGGTGGGTTGTGGTGGCGAACCAGGTTCTCTTGGCTACAATGTGGTATGTCACCTCCTGTCGGATCGTCTCCGAGTTCCAGTATCAGCCAGATTCAATGGCTAATAAGGAATTTTTTATGGTATGGTCCGGATGGCAGCCCTTCTTGGGCTAAAGTTGCTTGGAAGCTCCTCACACTTCCTCTGGAGCACGGTGGTATGGGGATCATTGACCCTACTTGTCAAAGAAGAGCTCTGCTGGGAAAGTTTATTGTGTGTGACCTTCTTCTTGGCCCTCAGCCATGGAAGGATTTTCTTTGGCAATGGTTGGACCTCTTTGCTCCTTCCACTGGTGGGCGATGGTAGCCTAAGATCATATAGATTTTTGCTAAGATGAGGCATACGGGCTTCTCACGATGCTAAGAGGACTAGTATGCTTGCAGTATCTTGAGGTCTTGGGAACATCTCAATCCCTCTCTTGTGCAGCTCTCTCCCTCTTGTACCGAGGAGCACCTCCTGCAGCCTATTACTTGAAACCCCCTCATCCGCTCTGAGAGAGGGTTCATGGTTGGTTCCCGCCCGCATGTTTCCTGGGGAAGTGTGGCTGACTAGCTCAGTTTTCATAGTCTACATGTGGCGCATCAACAAGACATGTATGAGGATGCGTGGTGCATCACAGATGATTAGGGATGTTGAGGCTTTGATTTCGAGGGACCGGGGGACTCAAGTTGATCCCCAACTACAGGCGGCTTGGCTTAGCACCTTCACTCGGACTCAGGTTTTGATTGCTGCCTGCGGCACCTACCAGGATGGGATTCTCTTCTTCGAGATTGGCGACAAGAGGCGGATGATTCATTTGCTGGTGGAGCCTGAGTTCATCGCGGATTGTACCTTTCAACAGATTCGAGTGGTTGGCACACGAGGTGGGGACTAGCATATCAATCCTGACCTGGTGGACATTGAGGCTTCCTCGTTGGCACCTTCAGGTCATGGAGGCTCGCCCACTTTCTCGCCTTCTTTTGGACCCGGGGAAGTGGCAGTGGCGCGATCCCCTCTCCTCGGCACAAGATCCATCCATCCGGCAAAGATGCTTGAGCCCACCACGCGTATACCATGGCCTGACTAACGAGAAAAACTCTTCGAACATACGATCACCAACTTGGGTCCAATGCGAGGCCTATCTATGATGGAACAACACAAACTGCTTGTACTCCATCTCCCGCAGCTCCCTGCACATAGGCAAGCTAAGAGCCAATCCACTCACAATCAACACAACGCACCAAGAAATGCTGAAGGGAGGCAATGCTCCTGTGCAAGCAATGCTCGTTCTCCCAAATACAAGCCCACTGTTTGCTCTCCTCATGCAAAAACAGACTAACCTTTTGTAATCCAATCGCAAGGGACTAAGCCCGACATCCCTAGGCCGAAGAAAGCTTGGGCCATATCATCTCAATCTGATCAATCAGACTCCCATCAAATTGAATCTATTGAGGAATGTGCAACACCATGGGCCCTCTGGTGTCCTCCTCAAAGGAGACAACCACAGGGGTATGATCAAAAAAGCAGGAACCCTCCATAATACATGTCCTACCACCACAATCAACCAATACATCACTGACATACAAGCGATCAATCCTGGACACGTTCCTCCCTCTGATCCATCTCTCGGAATGGGGAAGGCTTCCCTTCTCACAGATAAAACCCTCAATGCGCCGTACATCACGCAACCACAATTTCATACAAAGCTGCTCCCAAGCTGCAAGCTCAGGGCCATGCACAATAGTCTGACTACCCCCGGCGATCCTCCGGAGCCTCAATCATGTTGAAGTCTCCCGTAACGCACCAGGCATCAGCACATGGAATAGCATCAGTGAACTCGGACCGGAAAGTGGCACAAGCACTCTCATGGTTCGAGGCATAAAGATTCATTAATCCATATCTAAGGCCCCCACGCTCCAAGATCAGCCAAATGGCCATGCAGAGGATAATTTGGATAATTTCCCCTCCATCCAACATTGTAGACTTCACGACTCCCCCATAGAAATGCATACCACCCTAGGAGCCGTTGGGCTTGTATCCAACAAACCAAAAGACCTCCCCATGCCTCTGCAAAAGCAATCTACTGCGGCATACGGCCCAAGGACAGATGGTGCTTCTTGAGCATAAGAACATCAATGGACCCGCCAACCAAGCACTGGAAGAGTTCGTGTTGAAGGCGAGCCATGTGGCACAATAACTTAGGCCTTCCCAGTCCCTAAACATTGCATGAAAGAACCCTCATGGAGGCGAGGAAAACCAAGATGCTGCAGCAATAGCAACGTGGGCCAACTTCGAGACTGGTATGGATGGGGAGTAATCCGAGTCTAGCCATCCCCGATAGTGGGCCAACTGAGCCAAGTGGACTCACTTGACGCTTATGCTTGCTCCTCCCCGAGCTCCTCATGAATGTACAAATAGTGAGGTGAAGTCTGAGAATCCACAATCACATATGAAATAAGCTTGCTCTCCTCAATACCATGAATGAAGAGAAACTGAGCGGAGTCCCAAGCCTTGATGAACAAGTTAGTGAGATCCTGCTCCCCAAGGTCATGGCAGAACTTGGTGACCTATGCTTGGACAAAACCCAGTGCCTCCCCAAGATACCAATCAAGCTATGTGGCCCCGCAAAGAGGAAACAAAAACACAACTGCGGACTCTAGGGTTGTTTGACTACGAGACGCAAGGGCCACAAATTGTTCAATTTCTGATGCAAATGTACATAATGCACTTATTGATAAGAGAGCAAACAATGATGAAGCTAAAATCATGCCAACATGGCTGAGCATACTTTGAGAGACAACAAATTAGATGCAACTTTTGCCTCATCATACTCATTAATGTTTTCATGGTGCTTTTTTTGTAGTAGATTTCTATAATCATTGTTTCTATCCTTTATGATAAGAATGATTAGTTTTCCTTTATGAAGAACAAAATTAAAAAAATTGAATGGTGGCTATGCAATCGATTGCAATGCTATCATAAAGAATAGTACCTGTTTTTGTGTGATTTGCCCCTTGACCGAAAAAATAATTGGCACTAAGTGGATCGATAAGCTAAAATGCAAGCATGCTTCTACAATTCATCATTGTACGGTTAGGTTTGTAGCCAAATTACACTCAGCAAGAGAACATTGACTTTGAGGAAATGTTTGCTTTCTTGTGCCATAAAAAAATTGTTCATAGCATTTGTGCATTGCAACTAGCAGTGATTGGAATGTTCATTAATTCAATATTGAAACTACATTCTTAAATGAAGATTTAAATAAAGAAGGTATGTATTTCAATCATAGGCATGTAATTCAAACATATGGTTTGATGCAAAAATGAAAAAAAAAAAGTTTGCAAATTAAAGAAGGCATTGTATAACTTGAAGCAAACACCACATACTCGATAGAAAAAATATATCCACTTATTAGCACATGGATTTCATAATATTCCAACAAAAAGTAGCTTATATATGTGAAGTCGATAGATGATATGTTTTTAATCATTGTCGATAATGTGTATAACATGTTTCTATTCATCAGAATGAGATACATACTATTGAGTTTAAAGTCGATATGCATGCCTCTTTTGAAATGTCAAATCTTAAGCTTTCACATCATTATTTGAGCATTCAATTTTTACAAATTGAGAGGCATTGCTTTGTGCCAAAATAAATACATTGTTACTTGATTACAATGTTTTAACCTCAAGGATTGTAAACCCATTACATCCCATGTAGACACATTTATGAACGAATCTTCATGATGCTCAAGGTACATTTGATATTGGTCTCTATCAACAAGTTGTTGAATGTTTGATTTATGTATGCATTCTCCCTCAAAAATAAGAGGACTTAATCATTAGTCAAATATCAAACATTGACAAGTGATTAAACATATCTTTCACTAAAATGATAATTGAGAACTTGAGTTTTTGTATCCGAAAAGGAATAATTTACACAATATTTACATAACATTTTTTTTTTACTCTCACTCAGCTTGATATTATAGCATTTGTGTCTTCACAAATGGATTTTGCTTCATGCTTGGTATCTCATGTATAACTTGATTGAGCAAGATGCAGTCTATTTTGATCATTTTTAGATGAGAGGTTGAATATAGAAAAGCTTTCTCACTTGTGATTGAATATGTTGCTAAGACTTCTTATGGATAATGAGTGTTAGTAAAACTTTTGTCATCATCATCTTTACTAATGATTGAAATACTATGACAATTGTGAAGAATTCAATGTTCCATGCTCACACAAGTACATTGAGATGCACTATCATTATATCAAAGAGAAAGTCTTTGATAAGAAAATGATCAATTCGATGTATGTTCCTCCACAATCTAACTTGGCAGATCTTCTTACAAAAGTCTTCTTCAAAAGAAATGCTTTTTGCAAAGCTTTAAATTTACTTCTTTAATCGAGTTGTCCAGAGCCACATAATTTAGCACACTTCTTTATATGCAAATGCGAAGGCCTTGTTCATCAAATCACTCTCAAGAGAAAATTGTTAATATTTCTTCATAGTGATATGCATAAATACACTAGCCATTAAAACATATTTTTTTTCCTTTTTTACATATGTAACCCTAGCAAGCTACTTATGTTTGCATAGTTCACACTTAGCAATGCATTGTATGTATTTCCTTCCAAGCTTCTTCTTTCTTATATTATTTTTTCTTATATAATTTGTGTGTGTTTTAATTCCTCCAAACTCAAACAAAATCTTTTAGTCATTATCAAAGCATATTTATTCATAGGACTCCATCAAAGCTTGCCTAATCAATTTGAATGGAATGCTTAAAACTTCAACAGTTCAAATCTACTAGTGCAATCAAAGTGCATCGAGGACCGAAAACACTGCTTGAGCAATTTGACACAATTGCACGTAAATTGAGAGCTAGATCAATAAAATGAATGCAAACCAAACATGGTGTGACAAACTAATGAAGAATCCCAAGAGCTACCATGCAATGGAATCATGCAAACAATCATAGCAGAGAGATTTTGTATTTAGAAATTCCCACAATCCATGCATACAGCATACATACCTAAAACATTTCTTAAATAAGACGAATCCCAAGAGCTTAAGGTTATGAAGCATTTCTTGTTGTCTATCAAGGTTTGGAATCCCACACTTGAGATACTAATTCGAGTTTTCTTCAACAAGTTAGTTCCATCTTTCAAGAGGACAATTAAACAAAGCTTCGAAATTCCATGCAATCCAAAACACCACAAGCTTCACTAAATGCATCACTTGGATAAGTTTGCAAATAAATGGAAGAGGCTATGTGCATCTTCTTATAAGATAGAAAGCCACCAGAGAGACGTTTACTCTGGAAGACCATTATCAGATAATGTTTTACTGACGAAACTAGCATCAACAGTGCCAAACTTCTAGACCACATCAACAGGGGATCTACTTCCAAATGCTATTCGATACCAAAAAAAAGGAAATCATATCCAACATACCAAGGAACGAAATAGACGTTGATATGCTGCTGATTATAAGCTTATAAAATAAGTAAACAATGAAAATAAATAAACAATTAAAATAGAAAATGATCCTTGAAACGAGGCAATAATGCAGCTTTATAAATCACAAGCAGTATAAAAGAAAATCAATGTATCCATCACTGTATCAAACTCAAACGAAATTCACAGACGGAAAGGAATATATGGCGGCAATAATCAATATGATAACATTCTCTACACACATATGTAGGTCCCATCTGGGCAGATTCTCATGTCGCTCACCTAGCTACGGAAACAAGAGAAGTTCACATGCTCTATCTTTCAAGATAACTTATCTAATAACCAAAATGCTCTCACCAGGCCCATGTATCCAGATAGGATCCTCCATGGATAATGCAACGTTATTGTGGAAGGCTCTAATGTACTCTGAATCAACACCCAAGTGGCTACCAGAAGGACCAAGAGAGGACTGTATCGCATAGGGAAGATCTGCCATCATAAGGCCCCTGGAAAGAGAGAATCGCAACGATAATAAGTAACCTGAGCGAGAAGGGAAATAAGCATGCAGGCATAATGAATATCATCGGATGGGTCCACGAGTCCGCATGTACGCGAAAATCTCATAGTGAACCACTGGTTTATTGGCCTCTCCACTGAAACAGAGACCGTGCAAAGGATCTCCGCCGATTGGAAGGACACTTTATGAAGGTAGAGAACTAAAATGCCGGACCAATGTTGCAGAAGAAACGTCAAGCCGGCGAGCAAGAGTGTAATGAGCAAAGCAAAGAGCGTGTTTATGAAAAGAATACTTAAGCTCACAAGAAGACTTCTTGAAGAATTCGTGTTCAGGACATAACAGTACAAGAGTAGAAACTGTTGAGTGCAACGAAGCTTCACCATGCAGCGGAGGCATGTCATAGAGTTTGTCTGCGAGGCAAGTAAACACAAAGAAATAGGTGGCGGACACCGACGGAGAGGAAGCTGATGGGCGTGCCCACCTGGGGCTCACGCGACTCGAGCATGAAATGTGACATTGACAATGTCCTGTGAGGCGACATCCAAAATCGACATGTGTTGAAAAAAAAAAAGGTCACATGGAGTTGACAGTCAGTCACAGGCTAGTCACGTCAAGCTGAGCTGACTAGAAAATGAGTACGAATCAGTGAATCGTGATTTGATGATCTGTTTCAGACGGCTAGTCACGTCAAGCTGAGCTGGATAGAAAATGAGTACGAATTAGTGAATCGCGATTACATGATCTATTTCACAGCCTGTGGCCACTCGCGAGTCGCGCCTCGCGAGTCGCGCATCGCGAGTCGCATTCCTCACATAAGTCATGACGATCCCAAAATACCTCGCTAGCCATGTTGGGTAGAACCATAGGAGAATTAAAATTTATAAGTGTTCTTCCTTCTTTTTGTCACATGCTGGCTTAGCTTTATATGCTAAGGAAACAAACAAGATGTAAAGAAAAATGGAGTCCCCCTTGGAGGGGACGAGAGGTTAATAAACTCCTTTGTACTTCTTTCTCCCCTTCCAATCAATCTTTCCATTAATATAATTAATGGTTGTGTGAAGTGAAAAGTCCACAAACAATCTCTTAAGATCTATTTTTATTTATTCAATGGTAAAGATAGTGGTCACAAATAAAGTTTTTGAGAGTTCCACACATGCAACATGGTCACTTTTTCATGGAATATAATGTAGGTGGAAGTACATGGTCAACGGGATAGGTGGTTCCACACTAGAATGATGGAGAAATTTTTTGAATTTTTCCATTGTACCCAAGAAAAAATGTGAAGATCATGGAGATGTCAATAACCGCATGTGACTACCTTTAGTGAAAGTTAATTTCCATGAAACATAAAAATAATTTTGACTTTAAGAAAAAAATATCTAACATGAAGTTTAATGCCTGGTGTAGAAGGGGGACATAACAAAATTATTAAAATTGTGTACGAGATGTGGTCTAGTGATTAATCCACTCATATCTCGACACATAGTCAAGAAATTGAGTCCGATATAAGACAATGGGAACTCCAAGAAGATGTGAGATTTCAATGTTTAAAGCTTGCTTTATATATATATATATATATATATATATATATATATATATATATATATATATATATATACATATATATATATATATATATATATACATATATATATATATATTCATGAGCTTACAACTATGTAAAGTATTTAACTACGTCAGCTAACTTCCACCACCCTATGTGAAAAAACACCATTCATGTGAAAAAGGGGCATCACATTATTGATTAACATAAAGAGCTTAAGACGGCTACTCCTCTAAGTGAAACCACACTTAATCAATCTATTGTCATTTTCATGTTTCAAATTTAGAGATTTTGCAACTTACTTTTATTTTCATGTTTTCATAGCCTTTTATTATTGAGCTTGGATGAATCCAACCTAATAAATTATCATCTCTATGGAAAGGATGCACTATAAGAACGAAGAATAAGAGACACTTTTAACCACTCCTTTCTATCTTTGTCCAAATAGTGAAAGAGATATGGAAGTGCTTTAGTAATGATATGACACCTCAAAAGATATTCCTCTCAAAAGATATTCCTCTCAAAAGATATCTTTTGGGCCACGTACTTTGAACGCCTTTATTAAATGCCATTATAGAAGGCGTGCTATGGATAATTTGGAAACATATGGATGTGGTCCATTTCAAAGAATCAGGGACAATACTCCTACTAAAGAGCCCCATAGCATCCCTTTTAATATATATTTCTACAGCTCATAGTGTATTTCTATTTGAAATTGAGTTTGCCAAGATGATCTAGTATAACTTTTATATAATTAAGATTTTAACTCCAGTTGAGATCAATTCCATTTCCATATTAAGTCTTGATTAACAAGATAATTATGCACTTTCCTCAACTCTAGAATGTCATGAAAGAAGAAATTGTTGGAGTTTGAAGTCTATGGAAGCCCAAGAACAACAAAAGGAAGAAGAAGAAGCATGGAGAACAATAGAATACTCAATGTATTACCAAATGAATGTACAAAGATAGGTTATAGGCATTGTCACTCTAGCACAATGGCAAGTACCAACGTGAGGAGTTTCACCTCATAATTGTCAATCCTTGGAGACGTGAGGACCGGTATGAAGACCAAGAGCAAGTGAAGTGCACAAGTGCATGAGTGAAAGCACACAAGCATGCACACACATACACACACACGTGCACCAGGTAAGAGCAAAGAGTGGAACAATGGAAGGACTTTGATTACAAAAGAACTCTCTTATAAATCTCAAATCTACAACAAGCCAACCTCTAAAATGAGCTCTCCAACCCTTTTTATAGTTTTTTGAGTGGTGTTGGCCCTATCCAGACCTAGTGTCCGACCGAGTTAAAAATTAGGTTCCAAGGCTTATTTGGGGGCTCAAACGAACTCTAAAAATTATAAAAATTGGTAGGATGACACCTCTAATACTCCTCACGCTCAAGGACTCCTCGGCTTGAACAAAATGGAGTTGCAAAAATAGAAAATGGTATTTACAATGATTTTTAGTGATAAAAATCACTATTTTTATAGGGATTTCTTTTGAAAATTTGACATGTGCAACTAGAAGCTCCATACATGCTCCTTCTTCTTGTGTCTCCACTTCCTTGATGTGCTTCCATACTTTTGCTTGACCTTGAGTGTCAACACTCCCCCCCCTCTCGAATCCGTCATCCCTGACAGACCCTTGTTGGAGTGGTTGTTCCCTGTGGTACTTTGAGAGGTAGTGTCCTTCATGTATCAACAAGAGCGGTCCATCTTCCAAATGTAGCTTGGTCTGGTTCTTCATTTTGACACTGCTAACCGATGCGAGAGTTGTTCCCCATGTAGGTACTTCTTCCTTTGAGCTAGATGGTGTATTTCTGTGCCTTCAAAGAGTGCTAGTTACTCAAAAGAGGTGGTCAATGTCGATCTTGAGCAGTTGACTGTGAATTGCTTCATAGGTACTGATGTTGTACCCGTGATGTTCTTGGATCTTTGAACATGAGTTCCATAGTAGGATGCCAAGTACATTTAACCCATCATGGCTGATGGGTAAGTGCATTAGTGCATGAGTTGAAAAAGATATGTGCCTTGTGCACAGCCTTGTAATGTGGCCCTATGCATGCATACTTGGCCAATGCATCGGAAGAAGTATGGTGCAAGAAATTTGGTCTTGAGCTAAGTGCTCAAGGGTATGCTGATGAAGAGGTTTCCTAATCTATCATGGTTATAGTGTTGTCGAAGGGTGCTTACCATGGTGAAAGGTCGGTTTGTGTTTATCTCTTCGTGTTGTACTCCCATCATGGTGATTGTCCATTATCTTGTCGTTTTGTTGATGGATGTCCTTGTTGATGGTTCGTTGATGAGGTTCTTTGAGTGCTCGGTCATGTTTCTTCTTCTTCCTTTTTTTGTGGAACAATGTCACAAAACAAGAAGAGGGTGTTTAGTATCAATAAACTATTTTACATATGTCAATGTGTATCATGTGCCTGGGATTCTCAATTGTGTCAATGCACAGCCGTGTAAGGTGGCCTATATTGATGCATAGTCTGGAAGTGCATGACCTGAATGGTGCAAAAGAAAAGATTATGCCAAATGCACATGGTTGTTGCATGTCAAGGCTTTCAATTTTCTTGGTAGATGTTACAGCAGCCCTCGTTGGAGGTATCCAATGGATTTCAAAGGACAATTTTAGAAATGAGTTGGGTTGCATATAAGTCCTTTTTTACTTCTTCAACTCTGGTTGATTGCTTAGATTTTGCATCCGGCGTGGTTGGTTAATTGGTTCTGTTGATGCTGGGGGGTACTTTTGGCTTCCAAACCCATATCCTTGATGATTGTCTTCTTATTTTTTTCGAAGAGGTGAGGTTATCTTCTTTTCTCAATTAAAAACTTAGCCATTGTTTGAGCATCATTCTTTGTAGTGGCTTTTACTTCTACCCACTTCGTAAGGTAATAATGTACTCTGCATGGGAGTTTCTAGCTAGGGGGGTGGATAGGACCTACAAAGTCTATACCCCATTTTGAAAATGCACGTCCTCCCATCATTGGCCTCAAAGGCATCTCATCTTTTCTAATTGGGTACTGGTCACGTTGGCATGTGTCACATTTCTTCACATAGGTATGTGCATCCATATGAAGAGTGGGCCACCAAAGTCCTGAGAATAGAATAGTCTTAATTACTCGGTCAGGACCAAAATGTCTGCCTGCAACAATGCTATGGGCAGTTTCTAAGATTTTCAAATAGTCTGATTCGTGAACACACAATCTTAAGTAACTATCTTTGCCTTTTCGATATAGGTTGTCTCCTATGAGGGCGTAGTCTTGAGCTTCTTGCTCCATGCTTCGTTTCCTTGCTAAATTAGCCTCATTGGGTAATGCTCTTGATCTTATGAATTCTACCAATGGAGCACTCCAATCTGGAATTAATGATACGTGATAAAGAGTCGCATGCTCCACAAGGGGTCTCTTCTAGCACTCTGGACAATTCTTGATCCACTCATGAATTTCTTTGTCCATACTAGGCCAATACACTCCTAAATGTTTTGGACTTTGCAATGTTCATTGTTTAGAATAGTGATTCCCTAGAAATCCTTCATGGGCTTGTTGCAACCAACTACTATGTTCATCCTCCTCGACACAACAAGCTAGAACACCTTCTGTATCTTGTTTATACATGCTTCCTGCCAATATTTGATAGTTTTGTGATCGTACAATTTCATCCTTGTTCGTCTTCACATTCTTATTTGCAGGTCCAAAGGTTAGGACTGGTACCAACTTATTTGCCCATTTAGGAACAACTTCTAGATTGAACAGATAAGTGTCGGGCAATTCATCAGACACTCCCTGCGGTGGCTCTCCTGAAGTGATGTGAGAAAGGTGATCTGCTATGAGGTGGGTCTTACCTTTCCTAACAACCACTTCAAAGTCATATTCCATTAGTAAAAGGAACCATCTTACTAAACATCCTGTATTGCAAGGTTTATTGAACAAATATAATAAGGCTTGATGATCAGTGAAAAACTTGAACTTGTTGGCCAATAGATAGTGTCTAAACTTCTTTACAACATATACCATGCCTAGGCCTTCTCTTTCTCTGTTGTTGTATAGTTCGTTCAATTGCATTGAGTTGCCTACTACCATATGCTATAGGCAAGTCTAAATTGCCTTCACCTGTGGGTTTGGTAGCACACATCCTATTGCATGATTAGATGCATCTACATGGACATGGAATGGTTTATTCCAATCAGGGGTGGTCACTATTGGTGTTGTGCACAAACATCTCTTCAGCTCATCGAAGGAATTTTTGCATTCATCATTCCATTCGAAATTTGTCAACAAAGGCATAAAGAGGTTTAGCGATGATTGCATACATGTGAATAAACATGCGGTAATATCCACAATGGCCCATAAAGGCTTGTACCTCTTTTGATGGAGAGTGTTAATCTCCACAAGAACAAGCTATCCTTGGTATTAGATCACCTCTAGACCAAGAATAACTTTAGACTCCACATAATTTTGGAAATCCACTATCACATTACCAAGAAATTGATTGACTATGAAGAAATCACTTCTCTGAAAAGTCTGCTACAAATTAATCACTCATTGACTAATCAATCCTGTAAAGTTTTTAATAAAACTTTGCACAATGCTTCGCCTTAAGGTTGCGCATCTTCTCCAACTTAAATCTCTGCAAATGATTCAGTATACTCTGAGAAATCATACAAACAATTTACCTATGTGTAAAACACCTTCTCTGTAGTAGCGACTTTGACACCCGTAACTTCTTAGCTATAGTTCTCCCAATGTCGAACCCGTTTGATTAAGATCTTTTAGCCATAGATGGCTTACCTTTCAACTTAGATTTTGAGCCCTCACTTGTGTAAAACTTTACACCATGCACTGAGCACTGTTCATTTCTCTGAACATGAAATCTGCGCCAGTTTTGTCGACTCTCAGAACATCATCACATATGAATATTCCTATGCAATTCTCTTAACCTGATGACAATTAGACTCTCAAATTCTAGTCATAGATTGATTAACTATGGACTTAGATATGTTCAGAAGGATTTCTCAAAAGATTAACTTCAGAAGTAGCAGACACCAAAACATCGGGCGCAAGTTTTCCATTGATTACTCAGAAAAGTTACAACTACTTGAGAAAGTAGCTCAACTAACTTTTCATGTGTCCAATGACACTTTCTACATCTGATTTCTCTCTTCCTATTCTCTATTCTACATGCCCCGACTTTTTCCAAAACATTTATAGGCAAATATGTACAAAGTTATGACTAATCAAAAGTGTGTGTCACCTATATCTGAACTAATGTACATATGTGTACATAACTTTGAATTTTTGAGTATGTCCTTCCTTCAAAACTTCTGAATTTGTTCTCTTCTTAATTTCTTGACTTCATTTCTTCATAAACCTTCAATTGATGGTTGGCATGCACCAACAGCTCCCCCTCAATCATTAATTGAGGTTCTTCTCTATCTTCTTAATTCCTTCCATATCCTTGAATCTCTGTAGCTTTGGTCCATCTAGACTTTTTGTCATCATATCTGCAAGTTGATCTTTTGTAGGAGTATGCATAACTTCAATTTCCTTATCAATGACCTTCTC
The DNA here is from genome assembly GCA_020310875.1 of Ceratopteris richardii. Classification (NCBI taxonomy): domain Eukaryota; kingdom Viridiplantae; phylum Streptophyta; class Polypodiopsida; order Polypodiales; family Pteridaceae; genus Ceratopteris; species Ceratopteris richardii. Next base: position 17,265,392 of record CM035433.1, on the reverse strand, counting down.
TCTCAGAAAATGATACTGTATTTCAATATGTTTAGTTCTAGCATGAAACACAGGGTTAGCTGCCAAGTATAGAGAACTCATATTGTCTCCACAAATAATAGGAGTACTTTGAATCACATCAAAACTCTTCATAAGTGTCTTTAGCCATATTACCTCCTTTGCAGCTTCCACCATACCTTTATACTCTGCTTCTGCCCAATCTGCATCACTATATATCTTCACTCTTGTATCAGAAGTAAATCCATAGTACAGCCCTTCTCTGAGTGTACCCTTGATGTACCTAAGTACTCTTTGTCCTGCAATCCAATGTTCCTTTCTAGGACAATGCATGAATTGTGAAAGCACACCAACTGCATATGACAAATCAGGCCTTGTTAATGTAGCATAAATCAAGCTACCAACCAAACTTTGATAGAGCTTCATGTCTCTGAATTCTTCTCCTCCAAATCTAGACAATTTATGGTTCACTTCCAATGGTGTAGGTGCAACCCTGCAATCTTCCATTTTAAATTTGGTTAGCAAATTTTTAAGATACCTTTCTTGGGTCACATATACTCCATGTTGAGTATATAAAATCTCCATTCCCAAGAAGAATGACAAGTTCCCCAAATCACTGATTTTGAACTCTTTCTCCATCTGCTTCTTGATCATTTGTATTCCTTTATCATCTGTTCCTGTAAGTATTATGTCATCAACATAAATACAAACATAAATGAATCCATCTTCACTTGCTTTAACTAGCAAGCTACTATCTGCCTTTGATGCTTGAAATCCAAGATCCTTCAAGAACTTTACAAGCCTATAATTCCATGCCCTTGGGGGCTGCTTTAATCCATACAAAGCTCTCTTGAGTTTACACATATAATTTGGACTCACTTGATCTTTGAACCCATCTGGTTGCTCCATGTAAACTTCATCTGAAATGTAACCATTCAAAAAAGCATTTTTAACATCTAATTGAGATAACTTCCAACCTTTGCAAGCAGCAATTGCTATGAGAGTTCTGATGGTTGTCATTTTTGCCACAGGACTATAGGTCTCATCATAGTCCACTCCATATGTCTCTGCATACCCTTTCACAACAAGTCTAGCTTTGTACCTAGACACACTTCCATCTGCAAATCTTTTTGTTTTGTAAACCCACTTACATCCAATAATTTTATGGCTATTAGGTTTAGGAACCAGATCCCAAGTCTGATTCTCTATCAATGCATCATACTCCTCTTGCATGGCTTCTTCCCAATTTCTCTTGCCTTTGGCTTCATCATATGTAGATGGATCTTCATCTGCTTTTACCAAATAAGCATAATCTTTAGTAGTCAAGAATGAGGTGTCATAGCTATACCTTGTAGGTTGCCATTTGTGCCTAGATGACCTTCTAACTTCTGCACTTTTTGAAGTCTCTGGTTCATCACATTCTGGATCAAACCTTGGCCTCTCTTCAACTTCAACCTGTACTTCATTATTCTCATTTTCATCAAGTAATTGAATCTTTGCTTTACCTTTCCTTTGATCCACTACTTCTTCAACATCTGCATGTACATTATATTTACCTACATACCAAGTACCTTGCTCATCAAATGTAACATCCTTGGATACAAGGAATTGCTTTGTGGATGGACTCCACAACCTGTATCCCATTTGCTTATCATCATAACCAATGAATACATACTTTTCTGCCTTAGGCTCCAACTTATGCCTCAATTGAGATGGCACATATGCATATGCCAAGCATCCAAATATTCTGCAATGATCCAAGGTAGGTCTCTTACCCCACCAAGCTTCATATGGTGTCATACCTTGCAAAACTTTACAAGGCAATCTATTGACCAAATATGTAGCTGTATTAACAGCCTCTGCCCACAAATAATTTGGGCAATTCTTCTCCTTCATCATGGACCTTGCAAATTCAACAAGAGTCCTGTTTCTCCTTTCTGCTACACCATTTTGTTGAGGAGAGTACCTGCAAGTAACTTCTCTCTTTATACCTGCATTCCACAAGTAATCATTGAATTCATTTGAAAAATACTCTCCCCCTCCATCTGACCTTAGTCTCTTCAATTTTTGACCTGTAATCCTTTCTGCATATGCATGATAGTGTTTAAATGTATTAAACACTTCTGACTTTTCTTTAATCACATAAATTGTGATCCATCTGGTAGCATCATCAACATATATGACATAATATCTTGAACCATTTATACTAAAGTCCTTTGAAGGACCCCACACATCTGTATGCACCAATTCAAGTCTTTCTGAATACATAAACCCATGCTTAGAATAGGATTGCTTATGAGCCTTACCTAATTGACATGCCTCACATCTGTATGTCATATGTTGACCTGCAATGTTAGGCAACCCAAGCACTGAATCATTGTTAATCATGTCTTTGATACCTCTTTCATTGAAGTGTCCAAGTCTTTTATGCCAAAGATCCAATTCAGATACCTTCTGCTCTCCATATGTGAACATAGCATGTCCAACATTTCCTTGTACCTTCAATGTGAAGAGCCTCCCTTCCTTCTTTCCTGTAACAACCTGTTTATACCCTTGACTAGGGTCTTCAACATAGACTCCATCATTGGTGAACCTTACCTCATATCCTTTTTCCACAATTTGACCTACACTGATCAAATTCTTTGGAATTGTGGGAACATAAAGAACCTTACTCAGAAGAGTGCTCCCATCTTTAGCCTTGACTGAACCAATTGACTTTACCTTATGCTTTGTATTATCACCTGTCTGAACTGTATGGTTAATTGCATTATGATCTAGATCAGTCATCAAAGCAATATTCCCACTTAAATGATTACTACATCCTGAATCAATATAGAACACTCTCATGTCCTCATGTGAGGTTTCATATGTTGCATTCATAATGAGAGTCGAATCCTCCTTCTGATCTGATGCATAGTTGTAATAGGTGTTATTGTAGGATTGATTTTGGCAACTTCTTCCTCCACCTCTTCCAAAAGAATTCCTACCACCTCTACCTCTGAAGTTTCCTCTCTGAAATCTACCACCTCTTGCTCTTTGATTAAAGTTCTGAGAATTACCATTGTTCTGATTATTGTGCCAACAATCATGAGATAGATGATTGGTCTTACCACATATCCAACAAGCTCTTGCATTATCTTTGTTGTTTCTGCCTCTTCCTCTACTTTTGCCATTTCCTTTTCCTCTTATGAAATTTGCTTGGTTTGAAGTACCTTCTTCTTCACCTGATTGTTGCTTTCCTTTGTTAGCTTTCTTCTTGTCTTTAGAGTACATTGCATGACCTACACTCTTATCAACATCTCCTTTGACATCATTCTCAAAAGTTAGCATATGACCTAACAATTGATTCAAATCAGGAGTAAAGTGATCTAATGAAAGTTCTGTAGACAAAATAAAGGGCTTCCACTTCTCATCTCCTCTTAGCCCTGTGAGAATTTGTCTTACCAATTTATCTTCTTCAATATCTTCATCCACTGCACCTAAAGAATCTGCAATGTCCTTCATCTTTGTCACATAATCAGAGATTGATTGTGATGCCTTCTTCTTGAAAGTAGTAAATTCTGCCCATAGTGAAGCCTTCCTTGATTTGGTTGTGTTTTGGAAATGCTCTTCCAAAGCATTCCAAATGTCACTTGCACTTTCAAGTCCTCTAATGTGAGGAAGCAAATAGTCATTGACTGCCATGTAGATTATGCTCCTTGCTTGAGCATCCTTCTTTCTTTAGATCTGACAATTCTTCCCTAGTTGTAACACTAGGATCTCTGAACTGAGGCTTCTCTTCTTCACCTGTAATATATGCTATCAAATCTTTGCTCATCAGATGAGCTTCCATTCTCATAAACCAAGCTGGATAGTTCTCTCTATCCAACTTTTCAATTTGGAGACTATCTCCCATCCTTGCTTCACCTGTAGTCTCAAAGCTTTAGACTTTACAAGAAATAAATGTACCTTAACTTCGAGTGTTGCTTCTTCTGATCCTTTTGATAATCTTTGCGTGTCTCCCTTCAATCTTTCTTCAACACTTTATCCTTCTGAACCTTCAAGATGTAGAATTTGTATATCTGCAACAGTCGGAGTCTTCCTTTCCTTAATTTTGACCCAACCTTCTCTGATACCACTGATGGAGAGTGTTAATCTCCACAAGAACAAGCTATCCTTGGTATTAGATCACCTCTAGACCAAGAATAACTTTAGACTCCACATAATTTTGGAAATCCACTATCACATTACCAAGAAATTGATTGACTATGAAGAAATCACTTCTCTGAAAAGTCTGCTGCAAATTAATCACTCATTGACTAATCAATCCTGTAAAGTTTTTAATAAAACTTTGCACAATGCTTCGCCTTAAGGTTGCGCATCTTCTCCAACTTAAATCTCTGCAAATGATTCAGTATACTCTGATAAATCATACAAACAATTTACCTATGTGTAAAACACCTTCTCTGTAGTAGCGACTTTGACACCTGTAACTTCTTAGCTATAGTTCTCCCAATGTCGAACCCGTTTGATTAAGATCTTTTAGCCATAGATGGCTTACCTTTCAACTTAGATTTTGAGCCCTCACTTGTGTAAAACTTTACACCATGCACTGAGCACTGTTCATTTCTCTGAAGATGAAATCTGCGCCAGTTTTGTCGACTCTCAGAACATCATCACATATGAATATTCCTATGCAAAATTCTCTTAACCTGATGACAATTAGACTCTCAAATTCTAGTCATAGATTGATTAACTATGGACTTAGATATGTTCAGAAGGATTTCTCAAAAGATTAACTACAGAAGTAGCAGACACCAAAACATCGGGCGCAAGTTTTCCATTGATTACTCAGAAAAGTTACAACTACTTGAGAAAGTAGCTCAACTAACTTTTCATGTGTCCAATGACACTTTCTACATCTGATTTCTCTCTTCCTATTCTCTATTCTACATGCCCCGACTTTTTCCAAAACATTTATAGGCAAATATGTACAAAGTTATGACTAATCAAAAGTGTGTGTCACCTATATCTGAACTAATGTACATATGTGTACATAACTTTGAATTTCTGAGTATGTCCTTCCTTCAAAACTTCTGAATTTGTTCTCTTCTTAATTTCTTGACTTCATTTCTTCATAAACCTTCAATTGATGATTGGCATGCACCAACATCTTTAACATTCCTTGGCCTCAGAAGCTCTGCTATAGCTCTTACTTTATCCTCATCTGTAGATATTCCGTTCTTAGAAACAATATGACCTAAGATATTACCTTGTCATACCATGAACACACACTTCTCTGGGTTCAAACACACTTGATATTCTCTACACTTTTTGAAGATCTGTCTGAGCTCAGAGATGTGGTCTCTTCTTTCTTGGGAATGAGCACATAAATCATCCACATATACCTCTAAGCTCTTTCGCAAGAACTCTTTGAAGACATGACACATGAGCCTTTGGAATGTTGCTGGTGCATTGGTGAGTCCAAATGGCATCGCACAAAATGCAAAAATTCCCCACTCTATGGCAAAGGCCGTTTTGTGTTGATCTTCTGAGGCAATGGCAACTTGGTTGTAGCCCAAAAATCCATCAAGGAAGCTATACACTTCCTTGCCTGCAACACGCTCGAATAAATGTTCAGTGATTGGAAGCGGATAAATATCTCTTATCGTAGCGGCATTAACTTTTTTAAGGTTAATACACACACGTAACTTTCTGTTCTTCTTGGGCACCACTACAATGGGGGACACCCATTCAGTATGCTCAATCTCATAAATTAATCCGACTTCAATCAATCTGTCGATTTCTTCTTTTATTTTAGCTGTATAGGTGTCATTATATGTGTAGGGCTTCTGTTTGGTAGGCTTGGCATCTGCTATCATGGGGATCGTATGAGAAAACATCTTCGGATCTACTCCCTTCAAGTCTCTATAGTGCCACGCAAACACATCCCTATATTCCCTTAATAAGGATACCAACTCTGCTTCCTCTTCTTTACTTAGGTCATCCCCTATGTACATACATCTCTCTTCGTTCGCTTCAATGGTGACTATGATTTTTTTGGTCTTTTCTTTGTTATCATACACTTCTCCTGTGGTGGCCTCTCTCTTAGGCATTCGTACCAAAATTTTTTGGTCCTCAACTTCATATTTCTTGAAATTTTCTGGTACTTCGAACAATGATTCCTCCTCTTCCTATTTCACTACTTGTATTTTCTTTTTCTTTTGACCACCTTCACTCCCATCCTTTGAATTTACCGTTTTGATGCTTGTGAGAGGTTCTTCTTCTTTTTGGGTAAATAATCCTACATCTTTTAGATAGTGTTTTTTCGAGTTAACGCAACTATCCATCATTATGGACTCTAGATCGTCATCATTCTCTTCTTCTTCTACTAAATCACTAGGGTCACATTCTTCTAGCAAGGGCTGACACATGAACACTGAAATATCATATCCCACCTCATCACAATGAGGTGTCCATTGTTCTTCATTGACAGCAATGTCCATGGTGGCTAAGATTTTTGTCCAACCATGAGGCTCAAATTCCTCATCTGGAAAGATCATCAGTGTATAGGTTGGGTCTTTAACTGGTCTACTGCCTCAAGAAGTTCCTTCTTCTCTTGCTTTTAGGCGTTTTTCCTCTTCCTTTGCGACCTTGCACATCCACAAATGAGTATCTTCATGCATCCAAGATGTATCAAATGAACTTTTAGAATGCACAGAGATTGGATCTTCTTGCTCCTTGTGGATAGGATTCCACTGTAGGGATGGTACATCTCATTCAAATTGAGCTTGGTTGTGACCCCTAAGTCGGTTCCCCAATCCTATACAACTTGCAATTGTCGTAGGAAGGGTCTTCCTAGGATCATTTTGTAGGTATTAGTTTTACCAAAGTCACATATAGCAAAGGTGTGCTCAAAATCTACTCCACAAGTGGTTAGAGTTATCCCTTCTAGCAATCCTAGAGGTCTTTCCACATGGTCATCAGCCATCTGAAGCTTCATTCTAGTTGGTCTTAATGTAGGTTTACCCCATTGCTTCCATAAGCAATAGCAACATCAACACCTGAATCTATGATCGTTGTGGTTGTGTAACCTTGGTAGGTGGTCGGAAGATAAGTATTACCTTCCTCACCTTTTTGCTCATGTCCCCTACTTTGTCTAGAGGTATCTCCAGTACTTTTTGTTTAGAGCCTACTTTTGGCATTTTGGAATCAAGTTCTGGAACCTTATTTGCCACATGTTTCCATAACTCAGGTTTTATTTTGAGCAGCTCTTTTAAAGTGAGATGACACTGAACCTTAGTGTTCTTCATGACTTCAGTGTTTCTTGGAACCATCGAGTCTTTGTTTCTGAGCAACATTGTGGGAGCTCTACCTGAAGAGATTCAGATTCCCATGGGCCTGTGAACTCTGGCAACTCTTGTAAAAAATTGGATTCAAATTCTAACCTTTCTTCTCCTTGTTGCTCTACTTGGTCTTCATAAATAGATGGAATGTCTTGTGGAAATTGATCGTGAAGGTCATCAATCTCAAGAATAGGAGGGGGAACATCCTTCTCCTTGGCCCATTTCTCTTCTTGTATTTCCCGCAAGAACTTTTAAGCATGCTGTTGAATTGAAAGCAGTTCTCCATCATCTATGGAGTCAGGAACATAGACTTTCTTTGGTGTTGAGCTTTCTCTTTCAACAGTTGGTTGAGCCTGTGGAGGTAAAGAAACTTGCGGTTTATTTAACAACTGCTCTAATCTATCTAGTAAGCCCTGGAAGTGCAAATCCGGTGTAATAGCATTTGTCTGATTGAACAATCGATTGGCCTCAAACATAGCTTGAGCTAGTTCCACCATTTTTATGCACATTTTTTTCCATTCAATCTCTAAATCTGCTCTAGGGTAGCTCTTGACTAGGTTTGCAGGTGTTGGCCCTCCTTGAAGTCGAGCCTGGTATGCCTTGAACATCGTGTCCAAGTGTTCTAGGGTTGGATCTACAAGAATAGACCCTGATTGTGGTCTATTTACAATGGTTGGTGGGTGGGGATGAGGTGGTGTGGATGGAGTTTCAGCATGCGAGAGATTTTGAGAGGCAATATCTTCTATTTTTGTTTTTGTGTCTTTCATATTTTCTTCTAGTTTGGATAACTTTTTGGTCCACTTACGATTGGCCTTCTCTCGAGTATCCTTCCATGTTCTTGTTTTTCTCTTACTAGGCTCTCCTGATTCACTTGGCTCTGATTGCTCAGCTATTTTAGCTTGTTGTAAGGCTTGTGCCCTAGTAACTGCCTATAGAGGAACTACATTACTGATATTGGAACTTGAATCCCCCACTAGGCCCACTACATTAATGGGTGTAGCCTTTGGTGCACTAGAGGGGTGTCTGGGACAATCTCTCAGGAGTTGTTCTTTCCCACAATCAGGACAAAAGACTTGTATTGTGATGTTCTACCCTTGTACGGGAGCTTGTGGATGAGGACATTTGCAAATGACATGGTTGCCTTGATATCTAGAACATGGTCCTCTAGGGGATGGTGGTCCGGTTTGTTTCACTTGGGGCCAAGGATTAGGATTTGTATAAATGAGATTAGCATAGTCTAGTCCATAATGATTTTCATGTCCCTCATTATTGTAGTATTGCTTCCTACAACTCTGGTCATATTCCATCGGTCTTGCCTTGTAATAGTAAGAATCTCCTTGGGTCTGATTTGTTGTTTCGGAACTGGTCAAAGGTGTCACTGGTACTAGGGCTATTTCTAGGTTTTCTTCCAGTTGGGTGTACTTTACTGGAACTACAATTTGTGGGTGGGGTGGTTGTTGTCCTAGCGTAGGTTGAGGTTGGCCATATCCTCCATGTTCATATGGTCTAGTTGCTCCTTGTGGTCCTGGATATGGGTCATACTTAGGAACTTCTTTGCCTTGTTCTCCAAGAGGGTATCTGTATGGCCTATATTGGGGTGGTACAAACGGTCGTGGCTGTCTATTAAATGGATACCCATCTACCTCGTGGCTATAAGACCATCGAGGTAGATGGGTATTCCTTGCAAGTTAATGGATATGTATTGAAGAGACATCCGATATTCCCCTTCCACTATAGACATAAAACCTTCCCTAGGTATTGAATTATGCATGTCTTCAGAAGCCAAGAGTCTCTCCAAGTTAAAAGACATTTTTGACTCACTCGTCTGTGAACTTAGCATGTAGTGCTAACCATTGAGTTGTGAGCCCCTGACTTGGTTGTATGGTTGACACTAGCCTCAAATGATTTGGTACTTTATCTATCTCTTCCTAAGTGTCTACTTGATCTTAGGTTCATAAGCCTTGTCTACAAGTCCAAAATTGTCCTTTGTATTGCTCAAAATCTTGTGGAACCCCTTACTTCCTAGTCCAACCTGAGGGTCAACTTCAAAATACTATATCTAATAATCCACGTATTAGTTTTATCGTAATTAGTCAATGTTTTTGTAGTACTCCCCACGAGCTTTCCAAGGAACCCAAAATCACAACAAACGGATTTTGTATGAGAAAGTTATGTCAGTTCAGGGTTCGGGGGGTTAAAACAGGGAAACATGATCTCTCTGGGAGTACCTCAAAACAGGCGATACAATACCTCTTATTCCACAATACCCGATACTACCATGGATGATACCGCCGCAGATGATATGATACCACCAAGCTGATACTAACTTCCACGATACGATATTGCTATATTAGACGATACGATACTACTGGCAAGACGATATGATACCAGGGGATCTAAGGCACGATACGATACCAACTCACCTCACGATACGATACCACTCGCTAGACAATACCACCAGGTCCACGATACGATACCAACTCACCTTATGATACAATACCACTCGCTAGACGATACCACCAGGTCCACGATACAATACCAACCTCATGCTACGATACCAAAACAATCGATGATATGATACTTGGTCTGCTGACGATACGATACCAAAAATCATACGATATGATACCAGGGTAAGGGACGATATGATACCACGTGGATGATACGATACCACCTTATACATGATACAATACCATGTGGGCGATACGATACCAACTTTGCAGTGATACGATACTACTCGGTCGACGATACGATACCGTGAACGACATGATACGATACCACCGGGGTGACCACGATTGCGATACTAACACTTGATGATACGATGCCAGAATGGTATCATGATACCTCAAGTGCGTGTGCACGATACGATACCTCGACAACTATCACGATACACAAGAATTCTAGTATCGCGATACCAAAACTCAATCGGACACGATACTTGGAGTTTTTGACACCCAAATTCAAAAGTTTAAGCAAATATGTGTACCTTAGGTTCCCCTTGTCATTCTATGTGTCTATAGATGCAAGGTCACTCACCAAACTCAAGATATGTCACTCGCAATACTAGATGGAGGTCTTGTCACTTCGCGATGCCACCACTCAAATTTTTGACGTTTTAGTGGTGCAAATCTCTATATTTCATCCACACCAGCTTTAAGCTCTCTTTGAACTCCTCACACATCTAAGAATGAAGAAAAAGATGTGAAAATAGGGAATGTACAGTCAAAGAGTGAAAAAATATGAGAAGGTGAAGATGGGAGGAGATGATGGTGATGATGATGATGAGCATGAAGAAAAACTCAGAAATTGAACTGAAAATGGTGATTTTTTACCTCCCAACATCGCTTCTCTACGTCTTACCGTCACACGCTCGTCCTCCAAGCTCTGTCCCCAGCAACGGCGCCAAATTTGGTGTCACTCTAGCACAATGGCAAGTACCAACGTGAGGAGTTTCACCTCATAATTGTCAATCGGCGGAGACATGAGGACCGGTATGAAGACCAAGAGCAAGTGAAGTGTGCAAGTGCATGAGTGAAAGCACACAAGCATGCACACACATACACACACACGCACCAGGTAAGAGCAAAAGAGTGGAACAATGGAAGGACTTTGGTTACAAAAGAACTCTCTTACAAAGTTCAAATCTACAACAAGCCAACCTCTAAAATGAGCTCTCCAACCCTTTTTATAGTTTTTTGAGTGGTTTTGGCCCTATCCAAACCTAGTGTCCGACCTAGTTAAAAGTTAGGTTCCAAGGCTTATTTGAGGGCTCAAACAGACTCTAAAAATTATAAAAATTGGTAGGATGATACTTCTAATACTCCTCACGCTGAAGGACTCCTCGGCTTGAACAAAATGGAGTTGAAAAAATAGAAAATGGTATTTACAATGATTTTTAGTGATAAAAATCACTAGTTTTATAGGGATTTCTTCTGAAAATTTGACATGTGCTTCTTGGAGCTCCCTACATGCTCCTTCTTCTTGTGTCTCCACTTACTTGATGTGCTTCCATACTCTTGCTCAACCTTGAATGTCAACAGACATATATACAAGTGCGAGGGGAAAACCTCCTAAAGAGGGAAGTGCCTCAGCAATCCTAAGTGTTGTCACACAAATCACTATCAAAATATGTCAAAAAATCCCCCTAGGAGTAATGCTATGAACTATTAAATATGCTCAATGCCTCACCCTTATGTAGCACCACCATTGTTTCATAACACTCTATTTGTAAGGCCATCGTTATGAGGAGAAGCCATGTTAGAGTGTTGGAAATTGGTAGGTTCCTTATTTTGAGGTCACATGAGGTCTAGGGTAGACCATAGATGGATAGTTAGGAAGGTTACTTCTAAGCCATTAGAATTGGGATTGATTCTATGTGAAGATCAACCTAAATCAAGGACTAGAAACAAAAGTAGCTTTCTTAACTTGGGGAAGGGTCTATGTGATGTGGTCCATTGGATCTAGACTTGATCCTAAGTGTGGATTAAGCAAGATCAAGGGGTACAAACAAATGGTCATTGATCCTACCTTTCTACCCTTGGATTTACCCCATCGATGAATGGTGGAGATTATTTTGGGCATGGATCAAGATACCACGACCCTAGAACATAGGTAGGTCGATGTAATCTTGGAGGACCTTATAAGGATGGTCCCGTCCCCATGTAGGATCATAGTTTTTGGTGTTTGGAACCATTAAGATGTCCATCTTTGTACCCATTGTGTTGACATATATCCCTTCGCCTAGCTTCTACTTTTATCTAGATCACCATCTAATCTCCATATAGGGAGTGCATGGTGGATAGAACCATCTATATCTTGTGTAATCTTTCGTTTCCATCGTATTAGAGTTATGAGTTTCAGCTGAATTGGGTTGAGCTCATCTTCTACCCATCTTGAGTCAAGATTTGGAAATGCAAATGCTATGGGTTCATCCACCAACCTTCTTTGAAGGCAAGTTAAATCATACAAATCATTTTCTTTGGAAGTTCAAGATTACAATTATCTTTGATACTTATGATCTTTTTGAGATGGTGATGGGAAATGAGCAAGAGCCACAACCTATCATTGACCCATTGGATCCGAGTATTGTGATCCTCCCAGGTGCAAAGCTTTTACAATCTTGAAAGATAAGGAATGCAAATGCACTATATTATATAATGAACAATTGTGTTGAGTCTAATTCTACCTCTTATTCAGCATAAATCCAATGCAAGTGAGACATGGAGTATATTGAGGAGTCAGTATGAGGTTCCACCAATGCATCAGGTAAACGTGGTTCCTCAACCAAAGGTAAGTTCTTCCATTGCAAAAGGAAGGGACATGAAATTGCAAATTGTCATGTCAAGAGGATAGATGAAGTGAAGGAGGAGACAATACATGGAGCTAAAGCAAAGGTGTTATGGTCCTCAACACAAGAAGAATCAATTGTGGATTCATGGGTACTAGAGAGTGGTGCATCTATTCACATGCCCAATGATGTAGGTCAATCTAGTTCTATGTAGCCTTAGCAAGAACCCATCATGGTGATAGGGACAATATTGAAGGAGATGCAAAAGAAAGATAATTTTTTTCATCACTTACCTATAGTGAATGGATTGTAAGAACCTTATAGAGCTTGTATGATGAGCAACCAATAGAGAGACACATTCCCATAAGAAAGTGTGAGTAGGTCAAAGGCTACTCTAGTCTTGGTAAATGCTAATTTGTGTGGTAAGATGTATATACAAGCCTTGGGAGGATCTTCCTACCTTGTGATTGTTGAATATTATAGCAGGAAGATGTGGATGTACTTTCTTCGTGATAGGGCTCAAGCTTTTGGTAAGATTAAAGAACAACCAAAACTTGTTGAAAATGAACCAGGGAAAAGTGTGAAGAAGCTTTGAATAGGAGGGTGGTGAGCTCAAATCAAAGGATTTGGAAGGCTTTTGCAAGTGTAAATGGATTAAGTGTTAATCAGTGACACCTCACACATCACAGCACGATGGCATTATGGAATGCATGAGCCACACCATTGTTGAGATAGCATTGTGTATGAGGGAAGGCATGGACTTTCCTTATCAAATTAGAAAGAGCCACCATGAAGTCTACATTGGTAAGAATCCATCAGTCCTACACTTTATAATTTTTGAGAGTGTGTGCAATGCTCTTGTCCAGGTCAAAGAAAGAACAAGTTGGAACCAAAAAGCAAGAGATGCATCTTCTTAGGTCATAATGAAAAGCAAATGTCTTTCATATTATATGACCATAAGGCAAAGAAGATCAGAGGAAGTTGCAATGTGGTGTCTATGGAGAAACCACATGCACTGGAGGAAGAGAAAGGATTATCCACTTTATCATCAACCAAAGGAAAAATTCACTATATACCTAGCCCAAGAGTCATCCTTACATATGAACATGAGGAAGAATCATCATTAGATGGTGAGAAGAGATTCTAGCAACCTAAAATCACCAAATAGATTGGTTGTCACTATAATGGGTGAAGAAGAAGCTCTATGGTCAGAGTAATCGTTTGCTAACAACCATTGAAAAGAAGGCAGAAGAACCAAGGAGATAAGAGAGAATAGAGGAGTACAAGTGGGCTTCTACTCACATAGTCATCATAGACATGATGATTGAAATTATAAATGAAGTAATGAATCCAATAATTGAAGATGAAGCACTTGTGGATCCAACATGGAAGGAGGCTATGCAAGCCAATTGTGACACCTTAATGAAGAATGAAGCATGGGAGGTCACTAGCACCAAATGGGCCTAGCAGGTGAAGTACATGATACAAGGAATCTTGAAATGCTATCAAGCCACATTAGTAGCACAAGGAATTTCATTAGCAAAGGGTTTTGGCTTTCAAGACTCTTTCGATCTAATGACCACTATTTGCATCATACTAATGCTAGCATCTCATATGAATTGGCAAGTTTCTATGTTAGATGTCAAATGAGAACTTTTGAATGTTGTCCTCAAGGAGGAGGTACATGTGTCTCAGCCACAATCTTCAGTATTCTTTTCTACTTATGGAGTACCATACACCACATCAGTTTTGCAATCAGACTTTTGAGAAGACTTGGAAATAGACCTCATGGAGGACATTCAAGAGTTGAAAAGCAAGTACACTTGAGAAGGATGTTGGGATAGTAGGCTATCCAATCACGAAGAATGCAGGAGGCACCCTCAACAAAGTGCTTACAAAGGATCTACTTCAGAATCATCTCCGAAGACTTGGCATTGTGCCAAGGAGATAGTTCACCTTTGAGTCGACATCGAGGGGGGGTGTTAGACGTGGTCAATGCTCCACCTTCATGGAAGACTTGGCATTAGGCCAAGGAGGTAGATCACCTTTGGGTTGACATTGAGGGGTGGTGTTAGATATGATCAATGCCTCACCCTTATGTAGCACCACCATTGTTCCATAACACTCTATTTATAAGGCACCCATTATGAGGAAAAGCTATGCTAGAGTGTTGGACATTGGTAGGTTCCTAACTTTGAGGTTAGATGAGGTCTAGAGTAGACCGTAGATGGATAGTTATGAAGGTTACTTATAAGCCATTAGATTTGGCATTGATGCTATGTGAGAATCAACCTAAATCAAGGGCTAGAAACAAAAGTATCTTTCTTAAATTGGGGAAGGGTCTATGATGATGTGGGTCCTTGGATCTAGACTTGATCCTAAGTGTGGATTAAGCAAGATCAAGAGCTACAAATGAATATTTGTTGATCCTACGTTTCTACCATTGGATTTACCCCATAGATCAATGGTGGACTTTATTTTGGGCATGGATCAAGATACGTCGACCCTAAAACATAGATAGGCTGACTTAGGCTTGCAGGACCTTATAAGGATGGTCCCCTCCCCATGTAGGATCATAGTTTGTGGTGTTTGGACCCATTAGGGTGTCCATCTTAGTACCCATTCTGTTAGCCTATAGCCCTTCACCTGTTTGATCTCCATTGTATTTTATTTACGAGTTTTGAGTTTAATTGATTTGAGTTCATCTTCTATTGATTTTGAGTCCACTTTCCATTATAACCACATCTTTTCTGTTATTCCCATGAGTAGCAATATCTCTCTTTCTCTCTAACCTTGATCCTATATATATGTTGTGGTAACCTCTACATGATATTGGAGTTGCACCACTAGACCACATCTTAGGCATTATTCTCATTTATTTTTCTTACATGAACAAGGATCTGGCACTCATGTATAAAAAAGTGTCAAGCTAAGTTAAATGAAATCAAAACACAAAAGAAGTACTCCCAAAGCTTTGCCAAAGGTTTCAAACTTCTCTCTATGCAAAACCTTTGTGAAAATATATGTAACATTTTCATGTGTGGGTACATAGGCCAAACTGATCTCTACAATAGAGAGTCTCCTCTTGACATAATGATAGTGCACCCCAATGTGCTTTGTGCAAGCATAGAACACAAGGTTTCTCAGTATCACACACACTTAACAATTGTTGTGAAAGCTTCCCTATACTCAATCTCATAACTAGAAGTGTCCATAGTAGGATTGTTTTTGCTCAACCAAGATATGCATGAGCTACCAAGCATAAAGAAAAAAAAACAATAGTGGACATAGGAGTTTCCATAGCAACTAGATCAATTTGACTCAGAGAAAGCATGTAAATCTAGTGATAATGATCCCCACTTGGGATAAAATAATCCAAGTAGTTGGGTACCACTCAAGTAACAAAAGATTTTCTTAACTATTTGCCAATGCTTGGAACATGGGAAATGCAACACATGGGCAATGCATATACCTGCTCATGTATGAGTCAACAAATTGAACATCAAGCTGAGTTATGCATAAGTAAATCAAATGTCCAATAGATTGCTGATAGAGAACAACATCAAATGCATCTCGAGCATCACAAAGAACTAACCATAAACCTGTCTCCATGGGACTGCAAGAGGTTTGCAACCTTCAAGGGAAAAACCTTGCAATAATGTGTTAGTGTATTTTGTTTGACACAAAGCTATTCCCCCATCAACTTGCATGGAGTGAATGCCCAAATCATGATGCAAATCCCCCAAAATTTTCATCTCAAAAGAGGCATGACAATCAGCTTTAAATTCAAGAATATGCTTTTGCTTAGGACTAGTAAGTAGTATATTGTCAACATATCCATTATTGATCAGAAGTACATCATTTCTAGGCTTAATATATAAGGTGGTTTTAGTTCTACTATTCTCAAATTCATGTGCTAGGAAGCAGGCATGTATCTTTTCATACCAAGCAAGTTGTGCTTGCTTCAATCCATACAATGCCTTTCTCAACCTACACACTTTTTTTCAGGGCCGTTTTGCACAAAACTAAAGGGTTAAAATAAATACACTTCTTCATGTAAATCACCATTCAAAAATGTGGTTTTAATTTCCAATTGATGTACATTCCAAGAATGATGAGCTAGAAGTGCAGAAATGCTACAAATAGTGGCCATTCGGCATGTGGGACAAAAAGGCTCATCAAAAGCAATGCCTTTCTCTTGAGCATAGCCTTTGGAAACAAGCCTAGCTCCATCATCTTATGTTTTAGCTTGTATACCCATTTAGTGCCAATGGCCTTTTTGCCTAGAGGCATATCACATAAAGACCAAGTACCAATCTTCATTATATTCTGATTGCATAGTAGCCATCCAATGTTTTCAATTTTGTGCTTCATCAAAAGAAACAAGATCATTCTCATCACAAAGACCGGAGATAGCCATTGCATAATAGTTTTTTCGTCTTCTATGTTAGTCTTCTCACTAATAAGTGCATCACATAAATTTGCATCAAAAGTTGAATGATCTACATCATCATTTGGAATGTGTAAAGGCCAAGAAATCGTTTCATTAGGACTAGCACTTGACTATCCACCTATAAAAAGAGGCATCAAAGTGTCGTACATATTTGTTGAGCTAGCTAATGTGCCTTTCATACATGAAAATAAGGGATGTATTGCATCTTCCACAAAAACAATAGCACGGCTAATGAGAATGCATTTAGTATATGGCTGATATAGACCATAACCTTTGCTTTCAAAATAGTACCCAAAAAAATACATTTCATAAATTTATCATTAAATTTTTTGCATTGTTGTTTAGGCACTACTGCATATTCCAGACAACCAAAAACATGTAGATGAGCAACGGATGGCTTGCGACCATCCCAAGCCTCATATGGAGTGATTCATTGCAATGCTCTAGTGGGACACCTATTAAGTACATATGGCTACTTACATAACAACCTCAATCTATGTGGTAAATTCTAACTTTTGACCATACACCTCACCCTTTCCATGAGGAACATGTTCTTTCTTCAACAAATCCATGTTGTTGAGGTATATATAGGATTGTATATTCATATTTTATCCCATAATCAACCAAAAATGCATTAAAGTTAGAAGACATATTGTAGCTCAAGTGTAAGCACCACCTCCTTTACTTGTCAATCCGCGGAGACGTGAGGACCGGTATGAAGACCACGAGCAAGTGAAGGCACAAGTGCGTGAGTGAAAGCACAAAAACATGCACACACATACACACACACACGCGCACAAGGTAAGATCAAAGAGAGGAACAATGGAAAGCTTCTATTGCCAAAGATTTCTCTTACAAAAGCTCTATTCTCTAACTAGCTAACCTCAAAAATGAGCTCTCAAGCTCTTTTGATAGTTTTTGGACTAGTTTTGGCCCTGTCCAGACCTAGTGTCCGACCTAGTTCAAAATTAGGTTCCAAGGCTTATTTGAGGGCTCAAACAAAGTCTAAAAATTATGAAAATTGGTACGATGGTACTTCTAATACTCCTCAAGCTCAAGGACTCCTTGGGTTGAATGAAATGGAGTTACAAAAAGATGAAATGATAATTACAATGGTTTGAGTGATCAAAATCACTATTTTTGTAGGGATTCTTCTGAAAATTTGACATACACTTCTTGGAGCTCCCTACTTGCTCCTTCTTCTTATGTGTCCACTTTTCTGATGTGTTTCCATGCTTGTGCTTGACCTTGAGTTCCAAAACCCCCCCTCTTGAGTCTGTCGTCCCTGACAGACTCTTGCTGTAATGGTTGTTGTCTTCTCATCCTGTATATATACAAAGATTTGCAGGGTACCAAACTACCCGTTGCAGATATCACCTTGGATGCTCTCGTACATACAGTAGTTAAGCATCGCTCAAGTTGCGGACCTTCGAGCTCTTCCCTCCTACCATTGTAAGGGGAAACAATAGTTGTGGATGCCATGTTCATGCCAAGTGCTTGACATCTACCAGATAAGGCAGCAATAATATCATCTGCTAGCTGAGACACACTTCTATCAAAACTGATAAATGCCTAGTAATCAATGGCTCCACCTTCAACTAAGCATGACTCATTCATGTTCCATGTGCCAAACCTAGGAACAAGTTCTTTCGCTCTCTTTTTTTTTCTTCTTCCCTTTTTTTTCTCTCTCTTTGTCTTTTTTTTTTTGCTTGCTCTTTTTTTTTTTGGAACAATGTCACAAAACAAGAAGACAAATGTTAGTATCAGAAAAAATAATTGACATATGTCAATGTGCTCTTGTGCATGGGTCTCTCAAATGTGTCTATGCACGGCCATGTAATGTGGCCCTATATTAATGCATACTTTGGAAATGCATGACCTGAATGGTGCAAAAGACAGGGTTGTGCAAAGAGCACATGGTTGTCGCTAGTCGAGGCTTTCGAGTTATTTGTAGATGTTGATGCCATCTCTCTTGGAGATATCCATTGGATCTCGAGATGACAACTGATCCTTCCTCCTTATAGGGATCCATTTGAGAATGGTCTTCCACTGTTTAGTGATCTCCTTGGGCTGCTTCATGTTTGGATAATTTCTTGAGGGTTTGATCCTTTGTGGTTGGCTCTTTGGTTCTGTGGGGCCTATCGATGCCTTTGGCTTCCATACCCATAAGATTGTTGTTGGTCTTCTGACTATTGCCAAAGAGGTGAGTTTATCCTCTTGTGGTCGCTGTGCTCGGTTCTTTCCCTTTTCTCTCCTTGGCTTCTTGGTTGAGACCTTTTGCATGGTGGAGAGTATAGGCCTATGTGCATGTAAGAGTTTCTTGGGTACCCACATGTGTGATTTCCCTTGTTGAGCTGCAGCTAATTTTTTAGACACCCAAACTTGTCGGATACCTTGTGGTTGAGCTTGTCCTATCTTCTTCGTTCGTCTTCTGGCCTGGTTGGCTGGCCCAGATGGTAATTGTTGTGGCATGGCTGTGGTTGCTCTCCTTTTCGTACCCAGATCTGCCGCATGCCCGACACTACTTGCTTCTTGACATCTCTTTGTGTATTTGATATAGCCGTTGTTCTACACTGTGTTGCTTGCCTTTTTGGTTGAGTTGTGGTTGCGGCATTAGTCCTTGCACGAGAGGAGGATTCTGCTTGTCCTTGAACCGGTTCTCCCATGATTGAGTTCTTCTAGAATACAAAGCCTTTGACACATACAACATCTTGTTCGTGAAGATCAGTCTTAGAGGGACTAAGAGAGTGTGAGCATGCAATTCTCTAATTCTAATGTAATGCATGCAATTCTCTAATTCTAATGTAATGCATGCAATTCTCTAATTCTAATGTAATGCATGATCTGTGAGCATGCAATTCTCTAATTCTAATGTAATGCATTGTTCTTGTACCCAAACTTGAAGAAGTTGACTTCTTAGGTTCAAATTGACTGCATGGTCATAAATCCAATCTTGACCCAAGACAAGTGGTTCTGTAAGGTCTTCATCACAACACACTAGCATTTTGACTTTCATTGGAACATCTTGAAGGTAGATGGGAAATTCCACCTCGCCCACTGCAAGTCTTGGCAGTAGGAAAGTCTAATTGCACTAGTTGCTTCACTTGAGTCAATCAATGCTTTCGCAGTCCTTGCACTCTTTCCTTGTCCTATCTCTATGGTCACAAAGGGACGTCCGTCAATGATTTGAGAAGTAATTATGCCTGATTTTTGGCACATATCCATGTGATATTTTGGGGTTTTTGAGTTGACATCTAGGCCTAGTCGCCTTAACTTCTTTTGCCTAATACGCTCTCTGGCCTCTGCCTGTGCTTCTTCTCTCACCCTTAACTCTTCTTCTTTTCGCTTCTTAGCAGTGTTGAGTCTCATTAGCATATCCTCAGTAAGAGGTTCTTGATACAGCTTGACTCTACATCCACTAATATAGTTTGGCAAGATATCTCCTTCTAGAGTGGCTAACTGAACCATACCACTCGTGGAAATTCTATTTATGATCATAGGTCCATATCCTCTTTTTTCCAACTTATGGGCATGCTGCTTTAGTGTATACACCAACACTAGACCTCCCTCTTTCAGTCCCTTATCCTTGATGTGTGCATCAAAGTATTCCTTTTGCCTTTTCTTTGCAGCATAGATACCTGTTGCTGCTCGTAGCCTCGTCTCACCTAAGCATTCTAAATCAAAGATCCTGGAGGACAACTCATGTCCATTCCAATCATGCTCTTGTGTGACCTTTAAAGCTGGGATTAGGAAATCTAATGGTAGCACAATGTTTTGGCCAAAGACCATATGAAATGGGGTGGCATTGAGTACCGTTTTGTAGGCAACTTGATAAGCCCAAATAGCATGATGAAGTTGTTTATCCCAATCAGAGCGTTTATTGTTTACTAGTTTTGTCAATACATTACATCAGATC
Organism: Ceratopteris richardii; assembly: GCA_020310875.1. Classification (NCBI taxonomy): domain Eukaryota; kingdom Viridiplantae; phylum Streptophyta; class Polypodiopsida; order Polypodiales; family Pteridaceae; genus Ceratopteris; species Ceratopteris richardii. The sequence goes on along the minus strand of CM035433.1, from coordinate 17,244,417 downwards.
TTATTTGTGCTCTCGGCTTGTCCATTGGCTTGGGGATGATAGGGGGCACACTTCTTATGTATCACCAAGAATTCTTGGAGAAGATTTTCAATGAATTCGTTCAAGAAGTGCGTACCTCTATCACTAACTAACTCTATTGGTAATCCATATCTGGTGAACACGTTCTCAAATAAAAACTTAGCCGTAGTCTGAGCATCATTCTTTGTTGTGGATTTCACTTCTATCCACTTGGTAAGGTAATCTGTGGCTACAATAATGTACTCTGCATGGGAGTTTCTAGCTGGGGGGTTAATAGGACCTACAAAGTCAATACCCCACTTCGAAAATGCATGTCCTCCCATCATTGGCCTCAAAGGCATCTCATCTTTTCTTATCCGATAATGTGCACATTGACATGTGTCACATTTCTTCACATAGGTATGTGCATCCATATGAAGAGTGGGCCACCAAAGTCCTGAGAATAGAATGGTCTTGATTACTCTGTCGGGCCCAAAGTGTCCACCCGCAATACCAGTATGTGCAGTTTCTAAGACCTTCAAGTAGTCTCATTTGTGAATGCACAATCTTAGATAACCATCTCTTCCCCTTCGGTATAGGTTTTCACCTACTAAGGCATAGTCCTGAGCCTCTTCCTCCATGCTTCGTCTTCTTGCTAGGCTAGCCTCTTTGGATAATGTTCCCGATCGCATAAATTCTACCAATGGAGCACTCCAATCTGGAATTAGTGACACTTGACAAAGGCTGGCGTGCTCCACTGGGGGCCTCTCTTGGCATACCGGACAATTCTTAATCCACTCATGTATTTCTTTGTCCATGCTAGGCCAATATACTCCTAAACATTTCAGATTCTGCAATGTTCGTTGTTTAGAATAGTGATTTCCTAGCAATCCTTCATGAGTTTGTTGCAACCAACTACTATGTTCATCCTCCTCAACACAACAAGCTAGTACACCCTCTGTATCTTGTTTGTACATGTTGCCTGCCAATATGTGATATTTTTGTAATTTTACAATTTCTTCTTGTGACATTTTCACATTCTTATTTGCGGGTCCAAAGGTTAGGACTGGTACCAACTTATTTGGCCATTTAGGAACAACTTCTAAATTGAACAGATAAGTGTTAGCTCATAAAATTATTGATTTTTGTATTGCATTTTTTTATTACATGTTGATTCCAGGTGTCTTGCAAGGAGAGATGCTGCTCAGCAGCGATAAATTCAATCGAATTTGGTGACATAGAGAAGTTCATAACAGCAAGTGTACAGGACATCTGGCCAAATTACTGCTACATTTAGGATGGAGTTTGAAGGAACTTTATGGTAGTGGTTCTGACCCACAACCCAAATTTGCAAGAACAACTACTGTTGTCAGATTAGTAGTGTTTTTCTTAAGTATGCGATTAAGCATTTGGGCAATGATGAATTGAGAAGCTACTTATCTCTCTCCTTGAATGATGAAGAGGTTGAATTTTCGGGGCTCAGAAAAGGTCGCAAGTCGAAGGGGGGCTGTTTTTGCTTTGGATGATCGTTCTCTTGTAGCTTTGCTCTGTGCAAGAGGTGGACGCAAGGAAGCAAAGGGGGAATTTCTGCTCTCTTGAGGGCTGAGGGAGGGGCTCGAGCATGGAGGGTGTTCATTGCAACTGTGCATTTATGTCATGCCTTGAGCTTCTGAAGGGAGGGAAGTGCTTGCAAAACTCTGAGTGGCTAAGGGGATACACCCCATAAGGGAGTTGTTCAAGACACTCTAGTCGGCTGAGAGAAGGAGGACAGAGGTTGCTAGAAGGGAGGTCGTTGGCACAGGTTGAGGACATCTGCAGGAGCAATTGCAGGAGGAGATTCGAGGAACAGGAGGGGGAGAAATCGGCCCCAACAGAGGAATACATAGCTCTGGATTTTCTTTGTGCTTCTTGCCATCAGAAAGAGGAGACGAACCTCTTTGTCTGCAATTTGTTGAACCAAAAGTTGATGTGGGAAGTGGCATGCACTTCAACAGGAGTGCAAAAGGAAGTGTCTTGGGCATGAAGAAGGACAACTGTTGATCGCCAGATTCATCCACTCAGAGATCTTGGAGAGTGACATAGAGCCTATGTCCAAAAATGCTCTTTCCTTGAGAAGCCAACCATGTAGCTCTGGCAGATACTTCTTCACACCATATGCACTTTAAAAAGAATTCGAAGTTTGATGACCTCCTTCCCCACTGAGTTCACCATCAGAGGATGTTCTTACAATGTACAACATTTGAAGGGTTTATGGTTAATAAATAGTCTATGGCATAGAAGGAGTTTGATCTCAAGTCACTAATCTGACGGTTACAATTAGCTTCCCATCAAGATGTTGAAAGAGGAGAAGCTGCTGGGGGAGAGCTGCTTGTTGTGCTAGAATTATGAGGAAGGAGGGTGCAATTGAAAGGAGAAGTCTTTTTGGGCAAGAAAGGGAGGCAAAGGACCTTCGGGGATGAAAGCATGCATACAACGTTTCAAAAATTTGGGCCTCTCCTCTCATTTCGAGGCAGGAGGACATAAGGAGGAGCTTCGAAAAGAGACCTGATCAATTTGGAGAGGACTTCTTGTACTCATGGAGGAATTGGCTGCGAGGTGGGATTGAAGGGGTTTCTGGTGAGTATCTGTGTGCAGGTGTAAAGGAAGGGTTCCTTGGTGACTAAGGAGAGCGACAACAAGGCTTCGGCTTGAGCCTTGAGGATCATAAGGGTCGCATAAGGAATCAAATACTGTTAAAGGAAGAATCCATCGATATCTAGGGCTTCTTTGCTAGTTAATGAGTCTGTTCGAGGTTTATTGTATTCGAAGCACTCTTATGATTTCTCTTCCCTATTGGTATGGACTACAAGAATGATTTCAAAACTGAGAAGATCTAAGGGACTGAGTGCTTGTGTATAGGGTTTTGTTCAACATCGTATTCCTACTATCTGAGAAGCCGTGGCTGTCATCTATTACGATAACCTTGCATATTTGAGTCTTAATACATGCCCATTCTACCTTCGGAAAGGGCTATTCAGTATGCCACGGGTTCAGAACTATGTGATGGTCTCTATTGAATCTCATTCGGCCATTCTTCTGTTGAAAATAAAGGTGAGATAAGTATGAGAGCTGGAAGGTGCCCGTTCTAGGGGAGAGACGATGGATCTTCCACAGGGGATTGCATCCACGAACTAAAGGTATTCCCAAGGACATGGAACCAGCAGCCTGAGAGAAGGGAAAAGGGGCTTCCATCCTAAAGATAGGCACAACTGGAGGAAGGCTTTTGAGATTGACATGTGAAGGTGGCGGCACACAAACTTGTCAGAAAGAGAGCAGGACTCAGTGTCGATTGGTGAAGATTGAAGCAGAGCACACGAACAGACCTGCAGGGGGGAAGAAAACGAAAGAGGGAGAAGAGAATTGGTGTTTTTTTTTGGTTTTTTCGTGCAGGTATCGCAAGGACGAAGGTCGGGGAGCCGTGGGCTCAAGGGATCAAGAAGGAAGAAGCTCAAAGGGGGGGAGGAATTATCGAAAAAAGGAAGAAAAAATAGTCAACAACTCTGGGTGATGAATATATGCAAATGCCCTAAGGCCGACAACAGGTGCTATTATTGGAGAAGGCTTCTTTGAAAGGAAGTAGGAAGCCAGCCAAAGTCCATAGCTGGTGTTTTCACGTTCTCTGCCAAGGAAAAGGTTGTTCACATTCAGCTTTTAGAGGAGCAAAAACAAACGTTTGTGCTGTGTTCGTAGAGGGATTTCTAAATCTCGTCTGGTGAGAGCGCTGAACATTTTGGGGGGCCTTTGTAGGGGAAGAGATGATGGAGGAAGGGAAGGCATCAATAGAGGAGATTAGGAGTTAGCGCACAAGAGTCTCTACAAGAATCTTGCTGCATTTTTTTGGCTATTAAAGAGTTTTATTCGGCCAATCCTCTGAGCACACATAAGGAGGCTGGGGGAATCGAGTGTTTTTGTCTATGGGGAAACTCAAACATGCCTGCTTCCTCATTGTGACTGCCCTTCCTCTAGATCTGAGAGTTCGTAGTACAGACCCCAGAAAGACATAATTTAGCAGTGTTTGGTGTTATCATGCAGTTCATTAAAGTATTATGATCATCAAATGCCTTGAATAATCTATGCTCCACTTGAACTTATGCCGAAGGACTTGTATCGTCATCAACCACCTTGAATAATTCATACGTCACCTGAGTTCTTGCTGAAGAATTTGTAAGGAGATCCTTCTTCAAGCTCAAAGTGGGGAGGCATAAAGCTATGTCATTGCCATGTCACTGTTAGGGAAATTTATGGCTGAAAAAGAGAAGCTTACAACTATAAACAACAGATGCCATATGCGCCGGGAAACAACATGTATGTTGATGTATGAAACACCACAAGAAATGAATTAATGTGACACTAGAACACCTCTATGGTCACCATTAACTCATTGCCACTCCAAACTTTGAGAAAGGATAGCCTAAAGTGAGAACTTTGCTTCTATAGAAATTCCTAGTCACTGAAATGACATACCTTCAGTATTTTGCTAATTTCTCCTAGCTCAAGTATTATTTCTTCATGAAATTTTATAGGCTGAAACTAGAAGAGTAGAGCTTTCCAACAAGCTATCATATGCATCAAACGGATCTCTAGAACTCAAGTTATGGCTCTCACAAGATGACCTTGTATGACCTTCCAAAACTGGAAATTTTACCTGTTTTAGTAAGAGCGCCTGTTTAAAATTAGAATTCGATGCCTAGCATCGACTTGCAACGAGAATTCGATGCCGGGCATCGACTTGGAGTGTTTTTGGCCACTTTTCAGCAGGGATTCGATGCTGGGCATCGACTTCCCGCATAAAGTCTTGATCTTTTGGACACCAAAACTAGAGGTGATTTCATGCACACATAGAATATGACTTATCAACTGGAATTCGATGCCAGGCATCGAGTTGCTCCAACAACATCATGTTTTTCAAACACTTCAGTACTGAATGAAAAATATAAAAGAAAATATGACTTATCAACAGAGATTCGATGCCAGGCATCGAGTTGCTTGGAAAACTTGATCTTTGTAACTCATCACACAGTAGGTAATCATGGAGATGATGGAGAGAGGCTCATACACAGAACTTTACTCAGTTCTTCTCATAACTATAAAAACTCAGAAGTTTTACAAATGCTTTCTCACTCAGAGAAGCTCGACTATACTCAGTCATACAAAAATGAGTTCTTCTCACTTTCTCTCTCTCTCCGCGTCAGTTGATACAAACTAACTTATATAGATTTTCTCATTCCCGTAACTTTTGAAAAGCTTCTAGAACTAAAGTGAACTAACTTTACAAGTATGATACACTTGTGAATTTGTCCCTTCACATAGGCATGGGGTTTTCTTTCTAAGATTTGACCTTCAAATATATGTCTAATTAGTGATTGTTTCTTCAACAGCTCCCCCTCAATCACTAATTGACATTCCCTGTTTCTTCATATCTTCTTCTTTTCTTTTACTCCTGCCATGCTTTTGAATCTGCTAGTCTTCACACCATCCAAGCTCTTTGTCATTATGTCTGCTAACTGATCTTTAGTAGAAATGTATTCCACTTCAATCTCCTTCTCCATTACCTTTTCTCTAAGAAAATGATATTGGATCTCTATGTGCTTTGTCCTTGCATGAAATACTGGATTTGCTGCAAGATAAAGTGAACTCATATTATCTCCATGTATTGTAGGTGTACCTTGATCAATGCCTAAGCTCTTGAACAATGTCTGCATCCATATGACTTCCTTAGCTGCTTCCACAAGTCCTTTGTACTCTGCTTCAGTTGATGATAATGCTACTGTATGTTGTTTCTTTGAACACCAACTTACAAGCTTATCACCAATATATATCATGTAACCATGAGTTGATCTTCTGTCATCTTGATTACCTGCCCAATCTGAATCACTATAGGCTCTCAACTTCAAATCTGATGTAAAAGGATAATATAATCCTTCCTTTATAGTTCCTTTGATATATCTGAGAACTCTTTGACCTGCAATCCAATGTGGGTCCTTTGGACAATGCATGCATTGTGACAAAACTCCCACTGCATAACTAAGATCAGGTCTTGTTAGTGTAGCATAAATCAAACTACCCACAAGAGATTGATACTTCCTCATATCTTTGTAGTCTGCACCATCATATTTACTAAGCTTGTGATTAACTTCAAGTGGAGTTGAAGCTTCTCTGCAATCTTCCATATCAAACTTCTTCAACAAGTTCAGAAGATACCTTTCTTGTGACACATATATGCCATGATCTGTATAAGTAACTTCCATTCCAAGAAAGTATGATAACTTTCCTAGGTCACTGATCTTGAATTCTTTTTCAAGCAATCTCTTTACCTCCTTGATTCCTTCATCTGAAGTACCTGTGATTATAATGTCATCTACATAAATACAAATGTAGATTGTACCTTCCTCTGTTCTTCTGATAAGTAGACTTGGGTCTGCTTTTGAACTTTGATATCCAAGATCATTGAGATACTTCACCAGTCTATAGTTCCAAGCTCTTGGAGCTTGTTTCAATCCATAGAGAGCTCTTCTCAACCTGCAAACAAAATTTGGATACCTGGAATCTATAAACCCTTGAGGTTGTTCCATGTATACCTCATCTGATATGTATCCATTCAAGAATGCATTTTTTATATCCAATTGACTTAGAGTCCATCCTTTTGAAGCTGCAATAGCAATGATTGTCCTTATAGTTGACATCTTAGCTACAGGACTGAATGTCTCATCATAATCTATGCCATAGGTCTGGGCATAGCCTTTCACCACCAGTCTAGCTTTGTATCTGGCTATACTTCCATCTGCAAGCTTCTTCACTTTATAAACCCATTTATTTCCAATTACTTTCTTACCATTTGGTTTAGGAACAAGTTCCCATGTCTTGTTCTCCTCCAGTGCATTGAACTCTTCCTTCATTGCTTCTTCCCATTGCTTCTTACCTTTAGCTTCATCATAGTTCTGAGGTTCTTCATCATCTTTGACCATATATGCATAGTTCTTCTGAGTTATGTAAGAAGTATCATAAGAATACCTTTCTGGTTGTCTCCTTGTCCTGCTTGACCTTCTTGGTTCACATTCTTCATAAGTTTCTGGATACACCTCTTCATCAAATATAGGAGCTTCTTCATTCATTCTTGTTAATCCACTTCTGGATGTACTTGCTTGCATATAGTCTTCATCTCTATTCACCTGCACAATTGATTTTCCTTTCTCACATCTTCTTACCTCTTCTTCAAATTCTTCAGCTGTATGACTTTGATCTGCATACCAACTTTTCTGTTCATCAAATGTAACATCTCTAGAAACAATAAATTGTTTGGTTAGAGGATTCCACAATCTGTAACCCATCTGCTTTTCATCATAACCAATGAACACATATTTTTCTGCCTTTGGTTCAAGTTTATGCCTAAGTTGTGATGGCACATAAGCATATGCAATTGATCCAAACACTCTACAATGATCTAGTGTTGGTTTCTTACCCCACCAAGCTTCATATGGAGTCATTCCATTCAGAGCTGCACATGGTAATCTATTCACAAGATATGTAGCTGTATTTACAGCCTCAGCCCAAAGATAATTTGGACAGTTCTTCTCCTTTAGCATAGCTCTAGCAAACTCAACCAAAGTCCTGTTCCTTCTTTCTGCTACACCATTTTGTTGTGGTGTATACCTGCAAGTTATTTCTCTCTTAATACCTGCATTCCAAAGATAATCATTGAACTCTTGGGAGAAGTATTCTCCCCCTCCATCAGACCTCAGTCTCTTAAGCTTTTGACCTGTGACTCTCTCTGCATATGCATGAAAATGCTTGAAAGCTCCAAATACTTCTGATCTTTCCTTCAAAACATATAATGTTATCCATCTTGTAGCATCATCAATGAAAAGAACATAATACCTTGAGCCACTGATAGATCCTTCTTTTGTTGGTCCCCATACATCTGTATGAATGAGCTCAAGTACTCCATCATGTTTGAATCCTTTCTTTTGAAATGGTAACCTGTGTGCTTTACCCATTTGACATGCTTCACATTTATAAACCATATGTTGACTTTGCACATTTGGTAATCCTAGTACAGACTGATTAGCAACCATAGCTTTAATTCCTCTTTCATTGAAATGACCTAATCTCTTATGCCAGAGATCAAGTTCTGTAATCACTGCTTCACCATGTGTGAGCAAAGCTTGACCAATGTTCCCTTGCACTCTTAAAGTAAAGAGTCTACCTTCTTTCTTACCAGAGACAATCTGATTATATCCATTCTCTGGATCTTCCACAAATACTCCTTCATTTGTAAACCTGACTTGAAAACCTTTTTCAACTATCTGTCCCACACTAATCAAGTTTTTAGGTATTGTAGGAACATACAAAACATTGGTTAGCAAATCTGCTCCACTCTTGCATTTCACTTTTCCAATTGAATGTACACTATGTCTTGTATTATCACCAGTTTGAACTGTGTGACTAGAAATGCCTTTTTCCAATTCTGACATCAATTCTATGTTTCCTGACAAATGATTAGAACATCCAGAGTCAATGTAAAATACCTTTAGATCTTCTTTGTCTGATGTGTTGATTGAATTCATCATCAATGATGTATGACTTTCATTCTGTGTGTCATTTGCATAGTTGTAGTAGGTGGTGTTGTAGGATTGATTCTGTCCCCAACTTCTTCCTCCACCTCTACCATAGCCTCCTCTTTGACTTTGTCTACCTCTTTGAAAATTACTTTGATATCTTCCACCTCGACCTCTGCTATTGTTGTTTTGATTCTGGTTTGATCCTTGTTGGTTGTGCCAACAGTCATGAGCCAAATGATTACTCAATCCACAGATCCAGCAAGCCTTTTTGTTGTTATTTTGATTACCTCTTCCTCTTCCAAAACCTCTTGCTCTTCCTCTGCCAGTGCCTTTACCTCTTGCATAATAAGCTTGAGAATTAGACTCCTCTTCATCCTTTGATTTACCTTTATCTCCTTTCTTCTTGTTCTTCATGTACATTGCAGAACTTTGACCTTTATCTCCATCTCCCTTCAAGTCTTGCTCATATGTGAGCATCAAACCAAGCAACTGGTTCAAATCTGGAACATAATGATTTAATGAAAGTTCTGTTGATAAGACAAAAGGTTTCCACCTTTCATCCCCTCTCAAGCCTGCAAGTAGTTGAGCAATCAATCTGTGATCTTCAACATCTTCATCTATGGATCCAAGACTATCTGCTAGATCCTTCATCTTAGTGACATAATCACTAATGGTTCGACTTGGCTTCTTCTTGAATGTTGTAAACTCTGACCATAGACTTGCTTTCCGTGCTTTAGTAGTGCTTTGGAAATGATATTCCAATGCATTCCATATATCTTCTGATGATTCCAATCCTCTGATATGTGGTAGCAAATGATCTGAGATTGTATTGTAGATGTAGGCTTTTGCACTTGCATCCTTCTTCTGCCAATGCTTTAAAGCATCAAGTTCTTCTTTCTTTGGTCGGCTTTCATCTTCAAATACTGGCTTCTCTTCTTCACCTGTTACATATACCATGAGATCCTTACTCATAAGTAAGGCTTCCATTCTCATTACCCATGCGGGGTAATTATCTCTGTCCAGTTTGTCAATGGAGATATGATCTGCCATAGTTCTTTCCTTCTGCTTCAACCTGTGAGCTTAAAGGATAAAGGATAATACCTTTTGAAGTTCTTTGTGTATGAGGATACTTCGAAA